>OY740785.1:38169950-38769950 GCA_963514005.1 Raja brachyura | reverse complement strand
GCACTAATGTCACCATTCAATACATTGGAATATTTTATTCATCTTGTTATAATATCATCGTTCGATGAGCTGTAGGGCAGCACAGTGGCGCAGCGGGAGAATTGCTACCTCACAACGGCAGATACCAAGGTTTGATCCTGACTATGGGTGGTGTCTGTACGGAGTTTTACGTTTTCCCGGTGACTGCATGGATGTTTCCCATTTCCGCCCGCACGCCAAAGACATGCAGGATTGTAGGCTTCGGTAAAAATTGTAAATTGTCCATATTATTAAATTATCCTAGAGCGTAAGAGAGTGTTGGTGTACAGGAATCACTGGCCTGTTTCCATGCTGTATCTCCAAACTAAACTAAACTACGTATTTGCGACATGTCTTTGGAAATATATTTGCAAAACTAACTAACTGTCATGCACCAATATCCCTTGCAAATACCTTTACTTTAAATTTTTTAATTACATTCTCCATATCCCCAATCAGATGTCTCCACAACAAAAAATGAAGAGTTTTGATCTAAGAAACGTCCTTTCAGACTTCTGTCGAAATGATGGCCCAGAATAATATTTTCCCCATGGCTTTTATTCACGAAACATATGTGATTTTGGTCCCTACTGTTGTATGGTGCAGAATATTCAGCTTGACCTCTTCAATTGCTTTGTTGAAACAAGGAGCACATTGGCCAGCGGATTGCAAGTTGAAGTCGTATCCTACCATTTGATAGGCAATATATGAAAGTAATATCACAAGCAGGTCTCTTACACCTATTGAACCTATTCACTTCATAGATGGTTAAAGTTAGCTGAAGCTATCAATGAACTGCATTAGGAATATCATTAGCTGTTAATCTAATTAGCTTCAATTAAGAAAGAAGTACCACCGCTTTACTTGGCACTGGCATTAATATTGTGGAATGGAAGTTCACCTTGGGTACGTGCAGATCAGGAGATAATAAATTATTTGTTTGTTTAAGTCTTTTTAATTTTCTATTCACTGTTTGGCATAATCATCCAACAAATTTCTGTCTAGCCGGAAATATTATGCTGTCATTAGTGATTGTGGATAAGTTCAACTCAGTATAATCTTGCCTTCTTAGGCAGTCTTTCAGAGCGATGGATGACTTGCTTCCACTCTATTGCTAAGGTGTCTGAATGGACCATTGCAGGATCAGCCTGATGAGGTGGATGGATTAGTAAACTTAGATAAATAAAGCAGACTGTCGGAGAAACTCAGAGAGTCAGACAGCATCTGTGGAGGGAAATGGGCAGATGATGTTTCAGGTCAGGACTCTTCTTCAGGCTGATGATGTAGGGGATATAGCTGGTAAAAAGAGGTGGGGGAAGGTGTAGGCGAATGAGATTGCAAGAGATACAAGAAACCGCAGATCCTGGTTTACAAAAAAATTGTACAAATGCTCGGGTAACTCAGTGGGTCAGTCAGTATCTCTGGAGAATATAGATAGATGACGTTTCGGGTCGAGACCTTTAGGTGGATTAAGGTGGGGGAGAGAAAGATGGAAATAGTAAGCAAGGTGGGATGTGTTAAGTGGAGAAGGCAAAAGGGTGCAAATGGTGAAATCTGATATAAAAAAGGCAAGTTAGGAGTGAAATGTAGACCCGGATGGAGGGATGGTGGGTGGAAGGAATGTCCAAAGGAAGGAAAGAAAAATGGGAATATACACAAAATGCTGGAGTAGCTCAGCGGGACAGGCAGAATGTCTGAGAGAAGGAATGGGTGACATTTCAGGTTGAGACCCCTCTTCAGACAAAAAAATGGGGACCCATGGAGTTGAAAGAGGAAGGTGATGAGCAGATGGAGGAGATGAAGGAGGGGAAAGGAAGTGGGTGTCTGTGGTGGAGGGAGTTGAAAGAAGGTTGTGTGTTAGGGGAGGAGAGGGGAGCGGAGTAGATGAGAAAGAGGGGAGGTGGGGCAGTGGTTTACCTAAAATTGGAGAATTCAATGTTCAATGCCGTTGGGCTGTCGGCTACCCAAGCGGAATCTCAGGTGCTGTTCTCGTTTGCTTGTGGCATCTCAGAGGATGTGGAGAAGATTGTGGACAGACATATTATGATGAGGAAGGGAAGGGGAAGTGGCTAGTGAATGGCTGACAGAAATATAAGATGTTCTGCATGTTTAGTTTATTGTCACGTGGAGCCAGACTGGAGTAGTTCAGTTCCTGCAAGGTCATGAGTGATCATAATTCAGGGATTCTTGTGAGTCAGTTAAGGTGTGACATTTTTACAATGAGATTTTAACATTGTAGGTTGCAGTTATAATAATGGGGTCTCCCTCCTTATGAGTAGATGATTATGATGACATTCTTGTCCTTGGTGCTGCAGGTTTTCTGCTCAGCATGAGATTGAAAGAGCATGTGTGCATTGTGAAAAATGTATTATGGAAAAAAAAATCACACTTCTGATACCTAATCTAATTTGGATCCAATAACTTTATTGTTGTACGATCAAAAAATGTAGAAGCGCTCCTATTGCCAGCGGTATGTCCGAATGTTAAAGGTTCAGGTTGAAATGAGATTCTGACCATCATGAGCCAGTCAAAAGGAATCCCTGCTCTTTGACTAACTGTAACATTATTATTCTTGGCTCTTTTTGAATACTCAAGTTTAACTATTATTTGCGGATTATATTAAGAACATTACTTGGTCCAACTAGAAGCAGGTTTAAAATTCACTTTAACAATTATGATTGTAAATATTAAAAGCCCCCACTCCACACAGCACCCTTGTATGTATCTGAACATTGTGTTTAATGAAAGACATTTAAATCTCTCACTCCAACAAGTTTAGAAACTCCTCCAGACTAACACCGTGACGCTATCATTCAAACATTCTGTTTAAATTGAAGTCTTCAAAGAAATCTAAATGGGAGTAAAAGAAAAATTAAATCTGTTAACATTGATCAGAATTCTCTAGGATGGCTTGATATTTTCAAAAATTGCCATAATGGTTCTAGTTGCTGCTTACAGTGGGTGGGGAGCGGGATTGTGTTGGGGGAGGTGAGGCCCAGTGGATGTATGCCACAGTGTTTCCATAGTGAACCTCATTGTCCATATTCATATGTGTCCATCGTATTCCAATTTGTTTGGGTATTTCACTGCAATAGCTAAAATATGCAAATGCATGAACTACATAAAAGAGTCACTACTGTTCTAAACATTACCTCCTGGTGTCTGAGAACAGTCTGAGTGCTATTCCCAAATGCTTATGCATTACTTAAACACAGGCTTCCCACTGAGCACAGTCATTTCAGAACCGCCTCAGTAACATTTAGAATGGGGTTGCACGCCCATCTTTACCTTTCCTGGAAGCTGTTTTTAGTAACAGAAGTCCAGACTCCATAATTTTACCTTTCTTGAAAGGACAAATAAAATTTCTAATTTTCATCATCTGCATAACTCTCACAATGTTACTTAAATAATACAGCAATGTACAAGTGCATTCTGCAAACAGGCATTCGTGAAATAAAATCAATCTTTTATATTTGACCTCATATTTCATCATAAAGTTTTTGCACTGATTTTAGGTAAGATTTGGTTACCATTTGGTATTACCATTTATACCGTTTCCATGTAAATGTTTTATTTTAGATTGATTTAGTTCTGCAAATGATGTATTTTCAGAAATCCGCATAGCACTTGTGTTTATTGAAAGGATTCATATCTTTCCGAATAACGGTCTAAATAATGGCCTAAATAACAAATTATTTTCTGTAATTGAATTACACCTGATTCATAACTAAAAATATTGCTAACATTCCGTTGATGACCCCAATTCGAGCAATGGTCTGATTGTTGGATACTGCAAGAGACTAATTAAACAACTCTAGGTCCCTTTTCAAAACACAATGAAAACCAAATATATGTTTGTATATTGTTACCCTGTTGGGAGGAAGCTAGTATACTGGAGTAGCTTGTATACTTATGTGCTTGCTGTCTTTAGGGATCAATATAATTTGACAGTGATTCCTTGGATTTAGAATATGAAAGTTCATCCTAGAGAAATCATTCTTGCATGGTTGCTCGAGTTCTTTGTGACAATAGACAATAGACGATAGACAATAGGTGCAGGAGTAGGCCATTTGGCCCTTTGACCCAGCACCACCATTCAATGTGATCATGGCTGATCATCCCCAATCTGTACCCCGTTCCTGCCCCCTCCCCATATCCCCTGACTCGGCTATTTTTAAGAGCCCTATCTAGCTCTCTCTTGAAAGCATCCAGAGAACCTGCCTCCACCGCCCTCTGAGGCACAGAATTCCACAGACTCACCACTCTCTGTGAGAAAAAGTGTTTCCTCTTCTACGTTCTAAATGGCTTACTCCTTATTCTTAAACGGTGGCCCCTGTTTCTGGACCCCCAATATTGGGAACATGTTTCCTGTCTCTAGCATGTACAAACCCTTAACAATCTTATATGTTTCAATGAGAAACATATTCTCATTATTTCCCATGAACATATGTTTCAATGTTCCCCTCTCATCCTTCTAAACTTCAGAGTGTACAAGCCCAGCTGCTCCATTCTCTCAGCATATGACAGTCCCGCCATCCTGGGAATTAACCTTGTAAACCTACGCTGCACTCCCTCAATAGCAAGAATGTCCTTCCTCAAATTAGGGGACCAAAACTGCACACAATATTCCAGGTGTGGTCTCACTAGGGCTCTGTACAACTGCAGAAGGAACTCTTTGCTCCTATATTCGATTCCTTTTGTTATAAAGGCCAACATGCCATTTGCTTTCTTCACAGCCTGCTGTACCTGCATGCTTGCTTTCATAGACTGATGAACAAGAACCGCCAGATCCCGTTGTACTTCCCCTTTTCCCAATTTGACGCCATTTAGATAGTAATCTACCTTCCTGTTTTTGCTACCAAAGTGGATAACCTCACATTTATCTGCATTAAACTTAATCTGCCATGCATCTGCCCACTCCCCAAGCTGTCCAAGTCACCTTGTATTCTTATAGCATCCTCCTCACAGTTCACACTGCCACCCAGCTTTGTATATTCTGCAAATTTGCTAATGTTACTTTGAATCCTTTCATTCAAATCATTGATGTATATTGTAAATAGCTGCGGTCCCAGGACCGAGCCTTGCGGTACCCCACTAGTCATTGTCTGCCATTCTGAAAGGGACCCGGTAATGCCTGCTCTTTGTTTCCTGTCTGCCAACCACTTCTCTATCCATGTCAGCACTCTACCCCCAATACCATGTGCCCTCATTTTGCCCACTAGTCGCCTATGTGGGACCTTATCAAATGCTTTCTGAAAGTCCAGGTACACTACATCCACTGGCTCTCCCTTGTCCATTTTCCTAGTTACATCTTCAAAAAATTCCAGAAGATTAGTCAAGCATTATTTCCCCTTCGTAAATCCATGCTGATTCGGACCGATCCTGTTATTGCTATCCAAATGTTCGGCTATCTCATCTTTTCTAATTGACTCCAGCATCTTCCCCACCACTGATGTCAGGCTAACTGGTCTATAATTCCCTGTTTTCTCTCTCCCACCTTTCTTAAAAAGTGGGATAATATTAGCTACCCTTCAATCCACAGGAACTGATCCTGACTCTATAGAACATTGGAAAATGATCACCTATGCGTCCACAATTTTCTAGAGCCACTTCTTGGGATGCAGACCATCAGGCCCTGGGGACTTATCAGCCTTCAGTCCCATCAGTCTATGTAACATAATTTCCTGCGTAATGTGGATTTCCTCTGACGTCCCAGATCCTCTGGTCACTCCTATATCAGGAAGATTGTTTGTGTCCTCCTTAGGAGGTGTGGGAGTGGTTGCCGATTTATACTGCACCTTCTGAGTTTGCATCTTCTGGGGATGCCTTATTTGTTACCATTTTGCAGATTTCAAAATGTCCTGCTATGGTTGGCATTCCAATACAGATCTATAGCCAGCGCTAGACGCAAAGTGCTTGAGTAGTTCAGCAGGTCAGGCAGTATCTCTGGAGAAAAAGGATCGGTGACGTTTCTGGTCGGCACCCTCTTCAGTCTGAAATGTCACCAATCCTTTAACTCCAGAGATGCTGCCTGACCCGCTGAGGTACTCCTGCACTTTGTATCTATCTTTGGTATAAACCAGCAGCTGCAATTCCTGGTTTCTACATTCTATAGCCAGTGTGCTTATGTACACTTTATAATAATGCTTCCATCCATCGTGCCAAAGTTAATGAAGCACTTACCCCCCATGAATTCATAAAAAATCATGGTGTCATGAAATTGCAGTGCAGGCTCATGGTTTATTTTGAATTAGGCCATCTTTGTGAACTGGACTTTAATCAAGTAAGTCAGTATTCACTTCCTTTTGAAGAAAATCATGAATGGAAAGCCTGTGCCTGGCACTGTCACAGAGTCTTACAGTGTGGAAACAGGCCCTTCAGCCCAACTCGCCCACCGTCCTACACTTCTACCTGCACAGTACTGGTTATTTCTTTTTTGCAAGGTAAAGGGTGTTCAGACTCCACATTCCCTAGTCCCCCTGAGCTACAAGTAATCTGAGAGGGTTATCAGTGTTGGCAGGAATACTACAATTTATTTTCTGCTGTGGGCATAGTTAGATATTGCCATGGTGGTTTGGTGAAGTAGGTGCCGTCGAACGCTTTGAAACTAAATGTTAGCTGGCATAAGCTAGAAAAGGCTGAGGCAGGTCCCACATTAAATTGCTAAGGCCAGAAGCCTGGATTACTGCTGGAAATTCACTGCCTCGGTGCGATGGTGGGGAAGTTAGCTTGCTGGTTGGTTGGGAAGGTAACCATGTGGAATTTAGCAATATTCTTCTGCACCGCACAGAAGTCTGTTGCAAATCATCTCTGCTTAGAGTTGTTTAACAAACTCATCATTTCAGTGACATTTGAGATTAGATACAAGGACATTAGGAGCAGCATAGCTACAGAGACTACTGCTCTGAGAGATGGCATGGCGTAACCTGTCTTTGGAGTTTGTGATATATAACATTGCTATTCACATCAGTGCATCAATATTTTTAATGGAAAAACAATGGAAATATTTCAGGTGGTAGCCTGGATTTATAGCATCACAGTCACACATCATGGAAACAGGCCCTTCGGCCCAACTCGTCCATGCCAACCAAGATGCCTATACGTTAGTTCCATTTGCCCATAGTCAATCCATATCCGACTAGATTTTTCCTATTCATGAATCTGTCCAAATGTATTTTAATGATTTTGATTGTACCCCCTTCCTCTGGCAGCTTGTTCCATATATGTTCTACTCTGTGTGTGAAAAGGTTACCCCTCAGGTTCAAACTAGATCTCACCTGAAACCTATGCCCTCGTTCTTGATTCCACAATTCTGGAAAAATATGTATGCATTCACTCTATCTATTCTCCTCATCCTTTTATACACTTCTATAAGATCAGCACTCAGTTTCCAATGCTCCAGGTGTCAAGTTTTAGTTAGCCCAACTTCTCCCTATAATTAAATCCCTTGAGTCCTAGCAAATTCCTTATAAATCTTTTCTGCACTATATCTGACTTAATTGTACCTTTCCTATAGCAGGGTGATGAAAACGTAATACAATACTCTGAGCGCATCCTCGCTAACATAGAACATAGAATATCGAACACAGAAAATTTGTCCCACTATGGTCTTCATGCCAAACCTTATACCAAGGTAAACATCTTATACAATTGCAATGTAACATCCCAAGTTATTTGCTTAATGTGTTTACTGAAGAAGTGCAAAATCCTTCTTCACCATCTACCAGTGACATCACTTTCACAGAAGAATATATTTGTACAGGGGTTACACAAAAAGCTGGAGAAACTCAGCGGGTGCAGCAGCATCTAAGGAGCGAAGGAGATAGGTGACGTTTCGGGTCGAGACCCTTCTTCAGAAGGGTGAAGACTGAAGAAGGGTCTCGACCCGAAACGTCGCCTATCTCCTTCGCTCCTTAGATGCTGCTGCACCCGCTGAGTTTCTCCAGCTTTTTGTGTAACCCTCGATTCTCCAGCATCTGCAGTTCCTTCTTTAACACAATATATTTGTACACCTCAGCCCCTCCATTCAACAACACTCCCCAGGGTCCCACTCTTCACTGTGAAACACTCCCCAGGGTCCCACTCTTCACTATCCTGGTTTAACCTCTCAAAATGCAGCATCTTGCACTTTTCTGAATTAAACCCAATTTTGTTTTTAATGGCATCAATTTCTTGAAATTCAAAACAGATCTTATGATTTCCTTCTTCGTTTGGAAGAGTGATTGTGTTTAATTATTAAAAAAGTGTGCTTGATATATATATTTGAATTGTATGAAAATCATATGTATATACATACATTACACATACAGTTTATAATATAGCTGTATGTTGAATGTATAAACAAGCTGTATGTTTCAAAGATAAATGTACCAAGGTAACTATTTGATTTCACGAAGGAAATATAATGAGAAAGAGAAACCATTTGGGCTCTGGTTCTTTATTGTACTTGAAACGAAAGAATGGAGAAATACAGGAAAACATTACAGGAATAGCAACATATGGGATCATCAACCATTGTGTGACTATAGAGGCCTTGACTGTTGAAAATTATACTTGGAATTCTTCTTAAGGTTTAAAGGTCAAACAGATGCTCCCTGTTGTACAAAATGCTATGATGCTGCTTCATTGACAAAGAATGAACTTCAGGATGCTGGTTATGACATGTGTTAATAATACGTATTTGTAAGTTTAGTATAGTTTAGTGATACAGCATGGAAACAGGCCCTTCGGCCCAACGAGTCTGCACCAGCCAACTATCCCTGCACATTAACACTACCCTACATATACTAGGGACAATTTACATTTATACCAAAGCCAATTAATGTACAAACCTGTACACCTTTGTAGTGTGGGAGCAAACGGAACATCTCAGAGATAAAACCCACGCCATCACGGGAGAACATACAAACTCCATACAGACAGCACCCATCGTCGGGATTGAACACGAGTCTCTGGCACTGCAAGCGCTGTAAGCCAACAACTCTACCGCTGCACCATCATGCCACCCATTAAGTTCAATAGCATAAACAGCTTGGGCAAGAAGCAGTTAATGGTATTCAAAGTATACAATTGATGTCAAAGGTAAGCATAAAATCAAAACATAGATATAGTAATTGTAATTGAAATCCTTAAATAGTTTAATGCTACATCATTAAATTAAATACTGCAGGGCTAAGCAGTAATGGTATGAGTGTCATTATTTTCTGTGGTGTGTTTTACCATGTACACTTACATTGACCTGGCAAAAGAAAGTATGAACTTGTTAAAGTACAGACTGCAATGATATCCCTTTTGTTTTTTCATTTCAAATGCCAGACAGAATAGTCCCATTAAAGGAAACAAGAATATCGATTACTCTTCCCCACAGCTCCCTCCAAGCCCCCTCACCTGACCCCTCCCCATCAACAGAGACTTTAAATAAAGAGGAAAGAAAAGCAGCATAAAGCATTGAAGATCCAGCAATGTAGACTTTCCTTCACTCTCTCAGCTTTCTCTCCTTCACCTGGGGGCAGCTGCTGATGAGTCTCTTGTAGAGGCAGCTTAATGACTGTTTCACGGCAACTGTCAGTTGTTTGAAGCCAAGTAGCACTGCGTATGGGTGTACGAGCAGACTTTTTACATGATTCGCCTGGCTGTAAATGAAAGATTTTTTGATGTAGTGAAATGTAATTGGCAAGTGTCAGCAGTCACAGATAATCATCACCGCTTTTCTTCCTAATGGCTGCCTGACAAGTAATAACAATTAGCCTTTTCCCACTCAAACATTTCACACAAAAAAAATGACACACCCCCAATTGGAATTGTCCTAAAGAAAAGGTTACGACAGTATGTTCTGGTGTTAAATGTTAAAAATGTCAAAGTTTCCCGGAATCTTGTATCCTTGTATGTTAGTGTTACGTCTTTTTTTGTGTGTTTTCTTTCTTTTCCCAGGGGTAAGAAATAAGTGATAATACTGTAAGATGGGAAGTGGTGTAGCTGTTTTTCGTGCATGCAAAGCTAGTGAGTTTTCACTTCATATGCTATCCTAATTTAAAACATTTGTAGCATCATCAGTACAAAGTTTTAAAGGTGGTATTACTTTTCCAGCCTTCAAAGATTGACTGGAATACAATCAATAAAACCAGTGAGCATGTCTGTCTCTGCAACTGAATGGTTTACATGTTGCGCAGCGTAGTGAACATTCTATAGCACAGACTGAAATGGGAAAAGTTCAGAGACATGATCCAGTAGCTTTTCAACCAGGAATATGGCTTCATCTGGATTCATTTAATTGAGATTGATAAGGGCATCTGTAAAACTATCCTGGCCATCGCTGAATAACTTAGGTGTGTCTTTTCAGCTGTCTCATAAGGTCGTAAGGTCATAAGGAATAGGAGTAGAATTTGGCCATTTGGTCCATCAAGTCTACTCCGCCATTCAATCATGGCTGATCTATTTCTCCCTCCTTACCCCATTCTCCTGCCTTCTCCCCTACACTAATCAGACGGATTAGTCAAGTACCTTAAGCTGTTTGTGAACTCCTTTATTTTTGTACCATTCAATATCACAAATCACATTCCTGATTAGTATGGGTGTCAGGGGATTATGGGGAGAAGACAGAATGGGGTTGAGAGGGAAAGGTTGATCAGCCACAATTGAATGGCGGAGTAGACTTGATGGGCCAAATGGCCTAATTCTACTTCTGGAGCTTATGAACATTCAGTAATGCTAAGTAAAATTAAGGGCATAGTGCTGGCATGGTAAACATTCCACCAATGACTGAACAAGGTGATGGTTCATAGCTGGACGGATTTTTTATTTTTTATTTTATCTGGACTTGCACTGAAGGTGTCATCAGATTTGGGAATATGTTATTAGAAGTTGCATATTTTCTTAATATTTACAAGTAAATCTTATTGTAAATATTACTTGCAAGTATCCAGAGCAATCTATTACCAGTGGGTTGTAAATAATAGGACTAAAATGCACAATGGTCATGGTGGAGGTGCACCATTACCTCAGCTGGCTCAAGATCTGGATTAGAGAGAATGCAAATTTCCTGTGATGACAGCGACTCGACTTGTCCTCAAATAATATTGAATTAAAAGTCGTGCTTGGCCTTTTGAGCAAACGGATTTCCAATACAAGGAGTTCTCATTGTCTTGCTGCCACACAGAATCCAACTGTTAGATACAGATCACAATCACAATCACAATAATACTTTATTAGCCAAGTATGTTTTGCAACATACGAGGAATTTCATTTGCCAAATCAGTCATTCAAATAGAAAGCAATAAAACACACAAAAATACATTTTAACATAAACATCCATCACAGTGACTCCTCCTCACTGTGATGGAAAGTGAAAAAAAGTTCAATTCTCTTCCCTTCTTTGTTCTCCCTCGGTCCGGGGCCTCGAGCCCTCCATTGATGGGATGATCTTGTCCACTGGTCCTTGATTCACCTATTCTGGACAAGGGACTCTGTGCATCTACCTGATCTATTCCTCTCATTATTTTATACACCTTTATAAGATCGCCCCTCATCCTCGCGCTCCAAGGAAAGGAGTCCCAGCCTGTTCAACCTCTCCCGATAGCTAAAACCCTCTATTTCTGGCAACATCCTTGTAAATCTTCTCTGCACTCTTTCCAGCTTGACATCTTTCCTATAACATGGCGCCTTGAACTGAACACAATACTCTAAATGCAGCTTCACCAATGTCTTATATAACTGCACATGACCTCCAACTTCTATACTCAATACGGATGATGGATTAGTGTAAATGTGTAAGTAGTGCAAATTACTGTAAATGGGTGGTTGACGGTCAACATAGACTCAGTGGGCTGAAGGGCATGTTTCTGTGCCCTTTCTCTCCATGACGCTAACGTAACATTTTAGCCCATGTTAGTACATGAACATTTTTGATAAAACAATTAAAGCCATTGCTGGATTTTTTTTTTACCAACAAATCTTCAAAACAATATCAAACATTTATTGTGTTACATTTCTTTTTTGTAATGAATAATTTCTAAGGCATCCTCAGTTGATAGGACTGAAGTGATGTCTTCCCATTAATTTATTCCCAAGAGTCTGCACTTGCAGTTGTGCAGCCCACTCCCATCTGATTCAGTCCACTTGTCTATAATGCTGCTTATCCTCCCACTCATGTTGGAGCACCAGAAATGTTCGGGGACTTGTTATGATAATAGAAAAAGATTCACTTTTTGTGAATGCTCTTGTTTTTCCACTGTGACTGGCTCCCACAGAATGAAAAGTTAAACAGTTTAATAATCAATTTGAAGTAGGTTGGCAAAGCCTTGCAGATAGACTGAATTCACAGACACTGCTTTGAGTAACAGGAGAACAATCTTAGGGAATTCTCAAAATTGAACATCAAACTATTGGCTATTGAACATCAAACAAATATATCTCGAACCACAATATTGATTGTTTTTGTCTCCTCCTGCTCCCCGAATCAAGCTTTATCTCATCTTTAGATCCTCCTCCTCTTTGACACCTGCCTTCATCATACCATCATCACTGAGTGTTGGACTCCACTCCATCATTGCTGTTTATCCAGTTGGTCAAAGTCCCATACAGTAGACTCCAACTCAAAACCAGACCCCTGTGACCTGTCTCGCCCAGTTACATGCTTGTCACAATGAGGGCGAAAAGAGGACGTGAGATAGTTTTGACAGATTAGGTAAAGGAGAGTTCTGTAACTTTTCAGTTACTTACTTTAGAGATGCAGCGTGGAAACAGGCCCTTCGACTCATCAAGTCCATGCCGACCAGCGATCACCCCGTACACTAACACTATCCAACACACACTTTTTACCAACAAAGTTTGCATTTACAATTTTACCAAAGCCAATTAGTCTGCAAACCTGTAGGTCTTTGAAGAGTGGGTTGAAACCGGAGCACCCGGAGAAAACCAACCAGGTCAATGGGAGAACATACAAACTCTGTACATACAGCACCCATAGTCAGGATCGAACCAGGGACTCGGGCGCTGCAAGGCAGCGACTCTACCGCTACGGATCTGTGCCGCCCCGATCAATTTGAAGTAGATGAGTATCTTAAAGATAAAAATAAAGATAATTAGGGAGAGAATGTCAGATGTGGTTAAAGATCAATGTTTGTTCGCGTGTGGAGCCATGGGAAATGGGCAAAGTCTTCAGTGCATATTTGTCTATATTACAGAAGCTGGGGAATTCAGGGAAAAGATAAATGAAGGTGGATAAATCTCCAGGACCTGATCAAGTGCATCACAGGATGTTGTACGAAGCCTGGGGGATAATTGCTGGAGTCCTGGCAGAGTTATTTATATGATTGTTTCCCATGGTGAGGTACTTAAAGATTTGAAGTTGGTTCATGCTGTGCCTTTATTTAAGAAGGGCTATAAGGACAAGCCAGGTTACCGGTAACCTCCTGCACCAGTGATGGGGAAAGTTACTGGAGGAGTTTCTGAGAGGTAGGGTCGACCTGTATTTGGAAAGGTAATGACTGATTAGGGAAAGTCACCATGGCTTTGTGCATGGGAAATCGTGTCTCACAAATGTTATTGAGTTTAAGAGGTTATCAAGAGGATTGATGAGACCTGCATGGAAGATGCTGCCTACCTATACTTTAGTAAGGCCTTTGACAAGGTTCAGCTTGTAGAGATTTGGTTGTGTATTGACCAAATGAGGCAAACTCAGGTAGGCACAATCAACATAGATAAGTTCGACTGAAGGGCCTATTTCCATGCAGGAAAGTTAATTTGATGCAGAAGATTAGCTGTAAATTTTGTTAGGTGTTGTTATAGGTGTGAAGGGTGAGCTGTCCTCCCATATTCTAGTTCCAATGTTGTTATTTAAATAGCAGACATTGTAACAGCAGTGGTTATCTTTCTGTGATTCTAGATGCAGCTCTTCCTCTTAGTTGCCTTATAGAAAATAGGTGCAGGAGTAGGCCATTTGGCCCTTGGAGCCTGCTATGTCTTAGCATGTGAGCTAACTTCCCAGTATGACTTGCAATGTATCAGTGGTTTGGTGGGATTGGCATAGATATGAACCTGAGGATGTCATCTTCTGCTTTTACTGGTTGAGCCTGAGGTTTTCTCCTACTTCATACTTCAATTTCCTGCTGAGTTATTATTCCTCAATGTAAACCTCTGAGCAACAACATCAATTCACTGCCAGGTAGAATGCTACATTGAGCAAAATTAGGAAATGAAGTGTTAAGTGATCTTATAGACATGTGTGAAATCGTGAGGGGAATACATATGGTTAATGCACAAAGTCTTTTACCCAGAGTAGGGGAATCAAGAACCTTGAGGAAATAGGTCAAGGTGAGGGGAGAAAGATTTAATAAGAGCCTAAGGGGCAATTGTTTCACGCAGATGGCAGTGGGTATATGGAACGAGTTGTTAAAGGAGGTAATTGAGGCAGATAATATAACAACATTTAAAAGACATTTGGACAAGTAAATGGATAGGAAGGGTTTAGAGGGATAAGGGCAAAATGTGGGCATGTGGGACTCGCATAGATAGGCATCTTGGTCGACATGGACAAGTTGGACTATAGGGCCTGTTTCCGTGCTATGTAACCCTATGACTCCAAGTGTCTGCATTTGACCTTCGCTAGTTAGTACCTGTGGATTCAGATTTCACATCCATGTTTTACACTTTGTTTTACTTTGCAATTGACGCTTAACTTAAGTGCCTATTTAGATCAATGCTTATCAGAGAACCAGCAGCTGTAATTTTAGCTTCTCATGCCTGATGTCAATTGACAATGTGCATAAATACATTGCACCATTTTATATGAGGACTCAAGGAATCAAATGGGCTTCACCTTTGACAAACTATTCTGTAATAAATTAATATTTACAGAATGTAAAGTAAAAAATGGAGAAAGGATGGATTTAACATTATTCTTTTGAGCTATAATACAATATATTTATAGTGTGATTTATAGATAGTAATTACAATCTCAGGTTAATCTGAGAAACAGTGCTTGAGAGAAATACTCAATAGTGTCACTTGAACTACTCAATTGGATTACTGACACAATTCACTATGATATTTTCATGGACTCCTGAACAACGAATGCTCTCTCTGTTGCTGTGGTTATATAATTTCATTAATCAAACATCTGAATCTTTTGGTCTGTGTTCATGCTCCTCTTTGCTTGATCTGGCTTATCATAGAAACATAGAAACATCGAAAATAGGTGCAGGAGTAGGCCTTTCGGCCCTTGGAGCATGCACCGTCATTCAATATGATCATGGCTGATCATCCAACTCAGTATCCTGTACCTGCCTTCTCTCCATACCCCCTGATCCCTCTAGCCACATCGGCCACATCTAACTCCCTCTTAAATATAGCCAATGAACTGGCCTCAACTACCTTCTGTGGCAGATAATTCCAGAGACTCGCCACTCACTGTGAAAAATGTTTTTCTCATCTCGGTCCTAAAAGACTTCCCCCTTATCCTTAAACTGTGACCCCCTTGTTCTGGACCTCCCCAACATGGGGAACAATCTTCCTACATCTAGCCTGTCCAACCCCTTAAGAATTTTGTATGTTTCTATAAGACCCCCCCTCAATCTTCTAAATTCTAGCGAGTACAAGCCAAGTCTATCCAATCTTTCTTCATATGAAAGTCCTGACATCCCAGGAATCAGTCTGGTGAACCTTCTCTGTACTCCCTCTATGGCAAGAATGTCTTGCCTCAGATTTGGAGACCAAAACTGTATGCAATACTCCAGGTGTGGTCTCACCAAGACCCTGTACAACTGCAGTAGAACCTCCCTGCTCCTATACTCAAATCCTTTTGCTATGAATGCTAACATACCATTAACTTTCTTCATTGCCTGCTGCACCTGCATGCCTACTTTCAATGACTGGTGTACCATGACACCCAGGTCTCGTTGTATCCCCCCTTTTCTTAATCGACCACCATTCAGATAATAGTCTACTTCCCTGTTTTTGCCACCAAAGTGGATAACCTCACATTTATCCACATTATACTGCATCTGCCATGCATTTGCCCACTCACAGCTAACACTGCCCCCCCAGTTCCGTGTCATCCCAAAACTTGGAGATGTTGCATTCAATTCCCCCGTCCAAATCATTAATATATATTGTAAATAGCTGGGGTCCCAGCACTGAGCCTTGCGGTACCCCACTATCCTATTTTTATTGTCCTTTGTCTTACACCTCACTCCTCTTCCCACATCTGCTTTGAAAATTGTAAACCCCCCCTTCTTGCCCTAGTTCTGATGAAAGATCACTGGCCTGAAGCATTGATTTTTGCTTTTTTTTTTCCACAGTTGCTGATTTACTGGCTGGGTTTTTCCGGCCGTTCTGTTTTTCTTTCAGATTCCAATATCCACAGTTTTATTTCTTTATCATTGTAATCTTTGACCTTCAAAACCTTGGAAACTACCTCAAATAATCGATCCGATGTACTACAATTGATTGCAGAATTGTGGGCCAGAATATCTGGTGAATTTAATTGAAAATCACCTTTTGTTCAATTATCTTAAAGTTAAACCAAGCAGTTTAAGAGGCAAAATAAAATGTGAACTAGCATATATCTCAAATGAAGAGTACTGTGTTGAAACTTTTTAAAGAACATCCTCCACTATCAAAATAGACACAGAGTGCTGGAGTAACTCAGCAAGTCAGGCAACATCTCTAGAGAATGCTAAGATCGGGACCCTTTTTAAGACCCAATTCAAATGTCACCTATTCATGTTCTCCAGAGGTGCTACATGAAAGGCTGTTATTCCAGCATCTGTAGTTTCTTATTAAGTCTACATTCTCCATTATCAAACTTCATCCGATTATTGTGAACATGAACTTCCTGATTATTTTATCCCTTCATTTGTGGCTAGATTATAATTTCTGATCTTCTACAATCTTGGTGAAGCATGATTCAAATAGGCAAATGGTTCAACTGTGGTCTAAAACCATTGTAGTTCTAATGCAGTCATTATTCATCTGCAACACACGGTACAAGAATGGATATAGAGGATGGGTCCAAGTAGAGAAGGCTCATAGTTTGAGGAGCTCATTTGGGTGATTTTGATCTTATGAATTAAAAGATAAAGGATTGAAGAGCTAAACTGTCGAGCAAAGGCTTATATGAAGGAGAGAGTTGTTTGTTTGGCAGACTGAATGACTCTAGGACGATGCATGTTATTGTCTTTTATCAGAAGAAAAATAATGGCATCCTCACCATTTTCAGAAACACACACATGACTTAATCTTGACATTCAACAATCTGCATTGTTTAATTGTTGATTGCATTTGCAAAGTATTTCAGTACATTCAGTACTGATTGAAATATCGTATGCTCTCCAGATATAAGGTCAGAAACACTAAGTGCAATCCAGTTGGCATAGCAGGCTGACTGATAAAAAGGATATTTTGAACATTTTATCACTTTGATATATCTATCCTATTGTTAAGTGTTTCTCTATTTTTGTTCGGGCTGATTGCTGAAGGAAGGAATAAATGAGCTGCATCATAAAGGTTTGCCAGATGACTATTTTTATCCAGAAATTACTGAATTCCTGATCCAAGCACAGCATGTCTTGGTAAATACGTTGAACCTTGATCAGGATTTCAATATCTACACTGATCATGTTCATGTTTAAGAAACAATTAGACCGGTGCAAGGATAGGACGGGTTTGGAAGTATATGGGCCTAATGCGGGTAGGTGGAGCTAATGTAAATGGGACTTGTTGGTTGGTGTGAGCAAGTTGTGCCGAAGGTCCTGTTTCCACACTGTAGGACACTATGACTCTATGTTCACTCTTCTTGCACAGTCCTTCAGAAACAAGAGTGATTTGTTCCCATTCCAGATAGATGGATTCTGAGGTGGCAGATGAAGCCAATGTACGATCGATCCACACTTGGTTCCTTGGGATGTTGTGGCTTTCTGCTGCTACATGCATCTGGCCTCTGGATTATAAACTCAAGATGCTCAGTACCTTCATGATTGTTCCTTCTCCATTTTGTGGAAGGGGACACACACGAAAAGTGATGCTCACATTTTTCAATGAATCTTTGAGAACTTCATGAAGCATGTTTTCTCTCTTTCCGGAACCCTCTTTCTGCAAGGGAACTGGGTCTCGACCCGAAGCGTCGCCTCTCTCCTTCGCTCCTTAGATGCTGCTGCACCCGCTGAGTTTCTCCAGCTTTTTGTGTAACCCTTGGAGTAACTGTTGTCAGACTTGCGGACATTGTGATGAAACATTGGCGCTGAGCCTGACGAACAAGACCAAGTGATCCCTGTGAGAACTTTCTATTTTTTCCTTCTTGAAGCTGCCATGAATCCATTGAAGGAGATTCTTAAAATCCAGCAGCTGTGATATCAGCAGGTTGGACGAAACGGTTGGATATTGCACTGGTTTAACAACCCATGTTATGTGCTTAGGCCTTTGAAATTTATCTGCCAGTGTTATATTCTGACTTAAATGTTGACTGGTTAATTATTGATCTTCTGAACATGTCAGGTTGAAGTCTTTGAGGCTTTATACTTACAGGCCACACTCATCTCGAAAGTATACCTTTCTCCTTTTATTTTTGCCATGATGTGCTTATCCAAAAACTCATAAAGAATTGAGTTCAATTATCCTCTAATTGCAATTATAGTAAATGAACTTCTTCATAAACTGTGCAGAAATTAACTGCAGAGCAATATGAGACATATGAGATGCAAATACAATTGGTTCTAAGTGTTAAAACAAATAAAAATTATAGGCTTTTTAAATAATCTGATGAAGAAAAATACATATGGATGAGAATAATGGATAGAGTTAATTCATGGAGTGAAATATTTCAACTGAAGTAATCCATTAATTTATTTAGTATTACTGGACATAACAGTAACACTTCTGAACCTTGTGCTGGCTTGTAATTTTAACTATTCCTGTTTCCATTTTTGTCAATGCAAGAATTGACCTACAAACTCAACCTAAGGCTTTGCTGATAGCCAGCTTTTCTTAACGTAAAATTGTGATTTATATGAACAACAACAACAATCAGTTTTATTCGTCACATTGCACACAAAGTTCAAGTGAAATGAATTTGTCAGCAGCGGTACAATGATAAAGAACACACAAAAACACACTAAAAATTGAACACAAACATCCACCACAGCATTCATCACTGTGGTGGAAGGCAAAACATTTGGCCAGTCCTCCTCCATTTTTCCCCGTGGTCGGGACCTCAACCCTCCGCAGCCGCCGCTACGGGCGTCCAGATGTACAGACAGGGTTACTGCATTTCTTAACGCTGAGCCACAAAGGTTAGATGTGTGGGAAATCTCTCATTAGAGGCATTTGTTTCAGCTAACCAAATTTCAGCAGCTAAATTAGAAAAATATACATGATTAATACTGATCAAGAAAAGAGAAGAACCTTCTTTCTGACTATCAAAATGTGTATTCTAGACCCCAAAACTGCCAATCTGTATTCTGAAACTTTAGTATTAACTACATTTTCTTTGAATACATATATTTATTATTTTTTTAATACTTTCCTTGCAATAAATTGCTGATTAATATTTTAAGAAATCTATGGAAGGGAAATATTCAATGCATTTTTTCTTAAAAATGCAGAAAAACATGTCTATAGTTAAAAATAAGGATAAGATGGCGAAAAACTCACATTGGTGAATGAGGCAGAACAGAGGTATTGACATTGAGAACCAGATATCATGCCTCATCGTTCCAATTCATTCCAACCCTTACCTGGAGGGGGATGGTCGTGAAGGATGACTCCAAATGAAAAACAATTGTACGACTATCAATCAGTGATCCAAGTGGGTACTCCTCCACCTATTTCATGATTTACAGCTTTCCCATATTACAATCAAATATAGAAACACCTCTTTTTCTCTAATCGTTTACATCATTGCTGTTATATTCTCACCTACAAATGTGCTATTTAAATTAGAAAAAATATATTTGCAACCAGTTTATCATTTGGTCAGAACGTCTTAAATGATGCTATTTTGTTTGTTTTTTCCTCTCTCTGTAATGATGGATGAGGCAGGATTATTACCAGATTAACCTTACTTTATATTTTATGGGGACTAACCAGAAGCAAGAATACACCAAAGGATGGGAAGCAGAGGGGAAAGGGATGTTTAAATGGTTTTTGATATTTCTCGGATGTTTAAGCATAGAGATATTCAACATTACTATACTAAAATCAGTCATGCAAGAAATAACTCTATAGAGACATTGCCTAATACATTAATGGGCATCAAATTATCCCATGATGTAGCATTAATATCATTTAAAATATATGATGTCATTAATGTTTGTGTTTAACAAGCATAACTTGACATATCTATTTCCTCTGTGCCCCAGTCTAAGTTTCAGGAGGGGTTGGAAAAGGCATGTTTCTATGGTTTTTTGTAGAAATAAAAAGAATAGCAGTGAGAGTGTTTTCCAACAGCTCAGTTCAGTTCAGTTCCCTTCAGTTTAGTTTATTGGCCCGAGCACCGCGGTACAGTGGAAACTTTTTGTTGTGTGCTAGCCAGTCAGTAGAAAGACAATACATGATTACAATCGATCCATTTACACTTGACCAATACATGCATTTTATTATCTTATCTCATTTCACTTTTCACAATGGAAAGTAACCTTACATTTTAACAATTGAATAATTTTTTCTGCTGAGATTTTGACTTGAAGAAGGTAAAAATCGCATCATAGACTGGTCCATTTGAAATATGCACTCAATCAATATATATCACAGATCAATGGCACATTGCTTGTGCCACTATTACCCCTTGGTATAAAAACATCCAACAAATCTCCCATAGATGTTGGAAATATTATACACACATTAAAATAACATCCTTTAAGGCCATTGTCATCCATTCTGTTGAATTTTGTTTTTTTTCAATAACTGGGAAAGACCTGCATCTCCATAGTGTCTGACACTTCTGAGAAATGTCTGAATGCCTTACACAAGTCACTATTTTTATGGAGCACAATACAAATGATTTCATATATGGTGTGAGTGATGTTTCGCAAGGGCTTTAGTTACATTCTTCAGGGGTATGATGTCCTGAGGCCATGGTACGGGACGCATTTGGTGACAACATCAGAACTGTGCCTAAAAGCAGAAAAGTAAACATCAGTTCTTCAGCTGTAAAGTTCTTGTCATTCATTTGCAAGTACTGAATGTAATCAGTGCGCAATTATACTGCTTTTGGATAATGTCACATGGATATGCAGGGAATCGAAGGATATGGATCATGTGCAGGCAGATAAAAGTTGGTGTTGGCATTATGTTTGGCACAGACATTGTAGGCTGAAGGGCCTGTTCCTGTGCTGTTCCATGTTTAATGTCATGATGAAGAAAATCATGCATTATATTTTTAACTCATGCCTGTTCCTGGCAAGTAATCTTTGCCTGACATGTTTTAAATGAGAAGGCAATTCATTTAGTTTAGTTTAGTTTATCTGGAGATACAGCGTGGAAAGAGGCCCTTCGGCCCAACGAGTCCGCACCGACCAGCGATTCCTGCGCATTAACACTACCCTACACACACTAGCAACAACTTACATTTATACCAAGCCGATTAACCTACAAACTTGAACGTCTTTGGAGCAAGGGAGGAAACCAAAGATCTCAGAGAAAACCCACACAGGTCACGGGAAGAATGTACAAACTCTGAACATTCAAGCACCCGTAGTCAGGATCGAACCTGGGTCTCTGGTGCTGAAAGACAACAACTCTACCGCTGTGCCACTGTGCCGCCCCCAGCACATTCATCCTAAATTTCAATTTTTTTTACATTTTTCTTCTCAATTGCATACATCCCTTATAGACTTCTGCTTTCAAACATTATGCAGGGAAAGAAGTGTTGAGAGCCAAACTGTTCTGTTGTATACAAAAATCTCTCAGAAGAATCTGAAATTGATATATTCTGAAGAACTTTCTCTATTTTTCCCAATCTGTTGTCCCCCACATTAAAATATTAGGATTAATTTAGGCAGTGATTTTCAAATTTACTGGGTGCTCCAGTTTCCTCCAACACTCCAAAGACATGCAAGGTCATAGGTTAATTAGCTTCTGTAAGTTGTTACTAGCGCGTAGGATAGAACTAATGTACGGGTGATCATTGGTCAGTGTGGACTCGGTGGGCCAAATGGCCTGTTTCAATACTGTATCTCTAAAACTAAAATTCAAACGTTATAGAAGCAGAAAATCCTGGAAAATTTCAACAGGTCACACAGCATATAGAAACATAGAAAATAGGTGCAGGAGAAGGCCATTCGGCTCTTCGAGCCAGCACCGACATTCAATATGATCATGGCTGATCGTCCGCTATCAATAACTCGTGCCTGCCTTCTCCCCATATCCCTTGACTCCACTAGCCCCAAGAGCTCTATCCAACTCTCTCTTAAATCCATCCAGTGATTTGGCCTCCACTGCCCTCTGTGGCAGGGAATTCCATAAATTCACAACTGTGGGGAGAACCAAATTTAACAATTCAGGTTAAAGACTATTCACTGGAACTATTCGCTATTCGGTTGGCACAATGGCGCAGTGGTAGAGTTGCTGCCTTACAGTGCCAGAGACCCGGGTTCAATCCTGACTACGGGTGCTGTCTGTACGGAGTTTGTACGTTCTCCCCGTGACTGTGTGGTTTTTCTCCGGGTGCTATGGTTTCCTCCAAATACATGCAGGGTTGTAGGTTAATTGGCTTTGGTAAAAATTGTAAATTGTCCCGAGTGTGTGGAATAATGCTAGTGTAATGGGAACTGCTGATTGGCGCGGACTCTGTGAGCTGAAGGGCCTGTTTCCATGCTGTATCTCTAATCTAAACTAGGAAAATGACAAAGCACTGAAGAAGGGTCTCGACCCGTAAGATCGCCTATTTCCTTCGTTCCATAGATGCTGCCTCACCCGCTGAGTTTCTCCAGCATTTTTGTCTACGTTTGATTTTTCAGCATATGCAGTTCCTTCTTAAACAAGCACAGGATCATGTCAACTGTGTTTCTCTTGCCATAGATGCTTCCTGATATGCTGAGTGTTTCCAACACTTTCTGTTTACATCTGTATATTTCCAACATTAGTAGATTTTTGATTTTTACCTTGACCGAGAGCAAAGTATTCCACCTGGAAGTCCAGGGCTCCAGTGATCTTGGACTACTTTTTAAAATTATAAGTAGCAGAAGCTTATAAATAACTAAACCAAAAAAAATATTTTACATAACAAATTGACCAGGAGAGAGATATATTTGAAGTTCTCGTTTAAATGTTTGAAGCGTTGCTGCAGGATTTGGTGCCATGTACTTGACACATAGCAGCAATTGCCCTCTGGTGATTAGTTCTGAGGTTGCCTGGGTGAGAGGAATAGGGGTGAAAATTGTCACCAAAAGACTAATTTTGTTTTCCCCTACCAATCCCATCCGCTAACAAAAAAAACCCTTTGAACCAACCTCCAGCATAGCATTTGACATAAAGCAGATTTGGTTTTGAAAATTGTTAGCTCCCTCATTTGTTGGCTACCTTCAATGATTGAACACATAGGTTGGTCCCCTTTCACTGAAGTCATATTTCTACTACATTGGTGCAATTTGTATCTTTTATTAACACTCTAAAATAGCTATACGATCACCAGGTCAAAAACATTGTGTGTTTCAGGTCAACTATAAAGTGAAAATTAAAGAACGTGATTATGAAGGTTATTGCACTGTTTCAATATTCTTTGCATAAATCTCTCTAACAATGGCTCAAACTCCAATCATGGAGTTTCATTTCAAATTGTAATCAACAACTTAAAAAGCTCAGTTGAATAGAAGATAATCTTCCTACTGCTTTTATTCTTGCTCATAACTGCTTAATTAGATTTACTGTGGAATCCATGGTTTAATAAACAATAGTGGAATGTATTGGGAAAAACGGTATCTCTGGTGAAATAAAGTGCAGGTAGTAAGAATGGTCATGTTGTGCTTGAAGAGTTTGAGATACTGTTTGAAGTACTGTACATTGACACTGTTTGTTTATTAGCAAAGTTGCTGCTGTGCTTTTAAAGTGATGGATGGGCTGCAGTTCCAGCCTCAGTGGTTGTCATCAGTCATGCATGAAGTGACATTTCCTTATGTGTTCAGTTCCTAACATAAGCAAATAGCAGCTAAGTGTTTAACGCTGGAGCTGGGCTCTGTGCCATTTTGATCAAGCTGCCCTATTTTGGATTTTGCTCTTGTGTGTGTGTGTGTACATTGCTATTTATTACATTTAAGCAAATATCGTTCCAGATTCTTATTCTATTTCAATTCACTTTTCGCTCGTTTGGTCCTGCACGCTTGCCTAGTCAAATTAGCATACTTTTATACAGTATCAATGTGACTTGGCCACTTTAATTGCTTTTGCTTATAGAAATAAAATTATTGTGTTAAAACTATATCGATATTATAAACCAACCTTAGAGTTACCTTGTAATCATCTACGCTTTTTCAATAAACTTTGTGATGATAATGTTAGGAGTGTTCAACCTCCTTTGGGGATGGCACCTTGACACAATGGCTTGAAGCAACACTGACAGTGATATCCACGTTGCTGGTCTATGCCAAAATGAAATTAATCTCTTACATTTAATTTTAAAGATATACATGCAGAAACCTCCTGGCACAGATCCCTGTTTAAATATTGTTATATTATTATCATATGTACCAAGAAACAATGAAACATTTTGTTTGCATACTATCCAGTCAAATTGTATTGCACATGAGTACTATTACACTATACAGAAGTACAACAGGTAGTGCAAAGAGAAAAATACCAAGGCGCAGCATTATAGCATTACAATTACGGAGAAAATATAGATTAAAAAATGCAATGGGTGCAGTGAGGTAGGTTGAGAGATCAGGAGTATACCCTTATGAGCAGTAGTCATAAGCTTGTAGTAATTCAGTAGGTTGAAAATGGCGGGTAAGAATCTGTTTCTGAACCCTCCAAGATTTTGGATTTTTGCCCGATTTCAGAGGGTAGAAGAGGTAATGACTGGGATGTGAATGGTGATTGATTAGATTATCTGCTTTCCAAAGACACTGTGAAGTGTAGGTGCAGTCAATGGGGGGGGGACGGCTGGTTGGCGTGATAGATTACATCCACAATTCTCTGCAATTTCTTGCGGACTTGGGCAGACCAAGCTGCGATGATTCCCAATAGGTAACTTTCTATGGTGCCTGCATAGAGGTCGCTAAATGTCATTGGAGACATACCAAACTTCATAGAAACATAGAAACATAGAAAATAGGTGCAGGAGCAGGCCATTTGGCCCTTCGAGCCAGCGCCGCCATTCATTGTTGATCTTCCCCTATCAATAACCCGTGCCTGTCTTCTCCCCATATCCCTTGATTCCACTAGCCCCTAGAGCTCTATCTAACTCTCTCTTAAATCCATCCAGTGATTTGGCCTCCACTGTGACAGTGAATTCCACAAATTCACAACTCTATGGGTGAAAAAGTTTTTTCTCATCTCAGTCTTAAATAACCTCCCCTTTATTCTAAGACTATGGCCCCTGGTTCTGGACTCGCCCAACATTGGGAACATTCTTCCTGCATCTAGCTTATCCAGTCCTTTTATAATGTTATATGTTTCTATAAGATCCCCCCTCATCCTTCTAAACTCCAGTGAATACAAGCCTAGTCTTTACAATCTTTCCTCATATGACAGTCCTGCCATCCCAGGGATCAATCTCGTGAACCTACGCTGCACTGCCTCAATCACAAGGATGTCCTTCCTCAAATTAGGAGACCAAAACTGTACACAATACTCCAGATGTGGTCTCACCAGAGCCCTATACAACTGCAGAAGAACCGCTTTACTCCTATACTGAAATCCTCTTGTTATGAAGGCCAACATTCCATTAGCTTTCTTCACTGCCTGCTGTACCTGCACGCCAACTTTCAGTGACTGCTGTGCAAGGACACCCAGGTCTCGCTGTACCTCCCCCTTACCTAACCTAACCCCATTGAGATAATAATCTGCCACCTTGTTCTTGCTGCCAAAGTGCCACGCAAAGTATACTGCATCTGCCACGCATCTGCCCACTCACTCAACCTGTCCAGGTCATCTTGCAACCTCCTAACATCCTCTTTGCAGTTCACACTGCCACCCAGCTTTGTGTCATCCGCAAACTTGCTAGTGTTGCTCCTAATTCCCCCTTCCAAATTATTAATATATATGGTAAACAGTTGCGGCCCCAACGCCGAGCCTTGCGGCACTCCACTCGCCACTGCCTGCCATTCTGAAAAGGACCCGTTCAATCGTAGTCTTTGCCTCTTCTCTGGCAACCAATTTTTTATCCACGTCAACACCCTACCCCCAATACCATGTGCTCTAATTGTAGTCACCAGTCTCCCGTGCGTGACCTTATCAAAGGCTTTCTGAAAGTCTAGATACACTACATCCACTGGTTCCCCTTCATCCATTTTACTTGTCACATCCTCAAAAAATTCCAGAAAATTAGTCAAGCATGATTTTCCTTTCAGAAACCCATGCTGACTTGGACTAATCCTTTTACTGCTATCGAAATGCCCCATCATTACCTCTTTAATAATTGACTCCAGCATCTTTCCCACCACCGAAGTCAGGCTAACTGATCTGTAATTCCCCGTTTTCTCTCTCGCTCCTTTCTTGAAAAGTGGGATAACATTAGCTATCCTCCAATCCACAGGAACTGATCCTGAATCTATTGAACATTGGAAAATGATCACTGATGCGTCCACTATTTCGAGAGCCACCTCCCTGAGGACCCTGGGATGTGGACCATCAGGCCCAGGGGATTTATCATTCTTCAGTCCCATTAGCCCACCCAATACTATTTCTCGCCTAATGAAAATATCTTTCAGTTCCTCCACCCCGTTAGATCCTCTGTCCTCCAGTACTTCTGGGAGATTGTTTGTGTCTTCCTTAGTGAAAAGTACCTGTTCAACTCTTCTGCCATTTCCTTGTTGCCCATAATAATTTCACTCGTGTCTGCCTTCAAGGGACCCACATTTGACTTTGCTATTTTTTTTCCCTTAACATATCTAAAGAAGCTTTTACTGTCCTTTATATTCCTGGTCAGCTTCCTCTCGTACTTCATCTTTTCAGCCCGTATTGCCCGTTTTGTTTCCTTCTGTTCTCTGATGACAGTTTCCCAATCCTCTGGTTTCCGGCTACTCTTTGCTGTGTTATACATCTTTTCTTTTAGTTTTATTCTATCCCTAACTTCTCTTGTCAGCCACAGTTGCCTCCTACTCCCCTTAGAATCTTTCTTCCTTTTTGGAATGAAATGATCCTGCGTCTTCCGGATTATGCCCAGAAATTCCTGCCATTGCTGTTCCACTGTCATTCCTGCTGGGATCCCTTTCCAGTCTACCTTGGCCAGCTCCTCCCTCATACCTTCATAGTCCCCTTTGTTCAACTGCATCACTGACACTTCCGATTTAACCTTCTCCTTCTGGTTCATTGGACAACACTAAATCCAGAATTACCTTTTCTCTGGTCGGTTCCATTACAAGCTGCTCTCAGAATCCATCTCGGAGGCACTCTATGAACTCTCTTTCTTTGGGTCCTGAACCAACCTGTTTTTCCCAGTCTACCTGCATATTGAAATCCCTCACCACCACAGTGGCATTACCTTTGTTACATGCCAGTTTTAACTCCTGCTGCAACTTACACCCTACATTCGGGCTACTATTTGGGGGACTGTAGATAACACCAATTAGTGTCTTCTTGCCTTTGCAATACCTCAACTCAATCCACAGTAACTCTACCTCATCAGTCCCTATGTCTTCCCTCGCAAGGGTCTGAATTCCATCCCTCACCAGCAGAGATATCCCCCCCATCCTCTGCCCACCTGCCTGTTCTTTCTATAGGATGTATAACCCTGAATATTAAGTTCCCAGGTCTGATCCTCCTGCAGCCACGTCTCAGCAATCCCCACAATGTCCTGTCTACCAACCTCTAACTGAACCTCAAGCTCATCTACTTTACTTCTTATACTTCGTGCATTCATATACATACTTTTAATTCCTTACGCATCTCACCTTTCACATCGATCCCTATTACACTTGGCCATACTCTCATACCCCTTTGTGAGCTTTCTTTCCCGTTAATTCTGGGGTCATAACTATCCATTTACTCCCTTTCCCTTTAACTCCGTCCTTGACTATCCCATTTGACACCCCCCCCCCCCCTTATTTAGTTTAAAACCTCCTGTGTAGCAGTGGCAAACCTGCCTGCCAGAGTGCCGGTCCCCCACCTGTTAAGGTGCAATCCATCCCTTTTGTGCAGTTCCTTCGTCTTCTGAGGAAATTGAGGGGTTGGGGTGAGCTTTATTCAATCACAATTGAGGGAATTGAAGGTCTGAAGAAGGGGCTCGACCCAAAACGTCTCCAGAGATGCTGTCTGTCCTGCTGAGTTACTGCAGCATTTTGTGATCTACCTTTGAAGGAATTAATTCCCATGTTCCTCCTTTGGCGGCTCACTGATGCAGTGGTAGAGCTACAGCCTTACAGTGCCAGCGTATTGATTTATTATAGTCACAAGAACTGTGATGCAGAGAAAACTTTGTTTTGTGTGCTATCCAGGCAAATCATACAATGATGTTACTTTATAATAGTCAATTTTTCCCATTTATTGTGTGTCTTCCTGTTTCACTTCCATGAATGCAGCACCTCACATTTCTCGACATGCATTTCCTTTTCTGTTTTGTTCTTCCTGCAGTTTATCGCTTTCCTCCTCTCGAAGAGCCATGGTGTTAATTATTTTAGGGCAACATGCTCTCCCCCATACGCCCATTTCATTTAATAGCTCAATAAATGTTCAGTAGGTAAACAAAACTATTAAAAGTAGACACTAAGTTTAAAGTTCAAAGGGCCATTCTGGTAAAAGTTTAGAGGTGCTCAGTCATATGCTGTACTCTTTCTTTGCTATACAGCAAGGAAACCGGCCCTTCAGTCCATCTTGTCCATGCCAACTAAAGTGGCATTCTGCACAGGAGGTTATTCAAGGGAATCCTTTAGTCTAACCTGGGCTGTTGCATTGTGCAATTTGAATGAAAGTAGGAGCAGGTGTATATATAAAACAGAACTGAAAACAGTATGTTCTCTCAATGAAACTGAAGCCATAAGAAGAAAATCAGGGGTCTATAAGATAAGTTGGTGATTCATTCTCAATTGTTTTGAGCTGAGGAGATCAACCCTTCTCCTTCCAATTTATAACAAAAAGGCTTTTGCCAAAGCAAATAAACACACAAAAACTGCTGCCTGCATTTCTGATTTGTCTGATCGTACCCATTCACATGGTCTACAATGAAACTAATCGGTTGAATTTAAAATGGTTGTAATCACAAAATAACAATTTAGACAGGGGTAAGGTAAAGGTGTTGTGACCAAAATGTCCAGGGTCACAGGTCCACAAAGTATTTCCTTGTCAAAGGAAAATGCGTTGAAAATCCTTTTCTTTCATAGAATCATGGAAATGGAAAAGAAGACTGAGCTTTATTAAAGGTAATCACCAGCAAGCATGTTCCTGGAAATGTAACAAAGCTTCAAAGTGGCATCTCACAAAGTCAGAGCACACGTTGTAACTGGGAGCAGGTACCTAAAATACCCAAAAGGGGATAGACGTAGCTGGCATATTGCTTACATGTCATGTGGAGAGGTTTGAAGGGATAGACATGACTTTTGTGTCATTAGTCCTTTTGCAGCTTCTTGCACATGATTTAGGTTCAAGTTAAGAAAATCATCAGGTGCAATGTAGTGTTGTTACAATTAGTATATATATATATATATATCTTTAAATAATATTTATACAAGACAGAGTTTAAAACATGTCCACATTTCTCTCATCCGCAATAGAAAACTAGTAATAGTATTCCAGAAATGTTTCGTCCATGGAAAACTGGTCACTGTTCCCATCATTTGTGCTTCTTGCAATTCTCTTTAGCTCAAACATGTCACTGACCAGGCATATCTCTTACAGGAGGCATGATTTATACATATGCCATTACCGCATTCAGTTGTGATACGAAGAGCAGAGACAAAATGTACAGCAACAGATAGACATACCTCTTGCCAATCACCTTAATGGGTTCAGACTGGGTTAGGACCCATCTTTGACAGCAAACTTTCCAAGGTCATGTTTCACTCCAATAAATGTCACTAACTGTGGACACAGCTGAAGGAGAAACAGTTTCTATTTGATTCAGAGCTAATAGCAGTTAACCCTTCTCATACTGTAACATGATATTACCTAAGACAGAAGCATATTGAACTAATTTTATAATAGAGTGGCAATGAGATTTGTTGTAGCATGTCTTGAGTAAACAAGCTCCTTGAAAACCTGAACTATTAATCAACTAATTTACAAATTCCTTTGTTGTAATATGGCTCAATTTGAGTTGGTGATCCCAGATATGCAAATCTGACAAATCTTTATCCGTTTTCCATTGACCTCATGTGTGCCCCATTCATTATCCAACAGAAAAATCAGGCTTGAGATCAGGGTGATCATTCTCATGAGCAGTTTAGTTTTGTTTAGTTAAATGTCATGTACCGAGGTACGGTGAAAAGGTTGTAATTTGTAAGAAATGTCCTAATTCTGCTTCTATCACTTATGAACTTATGAACTAATTTGTTGCTTGCTATCCAGTCTGTGAAAAGACTACACATGATTAGCATAATGGAGGGTGTAATGTATTTCCAATTCCTTTACAGAAAGGATTATTTCTGTAAAATGCTGAGCAAGCAAGTGGTTCAATGTTGGGCAGGAGAGCAATGTGACCTCTGTGATGTAGCACAGCATGTCACAGAAAATGAACTGTGACAGGCATGGGTAGTGTACCACATGGCTGAGGATGGGGAGTCCTTGAAGGTGACTATGTATGTTGCCGCTGATGAAAAGACATCAGGCACTCTGTACCTTCCCCTTGGCTCTATCTAGTGTAATTGAGTTGAACGTGATTGCATTTATGTGCGGTGTATCTGATCTGTTTGGATAGTGTGCAAAACAAACTGTTTCACTGTACCTCAGTGCATGTGAAAATAATAAACATTAATCCAAATATAAAGTCAACTCCGATAAGTCAATGTGGAAGAAGTGAATATACAATTCTTCTGGATGGTAGGAAAGGGAAAGGATTGAATTGCTTGAGAAGATTGCAGAGAAGTTAGAAGCACGAGATCGATATAAAACTGGAGTGTTCTGGTATGGGGGGAGTTGAGGCACTGAGCTGGGAGTGTGCAAAGCACGGATGTGATAAATTATACAAGATCAAAGATTAATGGAAAAGGGAATGAATATGGTGAATAAACATGTTGTTATTGTTGTTCAATGATTTGGTCTGTGGTGCTAAATGATTGGCATAAACCAGTATTTGGGTGTCTCTGTAAATATGGGTACCAACCTGTGACATGGGTGGCCAAATTTGAAAGATATTAAAAAATAATGAAATACTACAGGATAAATAATGGGCCTATCTATGATCCTTGTGAGCTAATTTGTAATCAAAATCGATCAAGATTTGAACAAAATTTAATAATTTCAAAATTTGAAAAATAAACGAGAAAAAAATATTTATCAAACATATAAGACATATGGGACAGTTACTGATTATGAAGCTACCTCACAAAATGTCGGTACATAACCCACCACGAGGCCCGTAGTTCATCCCAGGGTCATTACAAACGCATCACAACGAGTGCAAAATATACCTGATATAGTGCTATAAATAGCATTCATGATGTTACTCAACATGGGATAATATCGACGTTATTCAATGGGGGGGAGGGGTCAACAGAATGATACATCGCTAAAATAGGTGAGCAAACTAGATTTGGGGCATCAGAAAACCTTCTTATCGGGTGATAGACAATAGACAATAGGTGCAGGAGTAGGCTATTCGGTCCTTCGAGCCAGCACCGCCATTCAATGTGATCATCCACAATCAGTACCCCGTTCCTGCCTTCTCCCCATATCCCCTGACTCCACTATCTTTAAGATCTCCATCTAACTCTCTTTTGAAAGCATCCAGAGAATTGGCCTCCACTGCCCTCGAAATGTGCCCCCTGGTTCGGACTCCCCCAACATCGGGAACATGTTTCCTGCCTCTAGCGTGTCCAAACCCTTAATAATCTGAAACACCCATTTGCAAGTTCACAAGTTATAGTAGAATTAGGCCTTTCGGCCAATCGAGTCTACTCTGCCATTCAATCATGGCTGATCTCTGCCTCCTAATCCTATTTTCCTGCCTTCTCCCATAACCTCAAAATTAAGAGGAAGAAGATTGGACATTTTTGCCCTGCATCACAGTGAGGAATGTGGGGAACCCGCTGTGGTGGATGTTTATGTTAACCTTTATGTAGTTGTGTGTCTTGTTGCTTTTTTTTAGTTTAGCTGTAGGGTAATTCGAGTTTCACTGTACCTTACTTCATACATGTGACAATAAATTGACCTTCGAACCCCTGACACCCATTCACCCGATTATTTAGACCTAATCAGTGTGTCAAACAGTTGACAAAAAAACAATGATAAAGGGTAACCATGATTAAACAGTTAATGATTGCCCAGACACATGACTTACAATGAAATAGGCTTAAGATTTAAATATTTTTGCTCAGGGAAGAAGAAGAAAACTAATGCTTCTGGCAAAACTGAATGGACTTGTGCAGTTTGGTGCCAGGGGGAACATCCTTGCAAAATCTAGTGCCAGAGGCATTCCAGAAAACATTTATAAAATAACTGATATTCCATGTCATTTATTTTGTGCAATGTTACAGCTTATAAAAGCTCCGATTACGACGCCTCCTTTTTGTGTAGATGGTGTAGTGTCACGCTACAATCAAAACTCAATTTGACAAAAAAAGCGCAATCTTGCACTTAAATTATTGTTTTAATACCGTAGGGCCACAAGGACATAACATGAGAGTGAGAAGTGCAGGAAAGATAAGATGACCAGAGAAAGATTGAAGTGGGAGGGTTTTAAGAAAGATTAGTTAAATTAAAAAGATGGTAAAGGAGAGAGGTTGGGAAAAATAATCCCCAAAGTCAATTAGACTCTGCAATAGACAATAGGTGCAGGAGAGGCCATTCAGCCCTTCGAGCCATCACTACCATTCAATGTGATCATGGCTGATCTTCCCCAATCAGTATCCCGTTCCTGCCCTTTCCCCATATTCCGTGACTCCGCTATCTTTAAGAGCCCTATCTAGTTCTATCTTGAAAGCATCCAGAGAATTGTCCTCCACTGCCTTCTGAGGCAGAGAATTCCACAGATTCACAACCCTTTGTGTGAAAAAGTTTTTCCTCATCTCCGTTCTAAATGGCTTATCCCTTATTTTTATACTGTGGCCCCTGGTTCTGGACTCCCCCGACATTGGGAACATGTTACCTGCCTCTAGCATGTTAAAACCCTTAATAATCTGAAATGTTTCAATAAGATCCCCTCTCATCCTTCTAAATTCCAGAGTATACAAGCTCAGCCGCTCCATTCTATCAACATATGACAGTCCCATCATCCCGGGAATTAACCTCGTGAACCTACCTTGGACTCCCTCAATAGCAAGAATGTCCTTCCTCAAATTTGGAGACCAAAACTGCACACAATACTCCAGGTGTGGTCTCATTAGGGCCCTGTACAACTGCAGATGGACCTCTTTGCTCCTATACTCAACTATTCTTGTTATGAAGGCCAACATGCCACTTGCTTTCTTCGCTGCCTGCTGTACCTGCATGCCTACTTTCAGTGAGTGATGCCCAAGGACACCCAGTATTGGTACAACCTGCAGTACTGGTTGGACCAATTCACAGGAAGCCAGAATTAAAACAGTAAGCCTATTAATGTTGGAATATGTTTGCAATTCTCAGGAGAGTCATAATAATCATTACAGATGAGTAGAGGAGGATGTGGATTTTGATGCTACTTTACCAGCAGGTAGGAAGGCAGGGTATGTTGATGAGCACAGGACACAGAGAGGCATGGTCTGTTGGGGATGTAGAACACAGACATCTCAGCTATCTGCTCTTTGAATGAATGACAGTCAAGATATTGGAGTTGTTGTTATGGAGGTGTGCACAAGAACGGACAAAGATGGTGTGAGTATCTTGCTCTGATGATTGTAAAGATATCAGGGAAAGTTATGGGCAACATTTTTCCCAGGCACTAAATACTGTCAAAATCAGATTGCCCGAGCCTTTAAATGTGCTGCTACATTCATTGGGAAAGGCCAAGGCCAGAATGTGTTCTACATCTGACGCTGCAATTAGGGTTTATCTATCTCCAAGCGGAACTGCTTGTTTGTGATCATCACTACAAGATTAGTTTGGGTTGTGGAAGTTGGATCCAGTTGCCTTCAAGAAATTCAGACACAAGTGTTTTTATAGGTAGCTCCGGCAATGGTCTGATGTGCTTAACCAGTGAGATGCTCATTGTTCTTACTAATGACTTCTTGAAAACAAAAAATAGATACAAAATGCTGGAGTAACTCAGCGGGACAGGCAGCATCGCTGGAGAGAAGGAATGGGTGACCTTTCTGGTTGAGACCCTTCTTCAGACTGGTTAGGAATAAGGGAAACAAGAGATATAGAGGATGATGTAGAGAGATAAAGACAATGAATGAAAGATATGCAAAAAAGTAACAATGATAAAGGAAACAGGCCATTGGTAGCTGTTTGTTGGGTGAAAACGAGAAGCTGGTGCAACTTGGGTGGGGGGGGGATAGAGAGAGATGGAGTTAGAGAAATCAACACTCGTACCACTGGGCTGCAAGCTGCCAAGCAAAATATGAGAAGCCAGGATCCAACTTCAGAAGCACTTTGGTCTCGCATAGGCATTTGCGGCCATGCTCCACTGAAGCAATAAAGGTTGCCGCTATCCTTTGAGCCAAACAGCAAGACACTGAGATTGTACACCATCTGATGATTGAAACACTTTGAGCCGAATGTTTAGATCTGGTGGAAGCACCTGCACCAGTTACTTACTGCATTTCTTAACCTTCACCAATTACCTCCACTTACTTAGTGAAGTCTGTGTAGATTCAATTACACAGTCCTGCGCTTGTTTTTCTCCATGAGTATAAGAGAGCATCAGCACATGACTCCCTCATTAGATTAAATAAATCACAACAACATCATCAGGCTCAAGAGGTCTGTAAATGAATGTTTGTTCTCTGATTTTCACAAGCATAATTAGATCAGGGGACAGCAACATGGGTCATTGGTCCAGTTATTTCCTATTCAGAAAAGCATTTAATTAAATTTTGTTGTAAAAATATATCTGTGCTTCTACCTACATTATAGTTATATTGTGTTTACTGGTAGATTAAAATAAAATCCTTATTTAATACATCAGATAGTGTTAATGCTGTATCAAAATGCTTACTTTACAACTGGAGAGTGTTTACCTTTGCACATTAAAGGATGCAATATCAAGGCACTTTGAGAACAATAATATGATTGAGTAGAGTCCACATAGATGTATGATATGGAAATCATGTTTGTTCATTCTAGTGAAGTTATTTGAGGATGCATCTAGTAAAGTAGATCAGGAAGAACAAGTGGAGGCTGCATTTTTGAATTTTCAGAAGGATGGTTCAATGTTGTGTGGTTGTGGGGCAGTGATGGTGAAGAATTCTAGGTTGAACTTGAATAATTTAATTTCATAAGGTCATGAGGGATAGGAGCAGAATTAGGCCATTCGGCCCATCACGTCTACACTATTCAATCATGGCTGATCTATCTCTCCCTCCTAACCCCATTCTCCTGCCTTCTCCCTATAACCTCTGACACCTGTACTAAATCAAGAATCGATCTATTTCTGTCTTAAAAATACCCACTGACTTGGCCTCCACAGCCTTGTGTGGCAAAAAATTCTACAGAGGTCTGACACCACCCTCTGACAAAATACATTTCTAATCTCCTTCCTAAAAGAACATCCTTTAATTCTAATTTCCTGGCAGCTGTCCTGATAAATTGGTAGTGGGCAATGACCGGCACCCCAGAGGTCCACAGATACCTTGTTTTCTGATAGTAAAGTAAAATAATGTGGGCTCTTAGACCGCCAAACTTGCATCAGGGGTTAAAAAAGGACTCGGAGCAGAATGTACCCAGGTGAATTTCTTGTATAGGAAAGAACTGCATATGCTGGTTTAAACTGAAGATCGATACAAAAGTAACTCAGCGAGACAGGCAACATCTTTAGAGAGAAGGAATGGGTGTGACGTTTCAGGTTGAGACCCTTCTTCAGACTAAAGGAAGAAAGACTGAAGAAGGGTCCCGACCCAAAGGGTCACCCATTCCTTCTCTCCAGAGATGCTGCCGTCCCGCTGAGTTACTCCAGCTTTTTTTGTCGATCTTAGATGAATTTCTTAAATGAAGTAAAATACCTTGGAAATGGTTATTAATGTGTTTCAATGTGAAATAAAATTGACTTCTCATTGCATGGTGCTGAGTCAAAGCAGTATTATGCAATTGAATTTCTAATTTTATGCCTTCTTCTGAAAGCAATTACAGGCATTACTAAATATCCCACCAATTTATTTTCTTAAGCTTATTTAAAACTGAGAAACAGAGGAAGTGTGGAGACGTTGCTGAGGAAACCTAAACTCCTTGATATTCAAATCTATGCATATTCTGACATCATCAAAACATTTGCCACAGCAACGACTGTCTTTGTTTACTATATTCAATAATTATAATTTCCCTTAGAAAATAAACTACATTTGCAAATTAGGACATTTCCTCACCCCATCTCTCCATTCTACTTTTACACGTATCTCCAATAAATTATTAGATGCGATAGACATTTATATGAATGTTATTTCAGAGCCACATTTTTATTAAAAAGTTCTGTGCACAGAGGTACATTTCATGAAAGAATGGTATTGTTTTTCCCTTAGGCTAACATTCGCTCTTTCCATGGAAACCTTCACAGTTATCTAAAACATTGCTGTCGGTACGAAAAGTGACAACTGAATAATTATCATACCTTTTATTTGCACGAACCTTTCATATAATGTCTTAAAGCAGAACACATCCATGTGGTATAACAGAAGAACATTTCAATCTCGCGTGTATCCTGCAGTGTAGTGATATTGCAGGATATGCCATTATAACAGCCTGTGACCATTTTGATCATGGGCCTCTCCTGCAAACTAATTTTAAGTCTCAGGCTCAACCGAATGAATGTATTACACTTTCAGGGAATGGGTTTCCCCTCTTCCATCATAGAAGAGGTCCTCACACGTGTCTCCTCGGTACCCTGCAGCTGCGCCCCTGATCCACCTCCCCCTAGTCACAATAGCGACAGAATCTCCCTAGTCCTTACCTTTCATCCCATCAGCCATCACATACATCACATAATCCTCTGACATTTTCGCTAACTCCAATGTGATCTCAACACTAATCATAGCTGCCCATCTCCACCCTTTTCTGCCTTCCACAGAGACTGTTCCCTCCGCAGCTCCCTGGTTAAATCATCCCTTCCCACCCAAAGCACCCCCCTTCCCGGGTACCTGCCCCTGCAACTGCAGGAGATGTCCCTTTACCTCCTCTGTCGACTCTGTTCAGGGACCCCGACAGTCCTTTAAGGTTAGGCAGAGGTTCACTTGCACCTTCTTCAACCTCATCTACTGTATCTGTTGGCAAGATGTGGACTCTTATACATCGGCGAGACCAAACATAGACTGGGCGATCGTTTTGCTGAACACCTTCGCTCAGTCGGCCTCTACCTACCTGATTTCCCAGTTGCCAAACACTTTAATTCCCTTTCCCATTCCCACACTGACCTTTCTGTCCTGGGCCTCCTCCATGTCAGAGTGAGCCTAATTGTAAATTGGAGGAACAGCATCCCATATTTTGCTTGGGCACCTTACAACCCAGTGGTATGAATATTGATTTCTCTAAATGCAAGTAACCTCTGCATTCCCTCTCTCTCCGTCCCTCCCCCACCCAGTCACATCGGCTTCTCGTTCTGACCCAGCAAACATCTATCAATGGCCTGTTTCCTTTCTCATCGTTACTTTTTTGCATATCTTTCATTCATTTGTTCGATATCTAAATACATCACTGTATCTCTTGTTTCCCTTTCCCGTGACACTCAGTCTGAAGAAGGGTCTCCGCCCGAAACCACACCTATTATTTTTCTCCAGAGATGCTGTCTGACCCGCTGAGTTACTCCAGCTTTTTGTGCCTACCTTCGGTTTAAACTAGCATCTGCAGTTCCTTCCTAAACAAAAATGTGTGTTGGCTTTGACCAAGCCCAAGTCCAATGGGGAATGAAGACCTGCAGTTGAGTTCATATTCATAATGGGAGATCGTGTCTGGACTGATTATGGCCTGGGGTTGGTATGAGGGGCCATCTGCATGGAGCCTTTAGTTACTGGGACTGTGTAGATGGGAGGGAAGTTGAGAAGGAATGGAACCTGGAGCTGGGGAAACGAGAGTGGAAGGAGTCTGGAATGATCAGGGCTTGGGGTCAAGGATGATGACTAGGTATGTGCAGGAAGGAACTGCAGATGTTGGTTTAAACCGAAGATAGACACAAAACGCTAGAGTAACTCAGCGGGTCAAGCAGCATCTCTGGAGAGAAGGAATCGGTGACATTTTGGGTAGAGACCGACTAGATGTGTACTTGTTTGGTCAGGTACGTGATAGGAAAGGTTTAGAAGGATATGGACCAAACCCAGGTAGGTGGGACTAGTGGAGATGGGGCATCTTGATCAGCATAGGCAAGTTTCGCCGAAGCGCTTATTTCCATGCTGCCTGACTCTATTACTAAATTTGCAGATTAGGCGTGAATAATATGGCCCCATCAAAATAATGAAGAACAAATTAGTAATAGCATCTCCAATGTAAATAGGATATCAGTCCTGGATAGGTTAACAAAATAATCTCTGGCAAGGAATTCTTAATCTTTTGGAAAAAGGGATTTTTAAACTAAAATTAGAGAGCCATTGCACACATGCATTTTACTTAACTGGTTAAATAATGAAATTGAAGTCCAGATATGACCTTGGCAAGGCCATCAAAAAGGCAAAAAGGGACTTCTGCTCCAAGCTGGAGGATGAGACAGATGCTCGGCAGCTGTGGCGGGGCCTGAATGCAATCACCTCCTACAAGGCGAAATCAGGAGGCAGCTCGAACGTCGGCGAAACATCACTCCCTGATGAGCTCAATGCATTTTATGCACGCTTTGATAGGGAAAACACCGATGTGCCTTCCCGAGCCCCCATTCGCTGTGATGGTATTTCAGTCTCAGTCACTGAGGCTGACGTCAGGAAATCCTTCAGAGGGGTGAACCCTCGAAAAGCGCCTGGGCCTGATAGTATACCTGGTCGTGTTCTAAAAACCTGTGCGGACCAACTGGCTGGAGTTTTTATGGACATTTTCAACCTCTCACTTCTGAGGTCTGCGTTTCCCACCTGCTTCAAAAGGGCATCAATTATACCAGTGCCCAAGAAGAGCAAGGTGACGTGCCTCAATGACTATCGACCTGTGGCACTAACGCCTGTGGTGATGAAGTGTTTCGAGAGGTTGATCATGGCGCAAATCAACTCCTACCTCGACAAAAACCTGGACCCACTGCAGTTCACTTACCGCCACAAGAGATCAACGGTGGATGCGATCTCGCTTGCTCTCCACTCCGCTCTGGACCACTTGGACAACAAAAACTCATATGTCAGGCTGTTATTCATCGATTACAGCTCGGCATTTAATGTTATCATCCCCTCCAAGCTGGTTACCAAACTCGCAGAACTGGGTCTCTGTGCATCCCTCAGCAACTGGATCCTCAACTTCCTCATTCACAGACCACAGTCTGTTCGTATTGGTGGAAATGTGTCAGACTCAATAACAATCAGCACGGGAGCACCTCAAGGCTGCATGCTCAGCCCCCTGCTGTACTCACTCTATACCCATGACTGCGTAGCTGGGCAGAGTGCGAACTCCATCATCAAGTTCGCTGATAACACCACTGTTGTGGAACGTATCACTGATGGGGATGAGTCGGAGTACAGAAGAAAGATCGAGCAACTGTCCATTTGGTGCCAGCACAATAACCTGGCCCTCAACACCAGCAAAACCAAGGAACTGATTGTGGACTTTGGAAGGAGTAGGATGGGGACCCACAGTCCTGTTTATATCAATGGATCGATGGTTGAAAGGGTCAAGAGCTTCAAATTTCTGGGCGTGCACATCTCTGAAGATCTTTCCTGGTCCGAGAACACTATCAAGAAAGCACATCAGCGTCTCTACTTCCTGAGAAGATTACGGAGAGTCGGTTTGTCAAGGAGGACTTTCTCTAACTTCTACCAGGTGCACAGTAGAGAGCTTGCTGACCGGTTGCATCGTGGCTTGGTTCGGCAACTTGAGTGCCCTGGAGAGGAAAAGACTATAAAAAGTAGTAAACACTGCCCAGTCCATCATCGGCTCTGATCTTCCTTCCATCGAGGGGATTTATCGCAGTCGCTGCCTCAAAAAGGCTGGCATCATCATCAAAGACCCACACCATCCTGGCCACACACTTATCTCCCTGCTACTTTCAGGTAGAAGGTACAGGAGCCTGAAGACTGCAACAACCAGGTTCAGGAATAGCTACTTCCCCACAGCCATCAGGCTATTAAAACTGGCTCGGACAAAACTCTGAACATTAATAACCCATTATCTGTTATTTGGACATTATCAGTTTATTTATTCATTTGTGTATATATTTATATAATGGTATATGGACACACTGATCTGTTTTGTAGTCAATTCCTACTATATTCTGTTGTGCTGAAGCAAAGCAAGAATTTCATTGTCCTATCAGGGACACATGACAATAAACTCACTTGAACTTGAAATTGAGCACAACTTGGATATTTTATAAATTTGCATTCAAAAATGAATCAGAATGAAAAAGACACTGATGTTTTGAGGCAGTGAAAATCTAATTGGCCTGCAAGAAGTTCTGAGATATGATATGAATGCATCCAGGAAATTTAAATCTGCTAAACAAATTGATTTGCTATTCTCTAGAATTTGACAACATCAAATCTGATTCTAGAGCTCCCATCCCTTCTCCATTCTCACCTCTCCCAAAGAGCCCAATCTCGCCAATGGAAATAATTTATTATATAGACTGGATCCTCCCCTTTTTCTATAATAGATGTCTTTCATGTTATTCAAGCATATTTTAAAACCATAATATCAAATAATCGTACTACTTTCAGCCTTTGTGCATGGCATAAGTATTTCAAAATGGGAATCCACTTTTTAGGAACCTGAGGGGCAAATTTTTTACACATAGGATGTTGGATGTATGGAACAAACTGCTAGAGGAGGTGGTTGAGGTAAGTACTATCATAACATTTAAGAAACATTTGGACAGGTAATTGGATAGGAACGGTTTAAAGGGATATGGGCTAAATGATGGTAGGTGGGACTAGTGTAGATGGGGCATGTTGGTCGAGGTGGGAAAGTTGGGCCGAAGAGCCTGTTTCCACACTCTATGACTCTAATGTACTGCAATAATATATTAAAAGAAGAAAAGATTAATTAAGGCAGGTAAGCTGTCAGTGGCTTCACTGATTTTATAGCTTCCGGTCTTCTGTCTCTTTGTACATATTTGTTTGCTAGAATTAGGCTTCTGCATGGTTTGATTTCAAATAAGGAGAAGTACCAAAGGCCTTCGCAGAAAGATAGTGACTAGTCTGAATAACATGTGCCCGATGTTGGGGGAGTCCAGAACCCAGGGCCACTGTTTAAGAATAAGGGGTAAGCCATTTAGAATGGCAGATGGGGAAACACTTTTTCACCCAGAGAGTTGTGAGTCTGTGGAATTCTCTGCATCAGAGGGCAGTGGAAGCTGATTCTCTGGATGCTTTCAAGAGAGAGCTAGACATAGCACTTAAAGATAGCGGAGTCAAGGGATATGGGGAGAAGGCAGGAAAGGGGTACTGATTGGGGATGATCAGCCATGATCACATTGAATGGCGGTGCTGGCTCGAAAGGCTGAATGGCCTACTCCTGCACCTATTGTCTTTTGTCTATTGTTCAATATGTAGCTCAAAAAGCAAAAAACATTATGGGGATCACACAGCAGTGAAGACAAGAGGCCAGAGACAATAGTAGAAGAGGTTTATATTGGTGATGAATTAAATAACATTGCAAATAAAGCTGGAGGAATAATTTGAAAAACTCAAATACCTTAAAACTAAAGGAGTTTTTTTTAGCAGGGTATCTATTTTAAAAGAAACATTAAAACATAGATATATTTGTCTGGCACTGCACTCGTTTGGGTGTAATAAATTGTAATTTCAGGGTTCCCTGAGTCTGATTCAAAGACACTTAAGAGATTGCAATATTTGTGAGCACTGGTTGAAAACCAGTGTTAGTGGGGCCCTTACAGCAATAACACTCTGATTCGAGAGTAGTGGGTTTTACTGGTCATATGTGTCGCTGCTTCAGCATTTGTACCTGAAGCGGACAGCTCAATAACCATGTGTAGGAAAGAACTGAAGGTGCTGGTTTAAACCGAACTTAGACACAAAATGCTGGAGTAACTCAGATTGACAGGCAGCATCTCTGGCGAGAAGGAATGGGTGACGTTTCGGGTCGAGACAATAACCATACTTAATGTACAAGCACATAAAAATACCCACCCTCTTACCCAGGGCTGGCCTTAAGTCGATTGGACTGATTGCTCCCAACTGGGCCCCGTGCCTAAGGGGGCACCGTGCTAGAGTAATCAACAGATCCTAGAGCTCCACAACTGCTTCCCCGCAACGCTGCAAGACGCATAACTGAACCAGCGTTGCTTTCGTTCGTCTACCCGCACGTTTGCTGGCTCTTGGTGCCGGCACTTCTCTCCTCTGTCTCCGCCAAACACACACACACACACACACACACACACACACACACACAGCATGTCCGGCAGATCGGTGCGGGCCGAGACCAGGAGCAGCTTTGAGGAGCAGGGCAAAGGATGACATCAAACGGGTCATGGCAGCTATCGAAAAAGTGCGGAAATTGTAAGGGGGAAGTAAAAAAACCCGAAGGATTTCCTGAAAACCTGAAGGATTTTTCTGAAGGAAAAAAAAACCCGATGGTTACCTAAAGAAAGGGGGGTGCCGGCGATCGTTCCGTGTCAGAGGGAGGGGGGGGGGAGGGGGTGGTTTGGGTTCTCCTTTCCCCTGACGGGTCTCGGCCCGAAATGTCACCTATTCCATTTGTCCAGAAATGCCACCCGACCTGCTGCATTTTGTGTATATCCTTTAATCTCTCAGCTTTGCTTTGGAGTAATGTACTCTCAGCTCGGGTAGATCTACCCCAGGTGGAGCGGGGAGAGAGGGGTGGAGAGAGAGTAGAGAGGTGGAGGGGGAAGAAAGGGGTAGATGGGGAGGGGGGTGTGAGGGGGAATGGAGAAGGGGGAGGTGGGTCATTCCCTCACGGTCCCGGGGCAGCGCTCCCGCCCCTCCAGTCGCCGTGCTTCACGCACACCCCTCTCTCTCCCCGGGAAGATGCAGTGAACAATACAGGGATGGTCCGGCCAGGGGTTGGAGCAACGCATACAAACCTTGGCCTTATCTCACATCCGTCCGCCTGGACCCAGGCATCCGCTCCCGCCGCCGGCCGCCTCCCTCCCTTCCCTCCTTCCATCCCTCCTCTCTCTCTTTTCCCTTCTCTCCTTCCCTCCCTCCCTTCTTTCTCTCCTTCTCTCCCTCCCTTCTTTCTCTACTTCCCTCACTCCCTTCTCTCCTTCCTACCTTCTCCCCCTCCCTCCCTTTTCTCCTTCCCTCCCACACACACACACACATCACGCTCAGACAACTAACATACACACACAACTAAGTTAGGATGGGGTAGAAGCCCAAAGGGTAGAAGCCCAAACTTTAATGCCTGGACTAGTTTTTCGCCAATAGTTATTGGTTTTCCAGGATCTAGTTACTTTTTTTTTCATATCACAGTCACTAAAACAAGTGGTATTGTAACTATGTACTTTTCAGAGGTGATCTACACATTTTGTTTGTTATTTGTAGGCTTACATGTTTGCAATTTTATATTAAAATGTAGCTGAAATCTATTTGGTCCATTAACTCGCAGGCACTTTTTAAGCGCACATTTTGATTACTTTCCATTCTACCATAGAGATATGAAGTCTATAATAGACTATTTGTATTTCTATAATTCAACAGACCTTGGCTGGGAACCTGGGGCTCACCAAAATTGTTCCCAATTGGGCCCCGCACCTCCTAAGGCCGGCCCTGCTCTTTACCGCTCCTAGTGAATGGCATTTCATCCCACGTCTGTCCCATTAGATTCCTGAGTATGGGGAGAATACTCCTAGATTGACAAAGATGAATCTTGAGTAGTAGGACTTTATGTAGCCAACAAGAATAGTATCCTCTATTAATGGAGGGCACAGTGACATGAGTTGTCAACAATGTATTTTAAAAATTAAATGACGTTATAGTGAGCAGCATAATGACAGACTATGTATGTAGAAAGGAACTGCAGATGCTGGTTTAGACCGAAGACAGGCACAAAATGCTGGAGTAACTCCAGCATTTCATCCAGCACTCCTGCATCCGGGATACTGAGTTGGATGATCAGCCATGATCACATTGAATGGCGGTGCAGGCTCGAAGGGCCGAATGGCCTACTCCTGCACCTATTTTCTATGTTTCTATGTTTCTATGTAACTCAACGGGTCAGGAAGCATCACGGGAGAAAAGGTATAGGTGACGTCTCGGACCGAGACTCTTCTTCAGGCTTCTGTAATGTAATAAACTTAATTGTTTTCTGTTTTCCAACATCCACAGTATTTTACTTTTCAATTTTTAATAAATTGGCAAATAGAAAATAAATAGAGTTGTAGAGTCATACAGCATGGAAACAGGCCTTTCAGCCCAACTCATCTATGTCGTCCAAGATGCCTATCCATATTAGCCCTATTTACCTGCATTTCACCCATATCCTTCTCAGTATTTCCTCTCCATGTAGTTGCCCAAATACTTCATAAATGTTGTTATTGTACCTGCCTCAACCATTTCCTCTGGCAACTTGTTCCATATACTGTTTAGTTTAGTTTCATTTAGTTTAGTTTAGTTTATTGTCACGTGTACTGAAGCTTTTTTGTTGTGTGCTATCCAGTTAGCGGAAAGACTATACATGATTACAATCACAAATAAGTGTCCCTCAAGTTCCTATGAAATCTTTCCCGTCTCACCTTAAACTTATGCCCTCTAGTTCTTGATTCCTCAACCCAGGGAAAATAAACCATGCATTCACTCTACCTATGTCCTTCATGATTTTATACATGTAAACAAGATCACCCCCTCAGTCCATTGTGATCCAAGGAATAAATTCCGAGCTTGCTGGCCTCTCCACACAATACAGTCTCTCGAGTCCTGGCAACATCATCTTAAACCTTTTCTGCCCTCTTTCCAGCTTAATGGCATCTTTACATAACAGGCCGACCAAATCATTTGTTAAACTTTTTTTTTGATGAATCGTCATTGCCTGTTAGGCTGATTACACATTTCCAATCACATGTTAACATTTTCTTCAAAATGTATCTGCGTGGTGATGTTCTGATGACAAGCTAATTCAGGTCAACGCTGCCCTTTTATCACTCTGAAACCCTACTTAACAGAAACACAATTTATATTTCGACTTATGAGTGGTTATGATACCTATATTTCATGAGCAAAGCGTGCAAGGTGCAAATTAGACAGGATTTATGTGCCACTTTGGGTGCCAAAACCAGCGTTACATTCCAAAGATAGTCACAAAAAGCTTGAGTAACTCAGCGGGTCAGGTAGCATCTCTGGGGAAACGGTAGAGGTGACTTTTCGGGTCGAGACCCTGCTACAGCTGTTTGTGTGTATCTCTGGTTTAAACCAGCATCTGCATTACATTACATTCTAAAGTTTTAAAATTAAATCCAAAGTATTTTTTATATAAATACAGTGCTAAAAGATTGCACGAACATCACAGCTTGAAGGTCAACTAAAGTGGTCCGAGCTGGGGAAAGGATGATGTTTCGCATCGATTTGCCTTCAGGTGCAATGAAGCTTGTGTGGAAAGCTGCATGTAGGCAGGCAGTGACAGGTTAGAGTCGATGAGACCATTTGTGGAGCTGAAGTTGTCCAACATGTGCATCTTTTTATTGATGACGGATGTGGATTAAAACAAAAGAGCAGCAGGAGGTAACAATGAGCAAGTACCAGAGATTGGCACGGACAGGTAGTTTACAGTTTAGTTTATTGTCAGGTGTATCAAGGTACAGTGAAAAGCTTTTTGTTGTGTGCCAACCAGGCAGCAGGAAGAAAATACATGTTTACAATCGAGCCATTAACAGTGTATCGATACATGATATTGAAGCGTATATAGTGGTGGCAGGTGGAAAAGTAATCACAGTAGCTCTTGCAACAGTCTTAGAAACATAGAGACATAGAAAAAGATAGAAACATAGAAAATAGGTGCAGAGAGGCCATTCGGCCCTTCAAGCCTGCACCTTCATTCAATATGATCATGGCTGATCATCCAACTCAGTATCCTGTACCTGCCTTCTCTCCATACCCCCATGTCCCTTTAGCCACAAGAGCCACATCTAACTCCCTCTTAAATATAGCCAATGAACTGGCCTCAACTACCTTCTGTGGCAGAGAATTCCAGAGACTCACCACTCTCTGTGTGAAAAATGTTTTCCTCATCTCGGTCCTAAAGGAATTCCCCCTTATCCTTAAACTGTGACCCCTTGTTCTGGACATCCCCAACATCGGGAACAATCTTCCTGCATCTTAGCCTGTCCAACCCCTTAAGAATTTTGTAAGTTTCTATAAGATCCCCCCTCAATTTTCTAAATTCTAGCGAGTATAAGCAGAGTCTATCCAGTCTTCCCTCATATGAAAGTCCTGACATCCCAGGAATCAGTCTGGTGAACCTTCTCTGTACCTCCTCTATGGCAAGAATATCTTTCCTCAGATTTGGAGACCAAAACTGTAAGCAATACTCTAGGTGTGGTCTCACCAAAACCCTGTACAACTGCAGTAGAACATCCCTGCTCCAATACTCAAATCCTTTTGCTGTGAATGCTAACTTACTATTCGCTTTCTTCACTGTCTGCTGCACCTGCATGCCTACTTTCAATGACTGGTGTACCATGACACCCAGGTCTCGTTGCATCTCCCCTTTTCCTAATCGGCCACCATTCAGATAATAGTCTACTTCCCTGTTTTTGTCACCAAAGTGGATAACCTCACATTTACCCACATTATACTGCATCTGCCATGCAGTTGCCCACTCACCCAGCCTATCCAAGTCACCTTGCAGCCTCTTAGCATCCTCCTCACACCTAACACTGCCCCCCAGCTTCGTGTCATCCGCAAACTTGGAGATGTTGCATTAAATTCCCTCATCCAAATCATTAATATATATTGTAAATAGCTGGGGTCCCAGCACTGAGCCTTGCGGTACCCCACTAGTCAATGCCTGCCATTCTGAAAAGGACTCGTTTACTCCTACCTTTTGCTTCCTGTCTGCCAGCCAGTTCTCTATCCACATCAATACTGAACCCACAATACCGTGTGCTTTAAGTTTGTATACTAATCTCTTATGTGGGACCTTGTCAAAGCCTTCTAAAAGTCCAGATATAACACATCCACTGGTTCTCCCTTATCCACTCTACTAGTTACATCCTCGAAAAGTTCTATAAGATTCGTCAGACATGATTTACCTTTTGTAAATCCATGCTGACTTTGTCCAATGATTTCACCACTTTCCAAATGTGCTGCTATCCCATCTTTAATAACTGACTCTAGCAGTTTCACCGATGTTAGACTAACTGGTCTGTAATTCCCCGTTTTCTCTCTCCCTCCTTTTTTTAAAAGTGAGGTTACATTAGCTACCCTCCAATCCTCATGAACTACTCCAGAATCTAAAGAGTTTTGAAAAATTATCACTAATGCATCCACTATTTCTGTGGCTACTTCCTTGAGTACTCTGGGATGCAGCCGATCTGGCCCTGGGGGTCTTTATGCCAAACAATCAAGTTTTGCCTCAGCTTTACAGAGTCTTGAGCAGACCATCTGGATTAGATACTGGGGCTCGATTTGGGCATCAATGCCTAGGAAAAAGATGTTGTTTTTGGAAGAGTTCTGCATTGATACACCGGAGTGGATTAAATTATCAGATGAAATTGTGCGGTTGGCCCGCATTCCACTGAGTTTTAGAGCTTGAGATCTGCTTAAAATAGCTAAGTTACTTGATAACATAGATGAGGAAGATTTATTTCCTCGGGAGGGGGGGAGAGAGGGGAATGTGGAGAGGGGTATAGATTGCAAAACATCTTAATTAATAAGGAAACATTTTGATGAAAAGGGTGATGGAAAGCTGGAACTCATAATGTTACACTGGTGTAATTCACAAGACTGAAGCCAATTCATTTATTTTGGAAAAGGGTATCACAAGACCTGAAACAAAGGATTTAAATAGAGTTGAGGTGCAAATCAGACGTGATTTATTTGAGTGGCAGAACAGGCTTGACGGTGGAATGACCTCCTCCTATTCCTAAGTGTCACCCAGTGTAGCAAGATAGCTATAAAAAACTGGCACATTAATTTAGGGAACAGAGACAAACCAGATTATGTTTTTGATGTACTTTTCTGCATTAAATTGTAATGCGCACAAATAGCTCTCACTTATACCACTACCACGGTTTCCTTTGATCTTCTAATGCAGATCTGCTTTTTCAGAAGATGAAAGGGAAAATTGGCCACATTGAAGAGCATCATTGCAACTAAGATGTTGTTGTATAAAGAGCCAAATAAAAGGGTCCTAGTGTAGTTTTAAATGGCCTTTTTTGTTTGAGAAAAAATATAGAATCGCTCTATTGCAGTTTTTAATGGCTGGCTGTAAGTGAATCTATTCACGGAGGAGATTCTATAGTGTCTCCCACTTAAGCGGTGCAAAGGGAGGACAGTTATGTTATTTTGAGGGAATAGACAGCACACATTCAAGCATTAGTATCTCTCAAGTGGCTTTTAGCTGTAGTCCTTCAATAGATCTATGTGCCCAATTGAATGCACCCAAGTGAAAAGATCCACTGAATTCTGGGCACACTGGCTGGTGTGAGGAATGGATGCAGGCTATTTACTAATTGTCACATAAAATCAACACATGTTCGCAAAGATTGCATACTCTTTTGTGGGAGCATAGAGAAATTGCGGAAGTCATACTGGATATTACATCACTGTGGGAAATGAGGGGTGCAAAAATATGATAAACCATGAGAATGAAATATATATTTTAAATCAGTGGTTAATTTATTTTTAAGTTAGATTGCTGAAAATTACTTTGGGCTATAATTATACACGAATGCTTAACCTATTTGTAGAGCTTTATTGCCACAGTTTCCAGAGATATCAATCTACAGGTTTTTACATATCCTATCAATATTGTAATGTGAAGAAAGTATACATTTGCAATAAGATTTCCTCCAATATTAGTATTAACATTAATTTCATGCCTTTTATTTAGCTCAGTAAACATTTTTATTGGTAATTCTTGGTCAATGTTTTGTAATACCTTTGCTTTTTTTGAATATTTATACTGGCAGAAGGCAAATACACTATAATTGCAACAGAGCATAGATCATAGAACAACCCATTGTGTCTGTGCTAATGATGATGCCCATCTAACCAATCCCATCTACATGTATAAAAAGGAACTGTAGATGCTGGTTTAAACCGAAGATAGATACAAAAAGAGGGAGTGACTCAGCGGGTCAGACAGTATCTCTGGAGAAAAGGAATGTGACGTTTCAGTTTGAGACCCTTCTTCAGACTGAGAGCCAGGTGAAATGAAAATAGATATATAGGGTGATATAGAGAGATTGGGAACAAATGAATGAAAGATATGCAAAAAAGTAACAGATAAAGGAAACAGGCCATTGTTAGCTGGGTCAAAACAAGTTACAGACAATGAGACTCAACAAAACGACTTTGAAACTAGTACAACAACTTGGGTGGGCGAGGGACAGAGAGAGAGGGAATGCAAGACTTGATTACTTGTCTCTAAAGGGCCTGTCCCACTTGGGCAACCTAATTGGCGAGTTCTGGCGAGTTTGTCCTTGACTCATACTTGCAGCATGGTCATCACGCGGTCGTAGGAGGTCTTCGTAACTCTCCTTCATGCTGGAGAGTGGTCTCCGCATACTCGAGGCCTCACCTAGGTTGCGCCGTTTTTTTCTATATGATAAAAAATGCCCACGAGTTTAAAAAAAGGTTGCCATGGAAACAATCAATGCTTTTTTTTTACTCGTAGGTTGAGTCGTAGTAAGTAGTAGTAGGTCGTAGTAGGTCACCATGTTACTCGTAGTTAGTCGAAGGTAGTCAAAGGTATTTGTAGATGGTCTTCATCATAGTCGAAGGGAGGTCAAAGTAGATCGAAGAGGTTGTCTTCACTCTCCACTATTCGGTGTCCAATTTTCCCGAAATTAGTTGTAGCTAGTCGTTGCTGGTCTTCAACATAGTCGAAGGAGGTCGAATGAGGTCTTCTACATGGTCGAAGGAGGTCTTCATCATGTCATTTTTTAAAAACTCTTCTATATTAGCCAATTAGGTCGCCCAAGTGTGACAGCCCCTTTAGGCTGTATAAATTAATTCCCTGCCTGTTCGTATGTATAGGGCAGAACAGTGGCGCAGCAGAAGAGTTGCTGTCTTACTGGAGACCCGGGTTCAATCCTGACTTTGGGTGTATGTATGGAGTTTATACGTTCTCCCGGTTCTCACGTGGATTGTCTCCAGGTGCTCCAGTTTCCTCCCACACTCCAAAGATGTACAGGTTTGTAGGTTGATTAGCTTCAGTAAAAATAATAAATTGTCCCTAGTGTGTAGGATACTGAAAAGGAGGCAGGTAAGATTAAGGAGAATCTAAAGACATCTTGCAGGAACATTAAGAAAAAGAGGGGGAGAGAGAATAGGGCCTGCCAAAACCAAAGCGATCATCTATGCGAGGATTCACAGAAGATGAGTAAGGTAATCAATCACCATTTCTTCTCTGCTTTTACTGTTGAGAAAGACATGAAGATTTGCGGCAGAGCAGTATACATTGGCGGCAGTCACGGTGGCGCAGCAATCGAGTTGCTGCCTTACAGCGAATGCAGCGCCGGAGACCCGGGTTCGGTCCCGACTATGGGTGCTGTCTGTACGAAGTTTGTACGTTCTCCCCGTGACCTGTGTGGGTTTTCTCCAAGATCTTCGGTTTCCTCCCATACTCCAAAGACGTACAGGTTTGTTGGTTAATTGGCTTGGTAAATGTTTAAATTGTCCATAGTGGGTGTAGGATAGTGTTAATGTGCAGAGATCTCTGGCCAGCGCGGACCCAGTGGGCCGATGGGCTGTATCTCTAAACTAAACTAAACTAAACCAAACCAAAATTTGGGAACTTGGGACAGGTAATAGAGATGTTTTGACAGACTGCATTATGGTCAAGGAGATGCTGGACATCCCAAGGCATATGAATTCTCTCAATTCTGTTGACCCTTGCTGTCACCTCCCCTTCCCACCTCTCCCTCAGCCCCCGGGCTCCTCTTCCTCCTTTTTCCTTTCTTCCCCCCGCCTCCCCCCCACCTCCCCCCACCCACTTTCAGTCTGAAGAAGGGTTTCGGCCTGAAACGTTACCTATCTCCTTCGGTCCATAGATGCTGCTGCACCCACTGAATTTCTCCAGCATTTTGTGTACCCAAGGCATATGAATCTCCTGGGCCTGATCAGAAATATCCGAGGACATTGTGGGAAGCTGCAGGGCAAATTACAGGAGACCGAACTGAGATATATGAATCATCGTTAGGCACAGATGAATTGTTGGATGACTGGAGGGTGCCTAATGTTGTGCCTCTATTTAGTTTTGATCACCCTGCAGCAGGAAGGATGTAATTAGAGTTGGAAAGAGTGCAGAGAAGATTTACGAGGATTTTGCCAGGACTTGAGGGGCTGAGCTATCGTGAGAGGCAGGCTAGGTCTATATTCCATGGAGCACAGGAGGCTAAGAGATAATCTTATAGAGGTATATAAAATCATAAGGGGTATTGATAAGGTGAATACAGAGAGTCTTTTACCTAGGATAGGGGATCATGAACCAGAGGATATAGGTTTAAGGTGAGAGGAAAACAATTTAATAGGAATCAGAGGGGCAACCTTTTCATACAGGGGGTGGTCATTATACTGAATGAGCTGCCAGACAAAAATGCATAGGATATATTTAGTGGGATATGGGTCAACGGTGAGGAGGTGGGACCCATTTTTGGTCAGCTAGGGCAAGTTGGGCCAAAGGGCCTGTTTCCAAGCTGTATCACTCCAGGACCAAGAAGGTCAACACCATATAGACTTGCTGACGTCCATTTAATCAATGGTGCATATGCCCTCATCAACCTTTGATTAATTTTTACAAAATCCAATCAAATTCAAGAGACACCATCTCCAATGTACAAAACAATATTAACTATTCCTAATCAGCCTTAGTCTATCCAAATGCATATATCTTATACCTCAGAATCCTCTCTAGCCCCTTCTTGAGCTATTCTTCAACTTCATAAACAACATTTTGAATGAATGTGACTGGTTCCTTTCTTGGTGTTTTCTGTTATTTCTATCTCTTATTTTGCAACCAGCATAAATTAAGTATTATAAAACTAGCTCCATGCTTGTTATTCTACCACTTCTTCTTCTTGCATTTGAGGCAGCCGCAGTTATGTAACTCCCTCCAGACGCTGTAGCCAGTTCAATGTACTGTTGTCGAGGGCCGTGAGGTCTACCTCTCCACCTGGGGGGCGGAGACCAGACTTTACTGGCTTTACCTTGCACTAAAGGTTATTCCCTTATCATGTATCTATACACTGTAAATAGCTCGATTGTAATATTGAATTATGTGAGGTAAGGGAAACTAGTAGAGTAGCTATGGATACTATGAGTTTCAAAGTAAAAGAAGTACTGACACTTTTGAAAAATATAAAAGTGGATAAGTCTCCAGGTCCTGACAGGATATTCCCTAGGACATTGAGGGAAGTTAGTGTAGAAATAGCCGGGGCTATGACAGAAATATTTCAAATGTCATTAGAAACGGGAATAGTCCCCGAGGATTGGCGTACTGCGCATGTTGTTCCATTGTTTAAAAAGGGTTCTAAAAGTAAACCTGGCAATTATAGACCGGTTAGTTTGACTTCAGTGGTGGGCAAATTAATGGAAAAGATACTTAGAGATAATATATATATAAGTATCTGGATAAAGAGGGTCTAATTAGGAACAGTCAACATGGATTTATGCCTGGAAGGTCATGTTTGACTAATCTTCTTGAATTTTTTGAAGAGGTTACTAGGGAAATTGACGAGGGTAAAGCAGTGGACGTTGTCTATATGGACTTCAGTAAGGCCTTTGACAAGGTTCCTCATGGAAGGTTGGTTAAGAAGGTTCAACTGTTGGGTATAAATGCAGGAATAGCAAGATGGATTCAACAGTGGCTGAATGGGAGAAGCCAGAGGGTAATGGTGGATGGCTGTTTGTCGGGTTGGAGGCAGGTGACTAGTGGGGTGCCTCAGGGATCTGTGTTGGGTCCTTTGTTGTTTGTCATGTACATCAATGATCTGGATGAAGGGGTGGTAAATTGGATTAGTAAGTATGCAGATGATACCAAGATAGGGGGTGTTGTGGATAATGAAGAGGATTTTCAAAGTCTACAGAGTGATTTAGGCCAGTTGGAAAAATGGGCTGAAAGATGGCAGATGGAGTTTAATGCTGATAAATGTGAGGTGCTACACCTTGGCAGGACAAATCAAAATAGGACGCACATGGTAAACGGTAGGGAATTGAAGAATACAGTTGAACAGAGGGATCTGGGAATAACCGTGCATAGTTCCTTGAAAGTGGAATCTCATATAGATAGGGTGGTAAAGAAAGCTTTTGGTATGCTAGCCTTTATAAATCAGAGCATTGAGTATAGAAGCTGGGATGTAATGTTAAAATTGTACAAGGCATTGGTGAGACCAAATCTGGAGTATGGTGTACAATTTTGGTCGCCCAATTATAGGAAGGATGTCAACAAAATAGAGAGGGTACAGAGGAGATTTACTAGAATGTTGCCTGGGTTTCAACAGCTAAGTTACAGAGATAGGTTGAATAAGTTAGGTCTTTATTCTCTGGAGCGCAGAAGGTTAAGGGGGGACTTGATAGAGGTCTTTAAAATGATGAGAGGGATAGACAGAGTTGATGTGGACAAGCTTTTCCCTTTGAGAATAGGGAAGATTCAAACAAGAGGACATGACTTTAGAATTAAGGGACAGAGGTTTAGGGGTAACATGAGGGGGAACTTCTTTACTCAGAGAGTGGTAGCGGTGTGGAATGAGCTTCCAGTGGAAGTGGTGGCGGCAGGTTCGTTGGTATCATTTAAAAATAAATTGGATAGGCATATGGATGAAGGGTATGGAGGGTTATGGTATGAGTGCAGGCAGGTGGGACTAAGGGAAAAAAGTTATTCGGCACGGACTTGAAGGGCCGAGATGGCCTGTTTCCGTGCTGTAATTGTTATATGGTTATTTGGTTATATGGTAATCATGTATAGTCTTTCCGCTGACTGGTTAGCACACAACAAAAGCTTTTCACTGTACCTTGGTACACATGACAAACTGAACTGAACTGAACTGGTGCATGTTAACGATGCCTCAACCTTCAAAGTTTAATGGAGAAAGAATTTAATATTTTGAATTATTTTCATACAGTTAACAAATGAACGAAACTCTGAGTTGAATTGGTGGCCATCTGTTTGAGAAATATTCTCCGAATGTCGTTATAATTAATGGAAAAGCCATTATAAATTCATCATTTATTAACCCCTCAATTGCACAAGCTGCAGGGGCCTATTTTGTCCTAATTGCATTCATTTGGTGCTGGCAGTAATATAGAATACAATATCGAACAAATGATCTTTTAATTTATACCAATCAGCACAGCTTGCCTACTGCTAATATCTTTTTCGGCCGTCTTGTTTTCATAGAAGAGTCAGTCTCCAAGAGAGACTGAGTGGGATGTATGGAAGTAGAAACTGCAGAATTGGGCTTGTTTGATTTTAAGTGTATGATGAGGTTGAATTATTTGGTCTCAAAGATCAAAAATGGCAATGGTGTAGTTCAAGTTCAAGTGAGTTTATTGTCATGTGTCCCTGATAGGACAATGAAATTTTTGCTTTGCATTAGCACACAGAACATAGAAGGCATTTACTACAAAACAGATCAGTGTGTCCATATACCATATATAAATATACACACATGAATAAATAAACGAATAGTGCAAATAACAGATAATGGGTTTTGATGTTGATATCAGTTATAACACTGGATTGACGTTTAGGTTCACTATTGTCATGTGTACAGGGTAAGAGTAAAGCTTTGTTTAGCATGCTATCCAAACAGATCACATATGCCATACATAAATACATCCAAGTCAAACTCAAGTACTTTAGATTGAGAAAAGGGGAAGATACGGAGTGCAGAATATAGTTCTCAACATTGTAACACGTCAGTTCCACAGACAAAGTCCAATGTCCATAACAGGGTAGAGGTGATTTCGGCACAATATTGTGGCAACTATATAAATCCTGCAAATTCACTTTCGGGATAGAAACATAGAAACATACAAAATAGGTGCAGGAGTAGGCCATTCGGCCCTTCAAGCCAGCACCACCATTCAATACGATCATGGTAGATCATCCAAAATCAGTACCCCGTTCCAGTTTTCTCCCCCTATCCCTTGACTCAGTTAGCCCTGAGCTATATCTAACTCTCTCTTGAATACATCCAATGAATTGGCCTCCACTGCCTTCTATGGCAGAAAATTGCATAGATTCACAACTCTCTGGGTGAAATTTCTTTCCTCACCTCAGTCCTAAGTGGCCTACCTCTTATTCTTAAACTGTGACCCCTGGTCTGGACTCTCCCAACATAGGGAATATTTTTCCTACATCGAACCTGTCCAATCCTTTAAGGCTTTTATGTTTCTATGATACCCTCTCATCATTTTAAATTCCAGCAAATATAAGCCCAGTTTACCTATCTGCAACAATGTTCGGAAAAATTAGAAGATCCTTTAGTTCGATAAGGATGAAATATTTTTAGTAAACAATTTAAAGAAAGTCTGAACTATTTTGGGAAAAAATGCTTATTAAGTGAACAGTAACTGAGATTAACAGGTTTTCATGCACTTAATTTCGAAGGGGCACTTACTTTCTGTATGCTAGTCGTGGAAAGTGGTAAGGAGGCCTCTGACTTCAGTTTTCTCGAGTCTCTTTAGATGACTTAAGAGAACTGAAGTCCGTGTTTCCTTTACCATTTAGGATTGTTTGGGAGTTTAAAGTCATGAGACATACGAAACAGGCCCTGCGGCCTGACCCCTCCATGCCAACCAAGATGCCCTGTCTAAGCTAATCCCATTTGCCCATGTTTGGCAGATATCTCTCTAAGCATATTCGATCCTTGTATATGCTGTATATCATCTGCCTCAACCACCTTCCCTGGCAGCTTGTTCCATCTACACACCACAATCACAGTGAAAAGGTAGCCCCTCACATTTGTATTAAATCTCACTCCTCTTAGATAAAACATATGCTTTCTTATTTTTTGATTCCCCTATCCTGGGTAAAATACTCTGTGGATTTATCTCTTTCCAGCTTAGTGACATCTTCCCTGTGCCAGGATGCCCAAAACTGAACACAGAATTCCAAGAGAGGCCTCACCAATGTATTTTACAACTGAAACATAACATCCCAACTTCTATAGTTAATACCTTGACGGATAAAGGCCAATGTACCAAAAGCCTTCTTAACTACACCATCTACCCGTGACACCACTTTCAAGGAACTATGTACCTATACTCATAGATCTCTCAGTTGTAGAACATTCCCCAAGGCCCTACCATTCACTGTGAAGGTCCTGCCCCAGTTTTATTTCCCAAAATGCGACACCTTTCACTTACCTTCGTTAAACTCCATTAGTCATTCCTCAGCCCACTTGCCCAGAAAATCAAAAGCCTGCAGTAATTTTTGAAAACCAGCTTCACTATCTATGATTCCCCTTATTTTAGTGTCATCTTCTTCTGTCGTGTGTCTTTTAGACCTGCAGCTCCGTTGAGACGAGCCAGGCCAACGTGTCATCGTCCAGGTCAATCAGACCTCGTTCACCATTCGGTGGCCGGTGTTTGGGGCAACTGGTGACTATGTACTCTACTGTCTGTGTTGAGTCCCCACACTCACAGGAGGCGCTGTCTACGAGGCCCCACCTCTTCATCGCTACTCCATAGCGTCCGATGCCTGTCCTCAAGTGGTTGAGGGTTGTCCACTTCTTTCAGGGCAGGTCCTGGCCAGGGACGTCCATGGGGTCATTGATGTACTGGTGTAGCCTAGATGGTTCTGCTGACTTCCACTATTCTCCATCTCGTCTTGACCCAGGCAGCCTTAGAAGCATCAGCTGGTGTTGTGCAGAGCAGCTCTTGGGCTTGCATGGCAAAGGGGTGCCGTGACTTGAGGCGCACTCGTCGTGGTGTCTCTGTGACGATCTGATGGAGGAGGTGGAATTCACTGGTCTGTGCCTTTCGAGAAAGGGCCAGCGTGGCTGCTTCTAGTCTGATGTTGGCTGGGGCGATGCCAGCGAGGACGGGCAGTTGGTTTACTGGGGTGGCTCGTAGGCATCCGGAGACAATCCACAGGGCGCTGTTGAGGGCAGCATCCAGCTTCTTGGCATGATGGCTACGGCACCAGACCGGGGCGCAGTACTTGGCGGCTGAGAACACCAGGGCCACTGTGGACATGCGCAGTGTCATCTGCAAACTTACTAACCATTCTCATCCAAATCATTGATAACAAATCACAAACAGCAATGGCCAGGCACAGCTCCCTGAGACACAGCACTTGTAAGAAGCTTCTAGCCTGAAAAGCACCCTTCAAACACCACCCTCAACACCCTATGAAGCCAATTCTGTATCCCGTTAGCTAGGGATCTGGATCCCATGGATCCCATGCAATCTAACCTTCCAGAGCAGTCTACCATGCAAAACCTTATCAAAGGCCTTGCTAAAGTCCATAGAGACAACGTCACAGCCTTGCCCTCATTTACCTTTTTGGTAATCTCTTCAAAAAATTCAATCAAATTCATAAGAAACAATTCCACAAACAAAATTATGCAGGTATCCCTGATAAGCACGTATCAATCCAAATGCATCTAATCCCACAGAATCTACTCCGGTAACTTACTCACCCACAGATGTTCACTGGTCTACGGTTCCCAAGCTTTTCCTTGCAGCCTTTCTTAAAACGAAGCACAACATTTGCCACTTTCCAGTCATCAGGCACCTCACCTGTGTCTAACAATGATTTATATATGATGATATAACAATGATTCTCCAGCTTCCCACAGCATCCTTGGACATATCTGATCAGGCCCTGGAGATGTATCTATCTTCATATAACTTAGGATGTCCAGTACCTCTTGAGCGTAATGGACTGCCCACAAGACATCTCCATTAATGGTCGCAACTTCCCTAGCCTTCATGTTTTTTTTTATTCACAGTAAAATCAGGGGAGAAATACTCATTGCTGACCTTACCCCCCTACTGATTTTTTGGAGATAAACCAAGCACCCCGGTCGTAGTAGCTTTCTGACCTCTGGACACCCTGATAGGTGGCTGATTCAACCTAGAAACCGTGTTAAAAAGTTGACCTCATCCTGCAAAGCAGGATCATGTTACTGACATTGTGTAGGAAGGAACTGCAGATGCTGGTTATACACCGAAGATAGACACCAGATGCTGGAGTAACTCAGCCGGAGAGGCAGTATCACTGGAGAGAAGTGGTGGGTGATGTTTTGGGTCGTGAGCTTTTCTTCAGACTTTTTCAGAAGTGTGAAGAAGGGTCTCAAACTGAAATATCCCCCATTCCTTCACTCCAGTGATGCTGCCTATCCCGCTGAGTTACTCCAGCATCTTGTGTCTATCTTCATGTTTTTGGATGCCTAATCTTATATTTACTTGATTAACTGAATGATACCAGCGGTGTTGGTGAGCCGTGGTCAAGAGCTCTGGAGACATACGTTCATCCCACAATTAACTCTGTGGAACTTAAATTCAGTGAAATAAAATTGAAAAATCTTACGTCATTTACATTGGCTGTGAATCATCTCTAAATCCAAGTGGTTCACCAAGTAAAGAAAATACAAAATTGTTTCCAGTTCTTGGCTATATGTGACTCCAGACCTTTGGCAATAGGTTTTTGCAGCAGTAGGTGAGTAAGCCAATCTGTTATCAAATTGCTTTGTGTAGTTCAACAGATGGTTCACTGTCTCCTTCATAGCCTACTTAGGAATGATGAATAAACTCAAAAATAAAATCCAATTAATGAAATAAACATGATCCATTATAGCTCCTTTTTAACATTTATATTCCCTCATTCCCCCATCCACAATATCACCCACATATACACATACCCAATCCATCTTGATTATGATGTAATATTTTGGAGTGTAAGTATTGGGGCATAATTTGGATAGACAGTCAGAGACTTTTCGTCAGCATGGGAATGTCAAAAACATGAGAGCATAGCTTGAAAGTGAAAGGAGTTTAAACAAGAAGTTATTTACACAGAGGGTGGTGGATAGCCAGAACAAGCTGCCTGGGATGATGGTGGGGTCAGATACAAAAGTGCCATTTTAGATAGGCATGTAGAAATGCAGGGATATGGCTCATGTGCAGGCAGATGAGATTAGTTTATCCTGGCATCATGTTTGGCACAGACAAAATGGGCCAAAAAGCCTGTCCCTGTGCGTACTTTCTATATGCTGTTCTATATTGTAGAGCACACAAAAACTAATCTGCACACAGGAAATTACAATTAGAAGGACCTGATAATCATTAATTCTGGAAACTGCGGGAGTAGTGTTTAGTTTGTTTTTGTTTAGTTTAGAGAAGCAACATAGGAGCAGGCCCTTCGGCCCACTGACTCCGTGCTGACCAATGATCACCCATATACTAGTTCTATGTCCGACACACTAGGGGGCAGTTTGCAGAAGCCAATTAAGCTACAAACCTGCATGACTTTTGAAAGTGGGAGGAAACCAGAGCACCCAGAATTAGCGGTCAAAGGGAGAACGAAAAATCCGCAGCACCCATAGTCAGGGTACTGTGCTATCCTTAATTCCCGTGTTCTCCAGGTTACCTGAGGTAACACCTCTGCTCTTCAGAATTGTGCTAAACGAACAGTTTAGCAAATCCTGACAACAGCGTAGTACTCCTTTGGTTGTCTACTAGAGTGTGACTTGAACATGGATCCTGTTCATTAAGTGGCATAGGTACCAAATGAATCACAGCCTAGGAAAAGTGGGAAGAATCAAGAAAGAAATAACAAGGGCAAAGCTTTGACCAGAAGTATGTTGTCGCGTTAAGTCAAGTGTACTCTCGTATGCATTAGGATGGTGAGGTACAGTACAATGGATACCTTGCAAGCAGCAGCATCACAGGCACAAAGAATCAGACAACACACAAAAACATAAGTTAGGTCTAAATTATGCATAAATTACATAAATTCTAAAAGACAGTGAAAAGAAAAAAACGGTGCAAAAAAAGACATTAGTGCTAAAAGACAAAATTAGAAAATACGTTTGGAATAAACAGCCACTCCCCGCTTATGCAATTGGCAACTTAAGCTAACTTGCACTTAGTTAACAATTCTGTACTCTGTGACTAGTGCAATCAATAGGCAATAAAAATAAACCGCAGTTGCTCGTTAATACCAAAGATAGATACAAAATGATGGACCAGCTCAGTGGGTCATCCTAACTCAGTGTCTATTCTAGTGCAATCAAATCAGTTTGTAATTCCCACAACACTGTACGATTATTCAGGTATATATTGGAAACAAGCCACAGAAAGTGCCCCAACAGTGAGACGGAACTCAAGCTGGCAATGGTAGGGGTATTCACCCAGAAGGTTGCATGCCACAGAAAATGCCCCGGACACAGCTGGACGCCACTGAGACAGTTAGTACTGTCAGTGAGTATGGGCACAGCGTCGGTGATCCTGACTTATGTAAAATCTGATTTATGTAAGGGTTCACGGAATGTAATCCTTATGTAAGTTGGGGAGTGCAGAAGCAGTATGTGTCAGTAACGTATCCAAATACATTTTTATTTGCAAATATGCACTTGACAACATGGCACCAAGAAGAGTTATACAATGCATGTGACCTAAGGCGCACATCATAGTCTTGCCTCCACATGTAGAGTTGTTGCTTCATAGCAGGGTTCTTATATTAACAGCCTGTTAATGCCTAACGGATTTTCCATTTTACTGTTCTAATAAGCATGTGTAGTGCACTGAGAAATAGATTGCTTGCTGCATAAATAGTCTAAAAACCTAACCATCAGGCCATACACATAGCAATCAATGGATTGGTCGATTGTGAATTTCTAAAATTGATCCAAACTTGCCAGAAAGCTTGCTGGAAGGGAATTTAATTGGTTTAATTCCCTCAGGTGAAATAAGCAAGAACCACACATTGGAAAGAGTTGTTTGTCCAAAGAATGAACAAGTTTGTACGGCACTTATTATAATTTTGAATCTACTTGCTGAATAAGTAAATCAGCTCAGGGTAGCTCATTGTGCGTGGTTTTTTTAAAGTTAATATCAGTCTCGGGATGTGTGATAGGATAAAATTACTTTTTTGATATTTAGGACTCGAGCCACCCATTGTTTTCAAAAGGAGGGAGAAACAGTGCCTTCTTCTTCTTGCGTATGGCATGCACAGCCTAAAGGTGTAGGTCAAGGGTAGACATCCAGGCCAGGACAGCATCAGTTACTGGGTGGATGGCTTTGATGACACCAGGAAAAAGCCTAAGCGAGCAGTCATTCACGATGTGTGGGATGGTTTGGTCTTGTTGTCCGCAAGCAGGGCTGTCTGTCATCGCCCAGTTATGCAGATGATTTTTCACACAGAGAGTTATGAGTCTGTGGAATTCTCTGCCTCAGAGGGCGGTGGAGGCCAGTTCTCTGGATACTTTCAAGAGAGAACTAGATAGGGCTCTTAAAGATAGAGGAGTCAGGGAATATGTGGAAAAGGCAGGAACGGGATACTGATTGGGGAAGATCAGCCATGATCACATTGAATGGTGGTGCTGCCTAGAAGGATGACCTACTCCTGCACCTATTGACTATTGTCTATGATGGGCTGTTCTTGCATGGAGGGTGCGCATGCTGTTGTGTGAACTGTATGCATTTGGCAGTTCATTTTTCTTGCAGTATCTGATCTTATGCAGGATTACACAATAATCCAATTCCGCAGATACTGTAAATCTGAGCTAAAAAAAATGAAAATGCTGGAAATACACAACAGCTACTTCTGGTTTCTCTCTGTTTTTATTTCATATTGGGGCTAACAATGTTAGTAAATATTACAAGCAAACATTGTTAATCAACTAGTACAGCAATCTTATGTATAACTAAAAAAGGTGAGGAAAACTAGTTATTCAACGGTTTATGCGGAGCCTTCTTTCCTTTTTCCTTACTGATTATTGATACCTCTCACTTCAGGTATCCCCAGCATTCCATCTCTCTCTATCCCTCCCTCACCCAAGTTGCACTAACTTCTCATTTTCACCCTACAAACAGCTTACAATGGCCTTATTCCTTTATCATCGTTACTTTTTTGCATATCTTTCATTCATAGTTCTTTATCTCACCACATCACTATATGTCTCGTTTCCCTTATTCCTAACCAGTTTGAAGAAGGGTCTCGATCTGAAATGTCACCCATTCCTTCTCTCCAGAGATGCTGCCTGACCCACTGAGTTACTCCAGCTTTTTGTGTGCAAGTGACCCCAGTGGCTGTGCCTACTGAGAACAGGTACACCCTCTTGGGAGCGAACAACACGACAAGATTGAGTGGTAGCCAGGGATGTGATTCCAACCCTGGTGCGGAGGCTAAACGGGGAAGAGTGTCGTCAGGCAGAGCCATAGTGGTGGGTGACTCCATCGTCACAGCTGCAGACAGGAGATTATGCAGCAGCCGTCGAGACTGCGGGATGGTGTGTTGCCTCCCTGGTGCTAGGGTCCAGGACATCTCAGAGTGGCTGCACGGCATCCTTAAGAGTGAGAATGAGCAGCCAGAGGTTGTTGTGCATGTTGGCACACATTATATAGGTTGGAAGAGGAAGGAGGTTCTGCAACACGAAATTACGGAATTGGGTAGAAGGCTAAAAGCAGGACATGCAGGGTAGTGATCTCGGGATTACTTCCAGTACCTCGTGCTAGTGAACGTAAGAATAGGAAGATAGGGAAAATGAATGTGTGGCTGAGGAGTTGGTGCAGGGGGCAGGAATTCAGATTTCTGGATAATTTGGATCTCCTCTGGGGCATGGGTGACCTGTATAAAAGGGACCGGTTGCACCTGAACTGGAGGGGGACAAACATCCTAGCGGGAAGGTTTGCTAATGCTACACGGAAGGGTTTGAACTAGATTGGCAGGGGAATGGGACCTCGTGCAGGATAGAAGCATTTGAGAGGCTAGAGGTTGGTATGGAGGGTGGTGTGGGAAAGGTTAGTGGACAGAAGAGGAAAGTGAAAGGCGGAGAGTGAGGAAGGAGGGTTGGTTTAAACTGCACGTATTTTAATGCAAGGGGCACTTACAGGTAAGGCAGATGAGCTTAGGGCATTGATCCCTCGCACCATGGACTCGCTGCAGTTCGCATATCGTCCGAACAGATCCACAGATGATGCGGCCTCCCAGGTTCTGCACACCACTCTCTCTCACCTTGACAGCCAGAAGGGGGGGCTATGTGAGGATGCTGTTCTTTGATTTCAGTTCAGCTTTCAAAACCACAGTCCCCACCGGAAGCTGCTGGAACTGTGGCTGAACACTCTCCTGTGTGCCTGGGTCCTGGACTTTCTCACCGCCAGGCCCCAGGTGGTCAAGATGGGGAGACATACCTCCAACCCCCTCACCCTGAACACAGGTTCCCCCCAGGGATGCGTCCTTAGCCCCCCACTGTACTCCCTGTACACACATGACTGTGAGGCCAGGTTCAGCTCCAACTGCATCATCAAGTTTGCTGATGACTGTGGTGGGTGGGCATGATCTCCGATAACGATGAGAAGGCCTACCGGGAGGAGGTGGCTGATCTGGCACTCTGGTGTCAGGACAACAACCTCCTCTTGACTGTCACAAAAACTAAGGAGCTGATTGTGGGCTTTAGAATGGCTCAACATCCGAGGACGTACACGCCACTGGAGATAAAAGGGACTACTGTGGATATGGTGAGCAGCTTTAAATACCAGGGAGTCCACATCACAGAGGATCTGACGGACAACACACACTGCTGCACTGGTGAGTAAGGCAAAGCAGTTCCTTTACCACCTGAGGCAGCTGAGGAAATTCGGAGTCTCTCTGAGGATCCTTCGGTGCTTCTACTCTGGGGCTGTAGAAAGAATCTTGTCCAGCAACATCTCAATCTGGTTTGGGAACAGCTCTGCCCAGGACAGGAAGGCTCTGGAGAGAGTAGTGTGTTCCACCGAACACACTATGGGAACAACACTCACCCCCCTGCAGATCTAGAACCAGCAATATAATGAGGGACCCCTACTACCCCAGCAACGGACTGTTCCAGCTGCTACGGTCAGGCAAGCGCCTCCGCTGTCACGCTGTGAAAACAGAGAGGATGAGACGGAGTTCCTTCCCACAGGCCATCAGGACTGTAAACTCTTATCTCACCATTGACTAATTTACTGTTGTGTCTTTTTTTTAAATTCTAAAATATAAATGCTGTTCTATTATGTTACGTTGTTCTGTTGTTTTTTGCACAATCTGCAGGCATTGCCACTTTCATTTCACTGCACATCTTGTATGTGTATGTGACAAATAAACCTGATGACTTGACTTTACTTGACTTGGATAGGTATAAATGACTGGGACATTGTAGCCATGACTGAAACCTGGTTAAGGGAGGGGCAGGACTGGCAGCTCAATGTTCTGGGGTAGAGGAGCTTCAGGAGGGACAGCGGTGAGGGAAAAAGAGCAGGTGGGGTGTTGCATTGTGGTTAAGGAGAATGTCACGGCTGTGTTCAGAAGTGACATTACGGATGGTTCGTCTCATGAGGCTATGTGGGTGGAGCAGAGGAACAAGAAACGGACGATCACCTTGTTGGGAGTGTACTAGAGACCCCCGAATAGTCAGTGGGAATTCGAAGAACAAATGTGCCGGGAGATTGCAGACAGCTGCAGGTCAAATAAGGTTGTTGTAGTAGGGGATTTTAACTTTCCTAATATAGACTGTGAAAATCATAGCATGAAGGGTTTAGATGGGGTGCAATTCCTCAAAGGTGTTCAGGAGAGTTTTCTTCAACAGTATGTGGAGTTCCCTACATGTGAGAGGGCAACATTGGATCTAGTATTGGGAAATTGGGAAGGGCAAGTTAATGAAGTGTGTGGGGTGGAGCCTTTTGGGACCAGTGACCCCAGTTTGATTAGGTTTATGATAGTTATGGATAGGGACGGAGAGGGTCCATGTGTTAAAATGCTCCTGGGATAAAGCGAACTTTGAGGGCATTAGAGCAGGTCTCGCTCAAGTTGACTGGAGCAGGTTATTAGAATGGAAAGGAACATCAGCCAAGTGGGATGTTTTTAAAAGCGTGCTGAAGAATGCTCAGGATGTGTACGTCCCCGTTAGAGTGAAGGGCAAAGCAGGCAAACATAAGGAAACTTGGCTGACGAGGGAAATTGAGACGTTAGTCAAAAACCAGAAGGATATATTGAACAGGTATAGGCAGCTGGGATCAAGTCCATCCATGGAGGAGTTTTGGGAACTAAGGAGTAAACTAAAAAAGGGCAAAAAGGGCCAGGAGATAGCTCTGGTGGGTAGCATTAAGGACAATCCCAAAAGATTTTATTAATACATAAGGGGGAAAAGGGTAACTAGAGAGAGAGAGTGGGACCTCTCAGGAATCAAAGCGGTCACCTCTGTGTGGAACCACAGGAGATGGGCAAGGTCTTAAATGAGTATTTCTCCTCTGTATTTACCGAGGAGAAAGACAGTAGGACAGGAAAAATTGGAGCAGTCATTGGCAGGCTTGAGAGCAGTCAAGGTTACTGTCGAAGAAGTACTGAAGGTACTGTCGTGTTTGGAGGTAGACAAATCTCCAGGGCCTGACCTGATATATCCGATAATGGAAACTAGAGAGGAAATTATGGGAGCCCTGGTTGAAATTTACGTGCCGTCTTAAATACAGGAGAGGTGCCGGAAGATTGGAGGGTAGCAAATGTTCTGCCTCTTTTCAAGAAGGGCTGCAGGGAAAATGCTGGGAACTATTGGCCAGTGAGCTCAACATCTGTAATTGGTAAATTATTGGAGAGCATGCTGAAGGATTGGATATGCAAGCATTTGGATGTGCAAGGGCTGATTAGGGATAGCCAGCATGGTTTTGTATGTGGGACGTCGTGTCTCACAAATCTGATTGATTTTTTTGAAGATCTGACCAAAAAGGTTGATGAAGGCAGAGCTGCAGATGTTGTGTACATCGACTTTATTAAGGCATCCAACAAGGTTCTGCATGATAGGCTGCTCTGGAAGATTAGATCGCATGGGATCCAAGGAGAGATAGCTGAATTGGTAGCAAATTGGCTCCATGGAAGGAAGCAGAGGGTAATGGTGGAAGTTTGCCTCTTGGACTGGGAGGACTTCGACTAGTGGAGATGGTTGTGAAAAAGTGCAGGAGGATATGGATCGATTGGCCAGGTGGGCTAACAAATGGTTGATGGAATTTAATACTGAGAAGTGTGAGGTGTTGCATTTTGGGACATCTAACAAGGGCAGGACCTACACAGTGAATGATAGGCCTCTGGGTAGTGTTGTACAGCAGAGGAATCTAGGAGTGCAGGGTTCATGATTCCTTGAAGGTCGAGTCACAGGTAGATAAGTTGGTCAAAAAGGCTTTAGGCACATTGGCCTACATCAGTCAGAGTATTGAGTATAGAAGTTGGGAGGTCATGTTGTAGTTGTATAAGACGTTGGTGAGACCACATTTAGAATATTGTGTCCAGTTCCGGGCACCATGTTATAGGAAAGACATTGTCAAGCTTGAAAGGGTTCAGAAAAGATTTACAAGGATGTGCCAGGATTAGAGGATGTGATCTATAGGGGAGGTTGGGCCGGCTGGGTTTCTATTCCTTGAAGCGCAGGAGGATGTGGGGTGATCATATAGAGGTGTGCAAAATCATGAAAGGAATAGATCGGGTAGATGCCCAATTCAATTGCCCAGAGAAGGGGAATCGAGGACCAGAGGACATAGGTTCAAAGTGAAGGGGAAAAGATTTAATAGGAATCCTAGAGGTAACTTTTTCACACAAAAAGGTTGTGGTTGTATGGAACAAGCTGCTAGAGAAGGTAGTTGAGGCTGAGACTATTCCATCGTTTAAGAAACAGTCAGACAGGTACATGGATAGGACAGGTGTGGAAAGATATGGACCAAGCGAAGGCAGGTGGGACTCGTAGCTGGGACATGTTGGCTGGTGCGGGCAAGTTGGACCGACAGGCCTGTTTCCACACTGTATCACTCTATGACTCTAATTATGGCACAGCAGGGAGATTGCTAATCTTATTGAATGTTGCCGGAACAACATTCTTTCTCTCAACATCAGCAAGACCAAGGAGTCAAACTGATTGTTGACTTCAAGAGGGAAAAGCTGGGCATCCATGAACCTAGGATGGGGCGACATCGGAAAGAATCACAGATCAAGTTCCCAGGCTTGCATATCTCTGAAAATCTATCCTGGGCCTAACACTTGATGCATTTGAAAAGAATGCTCATGAACACCTCTGCTTCCTTAGAAGATTGAGGAGACTTGGCATGTCACTGAATACTCTATCAAACCTCCCCAGGTGCATGGTAAAGAACATACTGACTGGTTGCATCATGGCCTGGTTCTGTAACTTGAACAGCCAGGAATAAAGGAAGCTGCAAAAAGTGGTAGACATGGCCTGGTCCATCACAGGCACTGACTTCCTCACCATTGAAGGGATCCATAGGAAGCGCTGCTTAGTGTGGTTCTTTGATGATATTAGCTGTCTTTTTGAAGTAGCGGTTCCTGTGGATACCTTCAATGGTGAGGAAGTCAGTGCCTGTGAAGGACCAGGCCATGTCTACCACTGTTTCTAATTGTAATGGATGTGCAGATACACAGTTCTCCAAGTTTGATGGTAAGTTTTGAGTTAAAATATAAATTATACATACATTTTATGAGACAGTGAAAAGGAGAAAAAAAGACCATAAAGCAAGACATCAGTGCAAAACTATACGATTAAAAAGCAAGTGTAAGAGATGGTCCATCATTTCCCCAGACAGAGATAGAATGTGGATTGTGCAAGTCGGTTCAAGAAGCTGATGGTTGTTGGAAAAGAACAGTTCCTGACCCTGATGGTGTGGAATTTCAGTGGTCTGTACCACCTGCTGACGATAGCAATGAGAAGAGAGCATGGCCAAATGGTGATACTTGATGAGAGATGCTACCTTCTTGAAGCAGCTCCTTATGTAGGTGTTTTGGATGGTGGGGAGGCTGTGTCCATAATGGATCGGGCTGAATCCAATACCTTGTAAAGGAGTAGAAAGGAACTGCAGATGCTGGTTTCACACCATACCTGTCCATATCTCTAGACTCCCTCTCCCCTGACTCTCAGTCTGAAGAATGGTCACAATCTGAAATGTCACCCATTTCTTCTCTCCAGAGATGCGACCTGTCCCGCTGAGTTACTCCAGTTTTTTGTGTCCACCTGGTAAAGGAGACTGTGGTCTAATCTGTTCAGTTAAAAGCGATTGCAGAATGCAACAGCCAACCTGATTCAATGGTGTGCAAAGGCAGCTATGTCTCCATTTACAAAGCTCCATCTTGTGTGTGAAGTTAGACTTATCTGTTACAATGATATAAAGTTTTCTAAATATTCCAACATTGCTCTATATATGAAGATAAATTGTTTACAATCTGTCATGCAGCATATCAATTTAGTTAATGGAAGTTACTTCAAATATTGAGAATGAGGTTTTCAGATATTGACATCTTTTCAGTTTGATGCCTGTGAATAAGATACAGCACAACAATGGCTAGTAACAAAACAGACTTAAACCCAGAGTGAGATAAGTATTTCCCACTACACTGGTATTTGCTCGCTGTGTATCGAGAAGTAGTTTACAATCTTTCATGTAACAAATAGATTCAGTTTCTGGAAGCTTTCTTTGTAAATTGAGAACGTGCTTTGCCTATTCATTGGCAGCGCTCCCCAGTAGCTAGAGAATGTTTTTTCAAGAGCCGGCCGGCTGTAAACATTGGCCCTGCTATTTTACGTTATATTGACAATGAGAATTTGCTAACACGTTAACGGGGAAGTCATGCTGTAATTACCAAGGCAGCATTAACTGCAAAACATGGTAACATTGTTCCAAAAATCTCACAATGATGGTTCTTGCTCTTAAAGTGACTTCCGCAAACTGTGTTACTGTATAGATGCATCGTAGAAAGCATTGTGTCAGTATGCATCACAGCTTGGTTTGGCCACAGCACTGCCCAAGACTGGAAGAAATTACGGAGAGCTGCGTTATGGTAGCCCAGTCCAACACACAGACCAGCCTCCCCCCACTGATTCCATCTACACTCCAGGCTGCCTTGGGAAATCAACCAAAATAATCAAGGACCATTTTCACTCTGGTCATTCACTCTTCTCTCCTCTCCTGTCGGGCTGAATATACAAATGCATGTACCACCAAATGCAGGAACAGCTTCTTCCCCGCTGTTATCAAACTACTGAATAGTTCTCCCATAAGCTAGGATGTAGTCCAATCCTCCAACCTACCTAATTGTGTTTTCATCTGTTTCTGTGTCATTGTGCCACCCTAACTGTTACCGATTGCTACCAATCCTTACTGATTAAGATCTGCTAATGAGGAAGTCGAGGATCCACTTGCATAGGGAGGGACAGACACACAGTTTCCTGAGTATAAAAGGGATGAGGGTGTACAGAGAGCTGTAGTTGAAGAACAACAACCCGATGAACACTCTACTGTTGTCCAAGTGATCCAGCACAAATTAAAGAGCCAGCGAGATCACAAACACTGTTGGTCTGTTGCGGTTGTAGGTGAATTGAAATAGGTGCAGGTCATATGTGGCAGGAGTTGATTTGCATTAAACCAAACGTTTGAAGTATTTTGACACGATGAACATGAGTGCCACAGGTCAGTATTCATACTCGATTGGACATGTGAAAGAATAAGAATGAAAGACCAAGGGGTAAGCAAAGGTTTAGAGGAAGACACAGTAGTCAGCAATGATTATACTCAGTTGTTCTTGCCAGTTAGGAAATGGCAACAGTGGTGAGAGAAGGAATTTGAAATGTCAGCTACTGTACTTTGTTGATCTATAATATATCTGTTCTCTCTCATACTCTGTATGTTGCATTGCCTGTGGGCAAGAAACCAGTGCAACTGGGCTCCCAAGCGTCGTTAGGCTATCCAATATCAGCATCTCTATTTCAATAAATGAATAAAAAGAAAAAAAACTGATCGCAGTCAAACCCGTTAATTGAACATGCTGACATGTGGAGTTTTTCTGGGAGGATACGTTACAAGTCTAAGGCAGAACTATGACCTGGTAGTAGTAAGGCATATTTTTCCAAACAGGGATTATTTCAATAGAACTTGTCATTAAAATGTTCCTGAGAATGACAAATGCATAGAACCATGAGAGCCTTTCAAAGGAATTATTATTTCATTGCAAATTTAGGCATTGTTGTTGGAAAAATAACTTACAGGCATAGTAGCATAGTGTGGAAACAGGCCCTTCGACCGAATTCGCACACACCGGCCAATAATGTCCTATCTACTCTCGTCCAACTTGCCTGCACTTGGACCATAAACTTCCAAACCTGTCCTGTCCAAGTACCTGTCCAACTGTTTCTTAAACGATGGGATAGTCCAAACTTCAACAACCTCCTCTGACAGCTTGTTCCATACACCCACTACCATCTGTGTGAAAAAATTATCCCTAGGATTCCTATTAATTATTTTCCCCTTCACCTTGAACCTATGTCCTCTGGTCCTCAATTCCCCTTCTCTGGGGTAAAAGACTCTGTGCATCTACCCGATCTATTCCTTTCATGATTTTGTATTACTCTATAAGGTCTCCCCTCATCCTCCTACGTTCCATGGAATAGAGAACCAGCCTACTTAACCTCTCCCTATAGCTCACACCCTCTAGTCCTGGCAAATCTTTTCTGAACCCTTTCAGGCTTGACAATATCTTTCCTATAACATGGTGCCCAGAACTGAAAACAATATTCTAAATGCAGTCTCACCAACGTCTTATACAAGTGCACCATGACCTCCCAACTTCTATACTCAAGACACTGACTGATGAAGGCAAAAGTGCCAAAGGCCTTTTTGACCACCTTATCTACCTGCGACTCGACCTTCATGGAACCATGCACTTGTACCCCTAGATCCCTTTGCTCAACAACACTACCCAGGGGCCTACCATTTACTGTGTAGGTCCTGCCCTGGTTCGACGTTCCAAAATGCAACACCTCACACTTCTCTGTATTAAATTCCATCAACCATTCCTCTACCCTCCTGGCCAATCGATCCAGATCCTGCTGCAATCCTTCGCCTTTTGTCAATCGACCTTTGGAGAGTCCAATGTAGTTTACAGCAACAAAATACTGATCTGTTGTAATTGTCGTTAGCAGTGTAGGAAACATTGGAGCCAATTTGTGGACAGCAGATTCTTTAAAAAAATGATCAGATTATCTGTTTTGGTACTCCTGATGGAAGGGGTAAGTAATCACCTACTCTTTTATGGAATGGTATCATTAAGGTGTTTAGGTTTAGGGTTTAGATTATTATTGTCATGTGCACCAAGATACAGTGAAAAGGTTTGTTTGGCATGCTATCTAATCAGATCAATTAATGCTATACATAAATACAATCATGTAGGTAGAACAAAGGGGAAGACAATGGTAGTTGATTAATATGGGTGTCAGGGGTTATGGGGAGAAGACACAAGAATGGGGTTGAAAGTGAAAGATCAGCCATGATTGCATGGCGGAGTAGATTTGATTGGCTGAATGGCCTAATTCTGCTCTTCTAACTTATAAACTATGACAACGTGCCGAGTAATGTTCTCAGCATTGCAGCGTAACAGTTCCATAGACAAGTCCAATGTCCACCATGGGGTAGAGGTAATTTGGACAGTACTCTCGCTAATGGAAGGACCATTTAGAAACCCAATAACAGAGGGGAAGAAGCTGTTCCTGAGGCTGGTGGTGCACACTGTCAAGCTTCTGTACCTTTTGCCCAATGGGAGCAGGAAGTAGGAGGGACAACCATGGTGAGAAAAGTTTTTGATTATGTTGGTTGCTCTTCCAAGATAGTGTGAAGTACAGATGGATTCACTGGTATGATGGACTGAGCTGCATCTACATCTCTGCAATCAGCACAGTCTTGGGCAGAGCTGTTCCCAAACCAAGCTGTGATGCAATCTGACAAGATGCTTTCTCCGAACGGTCTTATCATCTACATTTATCTCTGTTTGCTTTGTTGTTAGCTTCTCCCAGCTAACAATGATCTATTCTGCATTTTCCTTGATCTCCATTCCCTTTGTCCTCTTTTCACACCGTACACTTCCTTATCTATGTATCTCCCTCTTCCCTGACATCAATCTGAAGAAGGATCTCAACCCAAAACCTCACCCATTCCGTTCCAGAGTGCTGCCTGTCCTGCTGAGTTACTCCAACATTTTGTGTCTATCTTTGGTTTAAACCAGCATCTGCAGTTCCTTCCTACACAGGATGCTTTCTATGATATGATACGATACGATATGATAACACTTTATTCATCCCCGGAGGGAAATGTTTCTGCCAACAGTCACAACACACAACAAGGTGCACGTAAACTTGAATTTAAAAGTGGAAACAAAAAGAAAAAGACAAACGACTGGTTGCTAGCTGCCATGTGCACAGCGCCTTCACTGTAACAAATGAACAAACAAACAAAGACTTATCCCCTGGACACAGGATTCTAAACTAGTGCCCCCCCCCCCCCCCCCCACCCACGTCGGGTCCTCCATTGTTCTTCACGGTGGTCCCACCACTCCAGGTCCCCTATGGCTTCTCCTCCTCCCCCTCCCCCCCCCACACTCATCGACGTCAAATGTAGGCCAATCACGTCCCCCTCATGCTGCTGAGGTCACATCGCCATCGAGGCTCATGCTGCTGCCGAGGCACTCTTTGCCACCGCCGAGGATCCCATCACCGCCGCCGAGGCTCCCATCGCCGCCGCCGAGGCCCCACCGCCGATGAGGCAGTCACTCCCATCACCGCTGCACCACTGTGCCACCCTTGGTATGCCAAGGAATTTAATGCTGTCAAACCTTCCCATTTAGCACCATTGGTGTTGACTGGGACATGTCTTCCACCAAACGTCCTGAAGTAAATAACCTTTTCCTTCATCTTTCTGACGTTAAGGAATGGGTTGCTGACCTGAGGTAGAGCTTGCTGTCCGAAGTCTGAATGTCTGAATGTTTCATGTCATATCTACATGTAAAGAGGTGCCAACCCATTTTCAGAGCTGATTGCTGATTGAAAGCTACAGCATACCAAGGGTGGCACAGTGGTGCAGCATTAGAGTTGCTGCCTTACAGTGCTTGCAGTGCAGGAGACCCAGGTTCGACCCTGACTATGGCTGCTGTCTGTACGGAGTTTGTATGTGCTCCCCGTGATCTACGTCGGTTTTCTCCGAGATCTTCGGTTTCCTCCCACACTCCAAAGATGTACAGGTATGTAGGTATATTGGCTTGGTAAATGTAAAAATCGTCCCTAGTGTGTGTAGGGTAGTGTTAATGTGCGGGGATTGCTGGTACACACAGACCTGGTGGGCTGAAGGGCCTGTTTCCACACTGTATCTCTGAACTAAACCAAACTAATCTAAGCATAGAATAAAGCCTTTCGGTCCATCGATCACCCGTTCACACTATGTTATCCCATTTGCTCATCCACTTCCAACACACTAGGGGCAATTTCAGGAGGCCAATTCACCTAAAAATCTATACGTCTTTGGGATGTGGGAGGAATCTGGAGCACCTGCAGGAAACCTGTGCGGCAACAGGGAGAATGTGCAAACTCCAAACAGACAGCACCCAGGGTCATCATCGGACTTTATTCTGGCACTGTGAGGTAGCAGTGCCACCACACTGCCCTGGTGTTTAATTAGACAGTATTGCTGTCTATTTTTTATCTCCACAGTGAGATGTTTGAGTCTATGAACTTCAAACTCTCAGAACTACCACTGAGCAATTTTCCCAAAAGCCCTTTCTTAATTATACTTCCTTTTCAAAACATGGCCAGGTTATATCTAGTAGATCTGTGGAAACAAAATACATTCAATGGGGTACTGGACCCTGTAACAGTAATGGTAAACAGTTAAAAGTGTATAAATCCATTACTTTGCATCTATTCCAGGAGACAATTTTGCACTGAGTTAACTGAGGAATGTAACTCAATATAATGATTTTAGGACATGATTACTAATGACAAGTTATTAAGATCACATCATTTAAAGCAATAAAATAAATATCTATCACAGGACTGGAATTTATCGAAGAGATTTGAATGTCATTGTGCACAGAACTCCAATGTTTTGTTCAGCAATCTAAATCCCATTCGGGTATCAAGATCCTTGACACATCCTTTACATATGTAGCTGATCGATGAATGAACAATTTTGGCTCATAGTTTTGTGCACTGAAATAAGACTATAAGACCATGAGAGCAGATTCACACCTTTTGGCCTATTGTCTCTAGTCCGCCATGGCTGGTCTATTTTTCCCTCTCAACCCATTCTACTGCCTTCTCCCCATAACCTTTGACGTCCTTACTAATCAAGGACCTAGCAATCTCTGCTTTCAAAATACCCAATGACTTGGCCTCCACAGCTGTCTGTGGCAGTGTATTCCACAAATTCAGCAATCTCCATTCTAAAGATACACCCTTTTCATCTGAGTTTTTGCCCTCTGGTTCAAGACTCTCCCAATAATGGAAACATCCTTTCCATCCACTTCACTCTATCTGGGCCTTTCATTGTCCGGTAGGTTTCAATGAGATCTCCCCTCATCCTTCTAAACCCCAGTGAGTATAGATGTTGTTCTTAGGACTGTGGAATCAAGGATCATGGAAACTGGAAGAGAGTACTGAATTTGAAAGATCAGCCAAGGCTTGCAGGGCTGAATGGCTTCCTTCTGCAGTTATTTTTCACGTTGGCTTCTATGTGTAACTTGGTTTTAGCCCTCAACACTGCAAACTCTGCAAGCTGCTGATGTGGGCTAGGTATTTACAGCACCTCATTATAAATCTGAGCCGAGTGTCCCCAAACAGGTTAATTTCCCCAAATAGGTTTGTAATATAAGAACTCATTAATGCAGTCACCTCAGTTATCAATGAGCAATGCCTGTTTTGTTGATTCATTCAAGGGTTGCAAGCATAATGGGCAAGGCCAAGATTCATGCTTATCCCTTATTGTCCCAGTGATAGGTCTCATGTCATGCACTGGACCAGACAAGTTAAAGGTCATAAGATGACTGTGAAGTTACGCCAGCACTTTGTGTTTCCGAGTTACTCCATTACTTTGTGACTATTTTAATGTAAAAGTGAAAGACTTCCTTCCCTAAAGAAAAATCTGTTTTTTTTAACAATCTGGTAGTTTTATAGTTATCTTTATTGATAATTGCTTTACTACTCCAGATATATACTAATTTATAAATGTAAGTGTCTCAAATGCTGTTGTGGTATTTAAACACAGATCAATGGTCCAGGCCACTGGGTAATAAGTTGGTTTGCTAACTGCCACACCAGACGACTGAGTTGTATAGTTACCCTCAGGCAAGGTTATGGGATATGAGTGGGTGCGGAGGCAATTAAGAAAGTCACAAGTGTTCAATTGGAAGGAAGGATGATCGGACAAAGGGAAAAATAGTTTAGCTTGCGCTATGTGGGAACTAACAATCGATCTCATTACTGCAGTAGAGTTGGAATGAGCACTTTAACATTCCCTCGCTCCAGATTCAAGTAAATATTTTTCGACAAACTTTTTGCTAACTATTTCCTGTTGTTCTGTATGCATTATTCAGTTACACTGTTTATTCTGAGGAAGAAGAGCAGGCCTGAAATGTCATGACACCATACCACAGTGGAGCTTCTTAATGGGAAGGGTGATTTTACTGAGAAATTATATATTTGATGTTCAGAATTTTTTGCATGTAATGCAGGAACAATATTACATGGTAGTGATTGCAAGGTAATAAAATGTTTGAAGGACTCAGATGAAGCAATCAACTGCACGACTGATGTTTAATAACTCATATGAACTCTGAGGTCAGATTAAACCCTTGAAATTATTCTACAGTATTTTATTAAATAAAAAAAATGTACACTTGGAATTCATATACGTGTTTTCAATCAGTTTGAGGTGTTTTTTGCTGATGGTGGCTGCCTTGGCAATTAGTGTGTTGCTTGTGTAACATTGGGAACACTGTGGAAATATTTAATTATTGATAACCAACAGATGGCTACTGAGAAATCACACTCAGTTTAAAATAATGCATACCTATCTGAATTTTCTTTTGTGAATGTTTGTGAATAATTTTGTTTTGTTGTCACATCAGCAGACGATGGCCAGAAATACACGTGTAATTTTTCTTTTGTACTCAGCAAAGTGAAGGTCAGGGCAAATAAATCAGTTTAATTCCAGTTTAATTCCTCAGGATGACTCCCAGGTCAGGTAAAGACACATAAAGAGTAGTGTGATATGTTTTCACCGCCCAACAATATGTGCGGTTTGCATTATTGAGACATTCCTGTTAGACATTATGTTGATATTTATTGGGATAATATTTTGTATTTGTATTATATGCCAATGATTTTATGGTAGGACAACGATGGTACTGGTGGAAGATGAGCAACAAAGCATTCTACAGTCCTAGCCACTTCTTTGTCTCCAGTAAATTCCACCAAAATCAGATTAAATGAAAGATATACGTAGGCTTTGGAAAGGGTGTAGAAGAGGTTACCAGAATGCTGCCTGGAGTAGAGGGTATTAAATATAAGCAGAGGTTGGACAAATGTGGATTGTTCTCCCTGGAGCGTCAGAGGTTGAGTTCACAAAATTGTGAAGGGCATACATCAGGTAGACAGCCAGAACCTGGTTCCCACCCAGATACCAGTGTAAAAATACCAAATACCAGAGGACATAGCTACAAGGTGAGAAGGCGAAAATTTAAAGGCAATGTGAAAGGTATGTTTTTTACACAGAGAGTAGAAGGTACCTAGAATGGCTTGCCAGAGGTAATGGTGAAAGCAGGTAGAATGGATGTTATTGGCATTTAGGAGACTGTTAGATAGGCACGTGAATATAAAGGAAATGAACGGATGTGGATCACATGCAGGTAGCAGGTAGAAGGGATTATTTTTAGTAGGCAATATGTTTGGCACAGTCATTGTGGACCAATGGACTGTCCCTGTGCTTTATCATTCTAGGTTCTTAAATGGCCATTCATCTCAATGCTGTGTACAGAGACATGTGTGGAAAAAATGTCTATTCTGTTTGATATTCCACAATAATCTTTATATTTTCAAACAATGAATTGAATCTGAAACTATTTCGATGTGTGTTTGAGAAGTATAGTCAGGTGCTATATAAATACCAGAATATTTATTTTACTCGTTGGTGTGCGCCCAGAGGCATAATACAGTTCCCTAATGAACTATTGACAGTGGGGATGCATCATGGTGTCTGCTCATGCTGGCAGATTGGAAAGAATTGGTTGTGCATCCTGTACACACTTGTGAAGATGCTGAAAGGTAGAAATGCAGAATCTAGCTGTTCTTAAGAAAGTAACTCCAATCTCTCTGGTAGTCTGGCACAAAGACAGATTTTAATGTGTCTGGCTGGTCAAGTAGAGGGAGTGTACAACTGAGTTCCTTAATAACTTGATTTTGTGAGTGTGAAGAAAATGAATTGCAAGTTCATGCTCTAATGGTAGATAGGTCATTGTGGTCTTGTCCTCACATTCTCCCGGGGCCCGATCTCTGACTTCTCATTTAATCCTTCATTTTGCTTTGCAATGTATTGTTGATTTTGGATGCGGATTGGCAACTATTCATTATGTGGGAGAGCTTCTTTTGTAAACAAATTCCTGTTCTTCCAGTTAGCCCCTCAGTATGTTCTGTTGCTCAGATCATTAGTAAATTGACTGCTGTGTGCAGTTATAGGGCATCCCACAGTTGCAAAGTGCACAATATGATTATCTTGCCTCTTCAATAACATAGCAATATATAATGGTTATACACACTTAGGCTACTGATATATGCTAGCCTTCTTGCCAACCATGTTGAGTTTTAAGATGTTTTCAGCTCAAACTGTCAAGCCCTAAAAAAACGCTTTTAACACTTTTTAAAGACAGTCATCCGTGAACAGCTTTATTGCTGCATATGAGATAATATTGAAAGAATTAATAAAGACTTTGGGGGAGAATTGCTATGAGGGCCTCGTGCTCATCCTCCAAAAACTTCAGTGAGGTGGTATAAATGCATAAAATTTGTTGAAATTAAAGTGCCTGCAGAAATCCATCTTGATTTCTTTTCAATATTTCTTTACTCTTGGTTTTTATTTTTCTTTGTCATGCTCTGTATTAACTATTGTTTGGACTTCTTTTCTCTCAACCTCATAAATATTTATGGGGGGGGAAAAAACAATTATTTGTCAGTTTGCTTTGTCTTCCAGCCCCAAAATGCATCTGGAGGTTGCATAAATTGCAAAGCATTGACCTTTGATTGGCTGAAAGTGAAATCAGCAGCAATTTGCATTTGTGCAGGGTTTTGAATGTGAAGGAAAGGCTCAAGGGACTTCACTGAAGCTGAATGGAGGCAGAGAAGGAGGTAATAGAAAGGAAACCGCGAGGATGACAGAATAACAGTGAGGAGTTTACGTGACTACAGTTGGTGGAATGGACAAGCCATGCTTGGAAAGATAGCACCAGAGGGAAAGTAGCTTCTACAGCAGGAAAAGGGACAGCTTTAGTTTAGTTTAGTTTAGTTTCAAGATGCAGCGTGTAAACAGGCCCTTCTCACCAGCAATCCCTGCATATTAAAATTATCCTATGTACATTAGGGACAATTTTTACATTTATACCAAGCCAATTTACCTAAAAACCTGTACGCCTTTGGAGTGTGGGAGGAAACCGAAGATCTCGGAGAAAACCCACATGGCCATGGGTAGAACTTACAAACTCCGTACAGACAGCACCCTTAAGGGCCTGTCCCACTTGGGCGACCTAATCGGCGTGTTCTGGCGAGTTTGCCCTCGACTCATAATCGCAGCATGGTCGACATGAGGTTGTAAGAGGTCTTCGTAACTCTCCTTCATGCTCAAGAGTGGTCTCCGCATATTCGAGGCCTCAGCTAGGTTGCTGCGTTTTTTTCAATATGTTAAAAAATGCCTGTGAGTAAAAAAAGGTCGCCATGGAAAAAATCGATACTTTTTTTACCCGTAGGTTTAGTCGTAGTAGGTCGGCATGTTAGTCGTAGGTAATCGAGGTTATTCGAAGATAGTCGAAGGTAGTCTTCATGATAGTCGAAAAGAGGTCAAAGGAGATCGAAGAAGGTCGTCTTCAGTCTCCACTATTCGGTGTCCATTCCCGAGGTTAGCCGTAGCTAGTCATAGCTAGTCGTAGCTAGTCTTCAACATAGTCGAAGGAAGTCGAAGGAGGTCGAAGGAGGTCTTCTACCTAGTCGAAGGAGCTATTCAACATGTCATTTTTTTGGAACTCTTCTAAACCCGCAAATTAGGTCGCCCGAGTGGGACAGTCCCTTTAGTTGGGATTGAACCCGAGTCTGCAGTGCTGCAAGCGCTGTAAGGCAGCAACTCAACCGCTGCGTCACTGTGCCGCCCTTGTAATGTTTTCTGGAGCATCAGAGGCTGAGAAGGAATCTGCCAAAAATTCATAAATGTATGAGAGACAGAGATAGGGTAGAAAGTTAGAATCTTGTTCCCGGGGTGGAAATGTCAAAGACAAGAGTGCGTAGTTTTTAGGTGAGAGAGCAGAGTTTAAAGGAGATGGGCAGGGAAAGTATTTTACACAGAGAAATTCAAAAAACGACACCAAGTGCTGGAGTAAATCAGTGGGTCAAGCAGTATCTCTGGAGATTATGGATGCGCAACATTTCAGATCAAGACTCTTCTTCATTCTGAAGAAGGGTCTCAACCTGAAATGTCGCCTATTCCTTCACTCCATAGATGCTGCCCCACCACCTGAGTTTCTCCAGTTTTTATGTCTACCTTCGATTTTTCCAGCATCTGCAGTTCTTTCGTAAAAACTTCTTCATTGAGTGGTGCGTTAGGTTTACTCCAAGTGGCATGGAGTATAAAATAATTGAGGTAATGCTAAGATTATTCAGAGGTTTGGTGAGAATTTATTTAGAATAGCCTCAGAATAAAAGGACACACCTTTAGAAAAGAGGAGGAATTTATTAATTCAGAGCGTGTTGAACCTGTGGAATTCAATGCCACAGACAGCTGTGTCCAAGTCAATGTATATTTTTAAGGTGGAGTTTGACAGATTCTTGAATAGTATGGGTGACAGGGGTTATGAGGAGATGGCAGGAGAATGGGGATGAGAGGGAAAGATAAAGCAGACATGATTTAATAGCCCAGTAGACTTAAAGGGCCGAATGGTCCAATTCCGCTACTAGAACTTATGTAACGTGCACTGTTTTGGACTCCCCATACTTAAAGGGGAATATATTGTCTCTGAAGATAGAGCAACATAAATTCACTGCAATGTTCCCTGGGACAGGAAGGATATGAGTAGAGATCAGAATCAGAATAGTACTTTATTTGCCAAGTATGTTTAGCAACATACGAGGAGATTCATTTGCCAGGTCAGTCATACAAATAAAAGTAACAGATCACCCAAAACATATTTTAACATGAACATCCACCACAGTGATTCCTCACTGTGATGGAAGGCAAAATAATGTTCAAGTCTCTTCCCTTTGTTCTTCCGCGGTCTGGGGCCTCGAGCCCTCTGTCGACGGGACGATCTTGACTCCCGTAGCTGCCATCGTTTGGGCCCTCCGAGTCGAGGTGATCAGCTCCTGCATCAGGGGAATGTCAGTTCCCCCGGGATGGACGATTGAACCTCGCGTTGGGGCTGGTTGAACTTTCCGCGACGTTGGAGCTCCCGACTTGGCCTCTCCCGAGAATGCGAGCCCTTGATGGTAAGTCCGCAGGCCGTGGTTGGAGCGATCCCAGGCAAGGGATCAGCTCCGATGTTAAGTCTGCATCCCACCACAGTCCGAGGAGGCCTCCAGCTCCAACGATGGCAGGCCACACTCTGCCTGAAATGCTACGAAATTGAATTTGGTGGCCTGCACTCTGCCTGAAATGCTCTGAAATTGTATTTGGTGGCCTGCACTCTGCTTGAAATGGAATTTCAAGGAATAGCTGTGAGTGAATTGCCAGCCCACCAGCCCTGAGTGACTGATCTGTCAGCCCTCCAGGCCCAAGTGACTGAGCTGCCAGCCCACCAGGCCTGAGTGACTGAGCTGCCAGCTAGCAGGCCTGAGTGACTGAGCTGCCAGCCCACCAGGCCTGAGTGACTGAGCTACCAGCCCAAAATCCATTCGGCCCATAATGTCCATTCTAGCCATCTGGAAACCAGTTCCTTCGGCTCACAACACCCAAAGTAGTGCTCCAGAAAGCCCCCCACGGCCACCAATATTGGAATTGATGGAGAGGTGGGATATTGTATTGGGGGACCAGCCCTCCTGTGCGAACATGGAACCCAATGGGTCCCACTTAGTCTAGTATACTATATACGGCTGTTCCACAGTTAGGAGCCAGTTTCATTGCTGCATTCAATCCATCTTAAACTGTCCTAAATTCAGTAATATTGTAAGATCGGATGTGTACTTTCTTCTTATTCCATTTGATATTGATGATTACTGAACATGCCCAGAAATTTGATCTGATGTCCTATAATATGTAAATTGAGAAATATCTGTCTCTCATGGGATAATTGAACATAAACACAATAGAGAAGATTGCATGGAAGATCTGATCCCATTTCATTAGTTTTTGAGCTTTAACAGACTTGCATTTTTGGGAAATCTTTTTGACAAGCAATCCTTTTGTTTGCTGAGAGAGCAGAGCCAAAAGATCAGTTAACAATGTATAATACAATGTCTCTTTTGTAAGTGATTCAGTGAGACAGTTTAATGGGAATTATGTCACTTATGCTTTTGAAAAGCAAGTAAATAAAAGTTTGCATGGCACATTTGTACAAGGATAGTGGCCCTTTAAATATCTGCCTATTTAAAATAAAGCAAGCAAAAATGGCAGTGGAGTAACATTCAGATTCACATAAAAAAGAATCAAATAACTGGTTCAACAGAATAACGAACAAATGAGACAGAAATCTAAAATGGTCATTTTTCTTTCGATCTCTGAACAGCTAAGTCAGTGATAATCTTTCAGTCCTGTCAGAATTGATTGAAAGATAATGCAAGATTTTTTTTCTGCCACAATTTATTGCATGTATCCATTAGGAATAATTATGGCTGCATGATTTTGCTGGCTTTTATCTCTACAAGTGTTACTAATGGTTTTATCAATTACTCCCTGTCCAATAACTGCATGGTTGTAACTTAATTTAAAGACTCTCTATCAGCAGACTGATTTGTGTAGTAAATGACTGCATTTGAGGCACCAGCCTGTACACATACATCCTGATGTCAATCAGCCGGCTCGCTTCAGTGAGTTAGTTAGTCCCTAATAATTAACAATTAGCATGTGTCCAGGGTAAGACATATTAGACAATGAGAGCTATATTGTATTTACATTTATGGTATAAATCAAGGCTACAATTAGCTGCACTGTGCACTTCTAAAAAGAAAGCATTGTCACTGAAAATCTTCTTTAGTGCCGTTCTTAGAATTAGTGGAACAATGATTTTTCTCTTACTATTCCAGTCTTAATTCAATCTCACTTTCAAATTCAGAACAATAGTTCACTTGGGGCGTGCTTTGTTTTAGTATTTTAACTGTGCTCATTTCACCTCCAGAAGTGGGCATGAATCCACCTCAGTCTGAGAGGCCAAAAGACTCTTTCATCTGCAAGTTGAAAGGATTGATTTGAACAATCTTAATTATTTCCTGAACATGAATTCACAGCACGAAATGATTCCAAAACTGATAATAATTAATGCCTAAAGGGGAATTTTGCACGTTATTGGAAAGCCAGATTTACTCTCTCCAATTTCATAGAAAATCAAAAACTGCAGATTCTGATAATCTGAAACAGAAACTGCTGGAAAAAGTTAGCAGGTCAGGCAGCATCTTTGGAAAATGGAACTGTCTGTGTTTTTCTTATTCTGACAGAAGGGCCACAGATCCAAAATGCTCACTGTTTCGCTTTCCACAAATATTATCTGACCTGCTGAGTTTTTCCAACATGTTTCGTTTTTGTCTCAATGTTATTGCCCTGACTTTCAGACCACAATCTGAACCACCTTCTCTGCACCCTTTTCACCTTCGTAACATCTTTCCAGGGCAACCAAAACTTAACACAATCTCCGTATGGCCTCACTAATGTCTTGCACAACTGTAATATTATCTACCAACTTCTATACTCAATCCTCAGACTGGTGAAGGCTAATGTGCCGAAAGCCTTCTTGAAAATTCTTGTACAGTACATTAAATAGAAATTTTAATGTTTTAGGCCAGTTTTTTGCAAAGTGGGGTACGTGTACCCCCAGGGGTACGCAAAAGGTCTTCCGGGGGTACGCGGCAATTTCCAGCTAAGTACTACTGTAACATGGATTCATTATTGGAAAAAAATAGTATGGTTACGAATAATTTTATACATACATATTTGCAAATAAATTATATTTTTTATGAATTCTCCTACTCAAGTTGTGATAGCTGCTGTATTTCGGTAGTTTTCAGACCGGCACCTCTGTAAAACAAAATTTTAAAAAAACAGCGGGAATTGTGTGTGGTCGGGGTAACCTGGTTGAAAGAGGGGAAAGGGGAAGACCCAACACTACTGAGGTTCCCTGTGGGGGGGGGGGGGGGGAGCAATAGGACCTAGCAGAGTCATACCATGTGCTGTCTGCATCGTGGAGGTCGTGGGCCTGGTGCTGAGCCTGGAACTCTGCTGAGGTGACGGCTCTGGCCCGCTGGTGGCCGGTGTAGGGGCGAGAGTCGACGGAGTCACTGGTGGAGGCCCATGGGGGGCTGGAGTAGAGATACGAGTCAGTGGCAGCAGCATCGGTGGCCCCGGGAAGACAGTGAAGGTCGGCGACAACGATGGTGGCCCCAGGGAGGCGGTGAGAGTAGGCAGCCGTGGCAGTTTCAGTGGTCCAGGCCTGCGGGCCTGGATTCGGCCGGGAATGTGGTGAGGGTCGGAGAGGTGGTGGATGTTGTTGCTGCTCCTCGTGGTGATCATGTCGGCCTTGTGGTGGTCGAGCTCCGGGCCTGCGGCCAGGCGGTTGAGTCAAGGAGTTTTGGTGGAGGGACCAGTCTGGAGGCGAGCAAGCTTGTGCTCCTGGTAGATTCCAGATAGGCGAGGAAGCGTATGTTGAGGGTGTGGATCTGGCGTCGAATTAAGTACAGTTGTGGTCCATTGCAGGTGTGAGTGAGTAGGTGCGTGAGTGTGTGTTTGAGTGTGAGTGGGTGGGTGAGTGAGTGTGAGTGTGAGTGGGTGGGTGTGAGTGGGTATGTTTGTGAGTGTGTGAGTGGGTGTGTGTGTGAGTGTATGTGTGTGAAGGACCAAAGCTGCGGGAGAGTCCGGGTGGGTTGGAGCCGGGCCGTCACCTCTGTAAAAATACATGATTACCGTATTTTTCTTTACTTGCTTGATAATTATATTTCATGATAATTAGTGAGTGCAACCGTGCAATATTTTGTCATATTATTAAATTACGTATTATATGTTTTATTGTACTAGTTATACACTGGGATGTAGTGATGGGCTATGATATTGTTTGACCCCCTTGGGAGACTAGCTTGCCCCCCCCCCCCCCCCCAGCAAAACCTGAAATGACACCCACTGTTTGACAGCCCCAGCACTTAAAGAAATGAGCACTGCAACACTGACGACATCTCGAAAATGTTCATTCAATCTCACTTGACCGAATGGTTTGCACTTCATATGCGTCAGCGACTAAGAGAGAGTAGTCATATGGTCGTGGGTAAATGTTTTAGTTATCAATGTTTTAGGTATCAATAAAAGTGCTCAGTTATTTGATAATACTGCACGTTTGATGCTGGTTAAAATAGTGAGGAATAGTGAGATTGAACGAGAACTTACCAGTTCGAAGGTTGATCTTTATTTCATGAGGAGTTGCGGTGAGGGATTTCGTGAAGAACCCGCCAGCACGCATGCGCGACATTCTTCAAAGTAGCGGTGTGGAATCACAGAAACAACAACAGAAATGACTTGGCATAGTAAGATTGAAGAGACTCTAATTACCAGTTGAGTATGATCGAGGGTTGGGAGCGGAGGGCACGAAATCCCTCACCGCAACTCCTCATGAAATAAAGATCAACCTTCAAACTGGTAAGTTCTCGTTCAATCTCACTATTTCATTTCGGAGTCACGTGAATGACTTCGTGAAGACTTCAAAGCTCTGTGATTCCACGCCCTGGACCACGTCCATGCTGTCACACACCACTTATGAGGATGGATGGGAGTAATCAACTTTCCAGACTGCTTGTACTGAAAAACAAGAGCAACATTTGGTAACAACAAAAGAAAACCCCTTATTCGGGGACATCTCCACGTTCTTGACCTGCATTCAGCACGGCCTCCGCGAACTGTAGAGGAGCGGCAACAGATGTATTGTAGACCCACTGGAAGGTGGCTTCGTTCGCCATCCTACTGTGGCAAGAATATGGTCCATGGGCACCTCCATGACCCTTGCCGCCAACGTTGATGCATGCCCTGGTGGAATGGGATTTGAAGATATTAGTGTCAACACGTGACTTACCCAAGACGATCCTGAGCCACCTGGATATCGTCTGGACCGTCACTCTATGGTGAGGTTTCTCCATTCCTTCAGTTTTCTCGTCACTTTCACATAGTGACGGATATGGGCGGCTAAACATAGCCTTGCATCAGCGGGGTATGCCAGGAACTTCAGCTGCAGCCCTGTGCACCCAGGTCTATGCTGCTTGAGTAGCTTGTCTATGATGAAGACTACTTCTGCAGGGGTAGAGATCATCCTGTCGATCCGGATTTTGCGGAGTGTCTGTACCCTCTGCGCTGAAGTCAGTGCCAGTAACATCACCAGCTTCAGGGTGAGTTTGTCCAGCTCCAGGCCCTCCATGGGCGACCACGTCCTGAGCAGGGTGAGTATTTCCCCGATATCCCAGGTGATATTATAGCGTGGTCTGGGCGGATTTGAATTGAATATTCCCCGCATGAGTCTGGACACCAGCCTGTTGGATCCTACCTTAATATTGAGGTAGAATGACAGCGCACTTGAGGCGCTGTTGATGGCACTGTAGCTCAGGTGTTCATTATGATGCAACCCCGCCAGAATTCCAATACGTCGGTTATGGTTACAGCGTCGTATGTAATATGGGAGCGGCCGCAGTAGGTTTCCCATTTCCGGATGTGAGAGAGGTATTGCCGCCTGGTGAACTCCCAGCATGACGCTCCGATGGTATCCATGGTTCTAGATGATAGGCCATACCGCAGTAATAGCCTGTGCAGAACCTCCAAGCCAACAAGTTTAGATGACTGTGGCAGGGATGTGGTCCCCCTGACACAGGGTTTGTACCAATTATGGGCAACCCTCTAAGAGGACCCAAGGTTGACTGATCATATCAAGGACCACCGGATACCATGGCTGCGTAGGCCAGTCGGGTATGATAAGAATACCCTTAGCAGCATCTGTCTGGATTACCCGCAACACCCGACTGATGAGGCAAAATGGAGGAAATGCATAGAAACCCATTTCCCCCAGTCCAGCGAGACGCATCCATCGCCATTGCCCCAGGATCGGGTCCCAAAAACGTATGTTGGTACCTGATGGTTCAACCGTGACGCAAAGAGGTCGATATCCGGTTCACCAAATTTGGCAGTAATTTTAGCGGATATTTGGAGATTCATCATCCAGTTGATGTTGTCATAGAATTTGCGTGACCTGATGTCCGCCACTGTATAGAGCTCACCTGGGAAACAGGTAGCTGAAATCCAAATATTCCGTCGAACACACCAGAGCCAAATTGTATTTGCCAATTCATCACATGAAAGTGACCTGGTACCGCCCATATGGTTTAGATATGCCACCGCAGTGGTATTATTCATTTGGAGACGGACATGAGCATCAGTAAGGCTAGAACAATAAGCTCGAAGTCCGTGAAATGCTCCCAGCATCTCCAAATAGTTTATCCCTTGTGACAACAAGAGGGTAGATTCAAGGGTGTCCCATCTGCCCTCACAACTGGAACAGGTGTCCGTAGCTCCCCAGACATGGGAGCTTGCGTCTGTTTGTAAGTATACCATCGGATTGGCCAAAATGATGGGTTTAAGTGAGACATAAATATTGTCAATCCTCCATTGTAACGCAATCTGTGCCTTGAAAGGCAGCTGCATTGGTCTTTGGAAATGTCTAGCGTTCAGTTTTAACGCCGAGACCTTGGCGCTCTGCAAATTTGATAATGCAAAGGCCCGTATTGGGCAGCTGGAAAAACGCTACAATCTTGCCAATCACCTTAGTAGTTTGTTGAATTGATGGTATACTGGCCCAGACTAGACCCTACCATAGTTGGGTGACATCGCCAACCTAGTTAGTTGGTATGGTGGCCCTCGCGTGATTGGAATCCACCGTAACCCCAGATACCCTTAACCTGTGAAGGGCAGGACGTTGATTTATCTGGATGGATAATGAACCCCATTTGCTGAAAAAAATTCCATGGGGGCTGAAACTGCCAGTTCGGCTGATTCCCAATAATTAGGATATCACCTAGACAGGCCAACACTATGTGATTTTGTCTCCTAGTGTAGCCAGTATTGATTGGAGCAATTTAGAAATAATCTAGGGGTGTGTAAGCCCATTTGGCAAAGCTCTGTATAGCCAGATAAATGGCAAGAACTTCCTGTGGCATTTCTGAATGGATACTGAATAGCATGCATCTTTTAATCAATGCATGCCACAAAGCAGCCCCCAGAACCCAATAACTTAGCTGTCTGGAACGTTTCCAGTTTGAAATGGGTATATTCTACAAAAGTATTCAAATGGTTCAAATCAAAAATAACTCGACATCCCCCATCCCTCCTTGTGACTGTAAATTTTTCAGCATAGCCTACTGCCGCTCTTTGCTGGACAGTGTAAATTTCCGATCTGCATATGCTGGGATGGAGGGATGTCACCATTGATGAATTCAATCGCATGGCCTTGAATACTTTGTAAGATAAACTCATCAGACGTGATGGGACCGCATGCCCCCGGAAAGAGCCGTAGTCTCCCACCAACATGTGAAGTTCAACATGCAGGTGCATGAAATCCAGACCACCTTACCTGCATGGTTATCGGCGGCCCTTGATATGCATGGCCGGATGTGGAGGTGCTGGATTCTGAAATTGAGGCGGAGCTGGAGCGGAGGCCCTTGCTGGCCTAATGGCAGGGCCTTGCCTGGTCGAGATATGTGACCACATGAGTCCCACCGTCGTAGCGTGGTCATCCCGCTCCTTGACCCTCTTGGGGAGGTCTTCCCCGAAAATTTTGATTCTGTTGCAGGAGGAGCTCCAACATCCACTCCATCCTGGCCAATACGCCCCTCGCCCTTAGAACTCGGGCGGACGGAGTCCTCATGTTCTGCTGAACTGCTGGGGCTTCGTCCATCGGTCCGCACCTCGTCGAGGTGAACCTGGTGCCGGAAGTTGTCGCTGGCAGCCGCTGCAGCGAAGCTGAGCGATTCCCGCACGGGAGGTACGCTCAAACGCCTCCTCGGCGGAGCTTGATCCCGCTGCCCCGGAGGGCAAATGCGGCGGGGAGTCGGCACCTGACTTAGCATGGAGACCCGACGCCCGCGCGGGCTTGCTGGCTGCCCACATCATGGACCTTGCCGACGCATGGTCTCGTCCTCCCATCCATGGGGGACTCGGCGACCGTGGCGTATTGACTGTGGGCTCGTTGAAGGGAGTAGCAGTTTGCTGGGCTTTGTGACTGTTTTTAAGGCCTCCGATAGGACCTCCTTCTGGAGCTGATGTTTGGTCAGGAAGTCCACGGTGGCTGCCAGTTTGGGGTTGAGGGGTAGTCCCGATGTCTCTGACAATCCTCTGGCTGCCTCAGGCTCCTGCTGACGATGGTGAAACCTCCCTGTGCCCACTGGAGCTGGATGCTTCCTCCCGATGATTCTGTTGCAGGAGGAGCTCCAGTAGCCGCTCTATGCGGTCAATACGCCCTTCACCCTGAACACTCGGGCGGTCGGAGTCCTCAGGCTCTGAAACACTGCCGAGGCTCCTATCATCGGCCCGCACCTCGTCAAGGTGAACCCGGTGCCGGTATTTGTCGCTGCCAGCCGCCGCAGCGAAGCTGAGCGATTCCCGCGCGGGAGGTGTGTTCAACCACCTCCGTTTGGCGGGAGCTGAAGCCGCTGCCACTGAGGGCAAATGCAGCGGGGAGTCGGCACCAGACTCAGCATGGAGACCCGACGTCCGCGCGGGCTTGCCGGCTGCCCACGTCGTGGACCTTGCCGACGCATGGTCTCGTCCTCCCATCCATGGGGGACTCGGCGACCGTGGCGGGACCCTACCCAAATGACCCGTCCCGGCGTCGGAGGTTGGGGGGTCGACACTGGACCTCACAGTGGACCTGGGTCCCGCCTTTGAACCAGTCCGCAACTCGGCGGCAGGTACTGCCGTAGCCCCAGAAGGGTTAGGCTTGCGGGCTCCTCCCGTCCCCCTACTCGGAGGGCTGAGGGAGAAGGGCCGTGCAGCCGCACGCGAGCCCTTGCCCGAGGCCGCCAACGGGCCCGTTGGCGACCTGAATACTGAAGCAGGGTCCATCTGCCCCTCGAGCACTGGAGCTCCTGCTCCTCAAATCAGCACTGGAGCTCCTGCACAGCGGCGGGTCGGGCCCTGTAACAACAGGGCTCCCCGACTTCCACGCCTATTTCCCGGCCACGTACCTGTGAGGAGAGAACACACTACACACTCGCCACAACAGGACACCAACTCCCACAGGAGCTCCGGTGTATCGGCGGGTCGGGCCCTGTACCAACAGGGCTCCCCGACTACCACGCCTATTTCCCGGCCCGACTCGCAGGTGAGCCGTTGAGGAGGGCTCCGGGATAAGTGGCCGGCGACTCCAATTCCACGTTCCTGTAGGGAGAGAACACACTGCCCCCCCCAACAGGAATACCAACTCTAGGGGGCTTAGCCTTACCTGAGTCGGCCCTCTGAAGGGCTGGTGGGGAGCCGCGCTCCCCTCCAGCCGTCGGCAGCAATGCGTTGCGACGATATGTAGCGCATGCGTGCTGGCGGGTTCTTCACGAAGTCACTCACGTGACTCCGAAATGAAATAGGTTAGTATTACCTTTTACAATGAAAGACGATTGTTTTTAACAAGGGGTAAAAGATGCTTACAAAAAATTACGAAGGGGTACACGGGTATCAAAACTTTGGGAATCACTGTTTTAGGCAGTGAAATGGCTAATGCTTTGCTTGAAGTTTAATCAGTTCCTGTGGAAATGTGCAAGACTCTTTTAAGTTTATCAGTGCTATTGAAATTGTTGGTTACAACTTCATGAGTTCTCAGAGCAGAATTAAGCCATTACTTTGCCATTCAATCATGGCTGATCTATCTTTCCCTCTTAACCCCATTTTCCTGCCTTCACCTCATAACCCTTGATGTCCTTACTAATCAAGAATCTGTCAATCTCCACCTTTAAAATATCCATTGACGTGGCCTCCACAGCTGTCTGTGGGATTGAATTCCTCAGATTCACCACCCTCTGACTAAAGAAATTCCTTCTTATCTCCTAGCAAAAGGTGCATCTTTTTATTCTTAGGGTATGGCCTCTGGTCCTGGACTCTCCTATTTGACTATGAAGAGCCCACCACTCACTGCATAAGTTGGAACCAAGTGTTCTTGTCATGAAATAATTATTTTTCCGCATGATATATTTTGAGTAGCTATATATTTACAGCTATTTTTAAGCTGAGTGTATGTAATTGTACTTTCTTTGCTCCACTTGTTCCCTGGTGATAACTGCACAATTTAATAAAAATTGCATCTATCGCAAGTTACACCATGCAAACACTGCTTTAATGTGCCACTGTTCAAGTATTCATCACTATCTCACTAAACAATCCTACTGGTGTTCTGACCAGCGTCAGAGAATTACTTATAAACTATATATCCGTCATGCCAAGAATGATCACAGAATTGGCAAAGTATGAAGGATGATTTTATGGCCTGCAATAGCTTGCTGACCAAAACAATTTTAGAATAAATGCGAACGATGTTGTCAAAATCTTTTTGAGGGCAATCATTATAAAGTCACTTCACAAGTTCACAAATTATAGGATTAGAATTAGGCCATTTGGCCCATTGAGTCATGGTTAACCTCTGCCTCCTAATCCCATTCTCCTGCCTTCTCCCCATAATCCTTGACACCCATTCTAATCAAGAACTTGTCTATCACAGCCTTAAAAATATCCACTGACTTGACCTCCACTGCCCTCTGTGGCAATGAGCTGCACAGATTAACTGCCCTCTAACTAAAGAGGTTCCTCCTCACCTCCTTTCTAAAAGAGCACCCTTTAATTCTGAATGCTTCAAATAGGTTAATGTCACTTTTAAGATATTTTACCTAGGATCATGTGAAAGTGATATTTTAATCTATGGAAGGGAATTCCATAATAAATGCTGTGACGTGGTAATTCATAAGGCAACATGATATCTTATGTCATGTATTAACATAAATTGGTCAATTCATGTTCGAAAGAAACAGATATTTCCATACACAAATGACTTAATGAGGTCTCAAAATTAACCCTGCAAAATTGATCATACCATTAGTAAAATGACTGCAACGCTGTACTTTTTTTGTATTATGAGAATAAAGCAATGCAGATTAAGATTTTGGTTAAATAAACTATGACAGTGGTCATAAGGTCATAAGTTATTGGAGTAGAATTAGTCTATTTGACCCATGATTCCGCCATTCAATCATGGCTGATCTATCTCTCTCTCTCTCCTAACCCCATTCTCATGCATTCTCCCCATAACCCCTTTGACACCTTTACTAATCAAGAAAAGTTAAATCAAAGTGAGTCTGTGCTTGCGAGACAATTTATTTCTATGTTTTCCTCAAATCTCTATTCATGCCTTACTTCCTCATTTTGACAACTAAATGACAAAACCATTATTAATTCAATTATCTTGACTGTTGAATACTTAAAAATAAAAATTTCCTTTAGAAACCATGTTAATTTTTTCAGATGTTAAACATTTCAGTAGATGGTAGTTGGAGCAGAATGAAAATGAAATTTCAAGGACCTAAAAATGCACTGATCTTCTGAGATCACAAAATACTGCTATAAAATTTCTAATTATCACTAAAAACTGATTTCTACAATATATCCCTTATAACAAGCTATCTGTGTTCAAGTAACTACATTTTGCAAGAGCTCAGTGGTACTTTGGTTTTCAACGGGACAATGTTCAACTTTAGTGTGAAGGCAACTCTTTTTCTTGCAATTGAGGTCACTAAGAAAGCTTTTGCCTTCCTGCCAGGATCTTAAAATCAACCAATAATGGACAATGGTTTATTTATTTGCTGCATTTGCCTTGAACAAGTACTGCCTTCCTCGGTACAATACCAATTTTAAAAGATCAATTTCAGATCTCCCACTTCCCACACACTCCTTGTGATATAGTATTGTCCGTAAAAAGGTTAAAGGAGCCATTTCAGTATTAGTTCTACAAAAATGATTAGGAGAAATATTGATATATAGGAGGCATTAGGAAGGCTGTCTCTGTTTAAAATAGATAAGCCACCAAGTATAAATGGGATTAATGCCAGGTTGCTGAGGGAAGTAATTGCTGGGGTACAGGCCATGATATTCCAATCCTCCCTAGATCCAAGGGTGGTGGCTGAGGACTGGAGAACTGCAAATATTACACGCTTGTTCAAAAAATGAATAAACGAAGGATAAATCCAGCAATTACCAGACAATCTCGGGTCAGGAAGTTGCTTGAAGCAATAAGCTGAGACAATTATTTTTCACTTGGACAATCATGGATTAATAAAGGAATAATTTAAAGACAAGTTGTGCCTAGATAATGATTAAGAATTTTAATGTAGTTGATGGAATTTTGGTTTGTGCTCTGAGAATGGACATTCAGGAAATGTTTGATAACTTGCACTTTAAAGATTTCCTAGAAGATTTGACACATACTGCATGCAATAAATGGGTGATATTAAGTCAGCTGAAGGACATAAAAAAGATGTCATGGTGAACAATTGTTTGTCAGCATGGAGGAAGATGTACAGGGATATACGTGATGTAGGGACTATATGATCTATATTAAAGATTTGGAGCATGAAAGCATTATGTATGGTTCCAATATTAGCAAATGTTGGATAGACAGTGTGCATTGGAAGGAACTACAGATGCTGGTTTACACCGAAGATAGACACAAACTGCTGGAGTATCTCAGATAATCAGCAGCATCTCTGGAGAAAAGGAATAGGTGACATTTTGAGACCCTTCTTCAGACTGAGAATCGGGGGAGAGGGAAAGTAGAGGTATGAAAAGGTACAGAGTGAAGTGGGATGGGTGACATGCAGAAGAATTAAAGATTATGTCTGGGACCTGGCTCACCAGCATCCTCCTCCAGATTTGCAGAGTGAGAATTCAGTCATCGTGAGAGTCATCAACAGAGTTTTTAAGAAGGAACTGCAAATGCTGGAAAATCGAGGGAAGACAAAAGTGCTGGAGAAACTCAGCGGGTGCAGCGGCATCTATGGAGTGAAGGAAATAGGCAACGTTTCGGGCCAAAACCCTTCTTCAGACTTATGAAAGGTGGAGGAGGAGGGGGAGGGGCGGGGAGAAGAAAGTCATCAACAGAGGTTGTTTGTAGTACAACTTGATCTATTTTTCCCTGAACATTGCAGGGGTTATAATGTCATGTAGTGTATCCAGACAAATAAATCACTTTTATTTTTGAAGAGAAAGGGAGTGACCTCAAAGTGATTTTCTTCACATTTTATTCCATACCCTAAAAAGATTTTTAAGTGCATAATGCTGAAATAATATCCAATTTATTTCCAGGTAGATAGTAGTTCAGATAGTTCAATAAGGATAAAGAGATAGTGCCATTATTTTTGACTGGTTGCTACATTTAGGAGGTAGTATCAATAGCTTTCAGTCCCATTGCTAAGAAATTAAAATAAATATGGAACTTAAATACGTTTTTCACTGTATCTCAACACACACAACAATATTAAAACCAATGTCAATACCAATATCAACAGCATTTTTAGAGGATTTCCATTGTTGACTGAGTAGCTGGCTGCACGTTTCAAGTACATTTCCGGAAAACTGGTAATATTCTTTGAGTCACATGCATACTTCTCTGAAATCGATATAACTAAAAGTCTCATCTTGACTACTTCCTGTCTACGCTTTATATTGATTTTAGAAAAAGTACTACTGTATATCGCTATGATTTTTGGGCATCCTACTCACAGTCCTCCTCCGCTGAGGTAACCCTGAGGATTTTTCTGATCGATGGAAAATTAAAAGTTATGAATGTTTAAAAAATATTGGGATCAGCTGATTGGTCCTCTCGCCTGTCGATCACCATGATGAAGGAAACACCCCTTCCGTTGGGGGGGGGGGGCAGTGCTATAAAACCCCGGATGCCTGAACATCACTCAGTCACTCTGGAAGATCGCAAGGGAGAGGCCACAACTGTGACTGCTGTGAGTCTACTGAACTGTGTGTCTACCCTTTATGTGGTTTATGTGGTTAACCCTTTATGTGCTTGCAATAAATGATTTGTTAGCCAGCAACGTGCTCACAATGAATGATGGTTTGTTAACCCTTGATGTGCTTGCAATAAATGATTTGTTAGCCTTTAATGAAATGAAATGAGTTGTTTGGCCTGCCCTGTGTTGTTGCTTTCCACCCACCCCCTCCCCCCCCCCTCCCCACTGGCCACCAATATTGGAATTGCTGGAGAGGTGGAATATTGCGTTGGGGGACCAGTCCTCCCGTGTGAACCAGGGACCCAACGGGTCCCACTTAGTCTAGTAGACTATTGTGATTATATTAAAAATGAAGAATGAAATAAATCATAGAGCAATTTATGCTGGAGCAGATGTCTGAGTGCCACAAACTCTAAATATAATTTTTGATTTTTTTCCAATTCAGAAATCTGATTGCAGTTAGTAAGTAGTCTTCTTCCTTTTAACTGCCAAGAACAATGGAAAAGATGTTATATGATGGAATGGTACTTAATCATTAGACATGTTTAATGAGAAAAATAGTCCCTGGCAAATGAACTGAATAGACAAGCAGACGGTGGACACACTTCAAATGAAGGTGTTTGTGTTCCTATTTATTGCTGGGTAATTTTTCAGGCTGATCTGACAAGACTTATCTATCAGTTGATGGATAGGGAGTATTCTTGCTGGTTAGAAGCACATGATAACAAGTAAAATATATCCCAAATGCAAAAATTGAGGGATAAAGTGAAAATTGAGGGATAAAGTGGGGAATGTGCTTCCTGAACTCACTATCTCCTTTGTCTTGCTGACATTGCGAGAAAGATTGTTGTCTCAACACCAGGACACGAGGTTCTCAATCTCCTTCCTGTACTCCATCTCATCATATCCGGCCCACATTGGTGGTGTTGTCTGCAAATTTAAAAATTGAATTACATTTGTACATGGCTGCGCAGTCGTGGGTGAACAAGGAGTAAAGAAGGGAGTTGAGAATGCATCCTTTAGAGCACCAGTGTTGAGGTTTATCGTAGAGGATGATTTGTCCTCTAACTTTACTGATTGGGGCCTGTCAGTCAGTAAGTCGATGATCCAGGTGCAGAGATGAGTGCTGACCCCAATTCCTGCAAATGTGGTGATAATCTTGGATGATATAATGGTATTAAAGGCAGAGCTGAAGTCTATGAAAAGGATTCTAACTTAAGTGTCTCTCTTCTCCAGGTATTCTAGGGATGAGTGTAGGGCTAGGGCTATGGCATTGTCTGTGGACCTGTTGTGGCAGCAGGTGAACTGCAGTGGGTCAAGGCCCACTGGGTAGACTGGATTTAATGCGTTCCATAACTAGCCTCTCAAAACAGTTCAGATCTTCTGCTCGAAGCGAGCATAGAAAGCATTCAGTTCATCGGGTAGGGTCGCACTATTACCAATGATGGTGACTTGTAAATACGCTCTTGTACAGCTTACCCCACCCCCCCCCAGTCTAGTTCAGTCAAAAACTACTGACTCAAGCATTGGTACAACTAATCTTAATTTTGGATTGAACAACAAATTCCCCATTACAATATCTAAACCACCACGGGTTTGATCCTTGTATCTGCCTGGCCAAGCCCTTCAGCCTCGTGCAAGCAGAAACACTCCAAAAGGTCACGCAGTCCCAAGCGCACTTCCAGAAGATCGACACCGATCTAAGATGGAGACACCTTTTATAGGTCCACGAACCTTGAGGAGCCGAACTACATGGGGGTGGTCTCTTTACAGTCCAATCAAACATATTAATTACATCAATACATTATTGACAGATCCCCAAACCAATTACCGAGTCTCCCATACTCTGGTCTCTGGAATTCTCTGCCACAGAAGGTAGTTGAGGCCAGTTCATTGGCTATATTTAAGAGGGCGTTAGATGTGGCACTTGTGGCTAAAGGGATCAGGGGGTATGGCGAGAAGGCAGGTACGGGATACTGAGTTGGATGATCAGCCATGATCACATTGAATGGCGGTGCAGGCATGAAGGGCCGAATGGCCTACTCCTGCACCTATTTTCTATGTTTCTATGTTTCTATACATTGTTTCTAGGAGAAGCTTCTGGAAGGAAGCTAACTTAAATGAATAATGCAACATTTACCCTGGAACTCAAACAAACCTGCCAGGGCTTAACATTTTTAACCAATCAACAAAGAGCAGGGTAACTGTCTCGCAACATTATTTACACTATTTACAATTAGTTTGCAGTAATCCAATCACATCAATGCATTAAAGTTTGTTTGCAGAGTTTTTATACATTTTATCAATTAAGAGGAAATGAGGAGAACACCTGGATCTCTTACCATCCTGCATATCAATCTGGGCTTGACTGGCTGGCGCCATCCAAACCTGTCAATTTCCACTGACAAGGGTTAAGCAATTCTGACAAATGCAGGGATCCTCCATTTTATGGTGTCTTTAATTTGGTCAATATTAACAGACTCACCTTGCTTTGCAGCCAGTTATCTTATTCAGATCTTGCCATATTTTCTGGGTGCCCTAGTGATTATACTTGGACTCAAATTTGTCCCGGTATGGTCTCGTGGCATCCTTTATGGCTTTGTGGAAATCATAGCGGGCTTTCTTGTACCGTTCATGGTCATTTGACGTCTGCAGCAGACCTGGCCTTGACCTGTGAATGAATATACCTCACAGTTCTGAATATTCAATAATCAATCCCTGAATATGGACCAGTCCACTGACCCAAAGCAGTCGCGTCAGATGTCATCCGTGTCCGTTGACCAACATTTCTAATTTCCAGATGCAAAAAATATCTAGGAGAGTTAAGCTTCATATTTTTTATGAAATACAAGGAATGTTATGTCATGACAGCCATGAAAATTGATATAATTGTGGTGATTTTTTAAAAAATTATAATGAAATATTCCATACTTTCTATGACTGTCATTAACCTCTCCCTCCATTACAATTCCTTTCTTGCCATACTGATCCCTTTGACTTTCTCTATTAAATTTCATTCTGACTGTTTGCACAAATAGTTATTATTCTCCAGGTCAATAATTTTCATTATTGTGCTTTTAATACAGCAATTACGTAAATCATATATATTTTACATATTCAAATTAGAAGATTACAGCAGATAATTTTCCAAATAATTAAGCATTTCTTTTATAATATTTGGCGTTATCAAACTTTGGAAGTATAATCATTATGCTATTTGAGATAACTTTAATTATGCTAATTTGATCCAAATTAGACATGCAAATTAGCTTAATTAGAAACTCAACCTTCCCTTTTAATTTCTGTGAATCTTTCTGCGAACTCAGACTTTTGGCCCATTGTACTTTGGATACGACTTTGGAACGCCTGATTAAATAATATATGTCAAGTACGTCCACATTTGACATTCAAAAGTGGTGCTGGAAATTACTTTGACCACACTTGGAAGAAAGCATTCCAGATTATTATAGTCTTTCATTTAAAAAAAAATCTCAAATTGTTTCTAGATCTCTTGCCAATTATTTTAAATCAGTTACCTCTGCTCAACAGAGGAAGCAGTTTAACCTTGCAGTGCAACCTTTTATTGTTTTAAATACTTCCACCAGTCTCAAACAATTACAACTCTCCAGTCTCTGCATTTACCCAAGGACACTGCTCCATGCTATTGTTCTATTTAATTCTCTCTGTACCTTCTCCAAAATCCAGAAATTCTTCCAAAACTATACAAGCAACAAGAAAGGGCAAGACAAAACTCAAAGTGTTGGAGTAACTCAGCTGGACCGGCAGCATCTCTGGAGAACATAGATAGGTGACCCAAAACGTCACCTGTCAGTCTGAGAAAGAGTGCTGACCCGAAACGTCACCTGTCCATGTTCTCCAGATATGCTGCCTGACCTGCTGAGTTACTCCAACAATTTGTATCCTTTCGTTGAAAACTAGCATCCGCGGTTCCTTGTTTCCACAGGAAGGGCAAGAAACTGTTTAAAAAAGGCATGCAGCTTCATGTCTTTTATAAATAGATTGCAAAAGCTACAAGGTCATGTTGGGTCTTTACAAAATAACTAATTCTCCAACATCTGCAGCACTGTGTGCTGTGTTCAGCACCACATGTGAGGAAAACCTGCAAGGACTTTGAAAGGATTTTCTGGATAGACACTAAGACATATGGAGCAACACATATATTTACCCATATGATTATGTCTGACCATTTCCCATTTCTGTCCATATCAACCTCACATTCGCTACTGTGCTAAACACTATTTAACTGGTGTTAAAGAAGGAACTGCAGATGCTGGAGAATCGAGGGTTACACAAAAAGCTGGAGAAACTCAGCGGGTGCAGCAGCATCTAAGGAGCGAAGGAGATAGGCGACGTTTCGGGTCGAGACCCTTCCTCAGACTATTTAACTGGTGCTTAAGTGTTGCAATCAGGCAGCAGAGGTCTCTAACAACAAGACAATGGTCCTAATCCTGAACCCTGGGGACCAAACTGTGCATTACTATTGGGGAAAGATGTCTCTCCACTACCATTCTCTGCCTCCTGTCCCTTAGTAACAGTGCATCTAATATACCATGGGCATTTTAATTTTAACTTTTTCTATTTATGAATAAGTCTGTGATATGGTACTTTTATCGAATGCTTCTTGTAAATCAATATACACAACACTTACTACATTACCATCACCACCCCTCTGGTACTTCATCAAATAATTAACTATACATTTTAAATACTTGAAACTGAATGTTTACATTTGAAATATGAACCAGCATATTGAAGAATTATATGAATTGAACATTATTTTAGACTTAAATATCCCCATGCAAATTCCAAAGTTAACAAACTCCATCTCCCTTTATTATGTTCTGCCAAGCTCTTTTTCCATATATGATAAGTATTTTGTGACATGGCTAATCAAAATTTGGACACAATATAGCCCCATTGATTCAGCAGAATCTGGGGAAGACGGCCTGCCGTTCGCAGATAGCGACGGCGATCGCATTGCCCGCATGGAGCGGGTGATGGAGCAGCTGCTCCAGAGGGACCTACTCCAGCAGGAGCATGCGTCCCGTGGATCACACAGGTCCACGACAGCCCCCATTCCAGGACTGTCCAACATCTCTCCCTCCTCGGAAGGGAGCGCCAGAAGTCAGGGATTAGCTGACTTTGAGGAGGGGTTGACCCAAAGTTGCATGGGATGCAGGAAGATGAATTTCTGGGGATAGTGTCTAAATTTGCACAGCCGTCCCAGAAAGGGCAACCTCTTCAGCAACGGCTGGCGGCAAGCATCAATTACCTGACCACACACCAACTAGAGGAACAGGTAATTTCCGAGACCACAGGCAAGTACCTGGCCCCGGAGAATTGCGTGTCGCTGAATGTACCCACCGTCAATACACCCATATGGGGGAATATAATCTCTGGGATAAGGGCACAGGAATTGAAAATTCAGAAAATCCTCAAACTACTGACCTCAGGGATTACTGCATTTGCCAGGTTAGTCGATGGTGTGGACATGCCGGAAGAGCAACAGGATGCGTTAGCCCTGTTCTGTAATGTGCAATATGAGATTAATTGCTTCGGGAAAAGCTCTATCCATCCCACGCTTAACCCCATATTTGCGGGGTTGTTTAAAGCCAGCGCTATGCCGTCACCAAGCTTGTTGTTTGGGGATGACCTGCCCCAAAGACCTAGATGAGGAAGCCAAAGCGGTCGGCATGATAAAACCACCTTCCTCTAGCAGGCCACCAGCGTATTGACGGTAGCATCCATATGCAACACCCAACAGGTCCCGCTTTCACCCCGATAGGGTGACAGGTGCAAACCCAAAGGTCCAGAGTGACCCGCTTGAAAAATGCGTCAACCCCACACCACATCCCACCACATCCCAAGAACCAAAGACAGAACACCAAGCCCCAACGGTAACCATGGAGGTAAGGGGGTCTGGTTCCCTTGGGAATTCTGCATGCATAACCTCACAAGTAGGAGGTAGGTTGTGTCTGTGTGGGGATGCATGGAGTTCCATAACTTCTGTCCCCTTTATATTACACAGTATTTAAGGTTATGAAATTGAATTTATAAACAAACAACTCCCCCCTGTTCAACATGTACCTAGCTGGAAATTTGTGCTTTCTCAAAAAGAGAAGATGGAAGGACATACAGAACTATTCAAATTATATACCAAGAAAACCATAGATGAACCTCTTGAGTTTGTATCTAACATCTTTACCAAAACTAAAAAAGATGGTGGATGTCGTATTATAATTGATTTAACTCAACTGAATACCTTTGTGCAATATACCCATTTCAAGATGGAAACATTTGAAACTGCCAAGCAACTGATTTCCAGATGGTACTTCATGGCCTGCATTGATCTAAAAGATGCATACTATTCAGTACCTATATGTAAAGATCACCGCAGATATTAGAAATTTGTCTGGATGGGGCAGCTGTGGCAGTATAGAGTACTGACTAATGGACTAACAACAGCCCCCAGGTTATTTACCAAAATATTGAAACCAGCATTGGCGTCTCTACGAAGACAAAATCACATAGTCATGGCCTATCTTGATGACATACTGATTGTGGGGAAAACCACCAAATCACTATTCCAAAAGCTGGGGTTCGTCATCCATCCAGACAAATCTAAGTTAACAACTTCTGCCATTATGGACTATCTGGGATTCATGATTAACACAAATCATATAATTATCACTTTCCCAAATAACAAAGTGGCAGATATAATAGAGGGATGTAATAGCCTTGCTTGCGCCTGAAAACCGACTATTCGACATGCTGCCAAGGTAATTGGGAAACTTGTAGCTACATTTCCAGCTGCATGATTTGGACCGTTGCATTATTAAAACTGGCAAAGAGCAAAAATCTCAGCACTAGAAACTAATGCTGGGCATTTTGATAGAGCTATGCAGCGACCAACCAAAGCAAAAAATGAGCTACGATGGTGGATTAGCAGCATCCGATATTGTTTTTATCCCATCATAGTTACAAACCCTTCAGTCGTGTTGCAAACTGACCCTAGCGCCCACGGCTGGGGAGCTACCGACACCACCTCAAGTTGTGGCTGTAGATGGGATTTGCACAAATCTACATTGCTCCAATCACAAGGTATAAACTATTTGGAAATACTGAGAGCATTTCACGGACTACAGGCTTACTGTACAAATATGCATTATACGCATGTCCGTCTAAAAATAGACAATACCACAGTGGTGGCATATTTAAACCATATGGTGGTATCAAGTCAATATCTTGTGATGAATTGGCAAACACAATTTGACACTGGTGTATTGAAAGAAACATTTGGATTTCAGCTACATACCTACCGGGTAAGCTTAATACAGTGGCGGACACCAGTTCACGAATATTCAATGACAACACCGAGTGGTGTTGAACCCTCAAATATTTGCTAACATTATAGCTCAGTATGGAACACCAGATATCGACCTTTTTGCATCCAGATTGAACCATCAGATACCAATATATGTCTCTTGGGAACCAGACCCTGGTGCAGTAGCGATGGACGCTTTCTCGCTACATTGGGGGAACTTGTTCTTCTATGCATTTCCCCCTTTTTGCATCATCAGTCAGGTATTGCGGAAAATCCAGTTAGATTCCGCATCAGGATACTGATAATACCCTACTGGCCTACTCAGCCATGGTTCCCGGTGGTCCTCGACATGATGAAGGAACCGTGGGTTCAGGTTCCCAAATGCCCGAACCTCCTGGCACCTCCCATATCAGGGGAGAGTCATCCATGCCATGGTTATCTGAAACTGTTGGCTTGCAGGTTCTGAAGAGACCATTACTGGAATTCGGGCTGTCGAACAGGACCATGCACATCATCACGGTGTCGTGCAGAGAGTCCACAAGGAAGCAATGCCTTACCCAAGTAAGGAAATGGGAGGTTACACAAAAAGCTGGATAAACTCAGCGGGTGCAGCAGCATCTAAGGAGCGAAGGAGATAGGCGACGTTTCGGGTCGAGACCCTTCTAAGGAAATGGGAGGTCTTCTGTTCCAGGACTGATATCACCTACGACTCTGCCACCATCACAGATGTGCTGGAATTCTTCGCGGGCCTTCACTACGATGAGGGCCTCAGCTACAGTGCCATCAACAGTGCAAGGAGTGCATTATCATCCTACCTCAGACTTGGAGTGGGATTCCATCCAATGGTGTCGAAACTAATGAGGGGTGTTTTCAATTCCAACCCTCAAAGGCCACGATACACTATGACCTGGGATATTGGGGTAGTGTTGTCCCTACTCAGGAGTTGGACACCAGTTTCGAAAGTCCCACTGGCAAAACTCACCCATAAAGTGGTGATGCTGATGGCACTTATCACAGCTCAACCGGTCCAGACCCTCCACAAACTAAAATTGGACAGGATGGTCTCAACCCCCACCAAGGTAACCTTCTTTATTGACGAGTTACTAAAACACCATAGACCGGGAACAACCGGTCTTAAATTGGAATTCCTGGTATATCCCATTGATGTACGCCTCTGTATTGCCACCCATCTCTGACATTATATAAATGTCACCCAAAATATCAGGGGTATGGAAGTAGGTCTCTTCATAAGTTGTAAACGCCCACACTACAGGGTAACTGTGCAGACTATTTCCAGGTAGCTCAGGGATGTGTTGGGTGCAGCAGGGGTAGACACTGATATTTTTAAATCTCATTCTACCAGGGCTGCATCCACATCAGCGGCGAGGACCATGGAGGTGCCCATGGACCATGTCCTCGCAACAGCGGGCTGGGCCAATGAAGGCACATTTCAATGGGTTTACAATAAACCTGTGTCCACTCCTGCGACGTTTGCAGACACTGTTTTAAGTTCTGTTCCCTGAACGTTCCCCGAAGTCTGGGTTCTTTGTTTGTGTTAATAAATACATTATTGTTTTTCAGCTCTGTTTCAAGTCTGAAATACGTTAATATAATTCCTCCATCAGTTATTATGGCAGCGTGTGAGCATGGACGTGGTTCCAGGGCATGAAATCACAGCTTTAAAATCTTCACGAAGTCACTTACGTGACTCCAAAGTAAAATAGTATGATTAAATGAGAACTTACCAGTTTGAAGTTTGATCCTTATTTTATGAGGAGTTACGATGAGGGATTTTGTGCCCTTCTCTCCCAACCCTCTATCATAAGGTCAACTGGTATATTAGTTTCTCTAAATCTTACTCTCTCCTGTCAGTTCTACTATCTGTGATTTCACACCGTTGCTTTGAAGAATGTCGCACATGCGTGCTGGCGGGGTCTTCACGAAATCCCTCATCATAACTGCTCATAAAATAAGGATCAAACTTCAAACTGATAAATTCTCGTTTAATAACCATATAACAATTACAGCACGGAAACAGGCCTTCTCGGCCCTTCCAGTCCATGCTGACCATTTATTTTCCCCTAGTCCCATCTACCCGCACTCAGACCATACCCCTCCATTCCCTTCCCGTCCATATACCTATCCACTTTAGTTTTAAATGTTAAAATCAATCCTGCCTCCACCACTTCTGCTGGAAGATCATTCCACACAGCCACCACTCTCTAAGTAAAGAGGTTCCCCCTCATGTTACCCCTAAACTTCTGGCGCTTAATTCTCATGTCAGGCCCTGTTGTTTGAATTTTCCCTATCCTCAATGGGAAAAGCTTATCCACGTCAACTCTGTCTATCCCTTTCATCATTTTAAAGACCTCAATCAAGTCCCCCCTTAACCTTCTGCGCTCCAAAGAATAAAAACCTAATAATCTTACTAGTTTAGTTTAGTTTATTGTCACATGTACCAAGATACTGTGAAAAGCCTTTTGTTGTGTGTTAAAGGAAATAGTATACATGATTACAATCAAGCCATCCATTGTGTACAAATACATGGTAAAGGGAACATTGTTTAGCTCAAGGAAAAGTCCACTACAATTCAATTAAAGATAGTCCAAGGGTCTCCGATGAGGTAGATAGTAGCTCAGGACTGCTCTCTATTTGTTGATTGGATGGTTCAGTTGCCTGATAACAGCTGTGAAGAAACTGTCCATAATCTGGAGGTATGCATTTTCACACTTCTGCACCTCTTGCCTGATGGGAGAGCGGTTAAGAGGAAGTGACCAGTGTAAGATATTATGGCTTCAGCATGTAGATAGAAACACGCACAGGTTTTCAGTACAACCTGTTGCCAGTGTGGGTGTTCTTTATTTCACAAAAGTACACTGCGTATGCATATATGCACGAGACTGATAAGATATAGAATATATCACATGACATAAATCTTACCATTATAGTACTCAGTTGTTAAAGCTACAGTTACCATTATATACACTACACTGCTCTCCCCTTAGAAAGTAAAAGAACGTAAATTAGACAAACAATGCATTCTTTCTGATCTCCTGGGTGGTTTAGGAGGCGTGTCAGGTTGTGGTTCTAAAGGAGAATCAAGTTCAGGATCATTTACCTTTATCTCTATTTTCTTTGGAGATTCTGCTCTTACATCTGAACTTGGAATAATACCAAAGTCTGACAGATCTACTTCTTCGTCTATGCTTTGCTCTTGTACCGGTTCATCCCTTGCTGGGATCATATGGTTTATGTGCACATTCTCCAATTTTGATCAAGTACCTCCTGGTACCACACACTTCAATTAATGTTCCCTCCTCCCATTTGTTTACTTTGTAAGGGGGGCTGAGAACACAAACCTGATCATGTGTATTGAACCTACGTTCTTTTTGACTTCCACCATAATGATGTTTTTGATCAGATTGTTTGCGTTCAACCTTAGGAAATAGGTTAGGTAGAACCAAACTCAGTCAAGTTCTGAGCCTTCTTTTCATGAGATGTTCAGCTGGCGTATACCCTGTGGTAGATTGTGACGTGGTATGATATTTCAGTAAGAAACTAGCTAGCCACTGTGACATACTGAATTTTAAATTCCCTTCAAGAACTTGTTTCTTGAGAGCTCCTTTGACTATCCATTCTGACCTTTTAGCTGCGCCATTAGATGCCGGATGGTAAGTTGGCACTAACGTATGCTTGATACTATTTAAAGTTTAGAACAGTGCAGCGCGAAATTGGTGGCCGTTGTCAGAGATAAGCTCTTCAGGTAAACCATGACATGCAAAGATCGACCGCAATGTGTCTATTGTTCTTTCTGTTGTTGTGTTTGTACCATATGTACCACCTCAATCCACTTTGAGTGGCTATCGATCAAAACAAGACAATTATTATTCCCGTGTTCACAAAAATCTACATGAACCCTCTGAAAAGGTCTAGTAGGCCAAGGCCATGTTTGCAAAGGGATTTGGGCAGGCCTACTTCTACAATTCTGACAGGTGCCACATTTGCTTGCCATTGCTTCTATGTTATTGGCCAATCCTGGACAGTACATGCAACCTCTGCCTGTAGACTTCATTCCCACAATACCTGTGTGTTCACCATGGAGTTCTTTAAGTAATCTTTGTCTTAAACAATTAGGTACTACTACTCTGTGACCTCATTTAATACACCCTTGCACACATGACAGTTCATGTCGTTTATTGTGATAAGGTTTTATGTCATTAGTACTTGGATTTATTTTTGACCATCCACACAAAGTTTGTGCATATACTTGTTTTAGCGCTGTGTCCTTTTGAGTTTCAGCAGCAATTTCAGCTGCTGTGACTGGAAAGTCATTGTGTACTGCTTATGTGCTGTAGATAGCACCTTCAGTGCCCACATCTGATTCTTCATGAGAAACACGACAATGCATCAGCGAAAGCAATTTCTTTTGAACTGCGTTACTCAATACTGCAGTCATACTGTGACAGGAGAACTGCGCAGCGCTGCATCCTCGAGGCTGCCATTGTAGGTATTGCTGACCGAGGACCAAGAATAGCGAGAAGTGGCTTATGATCAGTAACTAGGGTGAATTTCCTACCCAACAGATACTGATGGAATTTCTTGATGATACTAAGGGCTTTGTGCATGATTATGCTCACTCTTGGTAACTGTGCGTGATGCAAATGCTATAGGTTCTTCTTGTCCATGTTCCATGTGAAATCACAGCTCCTACCCCACAACTAGATGCATCACAAGCTAACTGTAACTCGCGATTTGTATCGTAGTGAACAAGTAATGCATCACTCGTCTAGCTCTGCTTACATGCATCATAAGCATTTTGTTGCTCTTTGGAACATTCCCATTTTTTATCCTTGTTCAACAACTTGTGAGGAGGACTTTGTTGCTAACTTGGGTATGAAGCATTAATAATACTGTACCATACCCCGGAAGGAGCAGAGTTGAGACACATTCTGTGGTGTAGGTGCTGTTGCTATAGCTTCAATCTTTCCCTTCATTGGTTGTAGTCCATGTTGATCCATGTTCAAAACCAAGATACACTACTTGAGTCTGTAAGAATGCACATTTTCTTCTTTTCAACTTTATAGTGTGATCATCAAGCCATTTCAACACTTCAGATTATCTTCCTCAGTAACAGTTGCAATCAGCAAGTCATCTTGATTGCTCAAATAATGTAATATTCCTTGCAGAATCTTGTCCATTGTAGCTTGGAAGATTTTTGGTGCTGACTTCACACCATAGAGTAGTTTTGTGTAGGAATACAGCCCCATGTGTGTGTTTATCGTGAAGTACTGCTGGGTCTTACGATCAACATTTAGCTGAGCATAAAGAATACCTTGGAACCAGCAAGTCAAGTCAAGTCAAGTCAAGTTTATTCATCACATACACATACGGGATGTGCAGTGAAATGAAAAGTGGCAGTGCCTGCGGACTTTGTGCAAAAAACAAACAACCAACGAACTACAAACAGAAAAATTGAATTTAATCCTTTTTAAAATAAGGCTGGAACGTAACAAAATGTGGAAACGGTGAAGGGGTCTGAATACTTTCTGAATGCATTCTATGTAGCATGATGTTTCTGCAACAACTGATCCAGTTGTTTTTGTGCTTCGACTTGGAATACAGATTTCCTGTTCAGTTTCAGTAAGTGGAGCCAATTTTTGCCCATCAACATTGGCCTATTGTCATAACCCGCGACAACTATTGGCAACCTCAAAGTCTTGCCTTTGTGTTGTACTCTCCACATGTCTCCAATACCTCTCCAGTGTACGTTTTCAGCTGAACGTTTGTTTCTGTGATAGGCATATTTCTGAACTTGGATTCATAGGTGTCTTTGCTTATAATTGAGCAATGAGCAGTGGTATCAATACACATGGTAATGTATTGATTGTCCACTTTGAGCTTTGTCTGAAAGTCTTCCTTTTCAGACCCACCGTTCATAGTATAGATGCCGTACAGTCCAAGTTTATTACCCTCTGGCTGTTCTTCGAGAATGTGAATCCCACGCATTTGGTTTTGTCGAGCCTTTTGTTTTGCTTTGTCCTGTGATGGTGCTCTACATGCTGATGCAATAGGGCCTTTCTTTTGACAGTTGCAGCACTTAGAGTTCTTGAACTGGCACTTATTTACTTTGTGTTGATCATAGCATCAATAGCACATATCTATGCTTTTCCCAGTACTTTGCTGTGAAGGCATTTTCTCTGTCTTGTCATGCTTGTGTTTTGGAACTGCCTTTTGACTGTTGACTGTGCCAGCATGTGCTGGTCGAAACTCATGTGCACTTTGACATGCCATCTCCATGACTAAAGCAGTTTTGCATGCCAAATCAAAGGTACGGGCTGGTGTGTTCAGTCATTTTGATTGGATTCGCTGAACCAACATTCCACATACAATCTATCACGCAAAGCTCAAAATTGCAGTGTAGAGACAAGTTCTTCAATGAGGTAATGTACTCGCCCATAGTCTCATCAGACTTTTGGTTTCTTGTTTAAATTTGTAACTTTCAGCAATCTCTCTTTGGGCTTAGGGTTGAAGTGAGTATCTCTGCAATTTCTTGCAGTCTTGGATGGAGCTGTTCACAAACCATGATGTGATGCATTCCAATACTTTCTACGGTGCATCTGTAGGAGTTGTTCGGGATATGCCAAACTTCCTTAGCCTTTGAAGGAAGTGGAGGCTTTGTTGTGCTTTCTTGGCCATTGCTTCACTATGGCTGGTCCAGGACAAGTTGTGTTGATATTTGTGGAGCTACAGTTTTGAGAGGATTATTGTCGAGGATGATTTATACCCTATCCTCACTGATTGTGGTCTGTTGGTCAGGATGTCGAGGATCCATTTGCAAAGATGAGTGCTGACTCCAAGTTCTATGGGTTTGGTGATTAGTGTGGATGGGATAATGGTATTAAAAGCAAAGCTGTAGTCTACGAATACAAGTTTGATGTTGGCTTCTCTCTTATGCAGATGTTCCAGGGGTGAGTGTAGGATCCTAGTGACAGTAATGGATTATTTTGACATTATGGAAAAATAGTTTAGGGTGGGGCCTGTGCAGAAATAAAGACTGTTCTACTTTTCCCATTAAATGACAGCATGGGGCTATGTTAGTTCCCATAGCCATAACATTGATCTGGAAAACGAATGGGCTTGAAAAATTAGTTCAATGTGTGAACGAGTTCAACTGAGTGAACTGTTCAAATGAGTGTATTGGTGTAGAGGAATTGGTTCAAGGAAGAACTGGGGAATCCTCAGATCACTTTGGTGTGGGATAGAAATGGAGAAGGATATGTGTATATGGCCTCATCTCATGTTCCTTTATTTTTTCTTTAACCCTTTAACCGGATGACTTCTACATTGAATAAGGTATGAGATGAGAATTGGCTAGGATAGACTGGCAAATTATACTTAAAGGGTAGATGGTGGAGATGCAATGGCAACGATTTAAAGATCGCATGGATGAATTACAACAATTGTTCATCCATGTCTGGTGTAAAAATCAAACAGGGAAGGCGCTACAACCCTGGCTAGCAAGGGAAATTAGGGGTGGTGTTAAATCCAAGGAAAAGGCATATACATTGGCCAGAGGAAACCAAAGGACTGGGAGAAATTTAGAATTCAACAGAGGACAAAGGGGTAATTAAGAAAGGGAAAATAGAACATGAAAGAAAACTTGCGGGGAATATAAAAACTGACTGTAAAGGCTTCTTTAGATATGTGAAGGTGAAAAGATTAGTGAAAACTAATCAGAGTCAGAAACTACAGTCAGAAACTGGCGAATTTTTAATGGAAAAAAGGAAATGGCAGAACAGTTAAACGAGTACTTTGGTTATGTCTTGACCAAGGAAAACACAAACATTTTCCCAGAAATACTAGGGGACAGATGATCTAGCATGAGGGAGGAACAGAAGGAAATTCACATTAGTCAGGAAATGGTGTTAGGTAGACTGTTGAGACTGAATGCAGATAAATCCCCAGGGCCTAATGGACTGCATCCCAGAATACTCAAGGAGGTGGCTCTCGAAATCGTGGATTTATTTGTGATCATTTTCCAATGTTCTCTCGACTCTGGATCAGTTCCTATCGAACTCTACTTTTTAAGAAAGCAGGGAGAGAGAAAATTATAGAGGGAATTATAGACCAGTTAGGCTTACATCGGTAGTGGGGAAGATGCTCGAATCGATTATTAAATATGTTATAGTGCCAGATTTGGAGAGCAGTGACAGATTGGTCAAAGTCAGCATGGATTTATGAAGGGGAAATCATGCTTGCCTAATCTTCTGGAGTTTTTTGAGGATGTAACAAGTAGAATGGATAAGGGAGAGCCAGTGGATGTGGTGTATCTGGACTTTAAAAAAGCCTTTGACAAGGTCTCACATAAGGGATTAGTGTGCAAAATTAGAGCACATGGTATGGGCGTAGGGTTTTGACATGGATAGAGAACTGGTTGGCAGACAGGAAGCAAAGAGTAGGGATTAATGGCACATCAGTAGAGTTGTTGCAGTGCCAAAGACCTGAGTTTGATCCTGACTACCGGCGCTGTCTGTACGGAGTTTGTATGTTCTTCCTGTGATTTCATGGGTTTTCACCGAGTGCTCCGGTTTTCTCCCACATTCCAAATGTATGCAGGTTTGTAGGTTAATTGGCTTCAGTAAATTTAGTCCCTAGTGTATAAGATAAAACTAGTGTATAGGTGATCGTTGGTTGGCGTGGACTCGGTGCGCTGAAGGGCTTGTTTCCATACCATATCTCTAAACTAAACTAAACTAGACATTATAGGAAATATCTGCTGCAATCCCTTCCAATGCAGATATGTTCTATGTTAAAGTGCAGTGCCCAAAATTGAATACAGTTCTTTAAATTTGACCCAGACTGTGCTTAGAATTTGTTGTAGCATTACATTTTCCCCCTTAATCCAGTCTTCTGATATTCATTGAGCCTTTATGATTAGCTTTTGTATTATACTGTTTTAACACAATTTTAATGATTGATGTTCATAGGTCTGCTACAGTTTGCCTGCTAACCTTTTACTTGGAAATAATCTTTGTTGTTGAATTCTCCAAAGAAAAAAGATGACAGATTGGGCAGACACCTCTTTGAGAAGTCCAAAGTTACATTTTTCAGACAAGCCTTTAGCTGTGGTTCGTCTGCCCTCTGTGAAGGGTTTAATAGATCTTGTGACACCAAGAATAATCTCCCCACTCCGAGCTAACATTTATTCCACAGCCAATATCTCGAAAATAAATATTCTGTTAATTTATCCATTGCTGTTTGTTAGAATTTACATCCCACAAATTGGCCAAAGTGGTTTCTATGTTACTGCATCAGCTATGTTTGAAAGTAGGGGTGGCATAGTGGCTCAACGGTAGAGTTGCTGCCTTACAGCACTTGCAGTGCCGGAGACCAGGGTTCGATCCTGACTCTAGGTACTGTCTGTACAGAGTTTGTATGTCCTCCCCGTGACTGCGTGGATTTTCTCTGAGATCTTTGGTTTCCTCCCACACTCCAAAAACGTACAGGTTTGCAGAGTAATTGGTTTGGTTTAAGTCTAAATCATCCCTAGTGTGTGTAGGTTAGATAGCACGGATCGCTGGCTGGTGCAGACTCGGTGGGCCAAAGGGCATGTTTCCGTGCTGCATCTCTAAACTAAACTAAGTACTTTATTGGCAGTAAAGTAATATGTTCTTGTCCTACACATAGCCAATTCTTTGTTTCCCTTTATATAGCAATGTTACAAAATTTTGAGATTTAAAAAATCAAGCCTGCAATTTATCCCATCAGATAAAGCATAAAAATATGTTTAATTTGACACCTAATTCACTTTCATATCTTCAGTATTAAAAAAGTTATGGCCATTTTCATACTTGGAAATTAGCATCTTGTTCCCTATTGCTTTTCCATTGACTTAACACAAAAGCTGTGTTCGAGTTCAGTCAAAACCCCATATCTTTCTTAAAAATTAAGAGAACTGAAAGAAATTTTCAGTTATTATAGATTGAAGCATTCTGAAACAAATATGAAACAATCTTACTTGGATAACCTGATATTAAAGCATATAATTAGTTAGTTACCCAATTGTAGCTAATTACGAAATTCAATTACTAGATCTAAACATCTATCCATTTCTTAAGAAAATATTAATATTTTTTTTTAAAGCCTAAGTGTCCAAATAACATTCACACAATAATTCACAATATAAGATGATTTTTGAATCTCACTGTCATGAATTTATAGGCCAAATGGAAGGAATTTAGTGTTTAATGCCCGTAAATTAATGGCCATTTTAATCAGCTTGCGAGTGGAATTTTATGGAACGCGATGGATTGGAACGTTGCGGTTGCGGTGAATTTAAACCCCATATCGGCAGGAAAAATACTGCCGGTTCGTATGGGGAATAAATCACCGTTTCGCAACATCAAATTTTGATTAAGGTCATCTTAACAAGCAAGTTTATATGAAAAAATAAACAACTTTCATTTACTTGTCCCCTACGTAAAATCCGTCCCCGTTGTCGGCGTTCACGGCATTAGAACCTAATTTTTATTTTACTCCAGCGCTGAAATTGTCAGGTGATTTAAAAAAAAAATTTCACATACCTGCAGTCGGAAGAAATCTTCAGCAAAAGCTCCCACCCCGAGAAAATATAACTCCGGAAGGCAAGGAGAAAACTGCATTTCAACCAAGCCCCCCCCCCCCCCCCCCCCCCAAAGGCGCCAAAGTTGCGCACACGGCCGATGACAGAACTACAGTGGCGCTAAAGGTACGTTTTATAACATACATACTTTATATTTAATCAGATTAAGAGAAACAAACGTATGGCTCTGCCAACTGGGTTAGTGTAAAATAACTAAATATTTAAATGAAAAAAACAAATTAGAAGAAATTGAAGCATCCTTACTTGTCAAGAGCTGAGTATTAACTAGTTTCCATGAGCAGATATTCAGAGATGTAGTTATAAAAAAGTTTACCATTCAAAACAAAGCATTGTGCATTAGCCAGTCACATTTCTTTCTGCAGAACATCCCCACTGCCTGTATTATGTATGGTCCACAGCCTTGCAATTTACATGTATTCTACTTAAATAAGACACAAAGTGCTGGAATAATTCAGTTGGTCAGGAGGCTTCTCTGAAGAACATGGAATGGGTGATGTTTTAGGTTGGGACCCTTCTTCAGATGGGATTGTTTATCAGACTCTTCTGAAGAAGTGTCCCAACCGGAAATGTCACTGAGGCATGCCCTCCAGAGATGTTGCCTGACCCCCTGAGTTATTGCAGCACTTTGTGGTATTTTGTATACCAGCATCTGCAGTTCCTTGTTTTTATATTCTACTTGAATTGTTGCCACATTAGAAATACTGATAATTTCATTTGTTTCATTAACAACTATACGGTGACTTGACGTTGTCTTGTGCTGTTTCTTGACATTACTGTCTTTGCCTAATGCTTGCGCTCTCACACAGGCCCAAGCAGCTCATTATTTCTGTCAAGTCTATGTTGTTGTAGACTTGAAGTTCACACTTTCTGTCCCACAGTGTCACAAAAATTGCCTCTGTTTGGAAAGAGGGGCAGCACAATGTTGGAGATTGTTTATTGGTATTCAGCTTCAAGCCTCACAGCGTCGGTCATCCGGGTTCAATCCTGACTACGGGTGCAGTCTAGTCGGAGTGCGTGCCTTCTCCCTGTGACCACGTGGGTTTTTGTTGGGTGCCCTAGTTTCGTGACGTGCAGGTTTGTAGGTTAATAGTCTCTTGTAAAGTGGTCCTAGTGTGTAAGATGCAAAAGTGGGAGAAAATAGAACTATCGGTGATCGATGGTCAGCATGAAGTCAGTGGGCTGAAGGACCAGTTTCCACGCTGTATGTCTAAACTAAACTAAAAGAAAGGTAGGGTGGAAGAGAGCATGAACATGCACATTAACAAAGCATGGCTGTTTCATTAAATCTTTTGGCATTTGTTCTGCTTAAGCTGCTTGTTAACTAGTTGAGAAATGTTAAAAGGATCATTATAAGTGTGTAATCATTTGGTGCTTTTTATCATTCCCACATAATTGCAAAAACTGCACTCTCATTTATTCACCAACCATAAGTAACAATGAACATAGACGTTTAACTAATTTCAAGATTTAAATAAAAGGAAAACAGAGCTCCTTTCTACTTGAGGCTGAATACCAATATTATAAATTGATCTCCCACACAGCAGAAAAACAGGCCAAGGGACAAGTTTAATTATTAATTGCCATGTTTGGGGTTCCAAGAGTTGTTTATGGACCTGTATATAGTTTTTTGATTTGCTTGGTACAAAGGGGTTGTTTGAAGTAATTTGTCCCTGTGAGAGAGATCCAGAATCCCTCGCGAGCTTTGATTCGGCAAAGTGAATCTAATTTTGTTTGCTTTATGCAAAGCATAGTTGCCGCTGCTCACTCTGATTTCTCTGAAGGGTGATATCCAGACAAATCGGATGTGTGGAAATTTATGCTCTGGGAGCAGTGGCCTCATGCACATATTTAATTTAGTTGGATGATACTGAGTAGATGAATTTGTAAAATATTCCAGTCACACACATCTCTCCCCTGTACAGGTGTGCAGCTCTTTGATGTACTGATAAGTTCTTGTAGGAGAAAATCTCAAGATTTGGTTAACCCCTTCATTAGCAAAAGATGCAATGGCTCAAAACATATTTTGCGACCCCATATTATGTGTGGAAAGGAACTGCAGATGTTACTTTACATAAGATAGACACAGAATGCTGGAGTAACTCAGCGGGACAGTTAGCATCTCTGGAGAAAAACAATAGGTGACATTTTGGGTTGGAACCCTTCTTCAGCCTGAAAGTAGAGGTGAGGTGGGGGGTGGGATATAAACTGGAAGTGAGAAAAGGCCAGAAAAAATCAGGGCCAGTAACCGATAACCTCAGGAAAGGTGGAGCTCATAATGACCCATTGTTGGCTGGAGAAGGTGTGATAATGAGTGGGAAACATGGATGCGAACAGTGAAACTGGTAGGGTGACTAGGATGGGGTAGGATGGAAGAGAGTGGAGGGAATACAGGAGTTACTTGAAATGAATGAAATTAATGTTCATACCGCTGGGTTGTAAGCTACCCAAGCAAAACATGTACTGGGTTCACTGTGGAAGGATGTTCATGCAGCAGGAAACAGTTCCTTTGTAAATTGAGAAGCTGTGACGGGTCAAAGATAGTGGAGTAGGGCTAGGATAAGTTAAATCAGAAGCCAGTTCTGTAGGTGACACCAAGCTTCATTTAGAATATAAACAAACTCTAGATTGTTGGAAACGCTGAGGAATGTGAACATCAGGGGTACAGGAAGGAGATTGAGAACTTTGTGACTTGGTGTCAAGACAACAACTGTTCTCTCAATGTCAGCAAGACAAAGGAAATGGTGATCCACTTCAGGAAGCAAAGTTCTATATATACCCCGGTATAATATTGATGGCAGTAAAGTAAATATGGCTGAAAGATTCAACTTGCTACAACCACTAACTTGTCCTGGACTAGTCACATCGAAGCAATGGCTAAGAAGGTACACCAACACCTCTAGTTCCTTAAATGGCTTAGGAAGTTCAGCATGTCCCCGGAAACTCTCATCAATTTCTACAGTTGCGCCATACAAAGCATTCGATCGGGATGCATCACAGCATTTTTTGGGAACAGCTCCATCCAAGACTGTTCCATTCTGTTTGTTGTTTGTTTGTTTGTTTGTTTTTTGCACAAAGTCCGCGAGCATTGCCACTTTTCATTTCACTGCACATTTCGTATGTGTATGTGACGAATAAACTGACTTGACTTGACTGCGAGAAATTGAAGAGAATTGTGGACGCTGCCCAGACCATCACACAAGCTAACCTCCCTTCCATTGACTCCATCTACACTTCACACTGAATTGGCAGGGCCACTAGCATAATCAAGGACAAGTCTCACCCTGGTCACTCCTTCTTCTCTCCTCTCTGATTAGGCAAGAGGTTCAGAAGTGTGAAAATGCGTACCTCCAGATTTAGTGACAGTTTCTTCCCAGCTGTTATCAGGCAACTGAACCATCGTTTCAACAACTAGAGAGTGATCCTGAACTACAGTCTATCTCATTGGAGACCCTCGGACTATCTTTAATCAGACTTTACTGGTCTTTATCTTGAGCTAAACCTTATTCCCTTTATCATGTATCTGAATACAATGGATGGCTCGATTGTAATCAGTCATGTACAATCTTTCCGCTGACTGGTTGCAGAGTACGTCTACGACCCTACTCTCATCAACCTTCTTGTTTACTTCAACAAACTCAATCAATTTCATGCGGCATAATCTCCCACTCACAAAACCATGCTGACTGTGCCTTATCAACACTTGGTTTTTCTATTACTTTTAAAATAGTTATGGAAAACTATAGGACTGGCCCAGTAGGTCACGCCAATAATTGATGCCATTGAACAGCACACAAGTGTTGATATGAAGAATCTGTTAGCAAATTTAGTTTAGTTTAATTTAGAGTGCGGAAACAGACCTTTGAGTCATCGAGTCCGTGCCGACCAGCGATCCGCGCACATTAACACTATCCTACACACACTAGGGCCAATTTACACATACAACAAACTAATTAACCCTCATACCTGTACATCTTTGGGCTGCGGGAGGAAACCGAAAATCTCAGAGAAAACCTACACGGTCACGGGGGGAACGTACAAACTCTGTACTCACAGTACCCGTAGTCAGGATTGAACCCGGTCTCCGCGCTCCAAGTGCTGTAATGCCCCTGTCCCACTTAGGAAACCTGAACGGAAACCTCTGGAGACTTTGCGCCCCACCCAAGGGTTCTGTGCAGTTCCCGGAGGTTCCCGGAGGTTCTTGTCCCTCAGCAACCACCTTCAACTAGCATCGCAACCGGCTTTGATTAAAAAATTACCGATTTTTAAAACGGAAAACACTTTCGACCATTAGGGAGAGTGACAAAAACCTCCATGAACCTCCGGGAACCACACAGAAACCTTGGGTGGGGCGCAAAGTCTCCAGAGGTTTCCGTTCAGGTTTCCTAAGTGGGACAGGGGCATAAGGCAGCAACTCTACTGCTGTGCCACTGTGCTGCACTAATCAGATGTCTGAAGAAGGGTCTCGACCCGAAACGTCGCCTATATCCTTAGCTCCTAAGATGCTGCTGCACCCGCTGAGTTTCTCCAGCCTTTTGTGTACCCAAGAAATAGTGTCAGTTGCGGGGCAGAAAGGAAACGTATGGCATACAGTATGTGTATTTCTTTGTAATTGTAGTCTGTACAAATGTATCCCGGTCTTATGCAAGGGTGATATTTGTGATGTTACAAGCTTAATGATGGGCTAGGATTAGTGGAAGATAGGATGCAGGTGTTTAGCATTCGTTAGAGTGAGCTAATTAGCTGCAGTTTCCTTTATTTAGCATATGCTGGCAGCATAGGTGGTGAGAGCAGGTATTATAGGATGGGACCAACTGTTGAGCCTTGCTGAGGTGTCGTGGGCTTAACTCAACAAAATACCAGTGAAGGGAGGTGCCCACTTGGTAACCCCAATGATATACTTGCCACTACAGGATTAGTTTTTTTTTAAAGAGCTAATTAATAGAAAATAGAAGCAGGAGGAGGCCATTTGTCCCTTCGAGCCAGCACCACATGGTATATGTAGGTAGCTGGTTTTTGTTTGCATATTGAGTCATTTATTGTAAGTTGTTGTAATTAGTTAGATAATACTTTGGTTTTGGGCTTGCTTTTCTTAGTTTTATCCTGGATTTATAGCACAAGTACTTTGTGTTTTAATTATAATATTAATGTTTTTACTATATATTGTGTTAACTCACAAATTTGTTTTAAAGAACCAAAATCTGATTCATTTCGTAATTACAAACTGAAATCTGTATTTGCAGTCCTCGTCTCTTCAAGACTGTTGACCATACGAAAATTCATTTTAAGACATGGATCTGTTTTCTGTTCAGATTATTCATAAAATAAATTATAATTTTTCTCCTTCTAATCGGGTAAGCAAGATGGCATCATCTTTGTATATTGGTTGAAACCCAACTTCCATTGAAGATCCTTGACCTGCAGACCTGTTGTTTAAATGAAGGGAGGAAAGCATGTAATAACATTTCACAGTGACTGAATCCTGGAATCCATGCATCCTTAGCTGTCTCCAAAATCGACAACCACCAGGCCAAGCTACCTTGAGTGCCACTTCTCCAGCTTCCCACAATGTGATAATTCCACTTTCCTGCATTTCCCCTGTTGATAACCGAGTCCTCTTTCCCTAATGTCTTTCAGACTCTCTTAATTTGTAGTTAAATATTCTGAATAGAAATAATTATCAAAGTGCTTGAAAATTATCCATATTTACTTTTGCTACATTATAAATTAATAAATGGGGTCACTATTTACAACATACCTAACAAATAGTGATCAACTATTTGAATGAATAGGTTTATTGGCCAAGTATTCACATACAAGCCTTGGCGCTCCACCTGCAAGTGACAACATGACATACAGTGACAGTTAGGGATGACACATAAAACATTAAACATTAACAATAAAACATTATTGATTAAACATGTGAATTAAATAAAATACCAGAACAAAAAGAATCTACAGATTTTTGGTTAATGAGTTGAGCTACTACTACTCGTGCAAAGAAGCTGTTTTTATGTCTAGCTGTGGCAGCTTTGATTATCATATATAAGCTTTGTTATCATATATACACATTTGGCCTTTAATCAACATCACTTTTTTTAGATATTTCTGTGTTGATGGTAGATCTTTGCTGGAGATGCCAGCTGACCAATGCTATTTCAAAGTTAACTTTGAAACAAAGTTGCATGATCCACAAATGATCAAGGCCTCTGCTTTATTATCAAATCTCACTTATTTGTGTGTACAAAGAGTTTTAAACCACAAGCCCACATTGGTAAGATCAGCAAGCACACATTGGTAAGATCAGCACATTGGTAAGATCAGCATTACCCTGCTTACAATGTAAAATAATTCAGTGTAATTGTCATCCCTTCAGACAGGTTAGACTCAATTGAGCAGACCAAATAACTCATGTCTGCAAAAGTTTACATACATCTCACAGCATTAAAAACGATAGCAACAGCAAAGAGAGCTAATGGGGGAATATGGTTACTAAAATTTACATTGTCAATGGAGTTCATCGATGGCCAGAGGTTGTGAATTCAACTACACTCTGCCACATAGTTACATCAGCAGTCATTGAAATAATTCCATATCCTTGCCCTTCCAATGCATGTTTATGAGGAACTTATGTGCATAAGTGTCACTAATTCACTGTGTGAAGTTTAGAAGGTACACAGCAGTGTGAGATGGGGTGTTTGGGGAAGATGCAGTGGTCATTTGGGAGAGATTAAAAATAATAATATTTGCAGCACCTCCGAAACCTTCTGCCCTTCTGCAATCTGTCAACTTCCAGATTTAACTCCATCTGCTTGGCTGCATGCATACAAACCCTCTCAAGAGAGGTTGGTTGTCAGCATCAATTTGTGAATTTCTCAATTAGAGCCATAGTATCATGGTCAATGCAACCTAACTGTGGGACTACAATTCTCACAGCCTTCCAGAAGTGCAAGGCAGAACCATGGGAACAATTGAGAGGGCTGAAGATAAGGCAGGGAAACAAGCCAATATAAAACTGGCTCACAACTGGTTTCCTACCACCTAGGCTAAAAGATAATGATCAGAGTACTTTTGCGGTAATGTTAATATACATACATTAGAGGTTATCTTGACGACCTTGTGCTATCCATTTCTAAACTGTTATAATTTCCACCTTGGAGCTCCACTCAGTCAGATTGGCATTGGTTACACATGAGCTGTGCTACATTGTATCTGACATGAAGTCTAAAATTAACAATAGTAGAACTTGTGCACATTCAACAGGTGTAACCTACAGATTGTTGGTGTAAACGTATCAATGCCATTAGCATTAAATGAACCAATTAATGAAGTTTAGGAAGAAACAGGATTTTTTTTTAAGGATTGTATGTTTTATTTTCTTTATGGAACTTTGTACGTACAGTGCATTCAGAACGTATTCAGACCCCTTCACTTTTTCCACATTTTGTACTTTACAACCTTATTTTAAAATTGATTAACTCCTCTTTTTTAATCATCAATACCCCAGAATGCAGAAGTGAAAACAGCTGTTTAGAAGTTTTTGCAAAGTGATTAAAAGGAAATAACTGAAATATCACATTTACAAAGTATTCAGACCCTTTGCTGTGACACTCAAAATTGAGCTTAGTTTCATCCTGTTTCCATTGATTATCCTGAGATGTTTCTACAACTTGATTGGAGTCCACCAGTGGTAAATTAAATTGATTGGACATGATTTGGAAAGGCACACACCTGTCTATATAAGGTCCCACAAGTGACAGGGCTTGTCAGAGCGAAAACCAAGCCATGTAGATGAAGGAATTGTTCGTGGATCTCCAAGATAGGATTGTGCTGAGACACAGATCTAGGGAAGGGTATAAAACAATTTATTCAGCATTGCAGGTCCCAAAGAGCACAGTGGCCTCTGTCATTCTTAAATGGAAGAACTTTGGAACCACCAGGATTCTTCATAGAGCTGGCTGCCTGGCCAAACTGAGCAATCGGGGGAGAAGGGCCTTGGTCAGGGAGGTGACCAAGAACCCAATGGTAAATCTGACAGAGCTCCAGTTCCTCTGTGGAGATGGGAGAACCTTGTAGAAGGACAACTATATCTGCAGCACTCCACCAATCATGCCTTTATGGTAGAGTGGCCAGACAGAAGCCACACCTCAGTAAAAGGCACATGACAGCCTACTTGGTGTTTGCCAAAAGGCATGAGAAATAAGATTCTCTGGTCTGATGAAACCAAGATTGAACTCTTGGGCCTGAATGCCAAGGATCATGTCTGGAGGAAACCAGGCATCGCTCATCACCTGGCCAATACCATACCTACGGTGAAGCATGGTGGTGGCAGCATCATGCTGTGGGGACGTTTTTCAGCGGCAGGAACTGGGAGACTAGTCAGGATCGAGGGAAAGATGAACGGAGCAAAGCACAGAGCGATCTTTGATGAAAACCTGCTCCAGAGCGTTCTGGACCTCAGACTGGGCCGGAGGTTCCACTTCCAATAGGACAACAACCCTAAGCACACGGCTAAGACAACACAGGATTGACTTTGTGCCAAGTCTGTGAATGTCCTTGAGTGGCCCAGCCAGAGCCCGGACTTGAACCAGATCGAACATCTCTGGAGGAACCAGAAAATAGCTGTACATCAACACTCCCCATCCAACCTGACAGAGGTTGAGAGGATCTGCAGAGAAGAATGGGAGAAATTACCCAAATACAGGTGTGCCAGGCTTGTATTGTAGCAAGAAGACTTGAGACTGTAATTGCTGCCAAAGGTGCCTCAACAATGTACTGAGTAAAGGGTCTGAATACTTATGTAAATGTGATATTTCAGTTGTTTCTTTTTAATTACTTTTCAAATATTTGTAAACCAGTTTTTGCTTTTTTATTATGGGGTATTGTGTGTAAATTGATTTTAAAAAATGAATTTAATCCATTTTAGAATAATACTGGAACGTAACAAAATGAAGGGGTCTGAATGCTCTGTAACTGCAGCTGGATCTCCTTCACTGAAGATCTGCGTTAATTTAACAAGCATAAAGCTTCTCAGGAGAAATATACCAGAAATGTATCTTTAAAATCAGATGATTTCACTGTGGGATGTTATGTGGCCAATAGGGAGAGGACCCTTGGTGCCTATACAGTACATGGAAGAGTGCTGCAGAGAAAAAGTTCCTTCAACCTCTGTAAATTGTCCCTAGTGTGTAAGGAGTGGATATTTTTAAGGCAGAGAGAGATAGATTCTTGATTAGTATGGGTGTCAGGGGTAATGGGGAGAAGGCAGGAGAACGGGATAGAGAGGGTAATATAAATCAGCTACGATTGAATGGTGGAGTAGACCTGATGGGCTGAATGGCCACATTCTGATCCTATCACATGAATTAAGAACTCATGAGTGGATGCGAAAGTTGGATAACGCAGAACTAGTGTGAATGGTTGGCGTGGGCTCTGTGGGCCGCAGGGCCTGTTTCCATGCCTCATCTCTTAACTTAGCAAAAGAAACTATGTATCTATTTCACGCTGTCTGCCAAGAGACCAAGAGTACAATTCTATGAGAATTATTTCACATTTGAGACAATGTTAGAGCTCAAAAATAACAGCGAACAACCCCTCTCTGTCCTCTCTGAGTGCTGCCATGACATTCTCCCAGTTTAGTAAATCAACTCCTCCATCTCTTTTATTTCCCTCTCTATCACTCTGAAACATCAAAACCAGGAGCGTTGAACTATCACTTCTGTCCATATCGCAGCCTAGTCTCCGTAATGACCATAAAACATAGTACTGAGCACTGATCCAGGCTCCACGTTTATCGGCATAAACCACAATACTGCTTGCATTGAAGTAAACACAATTTAGACCATCAGTTTAACCTTATTCTTTAACTTTGCCCTGTATTATATTGTCTATTGTCTAACTTTCCTTCAAGATTTAGTTAGTCACAACCTCTACCCTCTCATCAGTACTTCTATTTGGTGATATGCTCTGCTTCCCACGCACCAATCCAGTTTGAACCTTCCCAAGTTGCACCAATGAGCCTCAGCAAGGATATCCCCTCCAATTTGTCTAACTCCCTGTAATCACTCTGCAGGACCTCATCTCTTTACTGACCTGTGCTATTTGCAAAACGGCCATTGGCTGCTCATCCTCCCCCTTGAGAATGTTCTGCTGCTGCTTAGAGACATTCTGGACCCTGGCACCAAAGATACAACAGCCTAGCGTCCCATTTGCAGACACAGAATCTCCCATCTGCCCCCCCCTAACTATAATCTCCTTTCATTATAGCCCTGTCTGAATTCTCCCTTCCCTGCCACACCTCAGAGCCAGACTAGGTTGCTGCTGCTCTCTTCTGTATGGTCACCCACTGCCTACCCCCACCCACCCCAATACTATCTAAAACAGTATACATGTTTACAACTTAGAAACATAAAAACATAGATATTAGGTGCATGAGTAGGCCATTCGGCCCTTTGAGCCAGCAGTGCCAATCAATATGATCATGGCCGATCATCCATAATTCAGCACCCCATTCCTGCTTTCTCACCATATCCCTTGATTCCGTTAGCTCTAAGAGCTATATCTAATTCTCTCTTGAAACCATCCAGTGAATTGGCCTCCACTGCCTTCTGTGGCAGAGAATTCCACAGATTCACAGCTCTCTGGGTGAATGTTTTTCCTCATCTCAGTCCTAAACTTGACTGAAGACTTGTCTACTGTATCTACCTGCGACCCCTCTATCAGGGAATTCGTAGACCCTCGTCTCTACCATGTTCTAGAATATCAGTATACCTCTCCATGATCTTGCTGCCCTCCTTATACTTCGCCTTGGTAATTTCATATACTAACTTTGTGCACTTCCTCTGACTCCAGGCATAAATTGCCTCCTTTCCCCCTGATGGTTCCTACCCTTTCAGTAGTTCCACTGTTTTTAAAAGATACTAGACCAAGAGAGAGAGAGAGGAGTGGGGAGGGGCGGCAGGTCGTGGGGGCCCGAGCTAGCCCTGAGCAATCCGAGGACCAAAGATCCTATAGCTAGCTATATGGTCTTTGCTGAGGACTGCCAAAAGCTTCCGCCAGCATTACAGAGGATCGTGCCGTGGACATGGACATGGAGAGGTCGTCCCCTGTGATGGGTAGAGAGAAGATGGAATGAGGAGAAGGGAGGAGAGGAGGTGAGAAGAGGAGGGGGAGCCGGGTGAGTGAGTGGGCTGCGAACAGCGGAGAGATACAGCACTGGCTTGACTCTCTGGAAACCGGCAGCTGAGTGGGTGGGTGGAAGATGGGAGGGGCGGGGCTTCACAAGCTGCGGTGACAATGAGGAGAAGCTTTTTCAGCAGGTGAGCGATCTGCAGAACAAAGATCCTATGGTGGAGCTGAGCTGTAGGATTTTTGTTCTGCAGAACTTTCTCGTTCATTCCGCGCCTTTTGAAGAATGGGGGGGTGGGTGGGCTAACGTACCTCGTGGAAAACTGAGCAGTGGGGGTCAGGGGGCCATGGGGAAAGGCATTGTGAGGTCAGCAGCTGGGCAACCTGAATATTTTTTTAAAATGTCAGTTTGGTTACAAATTTTAGTAAATATCTTGGTAAATGATTGACCAAATTTATAGAGTGTTGGATTTTTGATCAGATTGGTCAACAATTTTAATAGAAAAGTCAGGAAAATAATGTACCAAATGTACATAGGAGGGGATTTCTAAAGTCACAAGGAATGTCTCTACTGAAATATGTAAAAATGTCCCCGTTTCGGCATCTGGTTTTCATGGAGATACATTTCAAATGCAAAATGACACGCACACACCCACGCCTACACCCACACCCACACAGTTTTAAAAGTATATATAGATATTTATAAAATGCCTTGGGATTTTCCTTAATCCTACTAATCAAGGACATGTTGTGCCTGTTTCAGCCCTCATGATTCCATATGATCATGGCAGAATTAGGCCATTCGGCCCATCAAGTTTACTCCATTCAATCATGGTTGATCTATCTCTCCCTCCTAATCCCGTTCTCCTGCTTTCTCCCCATAGCCTCTGACACCCGTACTAATCGCGAATCTATCTCTGCCTTAAATACAGTATATCCATTGACTGCCTCCACAGCCTTCTGTGGCAAAGAATTCCTCAGATTCACCACCCTTTGACTAAAGAAATTCTTCCTCACCTATTTCCTAAAAGAACGCCCTTTAATTCTGAGGTTATGATCTCTAGTCCTAAACTCTCCCACTACTGCAAACATCCTCTCCACATCCACTCTACCCAAGCCTTTCCCTCAGCGTTTCACAGGTAATTCAATATTCTATGCTTAATTTCTTACCAGCATCCTTTATATTCCTATCCAATGTTAGCTTTCTAAACCTTACATATGCTGTCTTATTCTTTTTGATCAAATTAGCAACATCTCTCATCATCCATGGTTCCTGGACTTTGCCATCCTTGTCTTGCTTCCTCATGGGAACATGTCACTCCAGAATTCAATACCCTAATTTTGCCCAATTATCCATTTTCTAATACTGAGCATGCTCAGTATTAGAAAATATTAATGCTGCATGATCAAATGTTATACAGTGACAGCAACGGATTAAAAACTTTGAATCCTTTCTGTTAAAAAGGTGCGTTTTTACAAAGTATCGTGTTTTTGACTGCTGTGCCGAATGAATGATTAAATGGAATGTAGAATGAACACTTGTTTTTGTATATTTTATATAAATTTTATTTATAGATTAATTCCAGTCAAAATCTCTTGGAAATTTTGTCTGCATTACCAGGGCTCCATTTCACACGTTATTTAAATGCAGCACTGCTTTTTGTCATGATTTACTTGGCAATAATGACAATTGATGACATCATGCAATTGTGAGAATCTGTCAGTCGCCAGGATCATTTCTGCTATTTCAGAGTAATTTTTGCTCCAATTAAATGAATATTGCACCACAGGCATCCTGTGGACAATATCACATTCTGCAGGTACACTGTGTTATTCCATGTTCTTATGAGATTATTGACAAGCCGCGTGTAATATCCCATTATTGCACTCCTTCGCTTTTGCATTCAGATCTCACAAAAAGAAAATTAATTTCAAAGAATCATGAATATCATGGTGTTAAAATACGCAAAGATACATTATTTGAGCAACTTTCAAAATTTGCAACTCAAAGCACTCACTTCAGCAGCTCCTGTGAGAATCATAAAGCTCAGCCCCACATACAGTCATATGTTACAGGATTGAGCAGAGCTATTTCCATTGAACGTGAATAAAAATAGTTCCTCGATGATGATGTGTCCTGTGCCCAACTGTCCTGAAGATTACCCAGGCCAAGATATACGTATACGTATCCCCCCCCCTCCCCCCCGATGTTGAGCGTCTACCACTCTCAACAATCAACGAATGTCGTGAAATGCTCCCCACCTACTGGCACAAGGGACTTCTTAACACCTTGTCCTGTGTATTTGATTCTGATAATCTGGACTCGTCCAGTGAATGCTGTGAAAGGACAGCTGACAACATGGGAAAGTCCATGTGACAGCTTGGAGCGACAGCTGACAGGAGGGAACAGACCCCGCTGGGGCCGTCATGGGCTAGCTACCCATGATAGCAGTCCCCAACGGTGTTTCAGCTAGTTGGAGACACCCGCTAAATGCTACAAAAAGTAAACTAAAGGAAATACCCCTAGAGCCTGCGAGAGCGGGGGTGCAAGATGGCTCACCGACTGATAACATGGTTACAGACCCAGGAACGGAAACGACCACTGACAAGGAGAGCATGGCACATGAGACATCCACAACAGCTGCGGGACACAAACTTCAGGTGTGCATCTGTGGTTGGGAGAAAAGAACATCAGTGATGGGCTTGAAGATCCACCAAGGGAGGAAAAAGTGCTTGAGAGAGCAGAGACAAGGGCCTCGCATTGACCAGTACTTCTTACGAAGCAACCAGTCAAATCAGTCGAGTGAAGCACAGCGACGGGACACAAACCAAAGTTCGCAGAGCATCAACACCCATGTCACTGAAGAGGGTGATACAAGCACAGAAATGCCGGTGGAGGAGCCCACGCAACAACTACAAAAACCTCCATTGGAGGGAAAGATCAAAGGGCACAAACCTGGAGTGAAATGGTCCAAAGCTGTTGAAAAGAAAGAGTGGGAGACGGTCAACAGTGACCTTATACATATCTTGCAGCAACAAGTGGGCACAGCAGTGCAAAAACTTGAAAGGATGGGCAACACAATCTACAGCTATGGAGAAGAACGGTTTGGAGTGAGTAAAGGGAGAGGTGGAAAGAAATTACCAACACCAATCAAGTCCAGGAGGCAGCAGGAGATCGAGAGGCTAAGCAGAGAGAGGAGACAGTTGAAAAAGCAATGGAAAAAAGCAACTGACGCAGAGAGAGAAGGTCTCATGCTTCTCCAAGAGGACATCAAGAGCCGATTGGCAACCTTGCGAAAAGCAGAGAACATGAACAAACTTCGCAAGAAGAAAGAACACACAAGAACACGGTTCTACAAAGACCCTTTCAAGTTCATCAAAGACCTCTTCGCAAAGGAAAAGTGGAACTTTGAAAACATCAAAACAAGAATTGGGGGAACACCTGGAAAAGGCCCACCAAGACACGAAAAGGCATGAGCAGTTAGTCATCGCACACGACATCCCGCCTATTCAACCACCTGAATTCAACCTGGACACCAGCCCTCCGAAATGGAAAGAGGTAGAGAACACTGTCCGGCGAGCAAGAGCAGCATCAGCCCCGGGGCCAAACGGAGTACCATACAAGCTCTACAAGAACGCACCGGATGTGTTACGCTTTCTATGGAAGCTCATGAGGGTGGTGTGGATGAAGCAAACAATACCTAAGGCGTGGCGAAGGGCTGGCGGCATACTAATACCTAAAGAAAAGGATGCGTCAGACGTCAGCCAATTCCGGCCAATATGTCTCCTCAATGTCAAGGGAAAAATCTTTTTCAGCATTGTATCACAAAGGCTATCCACCTATCTGGTAACAAACAAGTACATTGATACATCTGTACAGAAAGCAGGAATACCAGGATTTTCGGGCTGCTTGGAGCATACAAGCATGATCTGGCACCAGATCCAAGCAGCTAAGAAGGACAAGAGAGACCTACATGTGATCTTCCTCGATCTGGCCAATGCATTTGGTTCAGTTCCCCATGAACTCCTTTGGGAATCTTTTGCCTTTTTCCATGTACCAGAGCTCATCACCACACTGGTCAAGAACTATTTCCAAGACCTGCAGCTGTGCTTCACAACAGCTGAATTCAGTACAACATGGCAGCGCTTGGAAGTAGGCATCATGGCAGGCTGCACAGTCTCACCCTTGGCCTTTACAATGGCCATGGAAGTCATCATCAGAGCCTCAAAACGGGTGGTGGGCAGTGAACGAACCAGGGTTGGGCTCCGTCTGCCACCCATCAGGGCATACATGGACGACATGACAACACTAACCACTACTGCAGGATGCACCAAGCGGCTACTTGGAAAGCTGCAGGAGAACGTCAAGTGGGCCCGAATGAAAATCAAACCAAGTAAATCTCGTAGCATCTCCATAGTTAAAGGGGTGCTTAGAGACACAAGGTTCTGCATCGGTGACGACCCAATACCAACAGTGTCTGAGCAGCCAGTAAAAAGCCTGGGCAGATGGTACAACGCAAGTCTCAAGGACAAAGAACAGGTGCAACAACTAAGGCAAGAAATTGTCAACGGCCTGGAGAACATCAATCAGACCCTATTGCCTGGGAAACTGAAGCTCTGGTGCCTACAGTTTGGACTCCTGCCTCGGACAATGTGGCCACTGACCGTTTATGAAGCCCCAATAACAACTGTGGAGAAGATGGAGCGAACCATAACTTCATACGCGAAGAAATGGCTCGGTGTCCCACGATGTCTAACTAACATTGGCCTCTATGGCAAAGGGGTCCTGGAACTACCACTCACTAGTCTAACAGAGGAATACAAGTGTTCTAAAGTAAGACTCCAGATGACACTGAGGGACTCTAGAGACAAGACCATCAGTGCTGTTGCGCCGCCCCTAGTAACTGGCCGGAAGTGGACACCATCTGATGCTGTACAGCAAGCTTCATCAGCCCTGAGGTACAAAGACGTTGTGGGGCAAGTGCAGCAGGGAAGAGGAGGCTTTGGCCTTACGACAAGTAAACAAACTTGGCGAAAGGCGACAACATCAGAACGGAGGACATTGGTGGTTGAGGAGGTGCGGCGACAGGAGGAGGCCGCAAGAAGTGCAAAGGCAGTCTCTCTTGCCAAACAGGGGCAATGGATGCAGTGGGAAGGTGTGGAGCAGAGGAAGATCAGCTGGAAAGAACTATGGGAAATGGAATCAAGCACGATCAGCTTCATCATCAGAGCGACATGTGACTTGCTTCCATCACCAAAGAACCTCCATCAGTGGTACGGCGAGGATCCAACCTGTGCCCTCTGCCCAACTCCAGCGACCCTCAAACACATCATGGTAGGCTGCAAGACCAGCCTCACGCAAGGAAGATACACGTGGCGGCATAATCAGGTACTAAAAAGCCTGGCATCAGCCCTTGAGAACAGGCGGTGTGCGTCCAACTCCTTGCCTCCGAGAGCAAGCAACCACCCTTTAAGGGCAACAACCTTTGTCCGAGAAGGACAGAAAATGCCTAAACATCCTTCCACCAGATCAGAAGAAGGAAACCTATGCAGGGCCCGTGACTGGAGGATGTTGGCAGACATCGGCCGACAACTAATCTTTCCACCTGAAATTGCTTTAACCAACCTCAGGCCAGACTTGGTGTTCTGGTCCCCTTCACAGAAGACTGCATACATCATAGAGCTCACAGTTCCATGGGAGAACTCTGTTGAGGAGGCCTATGAGCGTAAGAAGCTGCGCTACGCAGAGCTTGCAGTGGCTGGAACATCAAAGTCTATCCAGTTGAAGTGGGATGCAGAGGATTTGTTGCATCATCTACCATCAGACTGCTGAAGGAGCTTGGAATCCACGGTCAGGCTCTGCGGAAGACCATAAAATCACTCTCGCGGCTGAAAGAAGCAGCCGTTGGATTTGGCTCAAGCGGAAAGACCCATGCTGGGCCCCAAGTACGTCATGGTGAATCTTTGGGACAGTTTGACATGGGACACACGCTGAGGGCTGATCATTCTGCAGCGGGCCGCCCTTGTGGAGGGTGTATAGTGTTAAAAGGCCGAAACACCCAGTGATGCAAGGGTACACTACTGATGATGTGTCCTGTGCCCAACTGTCCTGAAGATTACCCAGGCCAAGATATACGTATACGTATCCCCCCCCTCCCCCCCGATGTTGAGCGTCTACCACTCTCAACAATCAAAGAATGTTGTGAAATGCTCCCCACCTACTGGCACAAGGGACTTCTTAACACTTTGTCCTGTGTATTTGATTCTCGACCTTTTAGCATTTTTGTCTGAACCGATGTTGCTAAAACAAAATACATCTCTTTTATATGTATTTGAAGTTAAAACTGTACATAGTTTCAAGTGTGATATTTGAGATGTTTGTGGACCACTTTTATTAATAATTTGGTTCCAATGTTTAAAGTACAGCATTATTACAACCCTATTTTCTTCTCAGCAGATAATCAGTGCAATCAGCAATCTGGGCCAAATGCAGGCAGGTGGGACTAGTGTAGCTGGGACACGTTGGCCGATGTGGGCAAGTTGGGCTAAAGGACCTGTTTCCACGTTGTATCACTCTATGACTATGTGTGTTAGTGGCATTTAAGAGGCTTTTAGATAGGCACATTGGAAGTGTAAGAAATAGATGGATATGGATCATGTTCAGGCAGATGAGATCAATTTAACTTGGCATCATGCTTAGCTCAAACATTAAGGTCCGAAGGGCCCATTCCTGTGCTGTACTGATCTATGTTCTATGTTTCTCACATCTTTCATTCAATAGGAAATATTAGTTTTGGACCGATTCCCTCATTAGATGTGAAATAAATCTATTGAATTGGCTATGAGGAGCTTGAGTTGGTGGGTGTGATCATGATTTCAGTGTGAAATTTGTCATAGACATTCTTCTATAGACATTAGGTACTTTGATTGGATGACAATAGACAATAGGTGCAGGACAATAAGTGCATGAGCCGGCACCACCATTCAATGTGATCATGGCTGATCATCCCCAATCAGTACCCCGTTCCTGCCATTTCCCCATATCCCCTGACCGCTATTTTTAAGAGCCCTATTTAGCTCTCGCTTTAAAGCATCCTGAGAACCAGCCTCCACTGCCCTCTGAGGCAGATAATTCCACAGACTCACAACTCTCTGTGAGAAAAAGTTTTTCCTCGTCTCCGTTTTAAATGGCTTACTCCTTATTCTTAAACTGTGGCCTCTGGTTCTGGACTCCCCCAACATCAGGAACATGTTGAACAAATGAATACTTTATTGTCAAATGTGACGAGCCACAGTGAGATTCTTTGTTTTGCAGACCCAAGGTATGCAAAGAATCGCCACATAAATGGTGCCGACACAGTTATAAAGTATCCAATGCCAGGTCCTCCTTTGTTCCACCCCCTTCCCCATCCCCTCGCCCTCCCCCTCGCCGGGTCCTCCTTTGTTCTCCCCCCCCCCTTTTTGAGACCTTTTTGAGATGTGCTTAAGAACTGTACCAAGCTAGTCTGGTCATTCCTCAACAAATTGACAGTACATTGCACTGTTGATTGGTAGATTTTATTCCCATCTTGTAGCTGGAAAATGGATGCATCACATACTGACTTCTACTGCTGTGCTTCCCCTTTCACATTTTACCAATTACCTGACAGCATTTTTCAGAATTGTTGTCTGTTCCAAGATCAAATAATTGATTTCTCTGGCTTCCAAAGGACCACAGCTTTATTGCTGTCCAGTGAAATTTCAAATGGATAACGGGATGAAAATTATTAATTCAGCTATCATATTGAGCAATAAGGTAAAATTACTGAAGACACTCTTACTTTCTGCCTCTAGCACACTCAGAACCTTGTTAGATTGGTTTTCATAGAATCTTTGAATTGTTGCATCATAGGATGCCATTCAATCCACGTAGTTTACTGTAGCTCTTTACAGAGACATCTGGTCAATTCCACTCACCCATAGCTTTGCAAATTATTTTCCCTTAAGTCCCAGTTTAATTCATTTCTGAACACCCAGTTCAGGCGCTGAATTCCAGCTCTTTGATTAATGTAATACCCCCTTATTTCCCTTCTGTATTTTGCATTAATTTTTAGGTTGTTTCCACATTGGTCCTTGCCTCTCCACTAGTGGGAACATATTCTCGTCCCTGCCCCACCCAAGTCGCATTAGCTTCTCGTCTTTGCCCCACAAACAGCTAACAATGGTCTGTTTCCTTTATCATTGTTACTTTTTTGCATATCTTAAATTCATTGTTTATCTCTCGACATCACCATCCATATCTCTCGTTACCCATACCCCTAACCAGTCTGAAGAAGGGTCTTGACCCAAAACGTCACCCATTCCTTCTCTCCAGAGATGCTGCCTGCCCCGCTGAGTTATTCCAGCTTTTTGTGTCTATCTTTTCATCGTTTACCCTACTTATCATTTCAATATCTTGCACATGTCCACTACATCCTATATCAAACATTGCTCCAAGCAGCAAAGTTTGATGTAGCTTAGTTTATTATCAGTCTGAAATTCCTCAAGGGCAGAAGTATTTGTATGCTCAGCTTAAGCAATCTCTACGTTTTACAAAATTTTCCTAGACGAATCACAAACAGTTTTGAAGTGAGAGTTTCCTTTATTGGTTTGAATGGTGTAAATATATCTGCCGACAGCATAATCAAGATCAATCTCACGCCGGGCAGTTCCTCTTCTCCCATCAGACAAGAGGTACAGAAGTTTGAAATTGCACAACTCCCGATTCATGGACAGAATCTTCCCAGTTGTTATCAGGCCTGTCATCTGCTAGTCAAAACCTGACTTCCCATCTTCGCCATTGGAGACTTTTGAACTGTCTTTAACGGACTTGATCTTGCACTAAATGTTGTACCCTTTATCCTTCAATGTGCTTTGTGGATAGTATTCCTACATAGTCTTTCCTTTGACAGGATAACATGCAAACAAAAACTTTTCACTGTACCTCAGTACAGTGCAAATAATAAACTAAGCTCATACTAAACTACCACTTACACATGTCCTAATCTAATGATGAACCATCTAACGCCCCACTTCTTGCTGAATCTCACCAATTCAAATTATCCCAATGATCATAAGACATGGGAGCAGAGTTTGACCATTTGGCCCATTGAGTCTGTGCCATCATTCGATCATGGCTGATCTACTTTTCATTCTCACCCCCATTTTCCTGCCTTCTCCTCATAACCCTTGATGTCCTTACTAATCAAAAACCTATCAATCGCCACTTTAAAATACCCAACAAGTTGGCCTCCACAGCTGTCTGTGACAATACATTCTATAGATTCACCACCTTCTGGCTAAAGAAATTCCTCCATCTCTATTCTAGACTTACATCTTTTTATTCTAAGGTTATGCTCCCTGATCCGAGACTCTCCCACTATGAAACCATCCTCTCCACATCCACTCTATCTGGGCAATAGACAATAGATGCAGTACTAAGCCATTCGGCCCTTCGAGCCAGCACCACCATTCGCTGTGATCATGGCTGCTCATCCACATTCAGTACCCCATTAATGCCTTCTCACCATATCCACTGACTCCACTATCTTTAAGAGCTCTATCTAACTCTCTCTTGAAAGCATCCAGAGAATTGGCCTCCACTGCCTTCTCAGACTGATAATTCCACAGATTCACAACTCTCGGGGCGGAAAAGATTTTCCTCATCTCCGTTCTAAATGGCCTCCCCCTTATTCTTAAACTGTGACCCCTGGTTCTGCACTCCCCCAACTTCGGGAACATGTTTTCTGCCTCTAGGGTGTACAATCCCTTAATAATCTTATATGTTTAAATAAGATTTTCTCTCATCCTTCTAAATTCCAGTATATACAAGCCCAGTCGCTCCATTCTATCAACATATGACAGTCGCGCCATCCTGGGAATTAACTTTGTGAACCTACCCTGCACTCCCTCAATAGCAAGAATGTCCTTCCTCAAATTTGGAGGCAAAAACTGCACACAATACTCCAGGTATTGTCTCAGTAGGGCCCTGTACAACTGCAGAAGGACCTATTTGCTCCTGTACTCAACTCAGCTTGTTATGAAGGCCAACATGCCATTAGCTTTCTTCACTGCCTGCTGTACCTGCATGCTTACTTTCAGTGAGTGATGAACAAGGACCTCCAGATCTCTTTGTACTTCCCATTTTACCAACTTGACACCATTCAGATAATAATCTGCCTTCCTGTTTTTATCACCAAAGTGGATAACCTCACCTTTATCCACATTAAACTGCACCTGCCATGCATCCGCCCACTCACCCAACCTGTCCAAGTCACCCTGCATCCTTTCATTATTCGATAGGTTTCAATGAGATCGCCCTCATCCTTCAATATCCAGCTACTACAGGCCCAGAGCCATCAAACACTCCTCATATGCTAACCCAATCATTCTCAGGATACTTCTCATAAACCTCCATTGGACCCTCTCCATTGGCAACACTGCATGGCAAAGGTTAAATCTGAAAGCTGCTGAGTTGATGAAGGACTACAGGAAAGCATCAGGAATATATCAAATGGCTGGAGTGAATCATTGTCACAATATCAGGGTTTGAATGGCTGTGAGTAACAAAAAAAAGCTTTTCCTCCTGAAAAATCTATGAATAAACACTTGATGGTTACAGTGCCTTGCAACTGTTATAACCAGCACTCGAAGCATTCAAACTCTTTCTTGCATCATGTTGCACTGAAGTGGTTCATTATTGCTGAACAGGTCAGGTCAGGCAGCAATCAAATTGCCCATCCACTGGTTGTAGTATCTTAGCTTTGTCAACAGAGATGGACTTGTGTGAACTCTCCATATCCATCCCTTCAATTCTACTGCAAGCAAACAAACCCTGAGACAGATGAACATTCGTCTTTTGTCAGTGCTGATTTCAGAACACCATCTCGGGCAGGAATTGGATTGGAGAAAAATAATAAATAAAACAACATTTCAGGAAACGAAGATGATCTCAACATATCCTCCTGTCCTGCTGTCTCATCTCTTGTCACTCGAAATGTAATATTTTCCACAGAGTAGCACACACATTCTGAAAGACCTGCAGGAGCAGATGTGGGCACAGAATACCTGGAGGAGAGATGATTATAAAGCACTTAAAGGTAGAAAGGGAGTGACAGTAACAATGAACAACAATCATGGATGCACACTCTTGGATTCAAATATCATTGCTGCTGTGGGATGTACGATTGTATGGCACCTGTTACTCTATAAAATGTAGTTGCCGAGGATGGCCTTTGCATGTTGATCGCATCACAGACCATAGAGCCAATTTTGTTCTGTCAACGGATTATCCTGTCAGTGCAGACCTCTCCTGTTTCTCTCCCATTCAAGATTCTACTCGATTCCCTTTTGAAAGATATTACTGAATCTGCTTTTTGCTGTTCTTTCAGGCAATGCAATCCAAATCACAGCTGTGCCTATACTGTAACACATGTACTACCCCCTCCCTCCTCACCATCCATGAACCTAACCAGGTAGAGCAAAGATCACTTGCAACCCTTCCATTGGCTCCATCTATACTTGATGCTGCCTCGGCAAGGCCACCAGCATAATCAAGGACCAGTCACTCTCTCTTCTTTCCTCTCCCATCAGGCAAGAAGTACAAAAGTTTGAAAGCACATACATCCAGATTTAGGAACAGTGTCTCCCACCTATTTCTTCACAGGCAATTGAACAATCCTCTCATCAGCTGGTGTGTAGCCGACCTCATCAGAGACTTTGAGCTATCTTTAATTGGACTTTATTGGACATTAATGTAATATATTGCACTCAATTTTGTGCCCTTTATCTTTTAACTGTGTACTGTGGATGGTTTGATTATATTCATGTAGAGTCTTTTCTCTGACTGAATAGCACGTAAACAAAAAAGCTTTTCACTGTACCTCGGTACACATGACAATAATAAACTAAACTAAAACTAAAACAAGCTCTCCCCTGAATCTCAGTCGGCAGAAGGGTCTCGACCTGAAACGTCACCTATTCCTTTCCTCCAAAGATGCGGATGACTAACAGTAGTAGTGAAGTTGGGGATGGTATAAAACAGGAAATTAGAAATGCGTGCGACAAAGGCAAAACAGTTATAATGGGTGACTTCAATCTACATATAGATTGGGTGAATCAAATTGGCAGGGGCGCTGAGGAAGAGGATTTTTTGGAAAGTATGAGGGATAGTTATCTAAATCAACATGTAGAGGAACCAACGAGAGAGCAGGCTATTTTAGACTGGGTATTGAGTAATGAGGAAGGGTTAGTTAGCAGTCTTATTGTGCGTGCCCCCTTGGGCAAGAGTGACCATAATATGGTCGACTCTTCATAATCTATTTTTCACTCTTCATTAGGATGGAGAGTGACATTGTTAATTCAGAAACAATGGTTCTGAACTTAAGGAAAGGTAACTTTGAGGGTATGAGACGTGAATTGGCCAAGATTGACTGGCAATCAATTCTAAAAGGGTTGACGGTGGATACGCAATGGAAGACATTTAAAGACTGCATGGATGAACTACAAAAATTGTTCATCCCAATTTGGCAAAAGAATAGATCAGGGAAGGTAGTGCATCCGTGGATAACAAGGGAAATCAGGGATAGTATCAAAGCAAAGGATGATGCGTACAAAGTAGCCAGAAAAAGCAGCATACCAGAGGACTGGGAGAAATTCAGAGACCAGCAGAGAAGGACAAAGGGCTTGATTAGGAAAGGAAAAATAGATTATGAAAGAAAACTGGCAGGGAACATAAAAACTGACTCCAAACGTTTTTATAGATATGTGAAGAGAAATAGATTAGTTAAAACAAATGTAGGTCCCTTGCAGTCAGAAACAGGTGAGTTGATCATGGGGAACAAGGATATGGCGGACCAATTGAATAACTACTTTGGTTCCGTCTTCTCTAAGGAAGACTTAAATAATCTGCCGGAAATTGCAGGGGACCGCGGGTCAAAGGAGTACTTGAGTGAAATCCAGGTTAGTCGGGAAGTGGTGTTGGGTAAATTGAATGGATTAAAGGCCGATAAATCCCCAGGGCCAGATAGGCTGCATCCCAGAGTACTTAAGGAAGTAGCTCCGGAAATAGTGGATGCATTAGTGATAATCTTTCAAAACTCTTTAGATTCTGGAATAGTTCCTGAGGATTGGCGGGTAGCAAACGTAACCCCTCTTTTTAAGAAGGGGGGGAGAGAGAAAACAGGGAATTACAGACCAGTTAGTCTAACATCGGTAGTGGGGAAACTGCTAGAGTCAGTTATTAAAGATGGGATAGCAGCACATTTGGAAAGTGGTGAAATCATTGGACAAAGTCAGCATGGATTTACGAAAGGTAAATCATGTCTGACGAATCTTGTGGAATTTTTCGAGGATGTAACTAGTAGCGTGGATGGGGGAGAACCAGTGGATGTGGTGTATCTGGACTTCCAGAAGGCTTTCGACAAGGTCCCACATAAGCGATTAGTATATAAACTTAAAGCATACGGCATTGGGGGTTCAGTATTGATGTGGATAGAGAACTGGCTGGCAAACAGGAAGCAAAGAGTAGGAGTAAACGGGTCGTTTTCACAATGGCAGGCAGTGACTAGTGGGGTACCGCAAGGCTCAGTGCTGGGACCCCAGCTATTTACAATATACATAAATGATCTGGATGAGGGAATTGAAGGCAATATCTCCAAGTTTGCGGATGACACTAAGCCGGGGGGCAGTGTTAGCTGTGAGGAGGATGCTAGGAGAATGCAAGGTGACTTGGATAGGCTGGGTGAGTGGGCAAATGTTTGGCAGATGCAGTATAATGTGGATAAATGTAAGGTTATCCACTTTGGTGGCAAAAATAGGAAAACCGACTACTATCTAAATGGTGGCCGATTAGGAAAAGGGGAGATGCAGCGCGACCTGGGTGTCATGGTACACCAGTCATTGAAAGTAGGCATGCAGGTACAGCAGGCAGTGAAGAAAGCCAATGGTATGTTAGCTTTCATAGCAAAAGGATTTGAGTATAGGAGCAGGGAGGTTCTACTTCAGTTGTATAGGGTCTTGGTGAGGCCACACCTGGAGTATTGCGTACAGTTCTGGTCTCCAAATCTGAGGAAGGACATTATTGCCATAGAGTGAGTGCAGCGAAGGTTCACCAGACTGATTCCTGGGATGTCAGGACTGTCTTATGAACTAAGACTGCATAGACTCGGTTTATACTCTCTAGAATTTAGGAGATTGAGAGGGGATCTTATAGAAACTTACAAGATTCTTAAGGGGTTGGACAGGCTAGATGCAGGAAGATTGTTCCCGATATTGGGGAGGTCCAGGACAAGGGGTCGCAGCTTAAGGATAAGGGGGAAATCCTTTAGGACCGAGATGAGAAGGAATTTTTTCACACAGAGAGTGGTGGGTCTCTGGAACTCTCTGCCACAGAGGGTAGTTGAGGCCAGTTCATTGGCTATATTTAAGAGGGAGTTAGATGTGGCTAAGGGGATCAGAGGGTATGGAGAGAAGGCAGGTACGGGATACTGAGTTGGATGATCAGCCATGATCATATTGAATGGCGGTGCAGGCTCGAAGGGCCGAATGGCCTACTCCTGCACCTAATTTCTATGTCTATGTTTCTATGACCCACTGAGATACTCAGGCATTTTGTGTCTATCTTCTTAAACTAAAACTAAGGCTTGTCGTCTTGTCGATGTAGACAAGGTAACTGCTTTGAGGAGCACATGCACCGTGTCTGCCATGGGCCTCTGGAGCTCCCATTTGCAAACCATTTTAATTCCTTCTCCCATTCCCACATTGACTTGTCTGTTCTCGGTCTCCTCCTCTGCTAGATGAGCCAAATTTACATGCAGAGAAAAGCACCTTATGATCTCCCGGTTGCTAAACACTTTAATTCTTCTTCCCATTCCCACACTGACCTTTCTGTCCGAGGTCTCCTCCATTGTCAGAGTGAGGCTAAACACAAATTGGAGGAACAGCATCTCATATCTTGCTTGGGGAGCTCACAGCCCAGTGATATGAATTTTGATTTCTCTTAACTTCAAGTAACCCTGGCATTCCATCTCTCTCCATCCTTCCCCCACCCAAGTCGCACCAGCTTCTCATTTTCACCCAACGTACAGCTAACAATGGCCTGTTTCCTTTATCATAGTTACTTTTTGACATATCTTTGTTCATTCATTGTTCTATATCTTTCTACATCATCGTCAATATTTCTAATTTCCCTTTCCCATGCCTTTCAGTCTGAAGACTTTCAGTCTCTACCCAAAATGTTACCCATTCCTTCTCTTCAGAGATGCTGCCTGTCCTGCTGAGTTACTTCAGCTTTTTTGTCTATCTTCGGTTTAAACCAGCATCTGCAGTTCCATCCAGCACCTTATTCTCCATCTGTGTAGTCTACAACATCATGGCATGAACAATGAAATATTTTAACTTATTTTATCTTTTCGATACAATACGATACGATAGAACTTTGTTTATCCCAGGAGGGATAAACAAAATCATAAAACACAACAGTCATAAAACACAACAAGATATATGAAACATGAATTCCATGAAGCTTAATACATGATGTACTTCACAGCTCAGTCTCCTCACCAAAGCCTTTTGAAATGAGCTGAACAGTTGCCTCCCATGTTATTTTCTGAATGTTGTACATAACACTAAATTGAAATTTGGTGGAGAGAGCAGAGGGAAGGAAATAAACGAGATGTGGGCCACAATAACAATGGCAGAGGGGAAACCATAGTTCTGAAAGAAAGAAAGAAGATATTTCAGAGGCACCTTTACGGGAAATCTCAACATTGCAGCAAATGACAGAAAGAGAAACTGGGAGAATGGAATAGAGTTCTTACTGGGGACAGGGTGGGATGAGGAGTAGTCAAAATAGCTGTGGGTTTCAGTAGGTTTGTATATTTGATTCTTGAATTTCATAATGGATGGGGATATCAGTTAAGGTGTTTTATGGAGTAATGTGAATCCCAACAGCAAATGGAGGGACTTTTTGGTTGCTAAGCTAAAGAAAATATTTGAAAACATGTTAAAAACTTTAGAAATTCAAGTTAATCAATAAACAAAGGAGATATGAAACAGTGAAACTTCCTCTCACAAAGGAAGTGAGGAATTATGGAAAACAGGCAAAAATTGCAAATGGGCAAAACTGTTTCAAATGAAATGAAATACATTTGCACGGTATTTTAAAATGGTTAATGAATAGTTTGATGTGGATTGAAGAAATGCTGGAAGGGATCTAGGTTTAATAACAATATCAATGCTGAACATGACTAACTATATCAAGATTTTAAAGATGTCATTACAGTGTTGTACTCTGGTCAGCCTACAGCTTGAGTAATTTACTTGTCTAGAATATCAAATATTAAGAGCCATGCCCTGGGTGCAAAGGAGAATAATAAGGCTGATCTCTAAGGATTGATTTTACTTTGTTCAGCAGCTAGTGTGGTTGTTGGACACTTGGAACTAAGTCCCTAACACAATATAAAGTCAAAATGGCCATACCTGTGTCTACTTGTGTCTCAATCTGAATTTATTTCAATTTTAAAATAAATCTTTTTTGTTCTCACTTTAGTGAGCAAAATTTTCAAGAAAAACACTTGTTTAAAGATTTCAAATTAAGTTGTTTTCATCATATAAATGAGCATGATATTGCATTTGTTCAGATTTTGAAAATAAGTGACATATTTTGTACTAAATACAATGCTCAGGTAAAATGTTATGATTCAGATTGTAAAGGTAATGCTTCAGTAGTAATATTTTCTGCAATAGTGCTTTCTTTTTGCAATAAGGGTGGAATTTGAGTGAGATTAGATATCCTTGGCAATTGGCAATACCAGGTTTATAATTTCATCACAAACATTTCAACCCACTGTTGCTTCTCCTGCCTTGAGTTTGAGTTTAGTTTATTGTCACGTGCACCGAGGTAGAGTGAAAAGCTTTTGTTGTGTGCTAACCAGTCAGTGGAAAGACAATACATGATTACAATTGAGCCTCTACCTCACATACAAAGCAAAGTCTTGTCTTGGCAGCAGCACTCTCCTGCTGACAGTAACACCAAACCTCGCTGATTGTGTCTGGAGGAGGAGGGTGGGCGGAGGGGGGAGTGGAGGGGGGGGGGGGGGGGGGAAGGGTTGACAGTAATTAACCGTGTAGCAACATCACACTTATTTGACACAAATAACAGAAAAAATTGAGTCGTGAATGCCTGTACCAGTGCTGTCACTGTCAGATGTTTAATAAAACATCCAGATCAAACAATTTATCGAGAAGGGAGTATTTAAAATGGTTGTATTAAAATGAACTGTATTTGATGATTTGCATACTTTTGGCAAGCTCATTATAAAGTATCCATACAATGCATGCAGGATATAAAGCATGGTACTTATCTTCAGGTGATGACCTTACTTTACAAATTACTTGACTTGAAAATTATGTAACCTGGGAATATTTCCCAACAAATTAAGGAGGCAAAATGGCTGAAACATAGAAGTATAAACTACTGGATCCATAAAGCAAATAAATTAAAAGCTTTTCAATACCTTAGTACACGTGACAATAAACTAAACTAAACTAAACTGAAATCAATATCAGATCATTATGCATCCAGTTTAAAGAAGTTAATGTTTTATGTGCAATGTTTCATGGTCAAGAATGGTCACTATCCAAAACAACCTACTCATTGAAATGCTGACTGACATACTGCATATTTCCAACAACTTGTGTTTCTAAGATATTGAATATTCATCAGTTTTCTCTTTCTATCCTGTAAACTGCCCAATGTAAAGAGAGATTCCAGATAAAGATTAGTTAATAAGAAATCATTTTGAATCAACCTTTCTTAAACTTCAATTTTTTTATTGATGAAACCCAGGGCAGCTAACATAATTAGTTGAACCGTTCCAAAAGATTCCAAAATTGCTTGTGTGAATTGCATCCAATACAAATAATATTCCCATGCTCTTTTACACTGTTTTATACTGAAATGTTCAGTTGCTGTTCCACACAGATCTGTGCAAATCACGTCCATTTTCAGGCCTTAGCAGATGCTGCAAATGGAACAATGCAATTCTTAGTTGTAGCAGCATAACAGGTCTGTTAATACTACTCATAGATAGCACAATGAACAAAATAAAGTTCAATAAATTAAAAATATATTAGAGTGTTAAAAAAAAGTCTGAAGTCCCGAGGGCAACCATGTCTAGGTTTGTAGTTTAGTTGGTGTTTTTGTCATGTTCTAGAGCTTGGTGGTTGTTAGGAAGAAACTGTTCCTGAACCTGGAGGTCATAGTTTTCAGACTCCTGTACTTTCTCCCTGATGGCAGGAATGAAATGAGAGGATTGCCACAGTGGAGTGGGTCCTTGATGATGTTGACTGTCTTTTTGGGCAACACCTCCTATAGATTCCTTCGATGGTGATAAGAGGTCAGTACAAGGGACTGATACTGATGGGGAAGAAGCTGGTCTTGATCCTAGTGCTTTGTGCTTTCAAACTTTTGTATCTTCTGCCCAATATGAGAGGGGAGAAGAGGGAATTACTGGAAGTGAGTGATCCTTGATTATGTTGGTTGTGTTCCTGAGGTAGCATGAGGTATAGATGGAGTAAATTAGGGGGGAGGCTGGTTTGCGAGACTGGGCTGGATTCACAACTGTCTGAAACTTTTTTGGTCTTGGGCAGAGCAGTTGCCATACTAAGTTGTGATGTATCCCAAAAGCATACTTTCTATGATGCATCTGTCGAAATTGATAAAAGTCAATGCAGATATGCAGAACTTTGGTTAGTCTTCTGAGGAAGTGAAAACATTGGTATATTGTCCAATGGCCATAGCATCAATGTGGTGGGACCAGAACAAATTGTTGGTTATATTTACGTCTAGGAGCTTGAAATTCTCAACCATTTCTACTTTAACACTAATGTCTTGTTTTTGCAGTTTTCTTTCTTTTCACTGTCTTGTATAATTATGTATAATTTGTTATTTTAGTCTATGTCTTTGTCTGAGTCTATGTGCCTGCCAAGAACCTCGCCGCACTGGTGAATATCGTAATATATTCCACTTGACTTTGTAAATAGCTCATTCTAAGCTTCCCTCAGTCTAATTTCAGTCAATAAGATCCTGAGTCAAGCACTTGCGCATCTAAACTTTATTTTGGAAAAACACGATAACAGTTCCCCACTACTATACCTAACAACCGTGGGTTCAATCCTTGTATCTGCTTGTCCAAGCCCTCCTGGCCTCATGCAAGCAGAGACCCTCCAAAAGGTCAAGCAGTCCCAAGCGTTCTCCCAGAAGATCGACACAGGACCTCGTGGGAGCTACCTTTTATAAGTCGCCGAAACTTGAGGGGCCGAAACATATGGGGGTGGTCTCTTTACAGTCCAATAACAGATATCGATTAACACAGTTCATGATAGACATTTCCCTAACCCAATAATACAGTAACCAATACATTGTTTTCAAACAGAGCTTCTGGAAGGAAGCAAACATGGCAACATTTGCCCAGATGTTCAAGAAACCCAGACAAGGCTCAACACTTAACCCAATCAACATCTAGCAAAGTAAAGCTTTGCAACAATGTTTACAATGTGTATGTCTGGTTTGCATTCACCCAATCCGTTTCATGCAATTTACACCTAATTGTAAGAAACTGCAGATGTCCCATTCTTTCCCTGGAACTTTTATCTGGGCTCTGGACAAGCTGGCACAATTCTGCAGCTTGTCTCATTTCTGCAGAATGCACATTTAAATTGAGCAAATGGCCTAGCAGCCCAGAAGCCTTTACTCAATTTTAGTGTCCTGGCATCTCCAATTTTGGCCAGAATTAACATTTCTTCCTTTTATCACATATGATAAACCATAATTTATGATAACCAAATAATCAGATGATCAGATAACAAGATATACATATGTGTGACTATTACATTTTCCATCTATTAAGAACAACAAGATGAAGATGTTTCTTCTTAGAATCTTATCAAGCTTCCCCTGTTTTCGTGAGCTCATAATTTCCGTCTGATGAGTCTTCACCTCCAGAGTTTTCATGGGCGCAAATTCCCTCCATCTGTGTTGTTGCCCATTCTTCCATCCTTTTCTATAGTCAAACCTATAACCTATAATTCCTGAAAAACATGGGACATAGCAAGTTACCATACATGTACTAATGCTTTCCCATACATTCACTGTTATTCTATTTCACAAACCCTTTTCTATTTCACTATAATGATCTCTACTATATTCTGCTCTATAATATGCTCTTTACTATCGTAAACTAGGATCAACACTAATCAGCCCTCTCCGTATCCACATGATGTTCCTTAATGTATATCTGATGATGGTTTCTCATATAAATTTCATCTGGGTTCAGTCCAGATTTCCATGCAGGCCTGACTCTTATTTAAAGCAAACCATGAAAAATGTTTCAATTCAACCAAATTCATTCTCAGCCTTCAATTTAATATTTTAAGTCTTAGAGCCCGTCTCACCCTTCTCATTCCACAGCTGTGTGGTTGATAACACAATTCCATTCCAATTCCTGTGAAATTCCCAGATGTTCAAATGTAATCAATAAATTTCCACATGTTGTCAATTTTATCACAAAGACAATCAAGAATTCCAAATCTAGGGACAATTTCTTTCCACCTTGATAATAGAAGCCGCTTTACTATCAAGGGTTAAACAATTTAGATCCACCGGTCAAATACATCGACTCTGATATCTCAACACCCATTTCTTTATTTCTCCTTCTAATTCAATAGACTTTTCCTCCAGTGCTTCTTCCTTGGTATGTTGGCTCGTCTCTCCGTCCATAGGGGTTCTTCTTCATAACTAATTTCCTTTTACCAGAGTAACTCTTTCTGGATGGTTAGTATTGACCTTCCGAGGGGAACTCATTATTTAAATTTCCAGTCTACCTCATCATTCTATCCCACCTGTCCCTTTATTGATAGCAAATAAATAGTTCTGTCCCATTTCGATTATCCTCCTATGGGTGAGACAAGAGAAGAATGCCAAGTCAACTATCAATTAACTAATAATTTTTAAGACTATATCACATAAGCAATTTTTAAAATCAATTTATTTTTATAACTAAATTTAGGCACAAAATGAGTATTTTGCCCCGAACCACAGAGGAGTTTCTATTTTCACGTTTAAATTCAATTCTTCAAATTAGAGCTTGCCCCAATAGTCGTCATAGGTTGTCTGTATCTTTTAGAAAAGGTTGGATGGTGTTATTTTCTTTCTCCTTCACTAGTGTCAACAGCTAGGTGATGTTAAAGTTGGTCACTAGGGTAGGTATCTGCTTCTTCTTCTTCCTCGATGTTAGTTTCAAAGGATTATGGACACTGTATATCCATACTCCTTCTCTATAAGTTGGCCTCTCCAGATGTATCTTAAAGGGACAGGACAGTATCATTTCTTCCTTGTTAAAGAAGGAACTGCAGATGCTGGAGAATCGAGGGTTACACAAAAAGCTGGAGAAACTCAGCGGGTGCAGCAGCATCTAAGGAGCGAAGGAGATAGGCGACGTTTCGGGTCGAGACCCTTCTTCAGACTGGTCAGGGATCAGGGAAACGAGAGATATAAACAGTGATGTGGAGAGATAAGGAACAATGAGTGAAAGATATGCAAAAAAGTATTGGTGACAAAGGAAGCAGGCCATTGTAAGCTGTTTGTGGTGTGAAAATGAGAAGCTAGTGCGACTGGGGGGGGGGGGGGGAGGGGAGATGGAGAAGGAATGCCAGGGCCCGAGGGCTGAGGGAGAGGTGGGGGGGAGGCAGTCTGGGTTAACAGAATTGAGAAAATTCAATGTTTAAGCCCAGAGGATGCAGACTCCCCAAGCGGAATATGAGGTGCTGTTCCTCCAACTTGCGGTGTTGATCACTCTGGCCGTGGAGGAGGCCCAGGACCGAGAGGTCGGATACGCAGTGGGAGGGGGAGTTGAAGTGCTGAGCCACCGGGAGGTCGGGTTGGTTATTGCGGACCGAGCGGAGGTGTTCGGCGAAACGATCGCCCAGCCTCCGCTTGGTCTCACCGATGTAGATCAGCTGGCATCTGGAGCAACGGATGCAGTAGATGAGGTTGGAGGAGGTGCAGGTGAACCTCTGTCGGACTTGGAATGACTGCTTGGGTCCCTGAAAGGAGTGGATGGGGGAGGTGAAGGGACAAGTGTAGCATCTCTTGCGGTTGCAAGGGAAAGTGCCCGGGGAAGGAGTGGAGCGGGAGGGAAGGGAAGAATTGACGATGGAGTTGCGGAGGGAGCGGTCTTTGCGGAAGGCAGACAGGGGGGGAGATGGGAAGATGTGGCGAGTGGAGGGGTCACGTTGGAGGTGACGAAACTGGCGGAGGACTATCTGTTGTATGCGCTGGCTGGTGGGGTGAAAGGTGAGGACCAGGGGGACTCGGCCCTTGTTGTGAGTGGGGGAATGGGGAGAGAGGGCAGTGTTGCGGGGTATGGAGGAGACCCTGGTGTGAGCCTCATCTATAGTGGGGGAGGGGAAGCCCCGTTCTCTGAAGAACGAGGACATTTGCGATGACCTGGTGTGGAACACGTCATCCTGGGAGCAGATGCGGCGTAGACGGAGGAATTGGGAATAGGGGATGGAGTCCTTACAGGAAGCAGGGTGGGAGGAAGAGTAGTCCAGGTAGCTGTGGGAGTCAGTTGGTTTGTAGTGGATGTCAGTCAGGAGTGTATCATCTGCAATAGAGATGGTGAGGTCAAGGAATGGTAGGGAAATGTCAGAAATGGTCCAAGTATATTTGAGTGCCGGATGGAAGTTGGTGGTGAAATGGATGAAGTCAGTCAGTTCTGCGTGGGTGCAGGAGGTGACACCAAAGCAGTCGTCAATGTAGGAGGAGTCAAAAGAAAAGTTGTTGAGGGTAAGGACCAACTCTGCTAGGCGGAGGAGGGTGTCAGTGGATGGGTATGGGTTGCTCCTCTGGTCGAGGAAGTACCGGAGGGCTTTGAGACCATCCTGGTGGGGGATGCAGGTGTATAGTGACTGGACGTCCATGGTGAAGATGAGAGGATGGGGGCCTGGACAACGGAATGTGCGGTGCCGACGGAGAGTGTCTGAGGTGTCTTGAACATAGGTGGGGAGGGATTTAACAAAGGGGGATAGGATGGAGTCAAGGTATGTGGAAATGTGTTCGGTGGGGCACGAACAGGCAGAGACAATGGGTCTGCCGGGGCAGTCGGGTTTGTGGATTTTGGGGAGAAGGTAAAATCGGGCTGTGCGGGGCTGGGGAACGATGAGGTTGGAGGCTCGGGGGGGTAGGGAGCCGGAGTTGATGAAGCCGGTTATGGTGCTCGAGATGGTGGCCTGGTGCTCATCAGTGGGGTCATGGTCCAGGGGTAAGTAGGAGGAGGTGTCCGAGAGTTGCCGCGTGGCCTCTGCTTTGTAGAGATCGACGTGCCAGACTACCACAGCACCTCCCTTGTCGGCGGGTTTGATAACCCAGTCTGGGTTGTTGCGGAGTGAGTCGATGGCAATACGTTCGGAGGGGGAGAGATTGGAATCATTTCTTCCTTGTTGTTGGTCTTTGTTTCTGGAAAGCTACCTTACCTGAGCTGTGTCTTCTGCCCGTTCTCAAGGGTCCACATACTCTTTACCTCACTCCCTAGATAGTAGTATGTAGGTGATACTGTCCTGGAGGCACAAACCTAATAACAAGTTATTGATCATATTCACAATGGTTTAATGACTCCTATCTATCCCTACTCCTGCACCTCCTGCATAATAAGTTTGTTTCTTCACTCCCGAGTGCCAGTTTAGTTCTCTTTAGTTCTTATTCCTTTCTAACACCAGCTCCTTTTCTTCCTTTCTTTATTGCCCCTTGATTTATCTTCCATTCTGCTATATTCTGTCTTCTCATTGAGCACTCCTTACTCCAATGACCTAATTGTGTACAGTTGTAACAAGCTCCTTGATTTACAATGTTCCTTGCTCTAAGGGGTTTTCTTGGGCAGTCATAAGATTGTTTACAATTTTCTTTTATGTGACCTTCAGTTTTTACTATGGTAATACATCCAATTTGTTTATTCTGGTAAATTACTTGAGGGGGTTCTAGAGTAGGAGTCATGTCTCCCCGTCCACAATTCCTGGACCGATTGGTAAGTCAGGACTGAGAGAATGGGTTGGTTTGAGTAAATGGTGTGTGACTTCTTGGTTCCTGACATTCGGGCCAGTTCTCGCTCTGTTCTCTTGGGTCCCAGTAGTCTCTTGAATTGAAGGACCTCCTATAATTCCTGGAACTCGGATATTTCTATATCCTCTAGGATCTCTAATTTCTTCATGATCCTGGAAATCCTTTCTTTGTCCCCTCTCTCTCACTCGCTCCCTTGTTGGATAGGCTCGACTCCAGTGTTCCATTCCCCCTCAAGTGTAGCATTGATTAGGTAATATGCTTGGCTTTGTTTTACCCCTTGGTTCCATCGGAATGGGTTCTAAATTGGAAGTATAATTGTAATAATAATCTGAATAGTCCGGAACTCTAATTTCTCCTGTTCCGTTCCTGAGCCAGAGCTTGGTTCTTCCTGCTTGACTAAACATTCAGTTTCTCTTCTAGTCACAGGATAAATTTCCTGTTTCCTACCATCCTTCCATTAGTGCCTCACAGCTCTGGCCATTTGACTGGCGCGGTTCTCAGACCAGTCCCTGTTATTAGTCTTAATTGAGTTAGCTACTGTAGTGGGGAGACAATTCAATAAGATAGCACAATACATTGGGAAACTTGCTCCATTCTGATAGTCTAAGTCACCTGATTGGTCCATATATCATTTTGAAAATCGGTCTAAAAATTCATGAGCTCCTTCACCCTTTTCTGGTTTTATTTCCAGAATTCATGTTAGATCACTTGGCTTTCAAAACGTTTTTTGCAAGGGCCATTAAAACAGCCTCTTCTCTTGCACTGTCATCCACTAATATGTTTGCCAAGGCTTCGTATGTTGGGTGTCCTAGGCCTACTAGAAATTTGTTATTTTTAGCTGGAGTAATTATCTGTTGTATGGTCTCCCATAAATCCCGGGAATCTGCATGATATACACGCATTGTGGTTCTCAAATAATCTATAAAAGCAGCAGGTGACTTCTTTCTATCAGGGATTCTGTTTAGTACTGCCATTATTTCATGGGGCTTCCAAGGAGTATGGACGTCGGTGGCACGGGGATTATTCATACTTACTGCGCTGGTCGAATCCGCTGTACCCAGCCCATCCCTCACTGGAAACTGCCTATGGGATATCTGTTCAATTTGTAAACTTTCGGTTACATCAAAAATCTATCTTAGTATCTTCAATTACTGTCTCACCCTCAGATGAATCTTCCCATTCGTTAGGGAGTTCCCGATACTCTCCAAATAAATTGTTCCTCTTTCTCATTACTCATATGATCTGCCTAGGTTGTGGCTCACAGTAATATTCTGGCTGTTGCACTACATCTATCATACCTTCCTTTTCTTTAAACACTGGATAAAATGTATTTTATCCCTTTAATTGTTCTAATGCCCCCAATAGGTTGTTTTCAAATTTCTTATTTAAAGCTCCTGACAAATCTCTTAATTTCTCTGCCTTGTGAGGGAACTCAATACACATTCTTTGCAATGGGCTCCTTACCCCTTCTGTCGTATCTCGATCTATGCTGTTCCCCATGCCTCAAAACAACCAAAACAGAATTCTAAGTCCTTCACTCCTTCCTTTTAATCCCTAAATTTATCAGGCTCGCTCTTGAAAGTAACTAATGGCATCTACAGCCTCACACTTCTTTACTCCTTTGCTCCATCAATCCTACTCTCTTAGTCAAATTCTTCTCCTATCTCCCACAAGTCCACACTCACTTTCAACCTTACAATTTCCACAATCCTCAGTCATTCAAAGATCAGAGTACCCCAGGGAACAATCGCATTCGAGCACAATCAAACACCTTCTTGCAGCTTGTTGAACCCTCAATCTAAACACATGAAAATGAGCCTCCAAACACACATGACACTGCACGCAGACAATAAACCACACCGCTTATTATTATCAGGCACAACCACACTCCTACATAAACCACAATCATTTCCTTATTATGAATCACATACTCTAATAAATCCTCCTCGTGGCGGTCAACGAAGCGACTCCTCCCCCGACACAACGATCGAAAGAATACGAACCCTGATCAAACCACCACGAATCAGATTCTAACAATATTACAATCCCGATTTAAACAAATATAAATATTCAATTCAAATGCACTTTAACTTCAATTATCTAACACCCTCAAATATTTAAACACTCACACAGACAGTACAAGTAGCGGTCTGCGATCTTAACACACTCTAAATATTTTACATACACAAAGTATTTATACAATTCGGATCCAATAAAGATGCTTAAAAAAGACAATGCTGGTTGGCAGTTTACAATTTACAATAATAATTTAACACGCTAGCGCACAGTTTACAAACACTCGATCTCAATGCCGCGTCGCGCTGTTATCAATCAGTGAACTTCTCCCGCTGATACCGAAGATTTTCCCCCTTCCTGTGGTACTCTTTGCTGAGGGGTACTTCTTCTTAAATGGACAACTTTTCCTCCTAAATGTTACTTTCCCCTGCCGAGACTGGACTTTTATAGGGCACATCTATCCCTCCTCTCTAAATTCTACAGAATTAGGAGTACCTCTCACATCTGGGTACTTTTCACCAAGTAAACCAGGTTCCCGTCTCTCAGTTACTTGTCGCTATCAGATACTAATCAACAATTGATCAGAGAGTTACTAATCACTGTTGATCAGCCGCTATTCAAAATCAATCTCAAACATGCACAAACTCTGAAGTTCTATTTGCACAGAATTTGAATTCTACCGTATGGGCAGAACTTCAATGTGAAATTCTGTATTTGGAAATTTGATTCAGCAAATCTAAACTCGTTCTCGGACCAACTAGTTTGGTGCGTACCATTCCAAATATGGGGGCTCTCGAATTCAAATTAAATTGCACAATGACATCTCGAATGGGCTGGAGTATTCCCAGCCAATCTGTACTCTAGCCACCAAGCCCAGTGCCTTTACGAGATTCTTCATCCATCACTCCAGGGAGCGATTTAGATATCTTCACACAGGTGTGGCCTCTTACTAACCTAGGTTTTACCTCTTCAAAAGGACTTACTTTACACCTGCTTCGCACCGGGTGTCAGCTTCTAGCCTCTTCGCGCTGGTAGTTGATGCCAATTCTCGGAACGCACCTTTCCAATTAGTGCTCCCGGCAATGACAGGTCAAATGCTTCACCGCTTACCATGTAAACCAGACTTTATTTTGGAAAAACGCAATAACAGTTCCCCTCTACTATACCTAATCACCGCGGGTTTGATCCTTGTATCTGCTTGGCCAAGCCCTCCTAGCCTCATGAAAGCAGAGGCACTCCAAAAGGTCATGCAGTTCCATGTGTTCTCTCAGAAGATCGACACAGGACCTCGTGGGACCTACCGTTTATAGGCCCCCGAACCTTGAGGGGCCGATCCATATGGGGGTGATCTCTTTACAGTCCAATAACAGATATCGATTAACACAGTTCATGATAGACATTTCCCTAACCCAATAATACAGTAACCAATACATTGTATTCAAACGGAGCTTCTGAAAGGAAACAAAAATAGCAACATTTGTCCAGATATTCAAGAAACCCAGACAAGGCTCAACACTTAATCCAATCAACATCTAGCAAAGTAAAGCTTTGCAAAAATATTTACAATGTGTATGTCTGGTTTGCATTCACCCAATCCGTTTCATGCAATTTACACCTAATTGTAAGAAACTGCAGATGTCCCATTCATTCCCTGCAACTGTTATCTGAGCTTTACACAAGCTGGCACCATTCTGCAGCTTGTCCCATTTCTGCAGAAGACACATTAAATTGACCAAATGGCCCAGCAACCTTTACTCAATTTTAGTGTCCTGGCATCTCCAATTTGGCCAGAAATAACAACATGGGCGGTTCAGTGGCACAGTGGCAGAGTTGGTGCTTTACACCACCAGAGGGCCAGGTTCGATCCTAACTACAGTTGCTGTCAGTACAGACTCTGTACATCCCCCCTGTGACTGCATAGGTTTCTCTGGGTGCTCCATTTCCCACCCATACTCAAAAGACATACACGTTTTTATGTTAATTGACTTCTGTAAGTTATCCTCAGTATGTAGGATAGTGCTAGTGTCTGGGGTGATCGCTGGTCGGCACGGATTTGGTGGGAAAAAGGGCCTGTTTCCATGCTGTATCTCTAAAGTCTAAAAACTTGATAAAGACTGGGGCATGTGGTCCACAACGCCTCCTGCAATCGATGATCAGCTCTTTCATTTTATGATACTGAGGGAGAGATTGTTGTCTTGACACTATGCCACTATGCTGTACAAGTCTTTCATGTATGCCATGTCATCACTGTTTGAGATCCGGTCCAGTCCATTACGATGTTGTCATCTGCAAACTTGTAAATGGTGCCAGATGAGAATTTGGCCATACAATTACAGGTAGGGATTACAAACACACAGTTGCTGGGCACTGCTGGTGAGAATCATCATGGAGGATGTTTTGTCACCTATCCTTATTAATTGCATTTTACAGGTCCGGAAGTCAAGGGTTATACTTGCAAAGGGAGATGCTGTGTATCATGCCCAGGAATTGGGAGATGTGTTTGGCTGGGATTCTGGTGTTGAAGGGAGAGCTATAGTCAATAAACAGGAGTCTGTTGTATGTACACTTTTTATCTAGATTTTTGAGAGGCCCATGAAGATAGCATTTGCCGTGAACCTGTTGTTGTTGTATGTGAATTGCAGTGGATCAATGCTGTCAAATGATTGGAATAATTTATGTTTTCTAAATGACGCATTTCCAAAGTCAGTCAAAGTCAAACAAACTTTATTCTCATTTAGAAATACATCGATATATGCAATTCCAAGATATGCATGAAAACAGTTTTGTGAAGGAGTCAGACCACATGAGAGACTTTGTAGTATTTTAAATGCCAAATTAGTAATTTAACTACCACTGCTGACATCTGCATCTGTATGTGGTTTTTCCAACAGCATTGATGAACGGATTGATCTAGTTTAATTCTCTGCTTCATGCACTGAATAGTCAATCCTTATAGTTTGTTATTTTTTGCAAGCTCTCAGTGATCTTTCTTAAATTTGATCATGGTCATTAATAGGTGCCAAGTGCTGCACCATTCCTACTAAGTGGAAAATCAAATGGCATGTTTATTCTTTGAAGGAGAATGTTAATCCATCTTATATCAGATGAATTAACAATAGATATCATCAGATATAACATAAAAATTTCAAGAAATTCAAACCACATGCATTACTAAAGCACATTTAACCCACTGAGTCACAGCAGATTACCACTCTGGTCTTTGAGCCAAAAGGTTATAGAATTAAATCCCACCCTGAAGATGTGCTCAGAAAGATTAGAAAATGGAAGTGCGATATTGCATCCGTGTAAAAGTTACTGACTTTCAGTTTGGCTGCTAAGTGAAGCATCCCAAAGCACTCTATTATGTAAGGACATGTGAACTAATCACATAATAAAAAAAAGTACAGCACTGGAACAGGCCCTTTGGCCCACAATGTCTGTGTCGAACATGGTGCCACGATTAACTAATCTCATCAGCCTGCACAATTCCCACCGTTCTCTGCATTTCCATGTGCCTACCTGAACGCTGCTTAAATGTCATTGTTATATCTGCCTCCAACTCCACGCCTGGCAGTGCGATCAATGCACCCACCACCATCTGTGTAAAATAAAAACTTGGCCTGCACATCTCCTAAAGCTTTCCCCGCTAGTCTTTAACACTTCCTCCCTGGGTAAAAGTCCATCTTCACAGTGTGTTGTATCCGGAAGGCTATAAGTGTAATCAAGGATTTGTCCATTCCTTTGTTTCTTTTCTACGTTCTGGGAGAAGATTTAGGAGCCTGAAAGCTCAGACATCCAGACCTCTTCCCCACTGCTTTCACACTCCTGAATCAATCACCTCTTTCACACCCTCTTACTGGGCGTGTCACCACATACTCTTGCTCATAATAATACCTCTAGTGTATTTTAATATTTTTTGTACTACTTTGAATGACACTACCATCTTGCACCATTCTGCTGTTTTGCACTCATTACATTTATTGCTGTGTCCATCATCTCTGTATGTATTAGTGTTTAATTTGTGAGCTCATGGGAGCAAGAAATTTAATTACACCCTGGTATATATGACATTATACTAATCTGCATTTGACGTTTAATTTTTCATTTCCTTGAGATCAAGATGTTCCTAACAAAGTCAGCATTTAATGCCCATCCCAAATGCCCTTGAGTAGCTGGTGATGAGAATGTAAGCTGTTGTTCTGGTGAAGACTCTTCCACACTAATGCTTGGTGGGGAATTCTAGTGATGATAAAGGAATGGTGCCTCAGTGCCAGGTAGCCTATTGCACAGCTTGGAAGGAAAGTTGGATTGGAGATGTTCATATGTAACCTAGACGAATGACTGCAGTGTATTTAGTTTAAGGTACACACCGCAGTCGCCGTGTGCCAATGGTGAGGTGAATGAATGTTTATGGGCCATTGACCAAGAGAGCTGCTTTGTCCTAGATGAAGCTGAGCTCTTGAGTCTTGTTGGAGATGCATTCATTCAGGCAGTGGGAGAGTATTCCATCACATTTGTGCCTTGTAGATGATGGAAGGGCTGTGGGGAGTTTGGATATGAGTGATCTGCATTGTGTTCTCCTTTTAATGAACACAATATGCCTGGAAAACGTTTTACAGACTCAAGTAGGTCCCAGCATTACATATCTACGGAATGCGGTTGTAAATGTTGCAGTCTCAACTTTCACATTTATAGCACGACTGAGAAAAATATGTTCTCCTCTGCCCCATTTACGATGGCACAGAGAATATTGCGCTCTTATCAAAACAGATTACGTTGAATCAGAGTGAGGAATGCTAACCAACATAAGAAACTGCTATGCCTGTGGTACCGAACCTTTACCCTTATAGATATGCTTTCTGAGAAGGAGTGAGGTGCTAGATGACCTCCAGCATTTACTGTAGAGGTGTTGCATTGCACAGCATTCAAGTCCGGAATGTGTTGATGCATACATTGCAGCTAGCTGGTGTTTCTGAATAAACTCACAAGGAATGTGATCTGGCTCAACTTATGCATTTTCCATTGAGTAAATTTAAAATAGATATAATAAATATATCGTTTTCTCAGCAGTGACATTCAACTGATATTTGCTTCAGGAAAAATAAACCAAGGTTGCTTTCTCAATGTGGCCATGCAATCTGCAGTTATATTGAAGCATCCATGTTCCCCCCAAAATGTATTTCAAATACACATAAAGTACACATAGAGTGATAAGGCCAACATTCAAAAGGGCTTAGGAGTATTAAAAATGAGTCACATCTACAGGGGAAAACAATGAGTACCAAACATCCACAAGCTTAGCAGTTTCTTATGTTGGTTAGCAATTCTCACTCTGTTTTGATGTAATCTGTTCTAATAAGTGCACAATATACTCTGCACCAACTTAAACGCAGTGACATGATTCAATATGTTCTCTGATTCGCTATGACATATGAATATCAGCGCTGGAAATCACCCTAATTCAGGAATTAGTCAGCAATCTATTGCATCACTGACATTAGTTCACATTCTTATCTCATTGTGCCATTCCTAATGATTATTTATTGGGCTTCAAGCACATACTTTATGCATGATGACATTTTGATCTTGATGGTATGGACAGCTTGCAGGACCCGCTTGTGAACACCAAACATTCACTTGAATGAAACTTTAAAATTAACCTATTCAGAATAATATGAGCAAAAGTATGGGAAGCAAAGAACACACACCCAAGCCATTCTTTTATTAATGTGTTCATCTTTTGTATATCTTGACGTAGTCCTTTTCTCCCCTGATCTATTAGCTAACATAGACAAAGTAATGAATATACCATAACAGCAGGTCCTTTACAGAGGACCTGAATAACTGTTGTTTTTACTGACATGTTTTATTTATTATAATTGGAAAGTAGATCATCTCATGTGTAATCCTATCATCACATCTGCTTTCTCTGCAGCCCTGATTTAAGCTGGAGAGATGTACAACACCTGATTGCAAAAACTGCAAAGATACCCAACTCTTCGCAAGTGGGCTGGCACATCAATGGTGGGGGTTACCATGTCCACCACAGGTACCTGTATCTTTAGTTTACATTGATGTGGAAACAGTTTTTACTCAGATGCCTATTGCTTGGTAGTTTACAATTATTTTGTTATATTTTGTGATCCTGCGCAGAAACATGGATACATTGGTTAACCCTGATTAAATGATCCGCTTCTGGAATATATGAAGGAAATCAGAAAATTAGGCCTTAAAATAATCAGCAAAGGATGTTTAACTTGATTGCATGTGACCTGTTTACAGTATCGGCATTCCTTCATTTAAAAATGTGTTACATTTTGGAAAAAACTATTTCATTCAGTGAATACTTAAATGAAAAATACATTTATATCTTCAAAACACTATCTAAAAACATACATATTGTACATGATATATTCTTGCAAGGGATTCATCTCTCTCTTCCCCACTGCTTTCCCTGCCTCACCCCTCTTTCTCCCCTCCCTCTGCCTCACTATTGTTACCCTCCATCTTATCTCCCCCGTCTCGATCTCTCTCTGGTCTGACTCTCCCTTGTTCCCTTGGCTCGCTCCGTTTCTCTCCCCCAGACCAGCCATTTTGTTCCATGACCCACTCTCTCTTACCCAGCTCCCACTGCCTTCATCCATTCTCCCACTTTCCTCCCACCCTCATTCCCTCTTGTGAACTGTGCACTCCCCTCCCAACACTCCCACCCTCTTTACCTATCTAATTCCAATCCTCCCCTTTTTCTCAACCCTCACTATTTTTCCAATGTCACTGCATTTCTCTGACTACCCCAATCTTCCAATTCACTTTTCTTCCATATTCCTTCCTTTCTCTTCAAAACAACCCCTCCCTTCCCCTTTCCCATGCCTTCCCCTGTCCCTTTGGCAGGTACAGGTTTTGTTGACACAACCGAGTATCCATTTCAAAAAATCATTCCCCATTCAGTTGCGATTTCAATTGCCATTTAATGCAACAAATAAATCGTTCCTAGTTGCTAAGGAAGTTGCAGAAATGGACAGTGAACAATCTGAAGTCAATTATAGTGCAAGTTTGTAAATTGAATATTTGTAAATCAAGGGACACCTCTAACTGTTAACAGAGTGATTTAGTATCTGTAGTTTTATAGTTATTATGTTTGCAGAAAAACATTATACATCAACAAATATCATGCTCCACGAAGTAGAAAAACCGTTACAACTCTGGCATTTGGAAGTTTGACAAAATGTACAAAATCACCATTAGTGACAGACAGACACAAGTATTAGTCGTAAAGAAAATTGCGCTAACAAATCTATTAAAGCCTCTTTATGAGAAGTTCCCTAAAAATACTTACCTTTTGTTGCAATTCAAAATGTTCTGGCAACCCCCAAAAAATATGCAAAACTGTGGGTTAGTTCTCACATCCTAAATATACGATTACAATACGAAAGAAATGTCAGTGCAAGGGTACAGGTAAACAACGATCAATTTCTGTCACACACCTTTTCATCCTTGTATGCCATTTGAGAAAGATATTGGTATATCAAGTCCATTTCTACATCATCAGCAAATGTTAGCTGCGATTTACATAGTTGAAATAACTTTTTTCTTATTAACCTAATTATTACATAAGAAGGAGGCCATTCAGCCTGCCAGGGCCATGGTGGCTCCCAACAGGCAATCGCATCCCATTTTCTCTGCAGTACCTCAACTCTCACTTGCTTTTCAATATCCCTCTAGTTTTTACTCTTCGTGCATACACAAAAGGATTATTTACTACAACTAACTATTCAACCAGAACATTGGCATGTGGGAGGAAACTGGAATATTCAGTGGAAACCCACACAGTCACGCAGAAAATATCAAAACTCTGTGGAAACAGAACTAGAATTTTAGATCAAAGCTGGATCCTAGGAATTATAGGGCAGCAACTCTACGTGTTGCACCACTACATTTTTGAGTAACTCAGTAGGGCAGGCAGCATCTGTGGAGGACACATATAGGCGACCTTTGGGGCCGTGACCATTCTGCCCCTTTGTGTTCTTCGCGTGATTAAAGCATCTGCAGTTCTCTGCATCTGCACCACTGTGCTGGCCAGAGGAAGGAGGTGGGGAGAAGGTGGCATTGAGAGGGGAAGATGGGGAGGGCGGGTGTGAAAGGTGTGGGGCAGTGAGTGGGTGGTGGCACTGCAGAATGGGATAGGGAGACAGTGAAAGGAGGAACTTAGTGGGAGTGACACAGCAGGAGACAGGAAAGAGCGAAAGCCTGAGGGAGTCAAAAGTGAGAGACCAGTGTTTGCCACTTTGCACCTTGGATGGAGCCAGAAAATGTCAGGATGAGCAGGTGCAACTTGCTGTCCTCGGTCTAAAACCCCAATGAAACAAAATAGCTCCTAACTGCCTGTGTGCAATGTACAAAACCATTTACCATCAGCATGGCAGAACAATATAATTTAATCCTCTCAATACATTTACAAAGGAATAAACAAACCTAAGTGATATCTGTAATGGGCATGAGAAAGAGGATTTTTATGGAGTGACTGAGATCTAAACTGATTTAAAAAGCATAAGTAACCAAAGTGGAAATTAAATTGAAACATATTATATTTGACTAGTTAATCGTATTTGGTTATGTTCTTTTTAAGGTATTTAGCACCTTTTCAACTGGAAGGTATATAAAAGCTAACACAGTTACTACAACAATAAAATAACACTGGCGAACAGCCGGTACTCAACAGTGCAAATTTGCTTGCCTTGACACTTTTTCAGACCTCTGATTAGCATGTTCAAAGGGCTAATATTACTCTGAACACTTTAATGACATTAACTGGACATTTGGAGACCAGACATGTGTTATGGTGGCTAGAAATCAAGGTTGGTTCCTTTACAGAATAGATTGGTGGACCAATTTTTCCACAGAATTGCAAATTCAAGGCTACGATACGGTGCGATATAACTTTATTTAACCCAGGAGGGAAATTCAGTCCCAGGACTGAAAATTAGAATCTTTGCAAATTAATGATTATTTTTCCACACCTGTCAGAGAAAAGCTGGGAGATTCATATGAGACATTTCACAAGGACTAAATTTGTAATCAGTTTAAGAATGCAGAAAAGTCAAATAATGCACAGGCTGGGTTTCTGAAGCAAATGTAGTTATCGTTGAAAACACTTGACTGGTCACTTGCTATTCACATGATGAGAAATTCCTGTTCTGCCAAGAAGGCGAATGTTTCACAATTGCATAAACATTCTTTCAGCTGTAAGCTGATCAGACTCTATGCATTACGTTACAGTGCAATGTTATATGATGCAATGATAACTGACCAATGACTGTGGCACTGTCGCATCACACAAATACTTCCGTTACCGTGATTATCACAGCCTAGGACATGAAGTTGATCGAGAATTTCCTGGTGACACTTCTCCTTTAATAAAAAAGGCCACTTATTTTGATAGATGGTTGCTGTTTGTCAAATGTCAAAATGCTCCCCCAGCTGGGATGCTGCATTGAAAATGATTCACACACAGTTACAGAGAAGGTAATATTGTTTCATGAAGATGGCTGATGCCAAACTCCTGAACAAACAACCCAACAGACCATTTCATGCGATGCTTACTTTAGAATAAAGCAGTCTTTATTTATCACCGAGCGAACCATTGTTTATGTTTGTTGTGGTTGCATTTTTATCTTTTTGAGAAGTTCTGTGATTGATAAAAATTATAACGAAGGAATTCTATTTAAAAAAATGTAAAAGAGACATGTGACCTGCAAGTATTAAAATAAATTAAAAACTGAATTATGAAGCTGGCACAGGAACTGTGACACCTGGACAGGATACGAGAAAAATTGGCACATATTGAACATTAGCTGTGATTAACACTTGAGATTTAACTTTTTTTTTTTGTCTTTTTTTTTAAACCTAGAGACATTTCTGACAGGAATATACATTCACTGCAGCATAAAGTGGGAACAGTACAACATGTAGCAATTAGATTTGTTGAAATCAGAGCACAAGATGCTTTAAACACTCACTGGTTAAGAGAGATCTTATCCTGGTGTGTGCACAATGTGTTGTGATTCACTTATCTACAATTGCTGCGGGCTTTCACCTATGTGTTCACCAATGTATTTTTGCTGGTTTCCTGATCTTGGGTCTTAACAAGCAAGTGCACACCTTGATAGACACAAAATGCTGGAATCACTCCGCAGGACAGGCAGCATCTCTGGAGAGATGGAATGGGTGACGTTTCGGGTCTGGAGAAGGATCTCGACCCGAAACGTCACCCATTCCTTCTCTCCAGAGATGCTGCCTGTCCCATTGAGTTATTCCAACATTTTGTGTCTATCTTCAGTGTTAACCAGCATCTGCAGTCCCTTCCTACACAAGTGCACTCCTTGATGTAGTGCTCAGGATGAAAGTTTTCTAGTTTTGAGCTAAGAGGCTTCCTGTACATGACATCAGGTTGTTAAAGCAAAAGGGAGGCGGGGGGGGGGGGGGGGGGGGAGGGGTGTGTGGGGAAGGGGGCAGAAAGAAGAAGATAAATGAATCAGACTGACACCACACCACCACTGTTACTCCCTCCTTTCACCCACTTTGCTATGTTCTGATAAATACTCTGCTTTAGTGCCTGTAGTGGAATGCATAAATTATACTGAAGACCATGCAGACCAATACAATGTCCATAAGAAGGAGTGCAGAGGTTTTTTGTTTTGCAATCTGGGGCAAAATCTGTCAATTATATGGAAAATGACAGTTCTGTGTGACAATACATGTAGACTGTTGTTGATAGAGAGGGACAGTTCCCGAGCCTAGATAGATATTGTGAACAAACACATGATTGGAACTTATCATGCCTAACTGATCTGGTTCCAGTCTGTGCCCATTGCCTCCTCAACCCCTCCCCATGCCCCAATTCCATATATCTCTTACCAGCCTTTGTCTCACCCCTCCCTTTCATTTCCATTTTGTGGCTCTCTTCTCTCTACACACTCTGTGCTGATGCAGGGTCATAACTCAAAAGGTCAACCACCCTGTTGCCACCACACCTACTGTCCTTCCAACAGTTAATCTTTTGCTCTAGATGGATACTGTGGACTGAATAAGGTTTAATGCTGAACGATGGGGAAATGGAAATGTACGGCGTGGATGTGTATGCTGGGTGAAAACATTCTGAATTCTATGTTAATAAGTGGATTATAATGTAAAACAGTCTGATAACAAGGGGCTTTTTTCCATATTACAGCACATAATTATATATCTGCACAAACATTTGTGAAGACATTTGCTTTCGGACCACAGGACCAAACAACCTCTTCAGAAAAAAAAGAAAAAATAAACCCTCAAAAATCTTCAAAGGCCAGGAGAATGGTTCTTCACATACTAATTCAAAGATTCATTTCTTCTGTTTCTTTACGATTTTCTTTGAAGGCTTCACATTCATGAAAGGATGCACTAAACCAAGCATCTTGAGTGTTCAAATGAGATGTGGGTTTTAAGGAGTTTTCTGAACCTCAATGTAAATAAAAAGGCCAAAGCCATAGAAACAGATCTGGCTCGGCCTCTTGAATCACGCTAAAGCTACTCACTCAGCAGCAAATTAGCCAACATATTTGTTTATTGATACAGACCTCGCAGGAGTTGAGGTACTTCATTATTCCCCAAGAGAAAAATCAGCTAGATTTCCATTGCCAAGGGTGGGAAAATTTATCACTCTTCTGATAACCTTGACATGTGTTAATAGAAAAACAGTGTAAGGGCCAGATATGCAAAGTCCTGTCTTTGCATTATTATCAGTAGAAAGTTGCTGGAGACTTAATTTGCTCCAAGCAAGGTCACTGTACAAGAAAACCATGAAGGTAGCACCACCAAGCCAGTAATTTTTCTGCCAAACCGCACGAATATAGGGTTAGGAATATGGTCTAATTTGATTACCCTTTTCAATGAATGTCTTAACACTGATGGAACTCACTAAGAACGCATGTTTTGCATGCCTGGCTGAATGTTTCATGCATTGATTGGAACCATGACTCACTATAAATCAATACTTTACTCCTGTGCATTTGTGTGTATGAGAGAAAGAGAGAGAAAATGAGAAAATACTGAACAAGAACGATTGATGCAGATAGAAAAAAATGTAATAAATTGAAATAAGATTTTGGGAATTTCTACATCAAGAATCCATTTGACCCATTCATGTTTCGTATGGAAATCCAAAACAAAACTCAATTTTTCGACTCCTGATTCTTTTGGATTTGGAAATAAAGCCTCACATGGTGCAACCCTTTGTCATGTTTTCCTCTGATCCGAGAGGTTGCCAGTCCCTTCCGTGAATTAATTGACTTCTTTCTTGCAATTCCTTTTGTCCCTCAGATGTGAACAAGTGATAGTTTCATTAAAATCAACAGTGGGCCATTCTGGCAGAGAATTTCATATTCTAGCACTTTAGATAATCTCTTTAATATTCCCTTTAGTTCCCTTTTATGGTTAACTTAAATTTATACTTATTGACTTTCTTCCCACCAATGAGTGAAAATAATCTATCAACTTTGAAACATTTATCCATGAAAGATTACAATTTATTGTTACGTGTCAGCTGAGATCGCAGTCCCACATGATATTCTATGCATGCTAATCGCTGCTGAGTCTGATCTTGTTAATGCTATCTGTAATGTGTGTAGGCATGTGGATATGCCGGAAATGGAGGGATACGTGCAGGTAGATAAGAGATGCTTTTGGCATCATGTTTGGCAGGATATTATGGGTTGAAAGGACTGTTCTTTGCATGTACTTTTCTATGTTCATTAGTTCATAAGTTATAGGAGCAGAATTAGGCCATTCGGCCCATCAAGTCTACTCCGTCATTCAATCATGGCTGATCTATCTTCCCCTCTCAACTGCATTCTTCTGCCTTCTCCCCAGAACCCCTGACACCTTTAGTAATGTAATTTATTGCTATTTCAAGAGTCAAGAGAGTTTAAGAAAGCAATGGATGTTCCAACCAAATATCCTTGATTTAATGTGAACATCATTCAACAAACAACAGTGCCTGATGCAACAATATATTAAAAGGCATACCAACCATATGGTGCACATTTCTTAAAGCTGTATACACAAATGATGTACCATAATATCTGTCCATCAGAAATTTCCTTAATAGTACTAAAGGATTAATAGATAGAAATGCGAACTATTGATATCTGTCCACATCTTCTCCTCAGTGTTTTTGTTTTAAATATATTATCTTCACACCCGGCCTTAGGAAATCATGGACAGAGACTTTTAGGATCTGCATAACTTTGTAAGACATGGATGTCATGTTTGCTTACCACATCTTTGGGAATGTATATAATTTCTGATTTATTTTTGGAATACTTGTTTTTCCAAAATCATGACAAATAAATGTAAATAGGACAAATGGTTGCCATTTAACCCTGGAGCTCACAATCATCTGGCTATGATTTCAGATTTAGAATGCTATCTGAGCCTCTCAAACGTAATACAGTAAAGTGTTATCATTCCTTCTGAACCATCCATTATTTTGTATTTATTGGTTATTGGGCCACTTATCACGCAGAGTTTGCACAGCAAGGAACTGGGATAAATGCCAGTTTTATTTTCTGTGCTGCTTGATCCAAGGCAACAAATAAATCTCCAGTCCTCCTTCACAACTTCTTCACTAAAGCATATGGTCTCGATGGAAATGTGGCATTTAGTTCACTGCATGAGAAAATCTCACTTAAAGGCATTCTTTAAATCAATGGCATCACTAGGAATTGTCAGGAAAATTATTCTGGGGTCGACTTTTGATTTTATTTAATTGCAGTGTTCTCATGTTTTTGAAATTAGCAATTTGACATTGATGTGGAACTTCCAGATTTAGGTTATACAATGTGCTAATATTAAACAAAATTAAATAATTGGACCTTTTTTAAAAATTATACCCACATATGTTCCTTGACCCCCTTCACCTTTTCAAGATTAAATCCAATACAAGGTGAGTAGTTGAGGATGACTTGCTTCCATTCCTGTTCTGTGTGTCCTGAAGTGGCCAATGAGCCAAGGTGGAACCCACAGACTCCACCACAAGTTGGGCAGAAGATGCTTGATGGGAAGGTACATAGGTAGCTTGAAGGCGAATGCATTCCTTCTGCTGTTTAAGCTGGGCTTCCGTATATTCTTGACAAATGGATGAGGTTCCCTATGCCAACCCAAATGTTCCTTCTCCAGTTTGGGCAGCCATGGGCCAGAAATTCCTACACGATGGTGGGAATGTTACATACTTTTTTCAGAGAGAGTTTGAGAACATCCTTGCATGGTTTCCACTCTCCACCTGATAATCTTAGAACCAAACAAATTGTGTGATGATAACAAATATTCCCTGATTCCATTCTCCCTGATCAGAAGATATATTAGTCTGATTTTTGCAATTCAATACAGGGGCCTTAAGACAAGCAATGCAAAATTTACCATTATATTGTTAAAGTCTAAAGTACAGTTCCGCAAAACTCAATGTGCTTTATAAGAATACAAAGGACAATTTCAGTGATTTCCTGGACCACTTGAGCTGAATGAATAGACCATAATGTAAAGTTAAAAAGATCACTTTTTTTATTTTGTGTGCATATGTGAGTGAATATACACACAGACACACAGGCATCACTATTAACATTAGTTTAAAATGGCAGGATTTTGACAAGGCGCTATAAAAGGAATACATTTGTAGGTTTGTAGATTAATTGACTTTGGTAAAGATGGTAAATTATCCCTAGTGTATGGGATAATTGGTGTGTAGGGGTTGCTGGTCGGCACAGACTCGGTGGGCCAAACGGCCTGTTGCCACGTTGTATCTCTACACTATATAGTATGACACAGTCATTCTGTGCAATTGTGGTTTCAATGTTTAAATGCTGCAAGGAGTTCTCAATCCCGTGTTTACCTAATGTCCTTAGGTCCTTTTCATCGCCATTCGCTCATTTGAATGCCACTTTGAAATGCTGCTTCTCAGCAGCTGACTTGCTTAGTGCTGAAAACTCTGACCCTGACGATGCATACTGTTCTTTTGGACTGAAAATGAGATCTGGCATTTAATTTCAAGGTCTCAGCCACCAATCTGTCAAAAGTCTTCATTTTCCAAGTGCCCACTAGAACTGCTGACGCTCACAGCCAACTCTGAGCGCTTTCATCTTTCACTGGCAATAAACATGTCGCACTGGTGGGGTGAAGTGCAATCTGGAATTAAATTTACTGCACATAAAATATGGTGCTACTTTTATTGGTTCAAATACATGCCACTCATAATTTATTTCCAGTTGCCTGACTTACATAAAGTGAGAGTGTTTCTGTATTCTTGGTGTTGGAGGGGAGATAAACTATATCCAGTGGCAACACCTTCAATATAAGCAGTTTTCCTTTTTTTTAAAAACCAGAATGCATCTTACGTGCTTAAAATATTGACGTAATTTCTAGGATGCATGTTTCCTGAAAAAAATAATGAAGCTTATTGTTGTCGATCATTTTAGAATTTATACGTCAAATAAATTGGCCTAAGAAATATTTGGAACTGCACCTTTAGACTTTAGCGATACAGTAAATAAGTAAGTTTGTTTTTTTTTTTAATAATTTTTTTTATTAGCAATAACCAATTTTCAATGTTTAAAACTGAGTTATAAACATCAACTTAATTCAATGTTTGTACATAACACACTAATGATTATTATCTTATTTTTTTGAAAATAAAAGTGAGTAAGAAGAAATACCATTATTAATCAATAAAATTATAATTCCGTAATAATTAATTGGTATAAAAGAAAAAAAGAAAATGAAGAAAAAGAAAAAAAGACAAAAAAGTGAGGAAAAAAAAAAAAAAATTTAAGAAAAAATATATATATATATAAATGAAAAGCCACACAATATATTGTAAATAAAACAACTACAAATAATAATATCAATAGAGATATGCATATATCCTAGTATACCAATGAATTATTTTCATCAAATCCCGCAGGGTGCCCGTCGAGCCGTGATGCCAAGAACAGCTACTTCTCTAAATACTGTATATATGGAGACCATATCTGTTCAAATGAATTATACTTGTCCAGAAGGACAAATCTAATTCTTTCCAAGTATAACGTCTCCAACATCTCTGATGCCCACATTTTAATTGTTGGGGATAATGTTCCCTTCCAAAATTTCAATATTATTTTTTTCCCTAATATCAAACAATAATCAAGGAAATTTCTTTGGTCTAATGTAAGTATCAAATTAGACTCTGGAATTCCCAATATTATTAACTTTGGGTCAGGGTCTAGTTGAACTTTAAGAACTTCAGAAATAACTTTAAAAATTTCTGTCCAATAATAATTCAATTTAGGACATGTAACAAAACTGTGTGTTAAATTTGCTTCTAAATTCTTACATTTATCACAAATAGAGGAGAGATTAGGAAATATACTATTTAATTTAGTTTTCGAATAATGTAATCTGTATAATACTTTAAATTGTATTAATATATGTCTAGCATTTAACGAGCACCGATGTATTCGTTGTAAACTTTCTTCCCAATTTTCTTTGGTTATAGGTGATCCAATTTCATTTTCCCATGCTTGACGATATGTTTCAGTTATTGGATTCTCCTTATCCATAATGATGTTATATATATAAGCTATTAATTTTTCTGTGGTTGGATGCAAGTTAAACAATTCATCTAAAAATCCTGGTTCTTTATTTTTAAAATCCTGTGTATTAGATTTGATATAATCTCTAATTTGAAAATACCTAAACAAATGTTGTGAAGACAATCAGTAGATATCTTGTAACTCCTGAAATGAAAGAAATTTTCCATTTCTATAGAGGTGCTCTACCCTTGTAATTCCTAAATTATCCCAATGTCTAAACCCTCCATCCAGTGTGGAGGGCTTAAATAATGGATTATTCATAATTGGTAGTCTAAATAAAACATTATCTAAGTGTAAAGTCTTGACTATTTGTTTCCAAATACGTCTATTATTGTAAATGATTGGATTGTCCCTATAAATTTTTTTTTGCACTTCCTTTGGGGCAAAAATAATTGAATCTACGTTAAAAGGCAAACAATCTTCCTTTTCTATCTTTAACCACGTTGGTTCCAGGTCCGTATTTACCCACCAAAAATTCATATTCTTAATCTGTACTGCCCAGAAATAGTATAGAAAATTTGGAAGTGCTAACCCTCCATTTATCTTTGACTTACATAAATGTTTTTTACTTATTCTATGATTTTTATAATCCCAGATAAAACTATTAACAATATTATCAATTTTTTTAAAAAAGGTTTTCGGAAGGAAAAAAGGGATAGCTTGAAACAGATATAACAATTGTGGTAGAAAAACCATCTTTATAGCATTTATTCTACCAATCAAAGATATAGGCAGTGTTTTCCAATATAAAATATTTTTTCTAAGTTTATCTAATAATTGAGGATAATTAGATCTAATTAATGAATTATGAGATTTAGATACATTAATTCCTAAGTATTTAAATTTGTCTGTAACTATTTTTAATGGATATTGTTGTAGTATGTTTAAATTTATTTTAGTTATAGGCATAATATCACTTTTATTCCAATTAATCCTATATCCAGAAAATATACTAAATTTATTTATAACATCAAACAACGTTGGAATACTAATTTCAGGTTTTGTGATATAAATCAAAACATCGTCTGCATATAAGGATATTTTGTTAATTGTTGTATCAGTATTATAACCATATATTTCAGGTTCAGATCTAATTCTTTCCGCCAAAGGTTCTATCGCCAAGGCAAATAATAAAGGTGATAACGGACATCCCTGTCTGCATCCCCTAAAGAGTTTAAATTTAGCTGATAGTATTTGATTAGTTAGAATTCTTGCAGTAGGATCCGAGTATAGAATTCTTACCCATTTACAAAATCGATCCCCCAATTGGAACTTTTCCATTATATTAAATAAATATAACCATTCCACCTGATCAAATGCTTTTTCTGCGTCTAACGATATGACTGCTAATTCCGTATCTCGTATTCTTTTAGAATATATAATATTAAACAAGCGTCTTAGATTATGAGATGAATAGCGTTTTGGAATAAAACCTGTTTGATCATAATGTATTAATTTAGAAATCACCAAACTTAGTCTCCTAGATAAAACTTTAGTTAATATTTTTTGGTCTGTATTTAGAAGGGCAATCGCTCTATATGAACCAGGATCTTCCAAATCTTTATCTACCTTGGGAATGAGTGTGATTGTGGATTCATTTAAAGATTCTGGTAATTTTCCTTGTTCATATGCATATCTATACACTGTATGTAGTCTTGGGGAAATCAGATCTTGAAATTTTTTATAAAATTCTGCACTCAGGCCATCGGGGCCCGCCGCTTTTCCGTTCTTTAATGAACCAATTGATTCTACGATATCTTTCACTGATATTTCAGCGTTTAACAAGTGTCTACCTTCCTGATCTAAACTATTAATTTGACATTCTTGTAGAAATGTTTCCATTCCATCTGTTTGTCCTGTTAATTTTGATGAGTAAAGATTTTGGTAATATTGTAAAAATCTGTCATTAATGTCTTTTGGTATGGTCAATATGTTTCCTTGCAGAGATCTAATTCCATGAATCATTTTTTCATCGTCTAATTTTCTTAATTGTCGTGCTAGCAATTTTTGCGGTTTATCACCAAATTCAAAATGCACTTGTTTGGTTTGTTGAAAAAGTTTGATGACTTGGTTAGAGTATATTTTATTTAGTCTATATTTTGCTATTGCAATTTTATTACTTAACTCCTTAGAAGGGTGTTTTATATTTTCATTGTCTAGTTGTTTTATCTCCATTTCTAACTTCTGTTCCATCTTTCGATTTTCTTTATTAAAATATGCTTGTGCCGATATTATCGCACCACGCATGAATGCTTTAAATGTATCCCAAAGTAACAATGGTGAAATTTCAGGTGTGTCATTTGTCTCAAAGAATAATTTAATCTGTTCTGTCACATGACTACAACAATCCTTGTCCTTCAGTATCTGAGGATTAAATCTCCAAGTCATAGTTTTATTAAATATATCTTTTAATTTTATCTTGAATGTTAATGGTGCATGATCTGAAATAATAATATTGTGATATTTTGCATTGTACGTAAAAGGAAGCAGTTTTGAGTCTATTAGAAAGTAATCTATCCTCGAGTAGGTTCCAAATACGGGCGAGAAAAAAGAGTATTCTCGTCCGGATGGATTCTCTAATCTCCAAATATCCTTAACATTAGATGTATTAATAAAATAATTTATAAGTTTACTTGATTTAGAGGTAGCTTTCCTTTTTGTTGAAGATCTGTCTAAGTAATTATCTAGAGTGCAATTTAAATCACCCCCAATTATTAAATTATGTTGAGTAGATATAGGGATATTATTAAATATTTTCTTAAAAAATAATGGGTTATCGAAATTAGGAGCATATATATTCATAAGAATTACTTTTTTTGAGTATAATTCCCCTGTAATTATTACATATCTGCCCTTTTTATCTTCTATTATAGAACTTTGTTTAAAAGGTATACCTTTACGAATAATTATTGCAACTCCCCTAGATTTATGTATAAATGAAGAATGATATACCTTTGAAATCCATTTAGCTGTTAATCTATGTTGAGCATCTTTTTTGAGATGCGTCTCTTGAAGGAAAATGACGTCTGATTTCAATCTATTCAGCTGAGCTAACACCTCACCCCTTTTAATTGGTTCATTAATTCCCTTAACATTCCAACTACAGAAAGTAATTCCATCATCCCCAGTCTTCAAATTCATGTCTTGCATTTTACTGTTAGGGTGTTTTTTTTTGGAGTAGCCTTCTCGACTCCTCCAGCTCAACGATGCACCCAAACGCCAACCCGATGTGAATTACCAGTCTCGATAATCCATGTCCATGTCTGCCTAAGGTAATTATACAGTATTGGTCATAATTACATTCATATAATATATAACACAAATTCAAATACTTAATATATTAAAAAAAATAAAAAATGTAAGTGAAAAAATAAAAAAGGGTGTTAAAAGGGTGCCCGAAGAAAAAAAAGACTACACTGATAGATTGTGTAGTGTGTATTAGTGAACGCCACACTAACGTGGCGATTAATCTAATGACTTCCGTGTTTGAAAAAGATGTTAAATATTCCAGCTCCTGACTAGAATACTGTGCATATTGGGGTGGGGTACTAACTTTAAGGACTTAGTAATTATTTCTATTATTCATGATACTATTTATTAATTACTATTCTATTGTAATTAGTATTATAGTAAGTAATACTATATTAGGGGAATAATTGAAATTGTACAAATTAATACCAAACTAGAACTACATTCCCATTATTTCCCCTCTTTCTCAATGAATAATTCATAACCGCAGGCCAGTGATAAAAGTCCAAAATGTTCAGTCGTCGTTTTCTTCCTCCCGTAATTCATCGTCTGCTTCTTCTTCTGCCTTCTTCTGTATGCCTCGAGCGAATTTCAGTGCATCAGTATGCGTAACAAAGCGGTGTTCCTCGTTGTCGTAGGTCACTCTCAATGTTGCTGGGTACATCAGGCCGTAAATAAGTAAGTTTATTGGCCAAGTATTCACATACAAAGAATTTGCATTGGTGCTCCGCCCAAGTAAAAACATGACATACAGTGACAGTTACGAATGACTCAGAAAACACTAAGCATTAATAATAATAAAACATTAATGATAAAACACCATACAGCGTGGAAACGGGCCCTTCCGCCCACTGATTCTGCGCCGACCAGCGATCACCGCGTACACTAATTCTCTCCTACACACCAAGGACAATTTACAGAAACCAATCAACCTTCAAACCTGCACGTCTATGGAGTGTGGGGTGAAATCAGAGCACCTGGAGAAACCCCATGTGGTCATAGGGAGAACGTCCAAACAGACAGCATCCATAGTCAGGATCGATCCCAGGTCACTGGCGCTGTAAGGCAGCAACTCTACCGCCGCACCATTGTGCCATCCTCACTTGCATAATTTCGTAAAATTTGGAAATCTCTGCGAATCCAGGGATCCAATTACTTTTTTATTAATGTGATCTTATCTTAGGCAATGTCCATGGAATTCATTAGGCTTCTTCCATTCTTGGAAAATAAATAAAACCCAATTATAAGTCAAATCAAAAGATACAAACTACTTGAATAGCCAGACATGAATGGGTCAGGTAGCATCTCTGGAGAACATGGATAGGTGATGGTTTGGCTCAGGACCCTTCTTTAGACACATCACCAAGCATTTGTGAGGCAGCAGTAGCAAAAAACAGATTACCTACCATGCAAATCATATTGGCACCCTTGATATTGTCCTTCAGACAGATAGCTGGAATTGGTTGTTTGTTTATCCTTCTCAAACAAATGAGGTCCCAGTGATAACGAACCAATGTGAGCTTGATGTCAACGTTGTGGTGCCCGTGGACTATAATTCCCCAGTTTTCACAGATTCCTTACACCAGGCACTAATATAAAACTGTATAGCTCAGGAATAGGCACTTTGGCCCACAAGCTGTGCCGAACATAATGCCAAGACTAAGACTGGGAGACAAATCTCCCTGCACACAATCCTGCATATCCCTGTGCCTACCTGAAAGTGGCATAACTGCTATTATTGTATCTGCCATCACTACCACCCGGACAGCACTTTCCGGGCACCCACTATCCCATGTGTAAAACATGTGCCCCGCACACCTTGCCCCTCTTATCTTAAAGCTTTCTATTTCTATCCTAGGGGAAAAAAAGGTTTTGACTGTCTACCATATCTATGCCTCTAATAGTTTGATATACTTCTAAATTTAATATACTTTGTTACAATTTTATTTGCATTATAATATAATGTAAACTTTGCATTAAAGCTCCATACTTTTTATCATTTTCATTTTATGAAATCAGTTCCCCCTCCCACTCTACACCTTAACAATTCCCCCCACCCCACTACAAGTCTATTACTCGTTCTCCAATCAATCATCATTTATCCAGGTCGGTGCTAAGAATAGCAAAGACTTAAAATTGCTTGAACCTTGTTAGTGATTCCACAAGGCAGGCTATCAACTTGCTTATAGTGGTCATTCAACCAAAGGTCAACATGAACTTGTTGCTGTTTAAAAGACACTTTATGTAATCAAACTATTTCTAATGATCCATCTCCAACGTGAAATATTGATTCCAATTCTCTTTCCACAGTTGTAGTATTGACCACCTGAGTATATCCAGCATTTTCCGTTTGTATTTTACATTTTCAGCTCCTGCAGGATTTTTATTTTAGATTTTTAATTTTACTTTTAAAATATCATCTTTTGTTTCCAATGCTGTGTATGTGTTTGCATGTTATAAACATCGGAATAAGAAAATAATTTTATCATATGACCAAGTTGAATATTAACTGACATGGGAAAACCCTCATGATACATAGAGTATACACTTTAGCATCCATTTTCCCAGTGAATTGCATTTTATTTAAAACTTATACTTCTGCAGACTGACGCTATTCTGATGTATCCTGATTAAATTGTTGATGTATTTAATGAACTAAACTGTGTTCCATATTATTCTGCAGCAACAGACTAGGAATCCACATAAGCAGTAGTTTAAGTCACAGTTGGTAGTTTAAGTCACAATACGCAGTTTTACAGCACAGTTTAACTAACTGCATCTCTGAAGGCCTCTTAATTCTAATATTTTATCATTTTACTGGGTGTTAATTTGGTGACAACGCATTGTACTAAGAAAAAGCAGCAGGTCAGAATGATCTGTTTTTACACATGTTGAACTGGGAAATTGAGAGAAGTATATTTCCTGCCAAGCTTTTTATAAATATTAATTATTTGTTGGAAAGAGCCAATTGCTGGGTCCTCTTGTATGTGTTATCTTTTCATTAAATGCCATATAATGGGGTGGGAAAAATAACTGATGAATTTATAAACATAATTAAATCATTTGTACAAAATAATTGCAGGAGAAAAATAACTGACTGGTTTTATTTTTTTTTTAAAACAGTATTTTGATGCTGACTAAAGTATGGACTTCCTCATGCCGTATGTTCTTTTTGGCACTCACTGTTTTTGGTAAAATGATAAGAATGCTATTGGAATTATCAGCGATCATTTTCAGTCATATTTGGCTAGTAATTGTCATTGCCAATCCCCTACACACCAGAGATGAGGATTAGGAGGGCAACCTGCCATGACATTTATAATGAAGTGTAAGATGCATGCACGCGCGCACACTAACGCACACAAATGCCCACACATGCGCGCGCACACACGCACAAACCTGTACACCACACATACACTAACATACACTCAAACATTAACACACGCATACACTAACACACACACACTAACACACACACACACATACTAACACACACACAAACAAACACACGTGCCATGGGGTGGCGCCATCGAGTGAGGCAGCCTTGCCGGCAGCCGTCTGCCCTTTCACCCTTTTTGTTATTTTTAGTGTGTCTAAAATCATGTTTTAAAAGGTTTCTTAGTCTTTTTTATGTGGGGGGGGGGAGGGGGAAATAGGGGGAAAATGTTTCCCAGTCACCTACCAGTGCTGAATTACCATTGCGGAGCGGGTCGTCGTGTTGGAGCTCCAGAGTGTTGGGCCTGCTGATTATTTCCGTGGAGCTGTGATCTGCGGAGCTTCTAGCCGCGGGCGGCATTGACTTTAACATTGCAGAGGTCTGGGACCCCTTGCAGTGGGGTCGCCAGTATTAAATCTCCGTCCAGCTCGGCCTGTGGACTTCGGAAGCCACGGTCTCTGGTAGGAAGTGGCCGATTCGGAAACTCCAAGCCGCGAGTGTGTTCCAATCCGTTCTGACGTCGGAGTTCCGATCATCCCGGCAAGAGGGCCTGAACATTGGGCCGTCCGTAGCGGCAACTGCGGATGCTTCAAAGGCCCCGACCACGGGTGAACAAAGAGGAAGATAACTGAACATTAATGCCTTCCCTTTCAGTGGAAAACGCTGATTCCGCTGTGGAGGATGTTCATGTTAAACTCTCTTGTGTATTGTGTTCTTTTTATTTGTATGGCTGTATGGTATTTCACACACAACCGCCCCCCCACCCACCCACCCACACACACACACACACACCACACACACACACCTTTGATCTGCATTTCACTAAGACAATATAAACAAGGTGGTTTGGTCCAAATGATTATTGCATTACTTTTTTAGGATACTTAACTATTACCCCCCCCTGCAGTCCCAGTCTGCTTATATTAATATTACAGTCTTCATCGCAGTATATAACTTTTGCCCCATGGGTTGGAAAGTACTAAAGAATGTACTAATGAAAGTAAATTATTCTCCAAGAAACGTTATCAATTTCCTTTCATTAATTTCTCATTTTGAAACATCTTAAGAATCATGAAGGGCAGTGGCTATTCCATCTAGAATTATAATGTTAATCACTACTTAATACTTTTCTTTTAGATTTAATGTTGTTAATACATTTTCTATTTCTCCCTGACCTTTCTTTGTATCACGCACAATTCCTTGGATAATAAGGTGACTTTTTCGCCTATGTCAAGTTTGTATTTCCACCAACTGCCCTCTACTCTTCAACATGTGAAAATTCATGATAGCCTTCCTCAAAGTCTGCTTATCAACTTGCTAGACCCTGACCTCATTTCCACATTTTCTCCATGGCCCTGTATGTTTCCACTGAGTCCCTCAGTTTCTTCCCGCATCCTGAAGTCATCCCATTGGTTTAAATGACAACTGTGAATATTTGTTAGCGAGGGTAAGTGGCGTTTGGACTATTGTGAGCAGTTTTGTGTGCCACCTCTGAGGAAGGACGTGCTGCCGTTGGAGAGGGTCCAGAGGTGGTTTACGAGAATGATCCCAGGAATGATTGGGTTAATGTATGATGAGCGTTTGAAGGCACTGGGCCTGTACTCACTAGAGTTTAGAAGGATGAGGGGACACCTCATTGGAACCTACCTAATAGTGGAATGCCTGGATAGAGTGAATGTGGAGAGTTGTTTCCACCAGTGGAAGAGGCTAGGACCAGAGGCCATAGCCTCAGAATAAAAGGTCAGTCGTACCTTGAGAAAGGAGATGAGAAGGAATTTCTGTGGTGAATCTGTGGAATTCATTGCAACTGAAGGCTGTAGAGGCCACGTCAATGGGTATTTTTAAGGCAGAGATTGACAGATTTTTGATTAATTGGTGATGGGTGAAGGCAGATGAATTGGGTTGAAAGGTAGATCAGACATGATTGAATGGTGGAGTAGACTTGATGGGCTAAATGGCCAAATTCTGCTCCTCTAACTTATGAACTTATGAAAGAACCTTAGGAGAGTTGGTGGGCACTTGATAGAGAGTGATTTGTATAACTGCAAAGGAAAAGGAAAAGTGCCTGAGATAAAAGGGAATTCACCTGATGGTCTAAGTGGCCCTGGTCTGTGATGTTCTGAATTAATAAGTAAATCTCTACTTACTAATATCCGCCTTGTGCCATTTACCTAACAGATGGCTCACTGACCCAAGACTTTCCCATTGCTGCTGTCTAACTTCTTGTTGTTCACTCCTTTCCACCATCTGGAGAAGAGTTTTGCCTGTGCTTCAACTGCAAACCCGAGATCAGGATTCACCATCTGTGAGGCTACAAATGCCAGGCTATATTTTACCAGCTTATCTCACAGTAGTTTGCATTTCCACCCACTGTGCCACCTGCCTGCCTCCACTCATTCTATTTGAATACTTCTACCATTCCTTGTCCTCAAAGGTAAACAATGCAATGTATATAACCGTGGAAACTCAATGCAAAATCCTGGATTACACAAGACTTTCAAAAATTAGGGCAGTTGATGTGACATAATGTGTTTGACTGTTTCTGATGGTTACATTTAAATTAAAACTAGAGAGAACCATTTTATGTAGACACCAGGAACTGCAGATGCTGGAGTCTTGCAAAGAACACAAAGTGCTGGAGTAACTCAGTGGGTCAGGCAACATTTCTGGAGGGCATGGATGGGCGATGTTTCGGTTTGGTTGATGAAGGGTCCCAACCCAATATGTCACCTATTCATTCCCTCCAGAGAAACTGGGTGACCCCCTGAGTTACTTTGTCACTTTTCAACCATTCTATGTCTGTCCTTAATCCAATTAGATACACATGTCCTATGTTTACATGTCCTCAGGATTAGAAAGGTTTTAGGTTTTAGCTGGTGCAAAACATTTTCCCCACCAATATTTCCATATTTAGTTTAGTTTAGTTTAGAGATACAGCGTAGAAACAGGCGCATCTATGCACTGAGTCCACACCAACCAGTATCCCCGTACACTTACACTGTCCTACACACACTAGGGACAATTTTACATTTATATTTTAGAGTGTGGGAGGAAACCAAAGATCTCGGAAAAAACCCACACAGGTAACGGGGAGAACGTACAAACTCCGTACAGACAAGTACCCGTAGTCAGGATGGAACCCGGGTCTCTGGCTTGTAAGGCGGTAGCACTACCACGATGCCACTGTGCCATGGGTAATCGTTCCATGGATATATTAGGTACTTTGGCACCAGGGTCATTGTTAGTCAAGTGTGAGTTACGTGATAGGGAACCGCAGACAATCCTGTCCTAATCCATTGCCCACACCTAAGTGCTCCCTCCCAAGAGGATCTCTTGCCCAGTGTGACTCATCCACATGCTCCGAGCCATGGCTTCCAGCAATCGGTTTGAGACAAGTATATCATTACTGTGAAGCCAGCAACACATTGTTAATCACCATCCCTGCCAAATGGTATTAAAATTCAAGTGACAAAATATAAAATGTTAAATACAATCCAACAATCCATCATGAGATTTATCAAAATTCTCACTATATTGGTTACACTTCTTCTGTAGTTCATGATAGTGACTGTAATTGTGATTTCACACCACTCGCAGTGTACTGTCAGCTCAGAAATTTAATTCTGTAGTTTTTTGTAGAAATTCTTATTTAACCATTTCATGTCCTGAAATGGAGAAGGGTGTTCAGAAGTTCTTGATCTGTCAGAAGTGCATTGTAATTTGATCTATTCCATTTGGCATGAAAGTGTCATTTATGCTATGAATATTACAATAATAAGCATGAATATAACAAATTAATTTGCAATTTGTCAATCCATTTATTTTTTTGTTTCTGTTTTAATTTCTTGTGTGCAAGCTGATGAGGCTCAGCAAGAGACACGAGGAACTGCAGATGCCTGAATCTTGCACTGGAGGAACTCAGCATGCCAGGCAGCATCTCTGGAGGTCATGGATAGGTGATGATTCACGTCAGGACCCTTCTTCAGACTCTTTTTGAAGAAGGGTCCCAACCCAAAACATCACCTACCGATGTGCTCAAGAGATGTTGTCTGACCCACTGAGTTATACCAGCACTTTGTGAGACTTAACAGAGTCCAGTGCAGCAATGTGTATTTACTTTTTGGTCGTTGTTGAACATAATTTGAAATCAAACTATTTCCACGATATCAAATTTATTTATTGTGGACCAACCTTTTTGTTTTATAGCTTTGTTCAGCTCTTATGTTAAGCTGTAATAGTGAACTGCGATGATGAATGAAGCTGGGGAGTCTAGGTGTTAAATACTGCCAAAAACTTTCTGTCGCTTGGGCCAAGTGTGCATTATCCAGATGTGAAGTAAAGTTTCATTGATTCTGCTTAACTGTGTACCTTAACCTTCTATCTTAAAAGAGCATTTCCTCCTGTGATATTTTCCATTTCCTGCAGCAACTGTTCTGACTGTCTCTCTCAATGAGATTGCCCATTGAGAGGTGTCACAGAATACTTAGCAGAATATCAACTTGCAATATGGTGTGCAAGGAAGTACTTCAAATAATGTGACCCACCTGGGATTATTTCAAGCGAGGAAAACCATACAGACGTGAGCCAGCAAGCAAGAAAACAGATAGAACACCCAAGTAGCTAAGGTATAATGAATTTCTCTGCAATGCAACCCTACAGAATGGACAGATAATGCAGCTTGAGAGTAGAGAATGTAACTTATTTATTTATATATTTTAAAATGATGCGAGTCCCTTTAACCTTCACTTTATCATGTCTAGTTGCTCTGCTTTTATTCCAAAGCAATTTTGAAACTGGCCTCAGATTGAGGCCCTGATCGTTTGGTTAAGACTTCAGGGCATCACACACCACTTCAGACTCAGGATGAAATCACACACCAGCCCCCGAGGAGTAATCTGTGTATTTAAGGGGATCTTATAAGCCTGGCCAGCAGAACGGGTTATGATGAAGATGAATATGGGGTGGGGGTAATAGTTGACAGGAAATGTCTTCACCATATGAGGCGAGTTCTTCCACTGTTCAACTCTGTCTTACTTTGTTTTTACTCAGTTTCTCAATTACATTTTTTTACTTCCACTCATTACTACTGTATAACTTATAAATACATACGAAAGCGTATAAAAGTTCCCTACATTCTGCAGTCTGCTCTTGAATTGAAAGTATTAACAAACTATTGTGGATTCCAGGATTGTTTTGGCAGCAAAATTGTGGTTACCTTAGTGATGACATTTGTTTGGGTCTCAAGGATCCTTGTGTAATATTGCACAATTCTTGAACAGACCTAAAGTTGAGATTTCTTGGTGGACAATTATTTATCTCTTACTATCAAGAGTTCTTGACTTGAAGCCTGCAGCGGGCATTATTCACATGAGGTGTTACAGGGAGTAAAGTGGTTGTAGGTTCAAACAACCTTTTATTATGCTCTGATTTTCATCTTTTGGAAAACTCCTAGGTACAGATGTCATTGATACGGACGTTGTGCCAAGTTTCTCTCCCATGGTAAACCTGAACTCAGTATCACAGATGTTAGAATGGAGATTCATGATCAGAGAACCCAATCACAAAAAAGGCAACCAGCTACATAGTTCCTTGGGAGTGGTGTCACAGATAGTTAGGGTGGTCCAGAAGACTTTCATCTGCCTTCATTGGTCAGAGTATTGAGTTTGGAGGTTGGGAAGCCATGTTGAATGTGTACAAAGCGTTGTTGAGGTCACATTTAGAGTATTGTGTTCCATTTTGGTCACCCTGTTATAAGAAATGTGTTGTTAAGCTGGAAAGGGTACAGAGAAGATTCACAAGGATCTTGCAGGACTCAAGGTTCTTTTAGGTTCGAACCCGGGGCCCTGGCGTTGTAAGCCAACAACTCTATCACTGCACCGCCTCATGTCGCTCTCCTGTGTGAAAATGCAAAAGTCTGTAGATGCTGGAATCTTGACCAATAAAACAAACTGCTAGAGGAACTCCACCAATTAGGCAGCATCTTGTAAGACTTTTATGTTGTTTAGTCCTCAGTGTTGATATCAGTTTACTTTTTTCTGTAAAGCACAAGCTATTTAGCTAAATTGTCCTCCTCATTAATGTATTATGAGAATCCAGGTATCAGATTTGCAACAGGCAAAATATATGGCATATATGCCTGTGCGTGCTCAAGTTACAAGCTTGCTCATGCAAAATGAGCCACTGCTCCATACAGTACAATTATGCAGTACAAAATTTAAGCTCTTCTTGAAAGCAAAGACCTTACGATGTTTTAAATATTTATTGCTTTTTTTACAGCTGTCATGACCATAAAATGCTTTTACACAATGATGGCACTGTTATGCCATTGGAATGATATAAAGAATAAAGTTTGCTGTACTTTAAAAAAATATTAAGTCGAACAATGCTTAGCTTTCAAAGAAATTGTGCTCAAAAAGAAAGGTTAACTTTATTTAGGATTACAGATGTAAAGATCATTTTGAGTCTAATGCTCCTTGATCCAAAGTACTTGCATTGCTGGAAATATCGGATCAAAAGGGGGGGGTAGGGATGAGGAGTGTGTGCCTGAGTCTGTGTCTGCGTCTGTATTTGTGTCTGTGTACATGAAAGAGAAAGAGGAAATAAATCTCATTTGCACTCACTTTTATGATCACATTACATACAGCAACATCTTTCAACCCCACCCTCTCTAACCACCCCAAGTGAGATATACTAAATGAAGCCAAATATAACTAATCATTCCTACCAGGCATTTTTCTCAGTAGTACCTCGTTTTGTCTCCTGTCACGTCCTATCTGGTCAAACATGTATCCTTTTGCAAGATGAACTACAGCTTTTCTGAACTGTAGACTGCGTGCTATAATTCTCAGCTAACCTGTTCTCTGCAGAGCCCAAACAGAAATAAAAATATATTGTGTGCACTTCATCGCAAAGACTCCTGACCTCTGCTGCCAGTCCAACGGCTGTTATGATGGATGCTCCGTGTCTCTTTGCCTTTAATTGCTCATAAATTGTTGGACCCATGAAACACAAAGTCATCGTTGTCCTCATTTTAGTAGAGGTTGGAGGTCAGTCTAAGAGTAATAAGATTAAAGAGTGGGTAACAGAGGATTTTGGTATTCGTTTTGGCAGGAAACATTCATCAGGGTGCAGATTAATAGCAAAGGCTTCTGGGATTGCACGCTTCCCATAAAACTTCCACAATTGGCTGTAAAATCAGACTGATGGTTGATCTGAGTTTCTTGGATGTTATTCTTTGAAGTTACTATATATCATTCCTGAGCTTGTATAGGCACAATTCATGGGACGTGAAGAAAAAAAAAATCCTGGACATTTAGAGTGGATCATCACCTTCCAATCATGCACCTGAAATTTTGTTGTATATATTTACAATGACAATAAAGTGTATTATTATCATTATTATTAATATCATAATTATGTAGAGAGTAATATAGATGTCAGGAATTTGTTCACATTTCTAATAAAATCATGGAATATTAATAAAAGTAACAATTATGGAAAAAAAATAGTAATTAAAATAAATTGCTAATGAGGCACTTGGTCCAAGACATGGCAGAATATGTTAGAAAATATATTTTGGAATATGCAAGGTTTGTAGGTTAATTGGCTTCTGTAAATTTCCCCTGGTGTGTATGATATGAAAATGGGATAACATAGAACTAGTGCAGCTGGGCCAAAGGGCCTATTTCCATGCTGCATCTGCAAAGTATATAGTAATAGGTGGTGGGTGCATGGAACAAGCTGCTGGAGGAGGCAGTTAAGGCAGGGACTGAAGCAACATTTGGGTAATATTTAGACAGGTACATGGATAGCACAAGTTTAGAGGAACATGGGCCAAGGGTCCTAATTCCACGCTGTTTGACTCTATGAATCCATGAAAAGAATAACCACATGATCTTGTCCTTTTGCCAAAACGGGGGCATTCCAATGGTTCTCTTGAGATAAATAAAAACCCACGGTTTACCCAATGATGCAGGGAGGTTTATAGCACATTAAAGCCATTCACTGCTTTGGGTTATGCTTGTTCTTTTCCAGGGCATGCGCCTTAGGTTTCAGACACGCTTCTGTCCTATTTTGAGCAAGATCTTTTTTTTGTTGCAGCTCCCAATCCTTAATTGTTAATGATTCCTAATGGCCATCATTGCATCTACCTCCTCAAGGAACCAGAACCAGTTATCATCTTGGTTAGCTCCAATAACTGTTTGTGAACTACAGTTTTTAGTGTGTCATAATTTACAGGAGCAGAATAGGCCATTCGACCCATCAAGTCTACACCATTCAATCGTGGATGATAAACACAGATTTATTTATTTTTGCATCTCATTATTTTGGATATACACCATGATCTATACTACTTAAAATACAGGATATGAAACAATGGGATTATTACATAAACAACAGGAACATAACCTGGAAGTTTTGAGACCAGTTTCACTGCAGAGTGCTGTATTTACGGAAACACCCATATGCATATAAACCCGTAACCTTCTGAATGGAGTTAGCGATCATTATATGAATAAAGCCAATATATCTTCCTAGAAAGTCTCAAAAGTGCGTATAGAGAAGAAACAAAAATATGTAATTTGCAATGCCTGTGATAAATTAGATATATGCAGAAAAGAGAGTTAATTTAAGCAATGCACATATCTAGAGCAATTAAAGCACAGATTTTTGCAAAGACGTCTCTGTCCCACTTAGTCTATCCTGCACATTGCTCTTTGTCAAGCAATTACACCAAGTCTCTTAATCTTCTCCTTCTCTAATTCCCACTCTCCTCTGCAATGAAACCTACCACATTTCTTGTTCTTCCTCATAGTAAAAAGTGAATCAGCTATACAGATATCTCTGTTCTGTAGTATCTCAACGAGAGAAGAGATTTCTGGGCCAATCTGGGAAACTGGCAAGGCCTAGACTCTTTCAGTTGTGCTACTGATGACCCTATATGTTTGCAGACACTGAGAAGCCCCCCTAGATCTCGAGGCCCTAAGCTTAAGCTTGTGAAGCTTATATGTAAATCCGGCCCTGACTGAGGGACGTCATAGTGGCGCAGCTGGTAGAGCTGCTGTCTCACAGCACCAGAGACACGGGTTCCATCCCGACCTCGGTTACAGTCTGTTTGCAGTTTGCACATTCTCCAAGTGACTGAGTGGGTTTTCTCCAGGTGCTCCGGTTTCCTCCATATCTCAAAGACATGCAGGTTTGTAGGTTAATTGGCCTTTGTAAAATTGCCCCTAATGTGTAAGGAATGGATGCAAAAGTGGGATAACATAGAACTAGTATAAATAGGTGATTGGTGGTCAGAGCGGTGTCAGTGGGCTGAAGGGCTAGATTCCATGCTGGATCTCTAATCTAAACTAAACTAAATTAAACTTAAGCTAACTTCGTTGGAAGCTATGAGGATAACTCACCTCTTTGTGCCCTGAGACATGTAGTTTTTGCAATTCTGTTAGCCTGGAGTTCAAGTTATCGTGGTCTGGAGATTGAGTTTGAGTTACGTTCATTGTCACGTGTACAATAAACAATTACAATCGTGCCATCCACAGTGTACAGTTACATTATTAAGCTAATAATGTCAATAACTTTTAGTCCAGTAAACTTCGATCAAAGATAGTTCTAAAATCACCAATGAGGTAGATACTAATGAAGGGTTGCTTACTCTCTATTAGAAGCTGACATCGATATGTTTTTTTGCCTAGCTTGTGAATTTGTGGGGGGAGGGGGAAGCAAACATGGGGATGATGTGAAAACCAAGGTTAAGATGAAGTTGCCACAACAAAAACATTTTTTTTTAAATCTGAGTGGGTCAAATCTACAGCATTTATTGGGGATAGGTTCTCAATGACTGGAGTTCAATTATATTTTTAATGGCTTTGTGAGCTCTTTTGCATGTATGGTTTTCCAATAGTCAGATTGTCTGCCCTGATAATATTCAACAGCATTGTAACCCATTGTATTATTAATTATTTACTGCCATTAATCATTAGCCCCGAACTCGACTTGTGCTGAAAATATGTTCCTGCAGTGGATAATGTAGCTGACAATTAATATTGTTGTTTCTTTCCTGACAATTTATTTACTGGGTAAATAAACAGATTATGGTACAATGGAGGGTGTTTTCCTCCCAAATAATCATCCTGCTGGCATGATAAAAATAACAAAAATAGAAACTAAAAGCAGACTTTCTCTCAAAATAACTCAATGACATAAAACGTTATTTATTCAGCAACAATGGAAAGATCCCTTTTGCCTGTGTTGTAGTTACAGTGCAGAACTCTGGCTGGTGGTCCAATGACCTTGCCTCTACACTGCACCTTTGGCTGTGCAGGAACATTTGTGAACTATTTTGATGTCATGAACTGTTTAACAAGAAAGGTGACATTTTCTCAGTAGGTGAAATAATGAGATTAAGTTACATATAAATACCTCAATAATTGTGCGTGAGTCAGGCAATTTTACGTATATCATTGATTTTTGCCAATAATGATCAAGTCTGTTCATTGCTTAAAATCTAAAAGCAAGGAACAGCAGATGCTGGTTTACAAAAAAAGGTGCAAATTGCTGGAGTTAAGGCCCTGTCTCACGGTGCGAGTCCACCCAAGAGTGACCCCAAGTGAAAGAAAAAAAACGGACTCGTGGTTATGCACGAGATTCAAAGTTTATGGTCAAGTTTTTAACCGAGTTCCCACGGGCATGTTTTTATACGATGTGCCAAGGTGCTCTCCCGTGTTACCAAGTTCCTCTCCCGTTACACTTGAGCCAACCGTGAATGAAGGTATGTTTTAATAAAGCAACAATGTTAAAGAAAACATCTCCATCCTGTGGCTTTGAGTTAAAGATAGATATCAGCGCGGCTGCATCTATTAATATGACCTACAGAGGGAAAATGCGCATCAGATTGTTGGGAGACGGAGCTCAGGGTTCGCCTCCTGAGCTGCTTTGGTCCCCAGGCGTGAGGGAGGTTGGGGAGGGTGGGGGGGGGGGGGGGGGCGTCATTAATCTGTCTGGGGTGACAAGTCTCTTGGGTTAGGAGTGGTGTGCAAGGGAGTGGTGTGCAAGGGAGGCATAATTCCCTCCGATCTCTCTGAAGCCCCGGACGAGAACAAAGGAAACCTAACTTGGCAGCGCGTACAAGCCCTTTGTATATTCGGGTCTCGACCCGAAACGTCACCTATCTCCTTACTCCTTCACTCCTTAGATGCTGCTGCACCCGCTGAGTTTCTCCAGCCTTTTGTGTACCCCCGTTGTATATAACTTTGCTGCTGACGTGCACACCCACTCTCTCTCCCTCTCTCTCTCTCACTGCAGCTCAGAGCCCAACCTCGCCATCCTATAGTGGTAACATTCACATCGGGTCCCCTCCACACCCACACCCCCTCTCTCCGACACACACCCCCCACAAGGCAACAGGCAGCGTGAGAGACAGAGAGTTTGTAGGGTGTTAGTTTTGTATAAGGATTTATTATTAAATTATTAGCCAAAGTCAGATTTACTTATTTTAAACGAAGTTTGGAGCGCTTGACAATACTTTTTTTTCTCTTTGCGCTCGTTTTCAGAAAGGGTTCAGACCCCGCTTAGCTCGTTGCCCCCTTTGAACCAAGCCCTGCGAGAGGGAGGGAAGGTGTGAGTGAACAAGAGCGCCGAGGAGGAGAGGGAAATAGGGGGGGGGGGGGGGGGGTGGGGGGGGGGGGTGGGTGGAGGAGAAATAGGGAAGAAGTTAGTTGTTCAGATCAGAAACCTGTAGGCTGGGAGCCATAATGGTGAAGAGCACACCCAGTTCTTCTGAGGAGTGCATAAGAGACATCGATCCGAAGCAATGTTCCTCTAGAACTATAACTGAAACAGTGTCCACATCACCTCCTCTTGGTCGGACCGCAACACCAAATCTACGCGTCAGGAAAATCCATTGATTCATCTCCATGGTTTTTATAGCTAATTTTCCAATAAATAACTGCAGTAATCACCCCCAGAAAGGGTAGGATAGGGCTGAAGCCCAGTGTTTAGACGTTGGAATGTTTTTTTTTTATCATTCTAATAGAATGATTTTCCACTCCTGTGGTAATTAAACTTTTTTTTCACTCCTAGTTTTTTTAACATATTTTTAGGATATACATTATATATAAAAGTGTACACATGGGAAAATAAGACGAAAATGATCAAAAAGCAAAGAATATTTAGTCTAGGGTGAATTAAATTTTGTGATTAAGACTCGAGCGTGAATGGCACTGAAATAATTTAAAGAGTTCCCACGGTAGACTCACGATTCACTAAGTTAAACGCACGGGCCCTACGTTCTTACAACGAGTCTAAATGTTTCAGTTTTAATCTTGAACACTAAATTTGACTCGTGGAAAAAGTCAAACATGTTTGACTTTTTTCACGAGTTCACAAGTTTCACGGGTACCTGCCGTTAGCGCCAGGAGTGGACAAGTTGATCGCGCGAGGTCCGACGTTCCGGCTACGTTGGCTGTACGTGATCACCACGAGTGAAAACTCGGGGTCACTCGTGGGCCAACTCGCAACGTGAGACAGGGGTTTAACTCAATGGTCCGGCAGCAAACAGCACTTTGTGTCTTTTTTGTTCAGTTTTCAGCTTGACATGAAAATGAGTCACTGAGTCCTTCTGGGTACTTGATAGTTTACTAGAGTATAATAAACGAGAGTACTAGGGTATATTTATCATTTTTTGTCATTAATGTTTGATTATTCCCATCTTTGAATCTGAATTATGATTTTTAGAATGATTTCACCAGATGATATTTGAATGAAAATAGTAAGATTAAACGAGAACTTACCAGTTCGAAGGTTGATCTTTATTTTTAATGAGGAGTTGCGATGAGGGATTTCGTGAAGAACCCGCCAGTACGCATGCGCGACATACTTCAAAGTAGCGGTGTGGAATCACAGAACCAACAACAGTGAAATGACTTGTTATAGTAAGATTGAAGAGACTCTAATTACCAGTTGATTTATGATCGAGGGTTGGGAGCAGAGGGCATGAAATCCCTCATCGCATCTCCTCATAAAATAAAGATCAACCTTCGAACTGGTAAGTTCTCGTTTAATCTTACCATTTCATTTCGGAGTCACGTGAGTGACTTCGTGAAGACTTCAAAGCTCTGTGATTCCATGCCCTGGACCACGTCCATGCTGTCACACACCACTTATAAGGATAGATAGGAGTAATCAACTTTCCAGACTGCTTGTACTGAAAAATAATAACAATATTTATTAACAACAAACAAAGGAAAAAAACCCTCACTGGGGGACATCTGCATGCTCTTGACCTGCATTCAGCACGGCCTCCGCGAACAATACAGGAGCGGCAACAGGTTTATTGTAAAACCGCTGGAAGGTGGCTTCGTTCGCTCATCCTGCTGTGGCAAGAATATGGTCCATGGGCACTTCCATGACCCTTCCCGCTGACGTCGATGCAGCCCTGGTGGAATGGGATTTAAAGACATTAGTGTCAATACCTGCCTCACCCAAGACGATCCTGAGCCACCTGGAGATTGTCTGTACCGTCACTCTATGGTGAGGTTTCTTGTGGCTGATGAGTAAGTATTTCTCCATTCCCCTCAATTTTCTCGACACTTTGATATAGTGGCGGATATGGGCGGCTAAACATAGCCTTGCATCAGCGGGGTATGCTGGAAACTTCAGCTGCAGCCCTGTGAACCCAGGTCTATGCTGCTTGAGTAATTCATCTATGAAGAAGATTACTTCGCCAGGGGTAGAGATCATCCTGTCGATCTTAACCTTGTGGAGTGTCTGTACCCTCTGCGCTGAAGTCAGTGCCAGTAACATCACGAGCTTCAGGGTGAATTTGTCCAATTCAAGCCCCTCCATGGGCGACCACGTCCTGAGCAGGGTTAATACCTTCCCAATATCCCAGGTGATGTTATAACGAGGTCTAGGCGGATTGGAATTAAATATTCCCCGCATGAGTTTGGACACCAGCCTGTTGGATCCTACCTCAATATTGAGGTAGAATGACAGCGCACTCCTGGCGCTGTTGATGGCACTGTAGATGAGGGGTTCGTCATGATGCAACCCTGCCAGGAATTCCAGTACGTCGGTGATGGTAACGGAGTCGTATGCAATGTGGGAGCGGCCGCAGTAGGTTTCCCATTTCCGGATATGTGTGAGATATTGCCGCCTGGTGGACTCCCGGCATGACGCTCCAATGGTATCCATAGTTCTAGATGATAGGCCATACCGCAGTAATGGCCTGTTCAGAACCTGCAAGCCAATAAGTTTAGGTGACTGTGGCAGGGATGTGGTTCCCCTGAGACAGGGTTTGTCACCAATTGTGGGCAACCCTCTAAGAGGACCCATGGTTGACTGATCATATCAAGGACCACCGGATACCATGGCTGCGTAGGCCAGTCGGGTATGATAAGAATGCCCTTAGCAGCATCTTACTGGATTTTCCGCAATACCCAACTGATGAGGCAAAATGGAGGAAATGTATAGAAAAACCATTTCCCCCCAATCTAGCGAGAACGCGTCCATCGCCATTGCCCCAGGATCTGGTTCCCACGAAACGTATGTTGGTACCTGATGGTTCAACCGTGACGCAAAAAGGTCGATATCCGGTTTACCAAATTTGGCTGTAACTTTAGCGAATATTTGGGAATTTAACATCCACTCGATGTTGTCATTGAATTTGCGTGACCTGGTGTCCGCCACTGTATTGAGCTTACCTGGTAAATAGGTAGCTGAAATCCAAATATTCCGTCGAATACACCAGAGCCAAATTGTATTTGCCAATTCATCACATGAAACTGACCTGGTACCGCCCATATGATTTAGATATGCCACCGCAGTGGTATTATCTATTTGGAGACGGACATGAGCGTCAGTAAGGTTAGAACAATAAGCTCGAAGTCCGTGAAATGCTCCTAGCATCTCCAAATAGTTTATCCCTTGTGACAACAGGGTAGATTCAAGGGTGTCCCATCTGCCTCCACAACTAGAGTAGTTGTCCGTGGCTCCCCAGCCATGGGAGCTTGCGTCTGTTTGTAAGTATACCATCGGATTGAACAAAATGATGGGTTTAAATGAGTCACAAATATTGTCAATCCACCATCGTAACTCAATTTTCGCCTTTAGAGGCAGCTGCATTGGTCTATCGAAATGTCCAGCGTTCAGTTTTAACATTTGCAGAGATCTTGGCTCTCTGCAAATTTTGATAATGCAAAGGTCCGTATTGGGCAGCTGGAAAAACTGCTACGATCTTGCAAATCACCTTAGCAGTTTGTCTAATTGATGGTATACTGGCGCAGACTAGATTCTTGCATACTTGGATGACATCCCCAACTTTGTTAGTTGGTATGGTGGCCCTCATGCGAATCCACCGTGAACCCCAGATAATCCATGACCTGTGAAGGGCAGAACTTTGATTTATCTGGATGGATAATGAACCCCATTTTCTGAAAAATTTCCACGGCGGCTGAAACTGCCAGTTCCGCTGATTCCAGGGCATTCCCAATAATTAGGATATCATCTAGATAGGCCATCACTATATGATTGTGTCTCCTTAGTGTAGCCAGTATTGGTTTGAGCAATTTAGTAAATAATCTAGGGGCTGTGGTAAGCCCATTTGGCAAAGCTCTGTATTGCCAGAGCTGATCCATCCAGGTAAATTTCAAGAACTTCCTGTGGTGTTTCTGAATGGATACTGAATAGTATGCATCTTTTAAATCAATGCATGCCATAAAGCAGCCCTCAGAAATCAATAACTTGGCTGTTTCGAACGTGTCCATTTTGAAATGGGTATATTTCACAAAAATATTCAAATGGGTCAGATCAATAATAACCCGACATCCTCCATCCTTCTTGGTTTTTGTAAATACGTTGGATACAAATTCAATTGGTTCGTGTATAGTTCTTTCTATCACGCCTTTTTCTTGTAGCCTTAAGATTTCAGCATAGCCTACTGCCATTTCTTTGCTGGACAGTGTAAATTTCCGATCTGGCATATGCTGGGATGGAGGGATTTTACCATTGATGAATTCAATCTCATGGCCTTGAATACTTTGTAAGATAAACTCATCAGAAGTGATGGTTCCCCATGCCTCCGTAAAGAACCGTAGTCTCCCACCAACATGTGAAGTTAAGCATGCAGGTGCATGAAATCCAGACCGCCTTACCTTCATGGTTATCGGCGGTCCCTGATATGTTTGGTGGGACGTGGAGGTGTTGGGTTGAGCTGATAATGCGGCGTCCGCATTTTCCATGCTGGCCGCTGGGGGCCTAGCCCTAAAAAAGGCCTAGGCTGTTGAGGTTGCTGATATTGAGGCAGTGCTGCAGCGTAGGTCCTTGCTGACCTAACGGCAGGGCCTCGTGGCCTGAAGAATGGCACTTTCCTGGCCGGCTGCCTGGTCGAGATATGTGACCTCATGAGTCCCACCGTCTTAGCGTGGTCATCCAGTTCCTTGACCCGCTTCGGGAGGTCCTCCCCGAACAACTGTCTGGGTGGCGGCGTAGGAGGTGCTTTGCATAGTCCCGCAAATTTTGGGTTCAGTGTGGGTTTAATAATGCTCTTCCTAAATGCGTTTATTTCGTACTGTGTGTTGCACAGTAGCGCCAGAGCATCCTCCTGCTCGATGTTCAGATCCACCCCGTCCACCGACCTTGCAAACGCGGTAATCCCAGCAGTGAGCAACTTCAGGATCCGTTGGAGCTTCATCTCCCGAGTTCTGATCCCTGGGCTGATATTGCCCCAAATCGGCGTATTGACGATGGGCACGTTGAGGGAGTTGCAATTTGCTGGGGCCTTGTACCTATTCATGGCCTCCGAAAGGACCTCCTCCTGAAGCTGATGGTTCGTCAGGAAGTCAACGGTGGCAGCCAGTTTGGAGTTGAGGGGTTGTCCTGATGACTCCGACAGTGCAAATTTAGTTGCCACATCCAGGAGCTCCTCCTGAGGGGCCTCAGATGTAGCTGGTGCATGGACCAAAATGTCCTCATCCTCCGGCTGTCCCAGGCTTCCCGCTGACGATGGGGATAAATCCATGTGCCCTCTGGAACTAGATGTTTCCCGCCTCTGGTTTTGTTGCAGGAGAAGTTCCAACATCCGCTCCATCCTGTCAATACACCCCTCGCCCTTCGAACCCGGGCGGTCGGAGTCCTCATGTTCAATGGAACTGCTGAGGCTCCTGTCATCGGCCCGTACCTCGTCAAGGTAATCTCGGTGCCAGAAAGAACTGTCGCTACCAGCCGCCTCAGCGAAACTGAGCAATTCCCGCGCGGATCTGCTCAAACGCCTCCTTTTGGCAGAGCTCGATCCTGCTGCCTCGGAGGGCAAACGCGGTGAGAGGTCGGCACCCGACGCCTCGGCGTGGTGACCCGACATCCGCGCGGGCTTGCCGACTGCCCTAATCCTGGGCCTAGACGGCGTACGGTCCCGTCCTCCCATCCATGGGGGACTCGGTGACCGTGGCGGGACTCCACCTGAATGACTCTTCCTGGTCCTGCTGGTTGGTGAGTCCACACTGGCCCTCTCAGGTCTACCAGTGGACTCGAGTCCCGCCAATTCACCAGTCCGCAATCTAGCGGCAGGTGATACCTTCGCCCGCGAAGGGCTAGGTTGACGGGCTCTATCCCTGCCTCTCCTTCGAGGGCTCAGGGAAAAGGGCCGTGTGGCAGCACGTGAACCCTGTTTGCCCGGGTCGACCAACAAGCCCGTTGGCGACAGAGATATGGAGTCAGGGTCAGCCTGCTCCGGTGGCACACCGAAGTCCTGCTCTGCGGGATCCTCGCTAGAGCTGCGGTGTATCGGTGGGTCGGGTCCTGTGATGACAGGGCTCCCCGACTTCCTCGCCTTTTTCCCGGCCTGACTCGCAGGTGCAGCCGTTGATGAGGGCTCCGCAATGGGTGGCCGGCGACTCTGTGCGGATGTCCTGCAGCCCTTATTCTTCCTATCCATATTTCTGTTGGGAGAAAAACACTCGCACAACAAGAAACAACCAACTCAAGGTTAGTTACACTTACCTGAGCGGCCCTTATGAAGGGCTGGTGGTGAGCCGCGCTCCACCTCCAGCCGTCGACTGCAATGTGTTGCGACAATATGTCGCACATGCCTGCTGGCGGGTTCTTCACGAAGTCACTCACGTGACTCCGAAATGAAATTCATTTAGAGGTTTACTGAAGTTATGAGTGTTGATATTCGCCTGCTCTTTTTTCTTTTTTATATCATTGAAGTCCCAAAGAAATTATAAACACCTTTCTCTCTAGAAATTTACTAATCATTTGCCAGAATTTAGTTTGTAGATACAGCGTGGAAAGAGATCCTTCAGCTCACCGATTTGCACTGGCAATGAACCCCGCACATTAACATTATCTCACACTGGGGACAATTTTTACATTTATACCAAGCACAAACGTGGTACGTCTTTGGAGTGTGGGAGGAAACCAAAGTTCTTGGAGAAAACCCAAGCAGGTCACGGGGAGAACATAGAAACCCTGTACAGATATGCACCCGTACCCAGGATTGAACTCGGGTCTCTGGCGCCCTGTAAGACAGAAACTCTACCACTACGCTACTGTTATTGCAAGAGATTGGGAAAATGTAGCGGACATTTCACTTCATTTGGAGATTAGAGATTTATCAGGATATTGCTAGGATTGGAAAATTGCAGCAAAGAGGAAAGATTGGATATGCTGGAGGTGTTCTAATTGCAACAGTAGAAATTATGAGGACATATAATTGAGAAATAAACAGAGTAAATAGGAATGACCCGTTTCCCCTAGCAGAGGGGTCAGCGATTTAAATTAATTGGAAAAGCGTTTTGGAGGGGAAATAGGGAAACAGTGGATGGTTGGGGTCAGAAAGTCAACAAATGAAAGGCATGAAATGTAAAAGTTTTCATAAAATTAAAAAAAAAAAAAATACATCTTATTTTCTGCATGTAGAATCATTCATCAAATTTGAGGAATATTTGCAGGTGACCTGAAGCCCTCTGACATGCAGGGTTAAATACCTAGTATTGAAAGTAGATTACGCTGAATAGCTTTATCTTCTACCAGCACAGACAAAATGGGCTGAATGGCCTCCTTATGTATTGCAAATTTCCTATAAATCTTTGATTCTGTGCTTTGCATTTGCGGCTAACATTTTTTTTCTGTTTACATAATGCTTTATTCATCATAAATGTTAATAGAATCCTGACATGAACAGTTTTAAAGCAGCCAGTGCCACTGTGAACCTATCAATGGGCAAAAAAAGATATTTAGCATACTGACAATCACCTGCAGAGATTTCCACAATGTCATTATTGGAATCCCCTTTCCTTAGCTGCATATTTTCCTTGATCGCATTACCAAAAGCATATCATGGACTCTAATGACACCTAGGTCAACGTCACCACTATTTTAGTTTAGTTCAGAGATAAAGTATGGAAACAGACCCTTCGGCCCACCGGCCAAGCAAGTCCGTACTGACCACCGATCCCCGTACACTTGCACTATCCTACACCAGGGGCAAATTTACAGTTCTTACCAAAGCCAATTAACCAACAAAACCATACATCTTTGGAGTGTGGGACGAAACCGGAACACCCAGTCAAACTCCAAACTGCACTCTGCTTTAAACACCCATTTATGCACCCAAGTTCCTGGCACAAGACTTGAACCCACAACCTTCTGCTTCAGAGGTGAGAATGCTACCCACTTAGCTGACGCCACTACTGTCCTTGACCCTTGCAATGTCAACCTGCTTGTCAATCATCAGTGTGGGATAACACAAAAAACCCTTTGGTTAAATATCAAGTAGACCACACCCCCACCATTAGTTACCACCTCCTCCTCCTTTGTCTTATCAGAGTATAAACCAAGATTTCCACTTCCTTAATATCACATATCACATTTTGCGAGAATGATCCCAGGAATTAGGTTAACCTATGATGAGCTTTTGTCGGCACTGGGCCTGTACTTGCTGGAGCTTAGAAGAATGAGGGGGGACCTCATTGAAACATACAGAATAGTGAAAGGCTTGGATAGAGTGGATGTGGAGAGGATGTTTCCACTAGTGGGAGAGTCCAGGACCAGAGGTTATAGCCCCAGAATTAAAGGATATTCTTTTAGGAAGGGGATGAGGAGTAATTTATTTAGTCAGATGGTGGTGAATCTGGAATTCTTTGCCACAGAAGGCTGTAGAGGCCAAGTCAGTGGATATTTTTATGGCAGAGATAGATTCTTGATTATTACAGGTGTCAGAGGTTATGGGGAGAAGGCAGGAGAATGTGGTTAGGAGGCTGTGATAGATCAACCATGATTGAATGGCAGAGTAGACTTGATGGACCAAATGGTCTAATTCTACTATCACATGACATATCATATGAGCAGTCGTTGCCTCAAAAAGGCTGGCAGTATCATCAAGGACCCACACCGTTCTGGCCACACACTCATCTCCCCGCTAACTTTAGGTAGAAGGTACAGGTGCCTGAAGACTGCAACAACCAGGTTCAGGAAAAGCTACTTCCCCACAGCCATCAGGCTATTAAACTTGGCTTGGACAAAACTCTGAACATTAATAGCTCATTACCTGTTTATTTACAGTTTATAATTTTATTTATTCATGTGTGTATATATTTATATAATGGTATATGGACACACTGATCTGTTCTGTAGTCATGCCTACTATGTTGTGCTGAAGCAAAGCAAGAATTTCATTGTCCTATCTGGGACACATGACAATAAACTCTTGAATCTATCACAAATCATGTATCACCTTTTCTCACCTAAATTGTCTTTGATAACATTAGGTTCGCAATTGATCAGCCTTACCCACTGTCATCAATCTCATTCAACATGGTGCCTATACACTAATCCACAATTCTGCTGCCTATATCCCAACTCATAATAAGCGTTGATCCCAATGCCTGTGGACCTACATGGATTGGCAACTTGGGCAGCACAGTGGTGCAGCTGGTAGAGTTGTTACCCCACGGCGCCAGGGACCTGGGTTTGATCCTGACTGTCTGTGATCCTGCTGTCTGTGTCGACTTTGCACCTTCTCCCTGTGACCACGTGGGTTTCCTCCAGGTGCTCCGGTTTCCTCCCACATCCCGAAGGCACGCAGATTTGTATGTTAATTAGCCTTAGTAAATTGCCGTCAGTGTGCAGAGAGGGTGAATGTGAAAGTGGTATAGCATAGAACTAGCGATGGTTGGCGTGGATACAATGGGCTGAATGGGCTACATTTCTTTCCTTCCTTTCTTCCTCCCTCCCTCCATCACTCCTTTCCTCTCTGCCTTCCTTCCCTCCCACCCTTCCCTCTTTCTCTCATTCCTCCATCTCATTCTCCGTTCAAAATTTAACAATCTAACATTCATCTCATAGAAATATAACATGGTAAATAGGTGCAGGAGTAGGCCATTCAGCCCTTCGATCCATTCAATATGATCATGGCTGGTCATCCAAAATCAGTACTCCGTTCCTGCTTTCTCCCCATATCCCTTGATTCCGTTAGACCCAAGAGCTATATCTAAACATTCAGTGAATTGGCCTGCATTGCCTTCTGTAGCAGAGAATAGTAAGATTGAACGAGAACTTACCAGTTCGAAGGTTGATCTTTATTTTATGAGGAGTCGAAGTGAGGGATTTCGTGAAGAGCCCGCCGGCGCGCATGCTCGACATACTTCAAAGTAGCGGCGTGGAATCACAGAACCAACAATAGAAATGACTTTGCATAGTATGATTGAAGTGACTAAGATTACCAGATGAAGGTGATTGAGGGTTGGGCGAGGAGGGCACGAAATCCCTCACTTCGACTCCTCATAAAATAAAGATCAACCTTCGAACTGGTAAGTTCTCGTTCAATCTTACTATTTCATTTCGGAGTCACGTGAGTGACTTCGTGAAGACTTCAAAGCTTCTGTGATTACACGCCCTGGACCACGTCCATGCTGACACACCACTACCAGGGATGGATGGGAGGAACAAACTTGCTCAATAGTCCATACTGCAAAACAAGAGCATATTTATTAATAACAAATCAAAACCCCTCATACGGGGACATCTCCACGTTCTTGACTTGCATTCAGCACGGCTTCTGCGAACTGTAGAGGAGCAGCAACAGGCTTGTTATAAAAACGCTGGAACACAGCTTCATTAGCCCATCCTGCGGTGGCGAGAATTTGGTCCATGGGCACCTCCATGACCCTCGCCGCTGATGTCGATGCAGCCCTGGTGGAATGAGACTTGAACACATTAGTGTCGATACCTGACTTACCCAAGACGACTCGAAGCCACCTGGATATCGTCTGGACTGTCACTCGATGATGAGGTCTCTTATGAGTGACAAGCAGGTATCTCTCCATTCCTCTGATGCGTGCCGTCACCTTGACATAGTGGCGGATATGTGAGGCTAAACATAGCCTAGCATCTGCGGGGTATGCCGGGAACTTCAGCTGCAGCCCTGTGCACCCAGGTCTATGCTGCTTTAGTAGCTCGTCAATGAAAAAGACTACTTCTGTGGGGGTAGACGTCATTCTGTCGACACGAAGTTTGTGTAGTGTCTGTACCCTCTGAGCTGAAGTCAGCGCTAGTAACATCACCAGCTTCATGGTGAGTTGGTCCAGTTGGAGCTCTTCCATGGGTGACCACGTCCTGAGCAGGGTTAATACGTCCCTGACATCCCAGGTGATATTATAGCGTGGTGTAGGCGGATTCATATTGAATATACCCCGCATGAGTCTGGACACTAGCCTGTTGGATCCTACCTCCAAAATGAGGTAGAATGATAGCGCACTTCTGGCGCTGTTGATGGCACTGTAACTTAAGTGTTCATCATGGTGCAACCCCGCGAGGAATTCCAGGACGTCGGTTATAGTCACGTCATCGTACGTGATGCGAGAGCGGCTGCAGTAGGCTTCCCACTTCTTAATATGCGAGCGGTATCTTCGCCTTGTGGACTCTCGACACGACGCCCCGATGGTATCCATGGTCCGAGCCGAGAGGCCGTATTGGACTAACGGCCTGTTCAGAACCTGCAAGCCAACAAATTTAAATAGCCATGGCAGGGATGTGGCTCCCCTGAGACAGGGTGAGTAACCAATTGTGGGCAACCCTTCAAAAGGACCCAAGGTTCGTTGAGCATGTCAAAGACCACCGGATACCAAGGCTGTGTGGGCCAGTCGGGTATAATAAGGATGCCCTTGGCAGCATCTGCCTGAATCTTTCGCAATACCCGACTGATGAGGCAAAACGGGGGGAAGGCATAGAAAAACCACTTCCCCCAGTCCAGCGAGAATGCATCTAGCGCTATTGCCCCAGGATCTGGTTCCCATGAAACGTAGGTTGGTACCTGATGGTTCAACCGTGACGCAAAGAAGTCAATGTCCGGTTTACCAAATTTGGCTGTGACTTTAGAAAAAATCTCAGGATGCAACATCCATTCAATATTGTCATTAAATTTGCATGACCTGGTGTCTGCCACAGTATTAAGCTCACCTGGCAAATAGGTAGCTGAAATCCAAATGTCTCTTTGAACACACCAGAGCCAAATTGAGTTAGTCAAGATGTCACACGAAACTGACCTGGTACCACCCATATGGTTTAAATATGCTACTGCTGTGGTGTTGTCTATTTGGAGACGGACATGTGCTCCAACAAGCTTGGAACAATACGCACGAAGTCCGTGGAATGCTGCCAGCAACTCCAAATAGTTAATCCCTTGAGTTAACAACATCGTTGATTCAAGGGTGTCCCATCTGCCACCACAACTAGAGCAATTATTCGTGGCTCCCCAACCATTGGAGCTTGCATCAGTTTGCAAATATACCACCAGATTAGCCTCCCTAATAGGCTTGAATGAGCTGCTAATGTGACACACCCACCATTGCAACTCATTTATCGCTTCGGGCGGCAGCTGCATGGACCGATCATAATGACCAGCGTTCTGTTTTAACGCAGCAATTTTTGCTCTTTGCAAATTCTGATAATGCAAAGGTCCATATCACGCTGCCGGAAACAAAGCTACCAGCTTCCCAATTATTGTAGCTAAGTGCCGAATCGATGGTATATTGGTGCGGATTAAATCTTGACACACCTGGGTAACCTCCTCAATCTTGTTAATTGGAATGGTAACCCTCATGCTTATAGAGTTCACCTTGAACCCTAGGTAATTAATCACCTGGGCAGGGTAGAACTTTGATTTCTCTGGATGGACAATAAACCCCAATTGTTGAAATATATTGACAGCAGCTGCAACACCCTGTTCAGCCAATTCCAGGGTGTGGCCCACAATTAAGATATCATCTAAATAGGCCATAACTATATGGTGTTGTTGTCTCAAATAAGCCATAATTGGCTTCACTACCCATTAGGCAAAGCCTTGTACTGCCAGAGTTGCCCCATCCAGATGAATTTCAAAAACCTTTTGTCACATTTCTGGATGGATACGGAATAATATGCGTCTTTTAAATCGATGCATGCCATAAAGCAACCATGAGAAATCAATGATTTGGCCGTTTCAAACGTATCCATTTTAAAATGAGTATATGTTACAAAGGTATTCAAACGGGTTAGATCAATAATGACACGACAACCTCCATCCTTCTTAGGTCTGGTGAATATGTTCGAAACAAATTCAACTGGCTCATGCACCACTCTCTCAATCACTCCTTTGTGCTCAAGGCTTAACAGTTCCTTATAGCCGGCTGCCTGTTCTGCAGCAGATAATTTAAACGTTCGAGCGGGCATGTGCTGGGATGGAGGAATGTCGCCATTAATAAACTCAATTTTATGCCCCTGAATATTCTGCAACACATACTCGTCACCAGTAAAATTACCCCATGCACCCAAAAACCACCGAAGGCGACCACCAACATGTGAAGTTAAACAGAGAGAAAAGAGAGAACCAGACCCCCTCACCTCCGTGGTTACCGGTGGTCCTTGACAGGCGTGTGCGGACGTGGAGGTGCTGGGTTGGCTTGAGGGCGCGGCGTCTTCGTTTTCCACCAGGGTCTCTGCCGACCCTGTCCTTAAAAAGACCCCTGGTGCTGGGTCTGATGTTGCTGTCGTTGTGGAGCTTGAGGGTGGGTCCTCTTCGAGGTACTAGCAGACCCTCGTGATCGAATGTATGGAGACTTTGAGCCTGACGGTGTGGGGGCACTCTGAGGGCGCATGATCCCCACCGTTTTGGCTTGCTCGTCAAGCTCTTTGACTCTCTTCGAGAGGTCCTCCCCAAAGAGCTGACGGGGCGGGGGCGGTGGTTTGCACAATCCTGCAAACTTTGGATTGAGCGCTGGGCGGATGCTGGTTTTGCGAAACCTGTTAATTTCGTGCTGGGTCGCGCACAGGAGGGCCAGGGCATCTTCCTGGTCCAAATTCAATTCGTCCCCGTCCACCGACCGCACAAAGGCGGTAATACCGGCCGTGAGGAGCTTCAGGATCCGCTGCAATTTTACCTCCTGTTGACGGATAGCCGCACTGATGTTGCCCCATATCGGCGTATTGACCACAGGCACGTTGAGGGAGTTGCAATTGGATGGAGCCTTGTGACGGCTCATTGCCTGAATGAGGACTTCTTCCTGTAGTTGCTGGTTGTTAAGAAAGTCCACAGTGGCTGCCAGCTTTGTGTTTAAAGGAAGTCCAGATGAATGTGGGGCCGCAAATTTGGTCGCCACATCCAGAAGATCCTCCGCTGGTACCTCCACCGGAGGTGGTATGGAATCCACCAAAACCTCCTCCTCCTGCTGCTCCAGGCTGATGGTAGAGGCTGGTGACGACGCCCTGTGCCTGTGGCTGCCCTGCTGTTGTTGGCTTTGAAGCAGGAGCTCCAGCAGCCGCTCCATACGGTCAATACGCCCTTCACCCTGAACACTCAGGTGGTCGGAGTCCTCCGGCTCTGAAAAGAAAACCGGGCTCCTATCATCGGCCCGCACCTCATCGAGGCCCTGCTGGTGCCGGTAGTTGTCGCTAACAGCCGCCGAGGCGAAACTGCGCGATTCCCGCGCGGGCGTGTTCAACCGCCTCCGTTTAGCGGGAGCTGACGCCGCTGCCACTAAAGGCACTTGCGGCTGGTGTCGGCACCAGCCGAAGCATGGCTACCTGAAGCCCGCGCAGGCTTGCCGGCTGCCCACATCGTGGACCTTGCCGACGCATGGTCTCGCCCACCCATCCATGGGGGGCTCGGCGACCGTGACGAGACCCGACTCAACCGACCCGTCCCGGCGTCGAGAGTCGGGGTGTGCCGGCTGGACCTCACAGCCGCCCCGGGTCTCGCCCTGGAACCTGACCGCTGCTCCGTGTCAGGCAATGCCTTAGCCCTGGCAGGGTTAGGCTTCTGGGCTCCTGCCCTGCCCCTTCTCGGGGGGCTGAGTGAAACAGGCCGTGCAGCCGCACGCCCCCTGCTCGAGGTCGCCAGCGAGCCCGCTGACGACCTGACTGCCATGGCAGGGTCCTCCTGCTCTGGCGGCACACCACACTCCTCCTCGTCGAACTCCTCCGAGCTGTGGTGTGCTGGCGGATCTGGACCTGTAATCACAGGGCTTACCCACATCTCCGCCTGAGTCCCGGCCTGCACTGCAGGTACTGCCGATGGTAAAGGCCCCGGAACTGTTGACCGGCGAACTCGTCCTGACGTCCTCCGGCCCTTCGAACTCCCATCCATGTCCTTGCTGCAAGACATAACCAACAACAAGGACCACCAACTAAATGTGGAATACTCACCTCCGTGGCCCCTTATGAAGGGCTGGCGAGGAGCGCGCTCCACCGCCAGCCGTCGCAGCAACGCGTTACGACGATAATGTCGAGCATGCGCGCCGGCGGGCTCTTCACGAAGTCACTCACGTGACTCCGAAATGAAATTCCACAGATTCACAACTCTCTGGGTGAAAAGGTTTTTCCTCATTTCAGTCTTAAATGGCCTACCCCTTATTCTTAAGGGCCTGTCCCACTGCGGGGACCTAATTTGCGAGTTTAGAAGAGTTTGCACTCGACTCAAACTCGCAGCATGGTCGACACCTGGTCCTAGGAGGTCTATGTAACTCTCGGCATCTAATTGGTCGGCATGGAGAAAAAAAAATCTTTTTTTTTTTTTTACTTGTAGGTTTAGTCAAAGTAGGTCGTAGTAGGTCGGCTTGTTATTCGTAGGTAATCAAAGGCAATCGAAGGTAATGAAAGGTAGTTGAATGTAGTCGTAAATAGTGTTAGTATAGTCCAAGGTGGTCGTCTTCACTCTCCACTATTCGGTGTCCAATTTTCCCGAAGTATAGTCGAAGCAGGTCTTCAACATAGTCGAAGGAAGTCTTCTACATAGTCGAAGGAGGTGTTATACATATTCATAGGAGGTTCTCTACATAATCAAAGGAGGTCATAGGAGGTGTTCTACTTCAGCGATTCAACTAGACCATGACACTTTTTAAACTCTCCTAAACGCTTCTATACTCGTAAATTAGGTCCCCACAGTGGGACAGGCCCTTTAGATGCAGCTGTAGTTCAGATGCAGCACTGGAATACCCTCCCTTAAACTCCAACTCAACCTCTTTTCATTAAAAAATATATTATTTAAAATCTATCCTTAGCGGTTCATTGTCAAATAACTTTGATAACATTCCCATGAAATGCCGTCAGATGGTTGATACTTTAAAGATGCTAAATAAGAATGCACGTTGTCATTGATAGAGTTCCACTTGAACCGCTCCTTTTCTTTATGTTGAGAATACCATCATGATAGCACTCTCTGATTTATGATTACCATGTGGCATTTAACTGTTTTACCAATTCTATTTTCACGACTTGTTCCTATAATCCAACTTCATCTCCAAGAAATACTTTTCACTAACTCCATTACCATAAATAAATATCAATTACATTTTAACAATACAGCTACATTTATCTGTCACATTTTAAAATCAATTGAATAGAATCGATCAGTAATTATCCACTATTAGCAACTAATTAGTATCAATGTCACCATTAAAGTTGCCACATTTAGATTTGAGCAAATTCTTACCTTATCAATATCAGTCTTAATTAAGAAATTGAAAATTATGGTGCCAATCCTGGCCTTACCTGATCACAGATAATCACTTCATACTTGCACACCTTATCTGCAATTTATATCCAACTTATTTTCTGAATATTCCTGTTCTGATAAAACGTTTCCAATGTAAATCACTAACTATTTCTATTATCACTGATCCTGGTTGGCCTGCTCATTGCTTCCTTAATTTTCTGTTTTCATTACATGCTTAGGTATGATCTAGGAATGTTTAAAGTCATATTTTAACTGACTTTGACAACAATAAATAGTATGTTTAAGAATTATGCTCCGTCAACCTGTTGGAGCATTTTCAGAAACATTAACACCAAGCTCTATCAGGGATATTTAAAATAATGATCATAAACTTGGTCAATAGGTAGCATTTTAAGGAGAACTTCTCGTGGGAGAATGAGAGAGAGAGAGAGAGAGAGAGAGAGAGAGAGAGAGAGAGAGAGAGAGAGAGAGAGAGAGAGAGAGAGAGAGAGAGAGAGAGAGAATGTTAACGATCATAGGACTTACAGCTTTGGCATCCAATGGCACAGCTGCCATGCAAAGAATGATTTAAATTAATGTAGATTGTAAAGAGACCAAAATTGGAGGACTGAATTTATCTTTGCGTGTTGCAAATCTGCATGGAATACAGATGGAGGGAAGTGGGAAGTCATAAAGGAATTAGAAAACAAGGATATAAGATTAAAACTCAAGCATTGCATAACCAGAAGTTAATGAAGGTCATTGAGTACAGATATGACAGAGAACGCGATGTGACTTAATAGAAAGACAATAGGGGGTTTGGATGATTAATTGGAGGATGGTGGAGTGTATGCTGGAATGATCTGCCAAAAGTTGACAATATCAGTGGAGTATGTGCTCTAAAGCTCATGCCAAGGTCCATGCTTTGTGTTAGCATCCAGTACACTTGAACTTTCTCACTGACAATGTCTAGGTGCAAAAACGTCAATTGGAGAATAACACAATCCCTCTTCTGTCACTAATATCAGCCATAGAAAGTACATCTGATTTATCTAGTTTTATATCCATTGTCTAGTTTATTATTCATCGGTCTAGGACAGAATTCAATTCCTAATGATTTGTACCCCACCTAATACAGTGTTTAAGAAAGAACAGCACCCAACCTGATCTCCAGGTTGCTCAGCACTTCAACTCCCCCTCCCATTCCTTTCTGTCCTGGGCCTTCGCCATTGCCAGAGTGAGGCCCAGTGCAAACTGGAGGAACAGCGTCTCATATTTCGCTTGGGTAGTTTACACCCCAGCGGTATGAACATTGGCTCCTCCAATTTCAGGTAGTCCTTGCTTTCTCCCTTGTTCCCCTCCCCAGCTCTCCCACAAGCCTACTGTCTCCGCCTCTTCCTTTCTTTTTCCCTCCCCCTCCCCCCCACCATCAGCCTGAAGAAGGAACCCGACCCGAAACATTGCCTATTCTTTCTCTCCATAGATGCTGCCACACCCTGAGTTTCTCCATCATTTTCATCCACCTAATATAATGGTCATTGCACTGGATATAGTTACATGATCAAATATTGAAACCGACTTCTGGTCTACGACTGTAATCAATATCTTGATAACATTACTAAATCTACTTGGCAAAATCTATTAAGTATTAATCCATGCAACCAAAGTCTAAATATTATTTACGCTGTCCAGTGTGACAGTCAATATCAGCAACCTCAATGGCAGTACAACGAAGGAGCGAGGTACTGTATACATCCTGTTCAGCATTGATGGTGCCAAAGTGGAGATAGTCAAGAGCTTCAAGTTTCAGTGTAAATATCACCAATCTGTCGTGGTCTAACCTCATTCAAGTTATGGCCAAGGATATGTTATTGCATTATATCTGTTTATTTATTGTGTATTATATGGTCTATGGTCTATAGACACACTCAACTTTTATCTTCCGTTTTGTATTATGTTTACATATTCTGTTGTGCTGCAGCAAGTAAGAACTTCATTGTCCTATCTGGGACACATGACAATAAAACTCTCTTGACTTGACTCTTGACGCCTTCGCCTCTGCTTCCTCCGAAGACTATAGTCAGAGGATAGTTAATCTGTGGAACTCATTGCCACAGAGGGCTGTGGAAGCCAAGTCAGTGGATACTTTAAAGACAGAGATAGACACATTCTTGATCAGAAAGGGTGTCAAGGGTTATGGGGAGAAGGCAGAAAAAGGGATTGCAAAGCAGAGATCAGCCATGATTGAATGGCGGAGTAGGCTCGATGGGCCGAATGGCTAATTCTACTCCTATAACTCATGAACTATGAAAGTTCTGCATGTCTCCAGCTACTCGTAGCAACTTCTACCAATGATACAAAAACATTTTCTCTTTATGCTACCGTGTTTGGCTTGATTGTACTCATGTATAGTACGATTTCATTAGATATCATGTAAAATAGTAAGATTAAACGAGAACTTACCTGTTTGAAGTTTGATCTTTATTTTATGAGGAGTTACGATGAGGGATTACGTGAAGAACCCCATACAGCCATTCGTGCATCAATCTTCAAAGCAACGGTGTGAAATCACAGATAATAGTGACTGAAGTATAATAGTAAGAACAAAAGACTAGAACTACCAGATTATATTTATGAGGGTTGGGAGCGGAGGGCACGTAATCCCTCATCGTAACTCCTCATAAAATAAAGATCAAACTTCAAACTGGTAAGTTCTCGTTTATTCTTACTATTTTACTTCAGAGTCACGTGAGTGACTATGTGAAGATTTCAAAGCTCTGTGATTTCATGCCGTGTGAAACGAGTATACACAACCACAGCTGCTTCATTGACAAATGAAGGGAAAACATTCATAATGCATACCGTCATGACATAGATGTAAAACATGTTGATGCTGTTTAAATGAAATAATAATATTTCCATCTCTCACCCAGATGGAAAATATAACCAGAACATAAATAGAGTTAACAAATATCCCTGGTTCAGCAATGGGTTATTATAAATGTTTGGAGATTCGTTCGTTGGACCTTGCTGCAGCCATAACAATGCAACCCAGCGGAACGTAAATACCCTTACTGCTGATGTTGTAGCAGCCCTGGTGGAATGAGATCTGGAATCAGAAACCATTCCTACATAACACAAACTCCGTTTTTATCATCTGGAGTGGCCTGAACAAATACTTTCTCCCAAATGTTTTGTGACTAACAACATTGCTAGTCCAGAACTCCAAGGCTCTTGGTGACCTTGACGTATTGTTGTATATATGTGTGCTTACCTTATCAAAGGTCCCCTGGCATTCCTGTGAATATTTTGAGACCCGACCCCCTTCTGGTCTGCTCAAGTATTTATAATATAATATTATATATTATAATTTACAGATGTAATCATCCTGTACCATCAACATTATGTAGCGACTGAACCTGCTGCGCTAAACCAGCACCAGAAAGATAACTACCTAATAAACTCCAGCCAAATTTAAGGATATAGCTGGAGCCTCCTAGTGAAATAGTATTCACAAATGTCAACATTGCATATGGCATTGTACTGGCCCTGGGAGACCTATGTTGAAGATATCCTACCACTTGATATCCGGCATGAACCCGACAGAGCGGGTCTTGTTAGCTACAGCCAACTCAATGAGAAAGCACATTGACACAATTAATGGCCGTACAACTCAATAATTAACAAACGATCATTTAACATGAACTCCAAACATTAGCAATTTATACAATTTTCAATGTAACATGAGCATAAACAAACTCTTTCATCTCCTGGAAAAGAAAAGTTCTGCGTTTTGGTGCTATCCAAGCACTTTGAACATGTAGAAGGGTAGACGTAACAACCCAAACCTTAGAGCTATTTATTAAACCTGCAAAACATAATTTGAGTTTATCATGCAACGGCTGATTTCCCAAGCCTCAGGCTGAACAAGCAAAATTACGTTTAAAATAACCAAATAAGGTTATATTATTATTCCCGAAAAATTGGGAATCAATTTGCATAATCACACAATAGGAACCTTAAGCGGCCTCTTAATGACTTTATTTGAAGCCTCAATTGATGAAACAAAAAGGAGGAAGCCATAAAAGACCTTCCTTCTCCTTTTAGTGATAATGTATCTTTCGCCACTGTTATGCCACATATTTTGCAACCAGTGAAATAAACATGAAACCAACACATACATACATATACACATACATACACATATATATTTTAGGTGTTCCATTTAACCAGAATTTCATAATACAGTGTGATTCAACACCAATTTTATTTCGGTAGTCACGTGAGTGACTACGTGAAGACCCCGCCAGCACGCATGCGCGACATATCGTCGTACGCATGCGGAAGCGACGGTCGGGAGGAGCGGGGCTCCTCCAGCGTAAGTTTAAATAACTTACGCCAGGTAAGTCTCACCGGAGGAGTTGAGCGTCGACGAGAAACAAGATCATTATGGAATCACGGAAGTCCAAGAGAGAGCAGCTGCTATGGAGAGCAGCCAGCGAACCGCCTCTCCAGAGCCACAGGTATTACCTGCAGCTCCCGACTTCTCGCCCATGAGGGCCGTTGGTACTCCACGGTCGGGCGGCAAATCCACCCGGAAGGTGGGTCCGGCCCCGAGGACACCCCGTTCGCAGATAGCGACGGAGGTCGTCTAACCCGCATGGAGCGGATGATGGAGCAATTGCTCCAACGTTTCCTGCTAATGCAGGGGCAGAGTCACAGTGGGCCTCTTCGCAGGCCCACGGCAGGTTCCTACCAAGGACTGCCAAATGTCTCACCCTCCTCGCAGGGGAGCATTGAGGGTCAGAACTGGGCTGACCCAGAAGAAGGGGAGCTGGCTGAACTACCATCTGTGTCAGGGGTGTGTGAAGAATGTCTGGATATGGTGAATAAACATGCTATGCCGACACAGAAAGGCCTACCTATCCACCCTAAGCTGGCAGCTAGCATTAACTACATGACGACAAACCAGCTACAGGAACAGGCCATAATTTCCACAGCTGAAAAATATATGGCTCCTGAAAACTGCAAATCACTTAATGTCCCTGCGGTGAACAACCCTATTTGGGGGAATATGAGCCCCTCGAGTAGAGGGCAGGAAATCAAACTTCAAAGAATCCTAAAGCTCTTAACCGCCGGGATCACAGCAGTGGCCAGAACTGCAGTGGGGTAGAGTTGCCGGAAGAACTGCAAGATGCCCTGGCTCTACTGTGTAATACACAGTATGAGATAAATTATTTCAGAAAAAGCATCATAAAGCCGGCGCTTAACCCCAAGTTTGCGGGGTTGTGTAAGCCTGGGAAGACTCAGCCTCCAAGCTTGCTGTTCGGGGATAACCTTCCCAAGCAAGTAAAAGATCTTGACGAGGAGGCCAAGGCCTTGGGCCTGATCAAGGTTCCCGGGCCTACCAAACCTCATTACCCACAAAGACAGCACCCCTACACACCCACCGGACAGAGATACCATCAGAGACCTGCCGGTGGTGAAAGCTCGAAGGCCGGCCAACCTGCACAGCGGTCTTTTTTAGGCCATGGCCCAGCCCGGCCTTCTTGGAAGATGCACCACTCCTACAACACGATGAATCAACAAAGAAAACAGGGACAGAAACCGCAACATCGGCAATAACCATGGAGGTAGGTGGGCCTGGTTTCCCCAGAAACACATCTTGCCTAAATTCACTTTATGTAGGGGGCCGGTTGCACATGTTTTATGAAAATTGGCGCACTTTTACCTCTGATCCTTTCATACTCAGGAGTATTCAGTGCTACAAAATTGAATTTATTCACGAACTCCCTACCCCGGTCCAGCATTCACCTAGCCGAAAATTCATACTCTCTCAAAAAGAGAGGGTAGCAGGGCATGCTGAAATATACAGATTAATTGAAAAAGGGGTAATTGAAAAGGCCACCAAAGAACCACAGGAGTTCGTGTCTAATATATTCACCAAAAACAAAAAAGACGGTGGTTGCCGCATTATCATAGATTTGACCGAACTGAATACTTCTGTTCAGTATGTTCATTTTAAAATGGACACCTTTGACACTGCTATACAGTTAATAGATTATGGGTACTACATGGCATGCATTGACCTCAAAGATGCATACTATTCAGTACCAATACACAAGGATCATAGGAAATATTTAAAATTTACCTGGATGGGACAATTATGGCAATACAAAGCCTTACCTAATGGGTTATCATCAGCACCCAGATTGTTTACCAAGATATTAAAACCAGCCTTGGCCTACTTAAGGAAACAGAATCATACTGTTATGGCCTATCTTGATGATATCCTCATTGTTGGGGAAAGTTTGGAAATGGCTACATTGGCAGTAACAGCCACGAAACATCTCTTTCAGAAGCTGGGTTTCATTATACATCCAGATAAATCAATATTAAAACCCTCTACCACCATGAAATACTTGGGGTTCAATATCGACTCAGTGAAAATGTCTATCACGTTGCCACTAAGTAAGGTGGAGGACTTGATAGAGGCTTGCAGGAGCCTTATTGGCATCAAGGACCCATCCATTCGGCAGGTGGCCAGGGTGATTGGGAAGATAGTGGCTGCTTTTCCCGCAGCACAATATGGGCCTTTACATTATCAAAACTTACAAAGAGCCAAAATTATGGCGCTTAAAAGTCATGCAGGCCATTTCGACAGGCCTATGAAAATACCAGAAAAGGCAAAAGCCGAATTAAATTGGTGGATGGCTAATGCCCAATATTGTTCCAAACCCATCACTATCATCAATCCCTCGATCACCTTACAAACGGATGCCAGTGCCAAAGGTTGGGGAGCTACTAATACTACCTCTAGTTGTGGAGGTAGATGGAGTGCACAAGAGTTAACCCTATTCAATAATTTGGGAATTAACTATTCATAAATGCTGGCAGCATTTCACGGCCTCAGGGCATACTGCACAAACATGCACAAAGTTCATGTTAGGATACAAATTGACAACACCACGGTGGTGGCCTATATTAACCACATGGGCGGAATAAAGTCGATATCGTGTGATGAATTGGCCAACAATATCTGGCTCTGGTGTCTGCAAAGGGAAATTTGGATCTCAACCACTTACCTCCCAGGCAAGCTAAACACAGTGGCAGACACCAGGTCACGCAAATTTAACGACAACATAGAATGGATGTTGGATCGAAAAGTGTTCACAGATATTGTAGAACGTTATGGGACACCAGATATCGACCTCTTCGTGTCCAGATTAAATCACCAACTACCAACATATGTTGCTTGGGAACCAGACCCTGGGGCAGTAGCGATGGACGCTTTCACGCTACATTGGGGGGATTTGTTCTACTATGCATTCCCCCCTTTCTGCCTCATCAGTCGGGTCTTGCAGAAAATAAAACAAGATTCCGCATCGGGTATTTTGGTGGTGCCCGACTGGCTTACCCAACCATGGTTCCCAGCGGTACAGAAGATGGCCACAGAACCTTGCCTTCGGGTCAATAAACGACCTAGCCTGCTCATTCATCCTGTCACAGGAGAACATCACCCATGTTATGACCGCATGGACCTGTTAATTTGCAGATTTTAAAACGGCCTCTTCGCGGATTCGGACTCACCAGCAGAACGATAGACACCATCTCGGCGGCATGCAGGGAGTCCACCAGGAAGCAGTACCTTACCTACATCAAGAAATGGGAAGGATTCTGCGCTACTACCAACACTACATATGAATCCGCTACCATTACAGAAGTGCTGGAATTCTTGGCTACCCTACACTTTGATGAGGGACTGAGCTACAGTGCCATAAACAGTGCCAGGAGTACACTATCATCCTACTTGGGCCAGGGGAGTGACCAATTGGGAATTGGATCACATCCATTAGTGTCCAAACTAATGAGAGGAATATTCAATTCCAATCCCCCTAGGCCCAGATATAACCATACGTGGGATATCAGCACAGTCCTAACTATGCTGCGAGGATGGACACCTAACACGGGACTCACTTTGGCAAAACTCACATACAAAATGGTAATGGTTATGGCACTTATCACGGCACAACGGGTCCAGTCTCTGCACAAACTCAATCTGGATGCCATGACTATCACCAATGATAAAATCACTTTTCATGTGCAGGGACTGTTGAAACAAGATCGACCCGGAGCGTCTGGTCATACCTTGGAATTTCTGGCATATCCAGCAGATACCCGACTCTGCATCGTCACGTTAATTTCACAATATATCACAGTCACCAAAAATCTCAGGGGCATGGAGACAGCTTTGCTTATAAGCCACAAGAAGCCCCATCATAAAGTCACGGTGCAAACCATTTCTAGATGGTTAAGGGTGGTTTTGGATGCGGATGTGGACACTAATATATTCAAATCTCACTCCACCAGGGCGGCATCCACTTCGGCGGCATAGGAGGATGGAAGTACCTTTGGACCACATCCTGGCCACAGCGGGTTGGAGTAATGAAAGGACTTTTCACCGCTTCTACAACAAACCCGTTGCCACCCCTGACACTTATGCAGGGAGGATTTTGAGTACTGTCAAATAATTTACCCCTATGGGATATTTATTTGTTTTGGTATGAATAAATACCTATTTTTGTTTTTCAGCCAGTGTCATGTCTGAATTACGTTCATCCTCTCATCCCAGCATAGCAGTGTGTGAGCATGGAGCTTCCAGGGCATGAAATCGCAGAGCTTTGAAATCTTCACGTAGTCACTCACGTGACTACCGAAATAAAATAGTAAGATTAAACGAGAACTTACCAGTTTGAAGTTTGATCTTTATTTTATGAGGAGTTACGATGAGGGATTACGTGCCCTCCGCTCCCAACCCTCTACTATAAAGATCACCTGGTATGAAAGTTCTCTCTTATCTTACTATATTAGTCATGGTAACTGTCTGTGATTTCACACCACTGCTTTGAAGAATGTCGCGCATGCGTGCTGGCGGGGTCTTCACGTAATCCCTCATCGTAACTCCTCATAAAATAAAGATCAAGCTTCAAACTGGTAAGTTCTCGTTTAATCTTACTATTCTGTGTTGCCATTAACCTATATTTGATGATTCTCCTGTGGCAACAAGATTATGTAACCATTCCCGGGGTCTTTAACTGATTGCACCTTCGTGACTAACATATGCCATCATCATAATGTATCAACCTAAACCCGACAGTATGACAGCCTAAAGCATGACAGTATGCATAGTTCTCCAATCACTCTTTAACCCATACAATGCCCGTAGGGTCCATAGATAGTTGATACCAATAACAGAAAATTTGGCAAGTCATGCAAGTCTGCTCCACCTCCAAACTCGAGATTATATTTGCAACTTGGTATCTACCATAAACAGCAACTGTGGCCCAATATCCGAGCCAGTCTTGCAAGACAATCTTGGTCCTTCTACTGAACCTGCCCAATTCTAACCTGCTTGGAAAGCTAGTATTGTCCATTTTACATGGTTAGACCCCTCAAAGTAGCTGATAATGTCTCAATCATTTGTAATGTATAACTAAGTATACACCTTACCAAGCTGTAATTGGTCCCTTAATTGCAGAGTAGCACAGGTACAGTGCCTAGAACCTCTGGCCAGCTTTCATGCTGCCACCAACTTCAGTGAACCGCTGCCGAAGAAGACGTGGGGTGCGTTGTCGCCGAAACTATGAAACCTTGCTCGTTCCAATAGCTTGTGCTTTGTCCTCCATGTTTCGCCTATGGAAACATCTTACCTGAATAGAAGATTCGGCAGCCAACTGTAATATCCCCCTGAGAGCGGTGTTCACTGCACATGTGTTTGGAATAGCAACTTTTCTGCCAGGCATAGACCTCTGGCACGTGCCCTACATCCCTTGGGCATGCTCTACAGCTATACCCTCAGACTTGGCGTCAACCAATCCCGCATGCTCTCCTCTTACATGAGGGAGCCATTAAGCAGCCTGGGAACCGCATATACTTGGGTTTCCCCTCCACCGAACCCAGCCTAACCGTTTAGGTTAGTTTTAACCCCATGTCCTGGGGACTACTACGGTCTAGAACCGCATATACTTGGGTTTCCTCTCCACCGGGAACCCAGGCTGACCGTTCAAGTCAGTTTAGCCCCCATACCCTATGGACTACTGCGGTCTGGAACCACACTATTCTTGTGTATCCCCTCCCCGGGAACCCAACGTGTGGAGTCACTGACCGCATTATCAGTGACTCCGATCGCGAACCCGACATTCGCCAGCTCTCCACTTCCGCGGTCGGACCAGGGTTTTTCCCCAAACCCCTAGGCTGGTTCCCTCGTCGGCCATCACGAACATCCCGCAAAAACCCCGGAGGTTCCTGCAGGAGACGTACAACAGGTAAGGAATAGCACTTACTTGAAGTTTTAGACTTACCGTTGGAGGAGCTGCGCTGCTCCACAGTCGTCTGCACGAAAGCGTCTGACGCAATGACGCACGGACGGCTGTACGGGGTTCTTCACGTAGTCACTCACGTGACTCCGAAGTAAAATAAGCTGCATCCCAATACATGACAAAACTAAATCAATAAATCAAAGACTGGAGGGAATAGCTTTAAGGTGAGAAGGGTATAATTTAAGGGAGATGTGCGTAGCAAGTTTTTTTTTTACACAGGATGGTAATGCTAGGGGTTGTGATAGTAGCAAATACGACAATGGCATTTAAGATAATTTTAGATAGACACATAGATATGCAGGAATGGAAGGATATGTATCACACACAGAAATTAGATGGAAATTAGATTACCTGAAAACATTTTTGGCATGGACATTGTGGGCCAAAGGGCCTGTTACTGTGCTGTTCTAATACCAATATCAATGTCTGAATATCTTTCCCAGACTAGCAGCTGCCAGTGTTTACGTTAGTATTTCTCACTTCACCATTGTTTCCCGTTTGGTCAAATTCATTTCTGATCCATATCCTAGTTTCCGTTACTGGATCATTGCAATTTTGTTCATAAAACATAAACCATTCCCCTTAAGAATACAAAACAGGCTAAAAGATAATGACTGATATTAACAGAAGATATTAAAAAATAATCAACAGAAGATGCTGAAATAGGAAGATCAACTGCAGCATTCCAGTCAAGAGCCGCTGATTTGCAACAGTCTATTAAACTGTGGAGCATTTGAAAGAGACTACGTTTATCACAACCATTTAATGCAGATATGACCCCGATGAAACAAAATTAATTTGGGATATCAATGATATAGACTCAACTGAGATAGTTTTATACTTGGTAGCTTGAAGGTATTATCCTTCGATTGCATATGTAGCATTTGATTAAAGGTGTTCAGCGCTTATTTTCATTATATAATTAAAATAGGGGGGGAAAATAATTTGCACTAGTTTAGACAGGGAAAGAGGCTTTTTCTTGATGTCAGATAGAGAGTGTATCCTTAAAGTCTCATATTAATTAATCAATCATTCCTTTACTGCAGATAATGCAGTGTGGCCTGTGGTTTAATGTTGCAGTAAGCACACCACATTCTGAGCAGAAGCTTCCTTCCTTCACCCCACTTGCCTAGTAAATCTAGATGTCCTGCTAGGACATTTCTTTTTGATCTGCCTCATTAAAGAGTACTGATGGAACTCTTGTACATGTCCCGGCATTGATTTACAAGCACTGATCTCTGGCCATGCACAAAATAATTCAGCTAGAATGTGAAACGCGAATTCCCCCCACCTCGACCTCAAGGCTACATTTATGAACTTTCATTCTATGGAATAACTACAGATGAAAATTAAACGTTGATCCGTTTTTTTTAATGACAATGCTCCAACTTTACGGATTCACCAAAGAATGAAAAGCCAGTTCAGTTGAGAAACTATAATGAGCAATGTTTCCAGAGATGGTGAAAATTTAAGGCTTATTAATTTATTTAAGGATCTATTTAAGATTATAAGCATGAATGAGCAGAACAAGCATTAACTAAACAGCAAATTAGTGTTCTAGCACATGTAATGATAATGTTATAAGAAAAATTAAACTTTTGTCACATGCAATTTTTTTCAGTTATTTTCTTAAAATCACTGTTCGGTCTAATCAGATCTGCTGTAATTAAGATGCATAAACAGATTCTAGAATCTGAATCATGATACCAGTGTTTTATGCATTTTTCAGTCCAATTTCAACTATACACAGAGTGGATCTGGCTGGAGATCATTTTGTGAAATCATGCCAGATATAAAATTAGATGGAGAATTACCATGATCGCTTCATGTTAGCACACCGGATGTTTTCCCAGTATTAGGTATACACCAAATTTTACTTCAGTGACATGTAAGAGATGTTTCCACATATGCATCATAAATTGCAGCTGGAAGCATCGCACCATGACTATTGTGGAACAATTTCTGTTTAATGTGGACTATATTTGCTATGGTGCTGTTCTCACTACGTTTAATCAAGTCACGAGTCAAGACTTGGCAGGGACCCAGCGTGGGGGGGGGGGGGGGGGGGGGGGGGAGGAGAGAAGGGGGAGGGGGGCAGCACTCTCGTTTCAAATCCTCTGCCTAGGGGATAAGTCTGTTTGTTTGTTTGTTCATTTGTTCTGGTGAAGGAGCTGTACACACGGCAGCCAGACAACAGTCGCTTGTCTTTTTTTTTCACTTTTAATTTCAAGTTTTCATGTACCTTGTTGTGTTTGTGACTGTTAGCAGACCAATTTCCCTCTGGGATGAATGAAGTTTCATCGTATCGTAAAAATATTTTATTGTCATATGTCCCAGATAGAACAATGAAATTCTTACTTGCAGCAGCACAACAGAATATGTAAACACTCTGCTGACACTGGGAGACCCAAGAGAGCACATTTATATAGGGCAGCAAACTGTTCCCATCTCACAGATAGTCCAAAGCCCACAGAGTGCGCCACGCATGATACCAAGTGCTTGTTTCTGGGAATCACCTGTTGAGCTACTCATCCAGTGACTACCTTAGTGCTGATACCATAGGCAGCATTGGAAATGTCGTGATGGCCGTTCAGGGCGAGTTAATAACTCAGAGATAGAGAGAAAAGGCCACATTAATCAGTGAACAGCCAACTTGCAGCGAGTCCTGCCTGGACCTCTCTAATGAGCAGCACATTAGCAAGCTCAGCATTTCCCAGATGGGCATCGATGATGTCAACAACATTTTGCCTGAAGATCTCATGTCTCGACTACTTTCTTCATGAAGTCAAGATTACATCGTCTCTGAAATGCCTTAATGCAGAATCAGAAATATAGAAAATAGGTGCAGGAGTAGCCCATTCGGCCCTTCGAGCCAGCACCGCCATTCAATATGATCATGGCTGATCATCTAAAATCAGTATCCCGCTTCTGTTTTCTCCCCGTATCCCTTGATTCCTTTAGCCCTAAGAGCTAAATTTAACTCTCTCTTGAAAACATCCAGTGAATTGGCTTCCACTGCCTTCTGTGGCAGAGAATTCCACAGATTCACAACTCTATGGGTGAAAAAGTGTTTCCTCATCTCAGTCCTAAAAGGCTTATTCTTAAACCTGTGACCTCTGGTTCTGGACTTCCCCAACATGGGGAAACACTTTTCCTGCAGCTAGCCTGCCCAATTCCTTAAGAATTTTATATGTTTCTATAAGATATCCTCTCATCCTTCTAAATTCCAGTGAATAAGCCTATTCGATCCATTCGTTCTTCATATGTCAGTCCTGACACCCGGGAATTATGAGAGGCATAGATAGGGTAGAGGCACAGAGTCTCTTGCCCAAAGTAGGGGAATCAAGGACCAGAGGACAGGTTTAAGGTGAGGGGGGGGGGGGGGGGAGGATGTAATAGGAACCCAAGGGGTAACTTTTTCACACAAAGGGTGGTTGGCGTATAGAACGAGCTGCCCGAGGCAGGTACTACCGCAATGTGTAAGAAACATTTAGACAGGTACATATATAGAACAGTTTTAGAGGGGTATGTGCCAAATGCAGGCAAGTGAGTCTTGTGTAGATGGTACAGGTTGGACGGTGTGGGCAAGTTGGGCCCGAAGTGCCTCTTTCTACGCTGTAAGACTAAGCTTCTACGATCGATGGAAGTTTCCACTTCAATTTGCTGGTCATCATGAATCACAAGAATGTTCTTGTCATGAATGCTAATTTCTGGGAAGCATATCAGCTGAGGAAATGCACACCACTGCACATTTCTCACTGGCCAACATTGCTTGGCGGGTTGCTCACAGAGGACGAGAGCTATTCTTTTTTTTTCCTGGCTCTTGATGCGAGTATGCTCTCCATCTATAGCTCATAAGTGATAGGAGCCAGTAATAGAATTAGGTCATTCAGCCCATCAAGTCTGTTCTTCTGTGGCAAAGAATTCACCACCTCGTTCATACAGCTGCCGAGTGCAGATACAAGAACCACACATACTAGGATTACGATGGAGAAAAAATACCTCAGGTCTTCCAAAAAAGAGATGTTACAGTCTTGGGGCACCCTGCCGCACACACCATGCACTGCTGCTCTCTACACGACCTTGTCAATTGACGACAACATTCACGGCCAGAGGAAGCAGAGTGAGGAGCCCTGAGGCCAGTAGATCACAAGGCAGAGCACGGAAAGCAACAGCAGCAACTAGAGAGACTGCCGGGAGAGGATGTCCCTGCTCGCCCTTGCTCAAGATCCACAACCCACACCCCCCCCCCCCCCCCCCCCCACCCCACAAGCTAAGCAGAAGAGGCGATTTTCAAAAGAGCACTGCACAAAGAACACAACTCAATGCAAACCAAGATCTTCTCCACTCTCCAATCCACTGCACCAACATTGTTCATCAATAACCAGCTCAGAAAATCCAGATATTATATAAATTATCCTCACATTCTGCAATGCAAGTACACTCTCAATGAATATAACAAATAAATTAATTGCAGTTATTTCATTTTAAATCAGCTTAATACACAATCCTTGTGTTTACCCATGAGTGCTATGCAGATTAAAGAACTAAGACCTCCACACAAAATATTTTTCTGAAGGGATCTCCACTCTTAGTTTGATTTAGTATAGTTTGTTATTGTTCACATGTACCAACATACAGAAAGAAACTTGTTCTTTATGCTTTCCAGGCGTGTCACACTGTATGCGAGTGCAATAGATCCTCTTCTAGAACAGCATAGAGAGTCACCACGTTCTTGTGCCATCTTGCAGCTTCCAAGTCTCAAGTTGTAAGCAGTGGCTTTTAAATCATTTTCGTATATCTGGTGATGCCATGAATTATTGTCCAACATTGCTCCACTTGGGATTTTTATTCCTGAAGAAGAACAGCACAGCCACTTCCTGGCAGCCCCTTAATATAGAAACATCGTGGTGGCCCGTCGGTAACGACGACGGAGAGAAGAGGGCTGCACAAAAACCTGTGCGTGAATGAGTTTAAGGCGGAGAAGCTGTTGCACTGTAACAACCCCACCCTCCGGCCACAGAAGTCAGAGTCTAGTGGTATGAAAACTCATCACGGCTGGAGACTTCTTGGCTGCAGTGGATGGCCATGTCATCTTTAGTGCTCTGACTAGCCCTTCCCATTCCACAGTGTGTTGCTGCGTCGCCATTCTATCTCTTCCGCCTGGTCCGCCAAAGCAGACTTTCCATGAAGGATGAGCACATCACACAAGTTCAATTGGCCTACATGGCACCAGTTGTTAGGCATAGCCTTGACCTGACAGAAACATAGAAAATAAGTGCAGGAGGGGGCCATTTGGCCCTTTGTGCCAGCACCGGTATTCATTGTGATCATAGCTGATCATCTACAATCAGTAACCCGTGCCTGCATTCTCCCAATACCCCTTGATTCCACTAGCCCCAAGAGTTCTATCTAACTCTTTCAAACTCATCCAGTGAGTTGGCCTCCACTGCCTTTTGTGGCAGAGAATTCCACAAATTCACATCTCTCTGCGCAAAAATTCTTTCTCATCTCAGTTTTAAATGGCCTCCCCTTTATTCTTCGACTGTGGCCCCCTGGTTCTGGACTCCCCCAACATCGGGAACATTTTTCCGGTATCTAGCTTGTCCAGTCCTTTTATAATTTTTACGTTTCTATAAGACCCCCTACAATGCTTCTAAATTCAAGTGAATACATGCCCAGTCTTTCCAATCTTTCTTCATATGACAGTTCTACCATCCCAGGATTAACCTTGTGAACCTACGCTGCACTTCCTCAATAGAAAGGATGTCCTTCCTCAAATTAGGAGACCAAAAACTGCACACAATATTCTAGATGTGGTCTCACCAGGGCCCTGTACAACTGCAGAAGGACCTCTTTACTCCTATACTCAAATCCTCTTGTTATGAAGGCCAATATGCCATTAGCTTTCTTCACTGCCTGCTGTACCTGCACGTTTACTTTCAGTGACTGGTGTACAAGGACATCCAGATCTCATTGCACTTCCCCTTTTCCTAATCTTACACCATTGAGATAATAATGCGACTCCTTGTTCTTGCCGCCAAAGTGGATAACCTCACATTTACAAGTATCGACATTATACTGCATCGGCCATGCATCTGCCCATTCACTCAACCTGTCCAAGTCACCTTGCAATTTCCTAGCATCCTCTTCACAGTTCACACTGCCACCCAGCTTTGTGTCATCTGCAAATTTACTAGTGTTACTTTTAATCCCATCATCTATATCATTAATATTATTTTAAATAGTTGCAGCCCTAGCACCGAGCCTTGCGGCACTCCACTCCCCACTCTCTACCATTCTGACAGGGACCCGTTTATTCCTACTCTGTTTCCTGTCTGCCAACCAATTCTCTATCCATGTAAATACCTTGCCCCCAATATCATGTGCTCTAATTTTGCCCACTAATCTCCTGTGTGGGACCTTATCAACCGCTTTCTGAAAGTCCAGATACACCACATCCACTGGCTCTCCTTCATCCATTTTACTTGTCACATCCTCAAAAAATTCCAGAAGAATAGTCGAGCAGGATTTCCCCTTCATAAATCCATGCTGACTTGGACCAATGCTTTTACTGCTATCCAAATGCACCATTGTTACTTCTTTAATAATTGACTCCAGCATCTTTCCCACCACCGATGTCAGGCTAACTGGTCTATAAATCCCTGTTTTCTTGCTTGCTCCTTTCTTGAAAAGTGGGATAACATTAGCTGCCCTCCAATCTACAGGAACTGATCCTGAATCTATAGAACATTGGAAAATAATCATCAATGCACCATTATTTCTAGAGCCACCTCCTTGAGTACCCTGAGATGCAGACCATCAGGCCCTGGGGATTTATCAGCCTTCAGTCTACACAAAACTATTTCTCACCTAATGAAAATGTATTTCAGTTCTTCTGTCGCCCTAGATCCTCTGTCCTCTAGTACATCCAGGAGATTGTTTGTGTCTTCCTTAGTGAAGACAGAACCAAATAACCTATTCAACTCTTCTGCAATTTCCTTGTTTCCCATAATAATTTCACCTGTTTTTGCCTTCAAGGGACCCACATTTGTCTTTACTAAACTTTTTCTCTTAACATACCTAAAGAAGGTTTTACTATCCTTCTTTATATTCTTGGCCAGCTTACATTTATACTTCATCTTTTCACCCCATATTTCTCTTTTTGTTACCTTCTGTTGTCCTTTGAAAGTTTCCCAATCCTCTGGCTTCCCACTGCTCTTTGCTTTGTTATACAACTTTTGTTTTAGTTTTAAACCATCCCTAACGTCCGTTGTCAGCCACAGGGGGGATGCCTCTTACTCCCCTTAGAATCATTCTTCCTCTTTGGAAAGAAATTATCCTGCATTTTCTGGATTATGCCCAGCAAATTCTTGCCTTTGCTGTTCCACCATCATTCCTGATAGGTTTCTTTTCCAGTCAACCTTGGCCAGCTCCTCTCTTATGCCTTCATAATCACTTTTGTTCAACTGCAACACTGACACTTCTGATTTAACCTTCTCCCTCGCAATTTGCAGATTACAACTTATCACATTATGGTCACTACTTCCTAGTGGTTCCTTTACTTTGAGTTCCCTTATTTGATCTGGTTCATTAGACAAGACGAAATCCAGAATTACCTTCTCTCTGGTTGGCTCCACTACAAGCTGCTCTAAGAATCCATCTCGGAGGCACTCGACATACTCACTTTCTTGGGGTCCAGAAACAACCCGATTTCAAACTGTATATTGAAAGCTCCATAACCACAGTGGCATTACCTTTGTTCCAATTTTAAGTCCTGCTGCAACTTGCACCCTATATCCAGGCTACTGTTTGGGGCCCTTTAGATAACTCCCATTGGTGTCGTCTTACCTTTACGATTCGTCCATTCTATCCACAGCAACTCTACAACATCAGTCCCTATGTCACCCCTCGCAAGGGTCTGAATTTCATCCCTCACCAACAGAGCTACCCCACTTCCTCTGCTCACATGCCTGTCCTTTCTATAGGACGTATAACCCTGAATATTCAGTTCCCAGTCCCAATCCTCCTGCAGTCATGTCTCTGTAATCCCCACAATGTCATATCTACCAATCTCTAACTGAGCCTCAAGCTCATCCACTTAAGTCTACACAATAGACTTCTTATACTTCACACATTCATATATAATACTTTAAATCCATTACTTATCTCACTTTTCACATCAATTCCTATTTCACTAGGCCATTCTCTCCCATCCTTTCATGATCATTCTGTCCCATTAATTCTGGTGTAATTCCTAACTTTACCTATACTCTCTTTCCCTTTAACTCCATCCTTGTATTTCCAATTTGCCTCCCCGCCCAAATATTTAGTTTTAACCCACCTGTGAGGCAGTGGCAGGATGTTGGCCCTCCACCTATTAAGGTGCAACCTGTCCCTTTTTCAATATGGTAGAAAGAAAAGGCACAAAATGCTGGAGCAACACAGCAGGTCATGCAGCATCTCTGAAGAACAAGGATAGATTATGTTTTGATTCAGGACCCTTCTTCAGAATCTTAATATGGTCATAGAGTCATACAGTGTGGAAACAGACCACATCAGCTCAACTAGCCCACACCGACCAAGATGTCCCATCTACACTGGTCCACCTGCCTGTGTTTGGCCCATAACCCTTTAAACCTGTGTTATCCATTTACCTGTGTAATTGTTTCATAAACATTGCAATAGTCTCTGCCTCAACTACCTCCTCTAGTCATCCCCCTGTCCAAGGTCCTTTTCCCCAATTGCATAGTTTGGCCAGGCAGCCAGCCCTATGAAGAGTCCTGGAGGTTCCAAAATTCTTCCATTTATGAATGACAGAGGCCACTGTGCTCTTCTGGACCTGCAATGCTGCAGAAATTGTTTTATACCCTTCCCCAGACCTGTGTCTCAACACAATCCTGTCTCGGAAGTCTACCGACAATATCTTCATAGGTTGGTTTTTGCTCTGACATGCACTGTCAACTATGGGACCTTATATAGACAGGTGTGTGCCTTTCCAAATCATGTCCAATCAATTTAATTTACAACTGGTGGACACCAATCAAGTTGTAGAAACATCTCAAGGATAATCAATGGAATCCCGATGCACCTAAGCTCAATTTTGAGTGTCATGACAAAGGGTCTAAATACTCATGTAAATGTGATATTTCAGTTATTTCTTTTTAATCACTTTTCAAAATATTATAAACACCTGTTTTCACTTCTTCATTCTGGGGTATTGTGTGTAGATTGATGATTAAAAAAATGAATAGAATCCATTTTAAAATAAGGCTTTAACGTAACAAAATGTGGAAAAAGTGAAGGGGTCTGAATATATTCTGAATGCACTGCATGTTGCTAAAAACGAAGTGTCATGAATTTTCAATTTTTCATTTATAATATTACAACAGGATGACTTTTGGCATAAATGGCTATTTAGATTGCTGCAATAACATGGCAAAACTCTAATTTGAAATGTGCTTTGGTGGGGTGGGGGTGCTCATACTCACAGATAGGCACAAAAGAGGGATCTGGGCGATTCCCAATGGGGGCTTTACCAATTCCGTGCATCATCAGCACGGTGGCACAGCGGTCGAGTTGCTGCCTTACAGCACTTGCATTGCTGGAGACCTGGGTTCGATCCCGACTACGGGTGCTGTCTGTATGGAGTTTGTACATTCTCTATGTGACCGACTGGATTTTCTCCGAGATCTTCGGTTTCCTCCCACACTCCAAAGATGTACAGGTATGTAGGTAGATTGGCTTGGTAAAAGTGTAAATTGTCCTTAGTGTGTGGCTAATGTGCGGGGATGAGCGTTCTGGACCTCAGAATGGGGTGGAGGTTCACCTTCCAACAGGACAGCGACCCTAAGCACACAGCCAAGACAATGCAGGAGTGACTTTGTAACAAGTCTGTGAATGTCCTTGAGTGGCCCAGCCAGAGCCCGGACTTGAACCCAATCGTGCTTCTCTGGAGGGACCTGAAAATAGCTGTGCATCGACGCTCCCCATCCAACCTGACAGAGCTTGAGAGGATCTGCAGAGAAGAATGGGAGAAATTACCCAAATACAGGTGTGCCAAGCTTGTAGCGTCACACCCAAGAAGACTTGAGGCTGTAATCGCTGCCAAAGGTGCCTCAACAAAATACTGAGTAAAAGGTCTAAATACTTCTGTAAATGTGAAATTTCAGTTATTTCTTTTTAATTACTTTGCAAAAATATCTAAACACTTGTTTTGACTTCTTCATTCTGTATAGATTGATGAGGAAAAAAAATGAATTTCGTCCTTTTTAGAATGGCTCCAACGTAACAAAATGTGGAAAAAGTGAAGAGGTCTGAACATTTTCTGAATGCACTGTATACAAATTATATGTTTGTAAATGTATACATTGAAGGGAGAACTTAAAAGTCTATTCTATCTTTGGGTGCTATCACCTACTGGTGGCACAGATCGGAAGTTTTCCTGTGCACAGCTCACATTTCTGATTTTTGAGACTCCTCCATAGATATGCATTATCATTGCAGTTTTTGTACCAGTCTTTTATGTGGTCTTCCATACCTCAGTGACTTGAACACTAATTCTGTACTTTATCACTTCTAAGCTAAATTATATCAATGCTCTCCAAAAGCTTCAAGCTCTCCAAAACAGACACAAATATTCTGCCTCTTGCCAGGTATCCTATTCTCCCTGAATTCATCTCAATCCAAAACATCACCCATTCCTTCTATCCAGATATGCTGCCAATCCTGCTGAGTTACTCCAGCATTTTGTGTCTATCTTCAATTTGAACCAGCATATGCAGTTCCTTCCTACACATCCTATTCTCCCTGATTCAAAGGCTGGACTCCTCAATTATTTCAAGTTAAAACTATCATTGCACATAAATCCCTTCATGTTCTCATCTCTTGCTGTCTCTGTGACCATGCACGGCTCTTTAACCATCCTGTTCTCTCTGTCCCAAGCTCTGTCTTTGTCCCTTTGTGCATTCCATATTCCCTTTGACCTGATTTGGAAAGCTTGCCTTCAGTAGAACATGCCCCGAGCTCTGAAATCCCCAGCTAAACTTTCAATCTGATCTCCTATTAACTCCTTCTTTAGTTAAATATGCATTCGCATTTGAATGTATCTCTGTGAAATGTCTTTGAAAATGTTCCTCTGTGCTAAAGACACTGCACAAATGCAAGTTGTTATTATTGCTATTTTACTTTATATGTGGATATTTGTGAAATTATCTGAGAGTCTTAATTGCTTTTTTTTGTCTTTTGTGTCATCCCCAAAGGCTTCCTAAATTGCATCTCAAAATTGAACACTTATTTCAAAGTTAAATACTCACTGTGGTTAATGTGACTAGTTACAGCACTTACCGTTTACATTAATGGTATACTTGATGTTGCATACTACACCATTTGAACACTTATCGACATGTATTCAAATAAGCCTCTGATTTTAAACAAATGGGAAATTCTTGGTGCAGTGCTCAATGTGAATATGGTAAAATTGCTGTACTCCTCAAAGGAGTTAATGCTATCTAGTTTAAAATGGTCCTTCTAATCCATCTTTGTGTGGAAGCTATCATAATTTATAATTTTCATTGTCCTGCAATTTAGGCTCATGTAAAAGTACTTATGGCTAATTTATTATCCTTTTAAAATTTACATGGTGAAGATTGATTGCAATTATTACTGAAATCATTATTCTGTCAGCCAAAAGAATATTGAGTCCAGTATTATTGTATTTGCTAACCTCATTCAAAAGTGTTCATAGAAAAGCTAACTGATGACATTCCTGAAGATTCCTCTTTTTTTTGGTCTACCCCTATGCGATTTTGGCTGAAAGGATCCAGAATCTGATAATTAGCGCAGCATTAGCAAAGGGGAACGTACCGAATAGTTAAAAGCTTGGAAGGCTTGGGTAGAGTGGACATGGAGAGGATGTTTTCACTAGTGGAAGAATCTAGGACCGGAGATCATAGCCTCAGAATAAATGGACGTTCCTTTAGAAAGGAGATGATTCATTTCTTTAGTCAGAGGGTAGTGAATCTGTGGAATTCTTTGCCACAGAAGGCTGTGGAGGTCGTCAATGGATATTTTTCAGGCAGAGGTAGATGGATTCTTGGTAAGTATGGGTGTCATGGGTTATGGGGAGAATGGGGTTTGGAGGGAGAGATAGATCAGCTATGATTGAATGATGGGGTAGACTTGATGGGCCGAATGGCCTAATTCTGCTCCTATCACTTATGACCTTAAGAACCAGATACACTGTACCATCTGCAAAGATAATAAGAACTCAGGCCCAGGAACAATTGCCCTGTCTTAAAATATGGGGGATGAGATTTGGAAGAAGGAATTCCCAGATCAGGAATTTCTTTGCCTCTACCCTGCAAGACTTTACCTGCTCCAATTATGATCTGGCTGGCAGTCTACCAAGATGTGCCCACAGCTGTGCCAGCTCCTACCACCCACTCTTAAACTAGGAGAACCAGATCTCTCTGCTGGACCTGGATATTTCAGCAAATCTACGAACCAGCGCCATTTTTATCAGAAAGACCCATGTTTTCCAGCCTGCTTTATCCTCATGGAGCAGTTCTGAACTTTCCTATCATTTCGAAAAGAAATTCACAAAAACACAGTGGAAAATGCAAAAAGGTTTGATTGTTATCATTGAAGATCTCACTCAGTCTTCAAAACTGCAACCAAGAGAGATGCCATTTCGAGTTAAGCCCAGAGTTTGTCACTTGATCAAAGGTTAAGAACTTGAAATGTTATTCAGTCAGTCAAATAAATCAACAGTGAAGTCAAAACCTTGTTGACCTGGAAGCATGGAAAGATGAAGAAGCTCAAATCCACAAAAGGTACCATTTCTAGCCATAGGTTAATAAATTGGTTTCAGCTCGACAGTAAAGTACGTTTCACAAGAGGAATCATCCTTACTGATTTCAACTATCTCCATTACAAGTACAGGGGAATTTTCAGAAAAGACGATAATGCTGCACTGAGATGAATCTCAATAAGCAATGCTACAATTCACGTAATAGGTTGATTCTGCAATCTAAAACCTGCTGGTGGAGTAGCAATTTCACATATCCAGTACTGGAATTATATTTTCCATAGTTAAAATAAAAGTGTTGCCTGAATTCACAGAAGTGAATTCCTGTTCCTGAGGCTATATAAATTAGTTAGCCAATGCCAGAAATCAACAGGAATTTCCAAGTCATTGATCTTGGCTCACTTTGTGTGCTTTTTTTGAGTATGAGTTTTTAGGGAAATGGGCAGTCTGAAGAAGGCTCTCGACCCGGAACGTCACTCATTCCTTCTCTCCAGAGATGCTGCCTGTCCCACTGAGTTACTCCAGCTTTTTGTGTCTATCTTGGGCAATAACATCTACATGGAAAACCTGTTCATCCATAAGTTAGGACATTTCATGCCAAGGCACAAATCTGAAGGGTCAAATAGCCTCCAGCTATGCCGATTGTAAAATCTTCTGATGTGAATTGCATGTCTGGGAAAGTTCTATTTAACATCACGGATTTTGCAGTTGTATTGATGGCATTTTCTCGCAATATATCACAGCAATGTCAGTATTTCTAGTGATGTGAAGTCAAACAAAGAAATCCCAAAGTTGCTGCCAGGCAGGGCCTATGGGAGGGGAGTGCAGGGGGTACATCGTACCTGGGCCCTGGGTCCAAAAGGGGTCACGGGAACCAAAGGAGGTGTGCCAGGAATTTCCTCAAATCTCAGAAAATGTTTGAATATATTTTGTGAAGACTGGCATTCACATTTTGTGTGAGCCTACATAGTTTTATGTATTGTAATTCGTAGAAATTAAGATCCATAATAAAGCGGGGAATTTTAACGAGCGGGTGTGTGGTCGGGGTAACCTGATTAAAAGTGGGGGAAGGGGAAGACCCATCACTACTGATGGATCTACCCTGAAGGAGGGGGGAAGCACTAGGACACAGCAGTCATCACTACTGATGGATCTAACTTGTAGGAGGGGGGAACACTGGGACCCAGCAGAGTCAGACCACGTGCTGTCTGCATCGTGGAGGTTGTGGCTATGATCTTTAGTTGTGGGCCTCGTGCTGTGCCTGGAACTCTGGTGAGGTGACGGCTCTGGCCTGCTGGTGATCGGTGGAGTGGCGAGGGTCGGTGGAGTAGCTGATGGGGGGGCTGGAGTAGAGATACGGGCAGCAGCATCGGTGGCTTTCTGAAGACAATGAAGGTCGTAGCGGCGGTGGCTCCACCCGGGGAGGTGGTGAGAGTCGACGACAGTGGGCGGCAGTTTCGGTGGTCCAGGTCTGGGTTTAGAAACATAGAAACTTAGAAAATAGGTGTAGGAGTAGGCCATTCGGCCCTTCGAGCCTGCACCGCCATTCAATATGATCATGGCTGATCATCCAACTCAGTAGCCTGTACCTGCCTTCTCTCCATACCCCCTGATCCCTTTAGCCACAAGGGCCACATCTAACTTCCTCTTAAATATAGCCAATGAACTGGTCTCAACTACCTTCTGTGGCAGAGAATTCCAGAGACTCACCACTCTCTGTGTGAACAATGTTTTCCTCATCTTGGTCCTGAAGGAATTCCCCCTTATCCTTAGACTGTAACCCCTTGTCCTGGACCTCCCCAACATCGGGAACAATCTTCCTGCATCTAGCCTATCCAACACCTTAAGAATTTTGTAAGTTTCTATAAGATCCCCCCTCAGTCTAGCGAGTACAAGCCAAGTCTATCCAGTCTTTCCTCATATGAAAGTCCTGACATCCCAGGAATCAGCCTGGTGAACCTTCTCTGTACTCCCTCCATGGCAAGAATGTCTTTTCTCAGATTTGGAGACCAAAACTGTATGCAATACTCCAGGTGTGGTCTCACCAAAACCCTGCTCCTATACTCAAATCCTTTTGCTATGAATGATAACATACCATTTGCTTTCTTCACTGCCTGCTGCACCTGCATGCCTACTTTCAATGATTGGTGTACCATGACACCCAGGTCTCATTGCATCTCCCCTTTTCCTAATTTGCCACCATTAAGATAATAGTCTACCCTCCTGTTTTTGCCACCAAAGTGGATAACCTCACATTTATCCACATTATACTGCATCTGCCATTTATTTGCCCACTCACCCAGCCTATCCAAGTCACCTTGCAGCCTCCTAGCATCCTCCTCACACCTTACACTACCCCCCAGCTTAGTGTCATCCGCAAACTTGGATTCAATTCCCTCGTCCAAATCATTAATATATATTGTAAATAGCTGGGGTCCCAGCACTGAGCCTTGCGGTACCCCACTAGTCACTGCCTGCCATTCTGAAAAGGACCCGTTTACTCCTACCTTTTGCTTCCTGTCTCTATCCACATCAATATTGAACCCCCAATACCGTGTGCTTTAAGTTTGTATACTAATCTCTTATGTGGGACCTTGTCGAAAGCCTTCTGAAAGTCTAGATATAACACATCCTCTGGTTCTCCCTTATCAACTCTGCTAGTTACATCCTCGAAAAATTCTATAAGATTCGTCAGACATGATTTACCTTTCGTAAATCCATGCTGACTTTGTCTAATGATTTCACCACTTTCCAAATGCGCTGCTATCCCATCTTTAATAACTGACTCTAGCAGTTTCCCCATTACCGATGTTAGACTAACTGGTCTGTAATTCCCCGTTTTCTCTCTCCCTCTTTTTTTAAAAAGTGGGGTTACATTAGCTACCCTCCAATCCTCAGGAGCTACTCCAGAATCTAAGGAGTTTTGAAAAATGATCACTAATGCATCCACTATTTCTGTGGCTACTTCCTTGAGTACTCTGGAATGCAGACTATCTGGCCCTGGGGATTTATCGGCCTTTAATCCATTTAATTTACCCAACACCACTTCTCGGCTAACCTGGATTTCACTCAGTTCTTCCACCTTATTTGACCGCTGTTTCCCTGCTATTTCTGGCAGATTATTTATGTCTTCCTTAGTGAAGACAGAACCAAAGTAGTTATTCAATTGGTCTGCCATGTCTTTGTTCCCCATGATCAATTCACCAGTTTCTGAGTGCAAGGGACCTACATTTGTTTTAACTAATCTCTTTCCCTTCACATATCTATAAAAAATGTTGCAGTCAGTTTTTATGTTCTCTGCCAGTTTTCTTTCATAATCTAGTTTCCCTTTCCTAATTAAGCCCTTTGTCCTCCTCTGCTGAACTCTGAATTTCTCCCAGTCCTCTGATAGGCTGCTTTTTCTGGCTAATTTGTATGCTTCATCTTTTGTTTTTATGCTATCCCTGATTTCCCTTGTTATCCATGGATGCACTACCTGCCCTGATTTATTCTTTTGCCAAACTGGGATGAACAATTGTTGTAGTTCATCCATGCAGTCTTTAAATACCTTCCATTGCACATCCAAATGTGCAAATGTTTGGTCGAGAAGGCGGTGAGGGTTGGAGAGGGGTGGATGTTGTTGCTGCTCCTCGTGGTGGCCATCTCGGCCTCATGGTGGTCGGGCAGGCGCCGCCGCGATCCAGTGGTGGAGCTCTGGGCCTGCGGGCGGTCGGGTTGAGACTGTCGGTGGAGGGGCCGGTCTGGAGCGGGTGGGTGTGTGCTTGTGAGTGGGTGTGGGTGTGTGTGAGTAGTTGTGCATGGGTGGGTGGGTGTATGTGGGTGTTGGTGTAGGTGTATGTGTGGGTGTGGGTGTGTGTGTGAATGAATGAGTGAGTGGGTGAATTGTTGAGTGGGTGTGTGTGCATGGGTGTGCGTGGGTGTGTGTGAGTGTGTGTGAGTATGTGTGAGTGTGTGTGAGTGTGTGTGAGTGTGAGTGAGTGGGTGTGGGTGAGTGAGTGAGTGAGTGTGTGGGTGTGGGTGGGTGAGTGAGTGAGTGAGTGAGTATGGGTGAGTGAGTGAGTGGGTGCCAGACTTGACAGTACTGGCCTTTTGACAAAATATGAATTCCAAGTGCCTGTTTGAAATATAGGGTGGGCAGTATGGCGATGGTTGTTTCACCTTGCAACTTAACGTAGTAGCCTTTGATCGCCCCAAAATAAGTCAGGCCTATAGGATTTAGGCTTGGATAAAGACGAAAGGCAGCAGGATTGTGTTTTTTTCACCCTTTTTTCAGATATAAAAGTATAAATTATAAATCATCTCTCCAAAATATATTCTCACAAATCAGGAGCCCTGAAAAGACAAGAAAGAACAAAAGGAAAATGAACAAAGGGGTCAACACACGCACTTTCAATTTGGATTAAGTGCGGCTTCAAAAAAATGTTAATTGAACTCACCTATAGAATTGGAGCAAGAAGAAACTGTTGGAAACCTCATCCCCAAACAAGGAGCAGTTGATTTGGGTAATCATGCACAGGAATTTGATGAAGAGGCAGATGCAGAAAATGAAAATGGAAAACAGAAAGAAACAGACATACAGGCTCATGTGGAAGTGAATTTGGAAGACGAGAGGAGTAATCATAATGTAGGCCTTGACATTAGATATATCACAACCGAGTTTCTATCTCAAAAGGAAATAGAAAACTATGTTACGAATAGTCACATCCTTCTGCCTTAAACATTCCCAAATGATACCTGCAATTAAATTTAACCAGAAATTATACTGACATTTCAAAGCACTAACTCTCTCTTAAATATAGCCAATGAACAGGCCTCAACTACCTTCTGTGGCAGAGAATTCCACAGATTCACCACTCTCTGTGTGAAAAATGTTTTTCTCACCTCGGTCCTAAAAGACCTCCCCCTTATCCACAAACTGTGACCCCTTGTCTGGACTTCCCCAACATCGGGAACAATCTCTCTGCATCTAGCCTGTCCAACCCCTTAAGAATTTTGTAAATTTCTATAAGATCCCCCCTCAATCTTCTAAATTCTAGCAAGTACAAGCCGCGTCTATCCAGTCTTTCTTCATATGAAAGGTTGGCCATCCAAGGATTCAGTCTGGTGAACCTTCTCTGTACTCCCTTTATGGCAAGAATGTCTTTCCACAGATTAGGAGACCAAAACTGTGCACAATATTCCAGGTGTGGTCTCGCCAAGGCCCTGTACAACTGCAGTAGAACCTCACTGCTCCTATACTCAAATCCTTTTGCTATGACTGCTAACATACTATTTGCTTTCTTCACTGCCTGTTGCACCTGCATGCCTACTTTCAATGACTGGTGTACCATGACACCCGGGTCTCGTTGCATCTCCCCTTTTCCTAATCAGCCACCATTCAGATAATAGTCTACTTTCCTGTTCTTGCCACCAAAGTGGATAACCTCACATTTATCCACATTATACTGCATCTGCCATGCATTTTCCCACTCACTCAACCTATCCAAGTCACCTTGCAGCCTCCTAGCATCCTCCTCACAGCTAACAATGCCCCAGAGCCTTGTGTCATCCGCTAACTTGGAGATGTTGCATTCAATTCCCTCGTCCAAATCATTAATATATATTGTAAACTAGACTAAGTGGGACCCGTTGGGTCCCAGCATCACATGGGAGGGGGGGCTTTCTAGTATGGATGTTGTGGGCTGAAGGGACTGGTTTCCAGAGGTCTAGTATGGACATTGTGGGCCGAATGAATCCTTCGGCTGGCGGCTCAGTTACTCAAGCCTGTTGAGCTGGCAGATCACTCAGTCATGGCTGGTTGGCTGGCAGTTGACTCACGGCTATTCCTTGAAATTCCATTTATAGCAGGGTGCAAGGCTTCCAAATTCAAGTGCAGTTTCTTACCACTTCAAGCAGCGTGCAAGGCCACCAAATTCAAGTGCAGTTTCATACCATTTCAAGCAAGTTGCAAGGCCACTAAAGACAGTGAGTTGTGACCTCTCCCTTCTCCATCTTGCAGAGACTGAGGAGGCTTCTGGGTTTTATAGTCCCCCCTCCCACCAGAAGGAGGGTGGCCTTCATGGCGTGATTGACAGGAGAGAGAATCTCAACATTTTTTAAACACGAATTACTCTTTTATTTTTCATTGATGGGAAAAATCCTCTTGTACTGCGCATCGGAGGGGGACTATGAGTTAGATGACCAAAAATCACAGCCATAAGTGGCAGCGTTTTTTCTAAAATCAATATACAGAACAACAGGAAGTGGTCAAGATCAGACTTTTAGTAATATAGATAGCTGTGGAGAGCTGGGAAGGGGAGGGGAAGGAGGGAGAAAGCAAGGACTACCTGAAATTGGAGAAGTCAATATTCATACCGCTGGGGTGTAAATTACCCAGACGAAATATGAGGTACTGCTCCTCCAATTTGCGGTGGGACTCTGGCCATGGAGGAAGCCGAGGACAGAAAGGTTGGATACGGAATTTAATTTATTTTTTTAATCAAAACATTTATTCAATTATTAAAAAAATAATATTTACACTACAATAAAACAAGCCAGAACCCACCACCATAATACAATACAAACATATAGCCATAATAAACTACTATACAATTAAGTTACAATCCTTATTGAGGATACATTCAACACCCTGCAGAGCCCGCCCAGGGTGCTCTACTGAAAGCCACGCTCCTTCCAGAGGGACTATAAAACTCGGAACTGTTGAGTGCCCCCGTCAGTCTCTGTAAGATGGGGGAACTGAGAGGGTCACGTCCCTCAGAACTCCCCCAGGGTGCCCGTGGACAGGGCATATTCCCTTTCTAACTCCATTGGATACTGAACGGGAGGGGGAGTTGAAATGCTGAGCCACCGAGAGATCGAGTTTGTTGATGCAAACTGTGCGGAGGTGTTGGGTGAAGCGATCGCCAAGCCTATGCTTGGTCTCACCAGTGTAGAGCAGCTGACACCTAGAGCAGCTCATGCAATAGATGAGGTGGGAGAAGGTGCAGGTGAACCTCTGCCTCACCTGGAAAGACTGCTTGGGTCCTTCGATGGAGTCAAGGGGGGAGGTAAAGCGACAAGTGTAGCATTTCCTGCGGATGCAAGGGAAAGTACCGGGGAGGGGGTGGTTTGGGTGGGAAGGAACGAATTTACCAGGGAGTTGCAGAGGGAGCGGTCTCTGCGGAAAGCCGAAAGGGGAGGAGATGGGAAGACGTGGCCAGTGGTAGGATCCCGTTGGAGGTGGCTAAAATGTCGGAGGATTATTTGTTGTATAAGGCGGCTGGTAGGGTGGAAGGTGGGAACAAGGGGGACTCTGCCCTTGTTACGAGTGGGGGGGATGGGGAGTGAGAGCGGAGCTACAGGATATATAGGAGACCCTGGTGAGAGCCTCATCTATAGGCCCCCATTCCCTAAAGAATGAGGACATCTCCAATGCCCTGGTTTGGAACACCTCATTCTGGGTGCAGATGCGGCGCAGACGGAGGAATTGGGAGTAGGGGATAGAGCCCTTATAAGAAGCAGGATGGGAAGAAGTGTAGTCCAGATTTTCCAGCATCTGCAGTTCTTTCTTAAACATTTCTTTTGAGATACCTTCCTTTAAAAGAAACGCAGTATGAGATTCAAGAAAGATTTCTCAACTTTGCAGATTGTAGCAACAAAAGAGGGGAAGAAATTGTTCAGTTGATAACTGATACATTGAAAGAACATGCTATTCCTCTCAGTGACTGTAGAGCTTAAGCCTATGATAATGAGGCAAATATGGCTGGAAAATACAACGGCGCACAAGCAAAAATACAAAAACAATGCTCAAATGGAAAGTTTTTCACCTTGCGGTTGTCACACACTCAACTTATGTGGAAATGATGCTGCTGAATGCATACCTGAAGCAATAACCTTTTTTCGGAACAATTCAAAATGTGTACCAACTGTTCAGTTCCAGTCCTAAGTAGTGGAAAATTCTACAAACCCGTATTGGTTGTTCACTTCATGGTATGTCTGAAACAAGATGGTCAGATCGTGTTATATGTATAAAGCCTTTTGCAGCTCATTTGCCTGGCATTAAATTAGCACTGGAAGACCTCCTAGAACTAAATTTGACGGCCAAAACAAGAAATGACATCCATGGAATTTTATTACAGTGGCTTGCAAAAGTTTTCATACCCCTTGAACTTTTCCACATTTTGTCATGTTACAACCACAAACGTAAATGTATTTTATTGGGATTTTATGTGATAGACCAACACAAAGTGGAGCATAATTGTGAAGTGGAAAGAAAATGATACATGTTTTCCAAATGTTATTACAAATAAAAAACTGAAAAGTGTGGCGTGCAAAAGTATTCAGCCCCCCCCCGAGTCAATACTTTGTAGAACCACCTTTCGCTGCAATTACAGCTGCAAGTCTTTTGGGGTATGTCTCTACCAGCTTTACACATCTAGAGACTGAAATTTTTGCCCATTCTTCTTTGCAAAATAGCACAAGCTCAGTCAGATTGGATGGAGAGCATCTGTGAACAGCAATTTTCAAGTCTTGCCAGAGATTCTCAATTGGATTTAGGTCTGGACTTTTACTGGGCCATTCTAACACATGAATATACTTTGATCTAAACCATTCCATTGTAGCTCTGGCTGTATGTTTAGGGTCGTTGTCCTGCTGGAAGGTGAACCTCCGCCCCAGTCTCAAGTCTTTTGCAGACTCTAACAGGTTTTCTTCCAAGATTGCCCTGTATTTGGCTCCATCTATCTTCCCATCAACTCTGACCAGCTTCCCTGTCCCTGCTGAAGAAAAGCATTCCCACAGCATGATGCTGCCACCACCATGTTTCACAGTGGGAATGGTGTGTTCAGGGTGATGTGCAGTGTTAGTTTTCCGCCACACATAGCGTTTTGTATTTAGGCCAAAAACTCCAATTTTGGTCTCATCAGACCAGAGCACCTTCCTCCACATGTTTGCTGTGTCCCCTACATGGCTTGTGGCAAACTGCAAACGGGACTTCTTATGGCTTTGTTTCAACAATGGTTTCTTCTTGCCACTCTTCCATAAAGGCCCGATTTGTGGAGTGACTAATAGTTGTCCTGTGGACAGATTATCGCACCTGAGCTGTGGATCTCTGCAGCTCCTCCAGAGTTACCATGGGCCTCTTGGCTGCTTCTCTGATCAATGCACTCCTTGCCCGGCCTGTCAGTTTAGGTGGATGGCCATGTCTTGGTAGGTTTGCAGTTGAGCCATACTCTTTCCATTTTTGGATGATGGATTGAACAGTGCTCCGTGAGATCTTCAAAGCTTGGGATATTTTTTTATAACCTAACCCTGCTTTAAACTTCTCCACAACTTTATCCCTGACTTGTCTGGTGTGTTCCTTGGGCTTCATGATGTTGTTTGTTCACTAATGTTCTCTAACAAACCTCTGAGGCCTTCACAGAACAGCTGTATTTATACTGAGATTAGATTACACACAAGTGGACTCTACTAATTAGGTGACTTCTGAAGGCAATTGGTTGCCCTGGATTTTATTTAGAGGTATCAGAGTAAAGGGGACTGAATACTTTTGCATGCGCACTTTTCAGTTTTTTATTTGTAAAAATAATTGAAAACCATGTATTATTTTCCTTCCACTTCACAATTATGCGCCACTTTGTGTTGGTCTATCACATAAAATCCCAATAAAATACATTTGCGTTTGTGGTTGTAACATGACAAAATGTGAAAAAGTTCAAGGGGTATGAAAACTTTTGCAAGCTACTGTATATGTGACATATTTTGCCTGTGTGTTAATGTCAGCTGTGTGGTACAAACTATTAGCTGGCATAGAGATTTGGAACAAGGTCATCCAACTGGATGTGCCACACTGGATGTTGAAGCAGCAAACATAGAAACTCTCCTCACAGGTCTGACAAAACTTTGAAACACTGGAAATCCATGTCGAATGAAGCTAAATTGGTTGTGTCAAACCTAACGATAGAAATAAAACCCTCCCTTAGATGTGATGGAGTTAGGCGCAAGAGGGTAAGGCTGCATGATGACAGCACACCTGGTGCTACCCTGGAGGAAATGAATGGCACAGGTGATATGCCAGAAGAGGCCTACTTCAGAAAGTGTGTGTTTTACATATTGGTAGACAATGTTGTAGCAGGATTAACTGTCCGCTTCAATGCTGTTAAGCAGTTGGCAGAGATTTTTGATTTATTGTGGAAATATTTCACCATGTCTGAAAGTGAAGTGGAGAGAAATGTTTTGTCTTTATCAGACCAATATCCTGCTGAACCTAATGGTGATGATATTGGAAAAGAAGTGCAGCATTTACCCTCAGTACATAAAGCAAATGTTGTAAATGCACAGTTAAAGCCATTAGATCTGTTGAACTTGTTAACAGAGTACAGACTTGGTGACCTGTTTCCAAATGTTTGTGTTAGCTTAAGAATACTATTAACAATTCTAGTAATAGTAGCTTCTGCAGAGAGGTCAATTAGCAAACTCAAGCTGATTAAGAATTATTTAAGGTCTGCAATGTCTCAGGAACGTCTTGTGGATTTGGCCAGGCTAAGTATTGAATCAAACATTGCCAGAACAATACATTTTCATGGGTGTGATTCAAAATTGTTCACCAAAAAAGTCCTGGAAAGCTCTTTATTTAAAGTAAATACTAAGCCTAGCTACTTTTTTTTTAAAGCTTTTTACTAATAATTATGTCTCTGATGATCTGATCTACATTGAAATATAAAAGGATGTTTCAATGTGAATTATTTCTCCTTATGTGTATTGTAGCATAAACAAAGATGTTCAAAACAAATGTGCTTTATTCTCTCTGATTCTTTTATTTTATTTATATTTATTTATATTTATCATAGAGGGAGAATAGGAGCATAAGGCCTCAAATGCAGAAAATCAACAGAGCGCTCCATTCCACCCCTCTCTCATCTTCCATACCCTTTTTGGCCTTACAGGCTACAGCTCATGGCATAAAACTGTAGCGGATTAAAACAGGATGACTAATGGAGAAGGAAAGGGGGTCCAAAAGAAACTTTGTACCCTCTGATAAAATTCCTCTCAGAGGCCCTGCTGCCAGGGATGCACTGATCCCTCACAGTTGTTGTTTAATACTTAAAATGAATATTTCAGTTTTCAGCTTAATCAAATACAAACATTGCAATCTTTATGTTAAGCCATGCAAAAGGTTAAAAGTATTAATGAAAAACTTGGACCTTGCAATTCAGTGCCGGTGGCTGTAAAAATTCCTCATTGTAATTGGCTACTCAGCCAGCGTGCTGGCATCACTTTGGCTGTGCCCTATTGAACTGATACCTAGTAGCTACCAAAGTTCAGGTTGCAAAAATAACGATATTTTTATGGACAAGGTTCAGAAGTGAATGCTGACAATTTGTTGCTGGCTACAAAAATCAGTATTTCTATTGTGTAGAGACAAATACAATTCATGTGGAATAACCATACATAATGTCATCAAGAACTGGGATGACGAGTGGATCAATAAATTATTCTTAATTACAAAAATTGATGAAACATTATGTTTCGATGAAGTATAGTGTTGTTAGACTCAAATCCAATGTGACCAATTGCTATGCTCACTTGAGCCAGACTGGGAATAGCCCTTTGAATATATTTTGTTATATCAAATGATAATAAGAATAAAAAACAGATTTGTATCAGTCTTTGTCTTTCCGTGTCATAAAGTATGTATTTATGGCTTCACATCATCTCCAGGGTTTAGACCTCATTGCAGCTACCTGTATTAATCTGTCAAGTTTGTAATATTTTTTTTATTCATCGCTTCCCCGGTGTGAATTGTAACACACATGGGCAGATTGAGGACAGCATGAGACATTTCCCAGAAAAGTTTCCCTCAGTTAGATTGAGAGGAAAGCTTTGGATCATTTAGGATATTTTATAAAGTGGCGTTAATCGTGACCATTTTTGAAAAGAACAGGATTTAATATTAGCAGAAAATTTGTATCTGGACATATGCATTGTAGATAGACACAAACTGCTTGAGTAATTCAGCGGGGCAGGCAGCATCTCTGGAGAGAAGGAATGGGTGAGTTTTCGGGTTGCTGCACAAATGCATTGAACATGGGCACTTATAATGCACATCATTAGACTCATGAAGGCACAAGTTTTAACTGGTATATTCGGAAGTAATGAATATTCCTTATTCAATTGTAAGTAGATGAATAATTTCAGAGATTAATGGTTCTCTTAAGCCAAAGCTACCACCAATGCTAAATGACATATGGTTCTGCATTGTGTCATAGAGGCTACATCCTAAGTCATTGTTGTCTGCGAGCCAATTCTGCTCCTGATTTTTATTACAAATATGTTTCATATCAGTCTATGCCATACTAACAAGTCTAAAATCTCTCAAGGTGCTACTGCTCTTGAGTCATGTGTTTGTTATTGCATGAACAGACACCTGGTTATGGAGGGTTTGTAAGAAGCTTATAGATTTCCTGTTTGAAATCTTAAATGGCAAATAGTTCTAATGTCTTCAGCAGCCTAACGTTATGGCGTAACAAGGCTAGGTTGGCCACGCAATAAAACGGAAGGGCTTTAATTCATATTTCCTCAGTTATTTTGCTGTGCAGTTATTCCAGTTCCACCAGGGAAATCCATAAACCAACCCAGATGAAGACAATGGAGAGAATGTGAAAGTGCCAAATGGAAGGAGAGCTAAAGTGTGGTGGAGTTGTAATGAGAGATGGCCGTTTAGGAAAATAGAGAAATATACAAGTAACATAAAACACATATAGAAGAAAGGAGACATCAAATGTGAGACATGCTGAAAGGATGAGAGAAAACGTATGCAATCTGAGTTTTTTCTGACACTTGATTATTTAGATTGTCCAGCAGTTTGCCATTCCAGTACACAAGCTGGCATATCAATCAGCCAGACTGTATCACATAGGCAAGATCTTCTATTAATATTTATTTACAAATGAGATTACTCAGAAACATAAAGCAGGCAACTTTATTAAACTATTCCAAATGCCAGAAAACATGCAAAATCCTTATTGATCTCTGTAAATATTTATCAGTTTCCATTATATGACAAAAAGCCCCATGGCTTTTAAACAATTTGGGAGATTCCAACATTTTCTCTACAGATCAACCAATTCTTTCTAACTCTGGCAGGGTCAAATATGTTTGAACACAATTTGTTATATTTCTTTATTCATTCAAAGTAATGAAAGATTAAAAGATTTTGGTTGTTTTATTTGAAAAGTCTATCATGTGTCTGTGAATTCTCACAGGCTAATATGTTAAGGGCATGAATAGATTTCTAGTTAATTTACAATGCAGGCAACAATATCAATGCAAGGAACTGACTGGGGACACAGTTGACTTTGGATGCATGGACATAGTTGTGCAGCTTTACCTCCATAAAGACATTAAAGACACCCAATACCAGTCACCAAATCTCAATGGACTGACAGAGCTTTACTTCAGCCTCAGAAAGCATAGGGAGATTAGAGCACGTGAAATAAAGCAAGAGGGAACAATAGATTCAGTTCTAATAAGCAGCATCTTTTAAATTACCAGACTTTACCCTTCTAATTTAAGAATTCAATTCTTCACATTGAACTGACATTCCAGCAGGTAAATACAGCAGTTTCTAAGTGGTAGGTAGGTGAGTAGCTCACTGTGATTGTTTTACATTGGATATTATATTGTTGCCACAAAACAAAGAACCTGCCACCTCTGTTAGTGAGCTTCGATAGTACTAGAAGGTATTCAGTTCTGATTCTGTTTCCCATCAGTTTTTGTGGTGAAAATCCAATGAGGGCACAGGTCTTACTTTGGATACATCGAAAAAACATGTTTACAGATCTTAATACTAACTTCCAGCCTCCAGCTACGCACTGTGGCAGCCTTTATCACCACTCTTAATTTTCTGACACATGGTGCTTCTTGGTGCTGAATATTTAACCTACATTCTTTATTTAGAAACATAGAAACAAGGTGCAGGAGGAGGCCATTCGGCCCTTTGAGCCAGCACCGCCATTCATTGTGATCATGGCTGATCGTCCCCAATCAATAACCTATGCCCTTGATTCCACCAGCCCCTAGAGCTCTATCTAACAAATCTCTCAAATCCATCCAGTGATTTGGCCTCCACTGTCCTCTCTGGCAGGGAATTCCACAATTTCACAACTCTTTGGGTGAAAAAGTTTTTTCTCACCTCAGTCCTAAATTGCCTCCCCTTTATACTAAGATTGTAGCCCCTGCTTCTGGACTCGCCCAACATTGGGAACATTTTTCCTGCATCTAGCCTGTCCAGTTCTTTTATAATTTTATATGTTTCTATATGTTTCTAGTGTTTCTAAGCATAAAAACCAGGAACAGGATTGAAAGGCCAATGTGACACCCCAAAGGCTAGTCTTGGTTATTCAATACTTGACATGGCATAAAAAGGATTGCATGAATATGATGTGGGTGAGCTGACATACAACAAAGGGGCCTAATGAATGGTTGTTTTACAGACTAAAACAAGTTGAATAGTGGCATTTCCAAATTAGTTTAGTTTAGAGATACAGCATGGAAACAGACCCTTTGGCCCACCAGGTCCGCACTGACCAGCGATCCCCACACATTAACAACATCTTACACACACACAAAGGACAATTTATAATTTTACCAAGCTGATTAACCTACAAATGTGTACGTCTTTGGAATGTAGGAAGAAACCAGCGAACACGGAGAAACCTCACGCTGGTCATGGGGAGAACGTACAAACTCCATACAGACAGCATCCGTAGTCAGGCTTGAACCCGGGTCTCTGGCGCTGTAAGGCATCAACTCTATGGCTACGCCACCGTGCCACTCTATGTTGGCATTATGACAGAAACTGGTAATCGGAGTACAATTACTCAGTTTGTTGATGACACAACGCTTGGCATTACTGTGAACTGCAGGGAGATCATAATAATTTAGCAGCAGAATGTTGACAAGCTGATAAAATGGACAGACTAGTGGCAAATGAAGTTTAACGTGGAGAAACGTGAGGTGATACATTTAGTAGGCAGAATGAAAAGAGGTAATTTTGAAAAAATGACATAATTCAAAAAAGGTTGCAAGAGCTGAGGAATCGGAGTGGGCGGGTGGTGCACAAATCATCAAGCTGAGGAAAAGGTTAATAACAAACTCAGTTCTGAGTTGTATCAATGGAGTCATGGAGTACAAAAGCAGGGAAATCATACTGAACCTTTGTAAAACTAACCTCAACTGAAGTATTGCATTCAAATGTGTTTGCTTAATTTTAAGATGGATATGAATGTATTGAAGAACTAAACTCTAAACTAAACTAAACTAATCTGGAAATGCCACTATTCACATTCTTTCAGTCTGTAAAACAACCATTCACTCAGCCCCTCTGTTGAATGTTACCTCATCCACATCATATTCATGCAATCCTTTCCCTCCATTCAGCCTTAAAAAGATTGATGGCAATAGTTTCTGGGATGAGGGAGTCCAGCTACAAGGATAGATTAGATTTGGCCTTGGAAAGGTTTTCAGTGAACCTTGGTACTCGTGTCAATAAAATAAAATAAACTACACTAGGGAGGCTGGGACTATGTTCTTTGGAAAAGGGAAGACTGAAGGGAAATTTCATGGATGTTTATAAAATAATGATAGGTCTCGCCAGAACGTTTCAAGGGATGCTATACCCATTTGGGAATGGTGAATAACTCGAGGTCACAGATGTAAAATAAAGGGGAAGAAAGTTGAGATTGAAATTCAGAGAAAAAAAAAAATGTATTGTGTAATTGGGATGTGGAATGTATTGCTGCAGATATAATGGGGGCATTCTGGTCATCAGAAGGAAATTGTATAAAGATATGGTGGAGAAAAAAGTGCAAAACCACAGAGGTGGCGCGTAAAGGAGAATGGGGTTAAGAGGGAAAGATAGATCAGTCATGATTGAATGGCGAAGTAGACTTGATGGGCCGAATGGCCTAATTCTGCTCCTATCACTTATGAACTTATGAAATAAAACTAGAAAATTGCTCTGGTAGAGTGCTGTCATGGAAATGGACCAAATTGGCACTTTTTTGTGCTGTGATCATTCTATACCCCCATTTTAATAGTCTGTACTACCAATTCACAATGAACCATTTTTAATTGGTCAACTATGAGCAGCTCATTCCTTATTGATGAATGGTTGGATGATCTGTTGCAATTGTGAGCAATTCATTCATCAGATATCTTTTGTTTTAACTTAGATGCAGAGATTGTCTTGTAAACCATGAAAGAGACAAAAGAATATGGACACTGCTTGGTGGAATGATTTGATTGACAGCTGTGTTTGAAGTGTTTCAAAACGGGTCAATGTCATTATCTGGGTGTAGTTCCCCTTGATAGACAGCTTAGTGGTCAGACGTCTCCAATTACCCATTATACTGGGCCACATGTAGTTTGACAGTCAGCACTCAATCAGTTTTCTGCTTTAGACTGCAATATGTTAATATTCTCAGACCAAAGCAGTGTCTCCCACCTAGAGAGCCATGGAGTTGTCACTGATCTATTTTCTTCATGCTTCTGCAGTTTCTGTCATGAATTGCGTAGAAGGCAAAAGCACTGATCATACTGATAACCATTTCATAAGATTACAGGTTAACTCCTAAGACAAATACCATTGTTTAACTAATAGACACAAAATGCTGAAGTAACTCAAGAGATTCAAGATTCAAGAGATTCAATAGAGTTTATTGTCATGTGTCCCAGATAGGACAATGCAATTCTTGCTTTGCTTCAGCACAACAGAATATAGTAAGCATAAATGAATATAGAACAGATCAGTGTGACCATATACCATTATATATATATATATATATATATATATATATATATATATATATATATATTCATATATATATATATATGATAATGTGCAATGGGCTATTTATGTTCAGAGTTTTTCTTTAGTTGAGTTTAATAACCTGATGGCTATGGGGAAGTGGCTATTCCTGAACCTGAATGTTGCAGATTTCAGGCTCCTGTACCTTCTACCTGAAGGCAGCGGGGAGACGAGTGTGTGGCCAGGATGGTGTGGATCATTGATGATGCTGTCAGCCTTTTTGAAGGAGCGGCTGCGATAGATCCTCTCGATGGTAGTGAGGTCGGAGCCGATGATGGACTGGGCAGTGTTTACTACATTTTGTAGTCTTTTCCGCTCCTGAGCGCTCAAGATACCGAACCAAGCCAAGATACAACCGGTCAGCATGCTCTCACCTGTGCACCTGTAAAAGTTCGAGAGTGTCCTCTTTGACATACCGACTCTCCGTAATCTTCTCAGGAAGTAGAGGCGCTGATGTGCTTTCTATATAATTGCATCAGTGTTCTCGGACCACGAGAGATCTTCAGAGATATGCACGCCCAGGAATTTGAAGCTCTTGACACTCTCCACCATCAACCCGTTGATATAAACGGGACTGTGGGTCCCCATCCTACCCCTTCGAAAGTCCACAATCAGTTCCTTGGTTTTGCTGGTGTTGGGAACCAGGTTATTGTGCTGGCACCATATGGTCAAATGGTCGATCTCACTTCTATACTCTGACTCATCTCCATCACTCAGCGGGACAGGCAGCATCTCTGGAGAGAAGGAATGGGTGACGTTTCAGAAGGGTCTGGACCCGAAACGTTACCCATTCCTTCTCTCCAGAACTGCTGACTCCAGCATTTTGTGTCTATCTTCAGTGTAAACCAGCACCTGCAGTTCCTTCCTACATGTTGTTCAGCTAATGATAGTTCATCTACTTAGATGGCCCATCACATCCCAATTGCTATTCTCTGCTCATATAAGTTAGCTGCCTATTATTAAAGGTAGGTCTCGTCTTCCTTCAGATGAATCTCTATCGCTCTACCTGAGAACCAAGCTACTTTGCATTGCAGGAAATTATTCAGTCATACTGTTTTTCAAAATCTGAATCATGGTCCCTGCCCCTTAGAGATGGGCAGGAAGATAGGGGTAAAAACTCATTATCACTCACCTGCACAAAACCCACTTGTATAAAACTAATAGCACATTATATTACAAATTTCCAAGGTCAATTCTAATGAAATACTGCAGCAGTGCATAAACCCTTGCTAATCGCCGGAAGACAGGGAAGCTCCCAATCTGAGGGGAACTTTATATCTGAAGCTCTTACAGCATAGTTTAAGCCAGTCCTGGAAGACCCTGTGCAAGGACTTATGTTTGACCTGAAAATATGTCTTATTTGTTATACCAAACACTTTATGCCCAAATTGGCCCTTTATTATAAAATGCCTCTGCATGTGCTTGCCCAGAAAAATCGTAGGAGAAGCCAGTGAAGAAAATATATTATTGAAAAGAACAGCTCTCTCCACATGAAACAAAATTGTTCATTCAGTAGATTTGCCAAAACTTTTGTTTGAAAAAAATAGTTGGTTGATAAACCTGTTTATTCATAACCTTTTTAACTACACTTAATTAACTACAATGCTTATTTGGTGTTAATTGCAAATTAAGAAAAAAATAAGAAAGAGAATATATTCATGATCCTGTCACTTAATTACTCTGCAGGATTAGTGGAGTTAAACTTATTTTCCCCAATTATTTTAAATTGTAGCTTTTATTAAACTTGTTAAAATTGTCATCATGTTTCATAATTTTTCCTTTCTGATATTGTTTGATTTTCATGCTTCATATTTGTTTCCTTTTGAAATCAGTTTTATTTTTATTTATTTTCCTATGATGTATTTTGTTCTTGTTCTGTTAAGTCCCTCAGTTATTTTCCTTTACATATATCCCATTAATATTCCCATTTGTCTGCTCATTCTGTCTCCCCATGAATTCTTTAGATGATCAAATCATTCCTTCCTCTGCATGAGACTCCTTTTTCCCCGAGATTGCACCTCCCCCAACTTTAAGCTCACGAGACTGGGAACATTAGCACATCCAGCCAATGGGGAGCAAGTGGATCCTTTGGCAAACTGAGCTGTGAAGGAGTTAAAGGGAGTACTCTACAGCATTCACAACGCCTGCTGTAATTTTCACTGTTCCTCAGCAATATTGCAAAGGCAGTCTGGTTCACTGCATAGCTGTACTAATGAGACTCATCTATCTGCTTCAGTCACTGCCAAGCTTGCTTTTCTCCTGGAAGTCAGGAATGAACACTCTGGACAGGTCCTTGCTAGGCCGAGGCAGTTAATCATCTCTAAACGTGCTGGATGCCCCGAGGCAGTGAAGACACCAAACACTTAACCTAGCTCTAACTGCATGGCTAGGTAATAGAATGTAGATATGTATTCACTCTCTACTTAACCAACTGCCCTTTACTTCACAGGTCAGAGGTTAAATAGAAACCAGAGCTCACGCTAGTTTGGTAGTATTTTGTGTAACATTCATTAAGATATGTGTGTTTGGAGGAGACATAAACCATTAAATTCAACCCAAACTGCATCTCCAGGGATCACATTACTGGGTCAATTGCACTAACTACAGGGCCACAACCTTCTGACCTCAAAGGCTTCTTTTTTAAAGCAGTAATAAATACAGCTGAAAGTAGTTTTGCCAACAGGCATGGGAGGCACTTAACATCCTATTTTTATCACAAGATTGACTGAAGATGTAGATTTTATCAGTCCAAGTATAATGGTGGTAACACCTTTCGTTAGTGGTGTAGTTAAAGCTCTTATTCAGTGTAGCAGAAGGCCTTTAATTTATTTTTCCACTCCATCTACTGCTCCATATGTCTCTGGAATCTGCCTTTTTTTCCCAAGGCTCATGTTAGTATAAAGCAATTGTCTAGGATGTGTAAGAATTAAGTATCCCATCATTCAGGCTAGACATGCAATTAGAAGAGTTGCACCAATTTCCACGGCTGAGACCCTGTCACTTTTATTTATCCTTATTTGCCTGCATTTAGGGGATTTTATGGTTTAAGGCCAACTGCGTGTGTGTGTGTGTGTGTGAGTGTGCGTGTGTATATATATATATGCACACATACACACACACATACATATACATACATATATATACATATACACGTATATATATATATATATATATATATATGTATATGTGTGTGTGTGTGTGTGTGTGTGTGTGTGTATGTATATACACAGGCACACGCCGTTGGCCTTAAACCATAAAATCCCCTAAATGCCTGTATACATATATACATATATAAATATATATATATATATATATATATACACCCACACATATAGATAAATATATATTTATATATAGGGAGGGAGAGAACGGGGAAAAATCGTGGCAGTGATTTGGGGGATGGGACATTGTAGTGCAGAGGGAAAGGGAAGTGAATCATTTGTCAGTTAAATTGCAAGCTTGACGTGCAAAATAATGTAGATTGTGAGCTTACATTATGTGCACAGTGATGGAGCTTAACCCTTTCCATGCTCCCAGTACGACAGTGAACAGAGGTTGCACAGCCTATACTTAAAGACAGGCCTGGCTATTTAGCAAAGATAGCAGCAGTCTAGCATACTATTTGTACGGGCCTAATGGATTACAGATCCCCTGAGAGCTAATTATCATCTTTAAATTTCTTTTAATTTTGATCTCTGAATCATTCAACCTACTCATGTGTTAGTGGACCAAATCACGTGCTTTCTTATTTGTAAATTTTATACACAGCAGAATTTTATTTTAATGTTAATGGTTGGTCAGTCTATGTTCCTCTGTGGAATTGTTGACTTACATGTACATGTTGAGTGGGTGATTTAGTTTTGTTTAATTTAGAGATACAGCGCGGAAACAGGCCTTTCGGGCCACCGAATCCGCACAGACCAGCGATCTCCATACATTAACGCTATTCTGCACACACTAGGGACAATTTACACATACAGCAAGTCAATGTACATCTTTGGTGTGTGGGAGGAAACCGAAGGTCTCGGAGAAAACCCATGCGGTCACGGGGAGAACGTACAAACTCTGTACAGACAGCACCCGTAGTCGGGATCGAACTCGGGTCTCCGGAGCTGCAAGCGCTGTAAGGCGGCAACTCCACCACTGCGTAACCGTGCCGCCCTATTATTGTGTGATATTATGCATAGATTAGGTGGAAGCATTAGGGAAGGGTTGAAGGAACATTACCTCTTTATGGTTCCAGTATTTACTCCCAACTTTACTCCTAACTTGCTTGTTCCAGACATACAGAAGTAGATCTCTCTCCATCACAACGCAGACAATGAATGGCGGAGCAGAGGGACCGGAGGGGAGTGCCAGGGTACTGAAATTGGGAAGGGTACACATCCCGAGAGAAAGAGTTTGAAACAAAATTGGTAACTATTCTCCGTACAGACGGGCGATTTAGTATTTTTCAATTTTAATATCTGGAAAATAAGTAAGTGATTAATTTTCTACAGATAGATAGATAGATAGATAGATAGATAGATAGATAGATAGATAGATAGATAGATAGATAGATAGATAGATAGATAGATAGATAGATAGATAGATAGATAGATAAAGTATTTGATTCACCTCAAATTCTGTTCTAAGCGTAGCATGGATAAAATGTTACTCAGCTTTACTAACTCATTGCATTTTTGTCCACAAATCTATAGAAAGGCCTAAGAAATATTTATATAAATTATTCTCTTGACATAATTTCGCTTTTTTATCAAATACTTACATTTAAGCAAGGCACCTTGGTAAAATGTTCCCCTCCCATCACGCTCTCCTCTGCCTAGATCTAGGTGTGGGTTGCTGTCAGTGTTGTACTTGGTTATAATCGGTGGACATGCTGCCTGTTTGACCGGCACTTGCTGCCAGATGGAATTACATCGATGAGATTCAAGGCCGGTTCTTAATTGTAGGAGGGAGTCTGAAGAAGGGTCTCGACCCGAAGCGGCACCTATTCCTTCTCTGCAGAGATGCTGTCTGCCTCGCTGAGTTACTCCAACATTGCGTGTCTATCGCCAGTTCTTATTCGATCCTTGTCTGTGGGCTTGCACGTGAAACGAGACTGAATGATTTTTGGACACAGGTAATCTTTCTTTTGGATTATTGGATAGATATCCCAGAGATAATCTGTAGAAAATATAATTTGATTTGGTAATCCCATTATAAAAATAACATTCATATTTAATGTACATCACTGCAATCAACTGTTCCTGCAGGCACCTCATGCCCGTTCCCTTGAGCGTTGGAACAGATTAAATATACCTTAGGTACTTTAACAAGAAAATTATGACACGGATGTGGGAAGATTATGGGGGTTGAGGAAAAATTGCATTTTTGAAAAGACTGGATCCATTGCATCAGAATAAATTTATTTTACATCTGAGAAAGTTAAGGATTTATGAGACATGCATCAAACCGGGCTCAGTTGGATGTCAGTTGTATGAAGTAAAGTTCAAGAGAAAAGAAAAGCCTGGCTCCCACACAACACAATAGAGAAGGTTCAACTGCTTTTCACAGAGTGCACATGATTGAGTTTGGACCTGCACGATGTACACACAAGGTGGATTCTTCTCGCGGCCAGCTGTGCTGAGCATCATGTCACTGAATATGAGTCAGATGATACACTACCTTTCACTTTGGAATTAATTAAGGAGCATCCAAACCACTTTAGCAGATTAATCTCAGCTCTCCCAAATTGTCCCTTAAATTTTCAGATGCATTGATAAAAATCCATGTTCTTAAACAAATTCCATGATTAGCTAGGCATTTGCTGCAAGGTAACACACACAGAAGTTGAGATAATACTACTCCCACTGTGATGTAATTTTGGTCTTCAATGTGTTAGAGTTTCATTACTTGTGTGTTATCCCCACGTCCACACTGTATCAGCAGTTTAGTTGTTTTTAGTTTAGAGATACAGCGCGGATGCAGGCCCTTCGGCCCACCGAGTCCTCACCGACCAGCGACCCCCGCACATTAACACTACCTTACACACACTAGGGACAATATTTATTGTGCAATTAAGCAAGCCAATTAACCTACAAGCCTGTAAGTCTTTGGAGTATGGGTGGAAACCAAAGATCTCAGAGAAAACCCACGCAGGTCACGGGGAGAACTTACAAACTCTGTACAGACAGCACCTGTGGTTGGGATAGAACCCGGGTCTGTGGTGCTGTAAGGCAGTAGGTCTACCATGTGCCTCCGTGCCGCCTCGTGAGTGATTATTTCTGTTCAGATGCCTATTTTCTCATAAATAATTATAATAATGAGAAAGGGTAAACCAGTTTATTTTTCTCCCATTTACAGGTTCTAATATATATTTTATTTGTTTATGCTCACTGTTATGTATTCCAGGTTAATTTGTGGCTTTCAGATAAATATTAAATCACTAAGTAGATATCCATTTACAGTACACTAAAGTATTTGGGACTTACCACCCTGCAGTGGTTACACCTCTCCCAGTTTAGAGAGAGTCATAGACTTATAGAGTGATACAGTGTGGAAACAGGCCCTTCAGCCCAATTGCCCACACCAGCCAACATGTCCCAGCTACACTAGTCCCACCTGCCTGCACATGTTCCATATCCCACCAAACCTGTCCTGTACATGTACCTGTCAGAGTTTAGAGAGTTCATGGAAACATGCCCTTCGGCCCACCAAGTCTGCGCCGACCAGCGATCTCCGCACATTAACGCTATCCGACACACATTAGGGACAATTTACACACACACCAAGCCAGTTAACCTACATACCTGTACGTCTGTGGAGTGCGGGAGTAAACCGAAGATCTCGGACAAAACCCATGCGGTCACGGGGAGAACATACAAACTCCGTACAGACAGCACCCGTCGTCAGGATCGAACCCGGGTCTCCAGCATCGCAAGCGCTGTAAGGCAGCAACTCAACCGCTGCGTCACCGTGCTGCCCTGGTCTGTTCTGCAATAGCTACCCAAAGTGCATTCCCTCTATTCAGCATGAGATCCACCAAATTAGAGAGATGGATCATAACTATTCTTCGTACATGACTTTTGCTGGAAAACTGTGATAGAGACAGAAGTCTGAAAGTACTCGTGCCAAATGGAGGGAATAATGTCTCCACAGCCCTCTGATAAAAAAATATGTTCTTGATGATGGGATCTCCTTTCTAATCACAGGTGCAAAGGGCACCAACCTCTGGCCTAATATATTGTGGATAACTGACACAGGCAGTGAGTAGCACAGTGTTACAGTAAGCATCCAGTGTGTTCTTTAGTTTTAGTTGTAGAGATGATTTTATCATTCACCATTTTACATTAGTTCTGTTATCCCACTTTCTGGTCCACCCGCTAGGAGCAATTTATAGAAGGCATCTTTGGGATGTAAGAGGAAACCCGAGTACTCAGAGGAAATCCACGGGGTCACAGCGAGAACATGCAAACTCCACAGATAACACCTGAGGTTAGGATCGAGCTCGGGTCTCTGGCGCTATGAAGCAACAACTCTACCAGTTGCTCCACCGTGCCGCCCAAGAAAAATATGGAATGCTTCACAAATTTGCCTGTCATCCTTGCAGATTCTCGGCGCGGACTCTGTGGGCCAAAGGACCAGTTTCCATGCTGTATCTGAAACTAAACTAAATTTAGAATCAGATCTTGAAATTTTGCCCCATGAGATTTTGAGGAACTTGAGGACTCGAACTGTAGAGAAAGGTTGAGCAGGCCAGAGGCTGAGACGTGACGTTGTACAGTATAAAATCATGAGGGGAATGGATAGGGGTGAACACACAGAGTCTTTTACGCAGATCAGTGAACGCAAAGGCCAGAGGACATAGGTGAGAGGGGAAATATTTAGTACAAACCCAAGGGGCAACTGTTTCGCTCAGAGAGTGGTGGATATATGGAACCAGCTGCCAGGGGGGGTTGAGACAGGGACTATTATAGCATTTAAAAGACACTTAGGCAGATACATACAGTACATAGGAAAGATTTAGAGTGATATGGGGCAAACGTGGACAAATGGGACTAGCTTAGATCGGCATGGACAAGTTGGGCCAAAGGGACTAGTTCTACGCTGTATCACACTGCCCTGGTGACCTTTGATAACTTACTGGCTTCTTTCTCTTTTTAAAATGCCACTAATATTCACTGCAAATGGTCAAGTATTTTAAAGTAGTTTTAACTGTTAATCTGAGTTTAAAACACACTGCTGTTAATTTATTAAAAACATGAATATTCACCAAAATTAAGATAAATACGTCCCAAAAAACTAGCCGTAAATACAAAACAGCAAATGTTGGAAAGCTCAGCAGATCAGACAGCATCCGTGGATCGGGAAACAGAGTCAAAGTTTCAGCGGGGAATGTTGAAGCTAGCAGAGTCTGAAGTTGAGAGTCCATTCAAATGAATGGAGCTGCACATGTAAACCTGCCACAAAGCCTTGTGACTGGAGAGTAAGTGCATGAAGCTTCTCAGTTCAGTGCACTCCAGACCCAACACTAAACTCAGTGATGAGTTCCGAGGGCAACATCTGATTCTGTACTTCTGCACTGCATTGCATAGATGAACTAACCAGCAGAAGGTGGACGGGTAGAAATTCCCAACTGAATTGCCACCTGTGATGAATCTGACCTTTTAAGTCTGTCCTGACATTGACAACACCTACTGAGCTGCTGAGCAAGATGCTGTCTGATGCTTTCCACTGGATGTGATAGTATGATTAACAATGCCTGCCAATGTGTCCCAGAAACCATAGCCATTTCCAGCCTGTCCACCCTGTGATTAAACAAAATATTGCAATTGCTGGAAATACTCAACAACTGTGAAGAGAAAGTTAGATATGAAGTTGACCTTCATCGAAACTAGAAAAAGGTCAAATTAAATTGTTTTTAATCATGTTGAGAAGGGGAGGAAAGAAACAGCAAAAGCATGTGAAAAGAGAAAACATTTATATGAGAAAAAGGATCGTTATCAAGTTTATTCGGATTCTTACAGCTATTCTTTATAATTAGAGATCCAGATGTAAGGTTGTTTCAAATGTAAATACTAATTTACTTGATTCTTCATTTTCCACATTCATTTAGTGTAAGAAAGAAAATTCAAAAGACAAGGAACATGTATCATGGGTTTCTTTTTTTGCAGAGAAAAATGGCTCAAATGAACAAAACTCAACTCTTTATAAAACTGACCCCTGTTAAAATGCGGTGTTTGTTTTAAATTGTTAAGAACTTGCATCTAGTACTTAGTGGGTGGAATTTTTCCACCCAGTGCAATGAACACCTTAAACACAGTGGATGCATTAGAGTAAAATTGTTCAAAGTTTGTGAGAACTCCAATCCAACTCACACCTACAGTATTCATTTGTGTCTAAAGTATATGCCTCTCATACATATATTAAGCAGACAAATGTCATTTATACTGATATGCTCCACACCCACTCTAACTCAGCAGCAATCACAGATTGAGATACTGTACAGGTTGCAATATATTTGCAGACTGAGTCATTCCCATACTCATAAACTATGGCTTTATACAAAGAGCTATGGTCGTTAGTTATTTTGCAAACATCTCAGAGAGAACCCACACAAAAACACGCACATTACGATCAGGGTAATGTTAAATTTTGGAAAACTTTATCAAATATATAAAATGAATGCATTGACCATTGACCTTCAGGCTATAAGTGATTATTTGGCATGGATAAAGAAAACTGGCTTTGCAGTGTTTGAGGCCATCAAATGGTATGCTTTGCAGCATCTAATTGGCACCCTTGTTCCCACTCAGGTCCAGGACCTAACAAAAATGGCAAGGTTATGGACTACTTTAATCATTCATTGAACGTGGGTGGTGTGACCAACATGTATTGTCCTTCCTTAATTGCTTTGAGAAAGCGAAGTTGACCTGCTACAAATGCTGAGGTACTATAAATGTTTTCCTGCAGTGCAATTAAGTAATGAGCTTCACAGCATTAGCCTTGTGACAATGGAGCAGTTGGGTGCACCATGTAGGCAAATGCCTCACTATGCAGCTTGATGCCTGCTCTATTCTAATGCATGTTTATTGGGGCAAGGGCATCTTCTGCCAACAGTTAATCAGGAAAGCTTATAGAATGTTATTGTTCTTTACTCAGGGAATGGAACATACAAATTAGGAGATTTTGGGCATTGATGGGACTACATCAGGAGAATTATGTACAGTGGAGATACAATACACTGCAAATGCTGGAATCTTGTGTAAAAATCAAAGTGCAGGTTGAACTCATCAAGTCAGGCAGCATCTGCGGTGGGAATAGACAGGTGATGTTTCGAATTCAGACCTCTTTTCAGTCCCGACCCAAAAACTGGTCTTTTCATTCCCTCCATAAATCCCTGACATGCTGTTCCTTCAGCACTTTGGATTTTGCATTGTGTACAGTAGTAGATTGTTGTTAAGGGAGAATAATGACATGTCAGAAATAGTTCCAAGAAGGTTTATAGACATACCTTGGATAGAGCCATAGAGTGATACAGTGCGGAAACAGACCCTTCAGCCCAACTTGCCCACGCCGATCAATCTACTATCAACTATCTACACTAGTCCCTCCTGTCTGTGTTTCACACACTCAGTGGTGGAATATTTTGTTTGGGGACAGGGCCCAATGGGTCCGCACTTGGTCTAGTATCCCTGTAAACGTGTCCTATCCATGTACCTGTCCTAACATTTCTTAAATGTTACGATACTACCAATGGCGATCATTATTTGTGACAACAGGTTGTATAGATTAGGTTTATATCCACTGGACTTTGCAGGATCTTGAGGGAATTGAGAATCTAAAATACCACTTCACTGTTTAAAAGGAAGTGGTTGCCTCTCTAAGATAGGGAGAAATTGTGGTTGAGAGAATTGTGACGTTTTTGTGAACTCTTTTCCTCAAAGACTAGTGAAGCAGAGTCTGAATATGTTTCTAGGGAGGGATAGATAGATTGATGATAGGGGTGAAAGGTTACCAGGGATTTGGAACACAGAGGTGAGATTATAGTCAGGTCAACGATGATTTAATTAAGTGGCGGAGAAGGCTTGAAGGCCTGAGTGCCCTTTCTCACTAATTTGAATGTTCAGAGGTTTATTAACGGTGATGGACAAGGTTGATTAAAAAGAAAGTCTATGGCACCCAGTGAGTTAGGAGTAGATGCATGGAGTACAAGTATAAGCAAATCATGATAAAACAGTGGTTCAATCTCAACTAGAAAATTGTAGAACCTGGATTCCACACTTTAGGAAATATGTGAATTCCTCTGACAATAGACAATAGGTGCAGGAGTAGGCCATATGGCCCTTCAAGCCAGCACCGCCATTCAATGTGATCATGGCTGATCATCCACAATCATTACCCTGTTCCTGCCTTCTCCCCATATCCCCTGACTCCGTTATCTTCAAGAGTCCTATCTAGCTCTCTCTTGAAAGTTTCCAGAGTATTGGCCTCCACCGCCCTCAGAGGCAGAGAATTCCACAAGCTCACAACTCTCTGTGTGAAAAAGTGTTTCCTCATCTCCTTTCTAAACGGCTTACTGCTTATTCTTAAACTGTGGCCCTTGGTTCTGGACTCCCTCAACATCGGGAGATTTGGTGACTCTAGTGTGTCCAAACCCTTAACAATCTTATATGTTTCAATAAAATCCCCTCTTATCCATTCTAGACGGCCTACCCCTTTTTCTTAAACTGTGGCCCTTATTCTTAAACTTGTTGGCAGACAGGAAACAAAGAGTAGGGATTAACGGGTCTCTTTCAGAATTGCAGGCATTGACTAATGGGGTACCACAAGGCTCGGTGCTGGGACCACAGCTATTTACAATATATATTAATGATTTAGATGATGGGATTACAAGTAACATTAGTAAATTTGCAGATGACACAAAGCCTGCTGGCAGTGTGAACTGTGAGGAGGATGCTCTGGGAATGAAGGGTGACTTGGACAGGATGGGTGAGTGGGCAAATGCATGGCAGATGCAGTTTAATGTGGATAAATGTGAATATCTAAATAGTGTCAGGTTGGGAAAAGGGGATGTACAACAGGATCTGAGGGGTCCTTGTTCATCAGTCAATGAAAGTAAGCATGCAGGTACAGCAGGCAGTGAAGAAAGCGAATGGCATGTTGACCTTCATAACAAGAGGTGTTGAGTATAGGAACAAAGAGGTCCTTCTGCAGTTGTACAGGGCCCTAGTGAGACCACACCTGGAGTATTGTGTGCAATTTTGGTCTCCAAATTTGAGGAAGGACATCCTTGCTATTGAGGGAGTGCAGTGTAGGTTCACAAGGTTAATTCCCGGGATGGTGGGACTGGCATATGCTGAGAGAATGGAGCGGCTGGGCTTGTACACTCTGGAATTTAGAAGGATAAGAGGGGTTCTTATTGAAACATATAAGATTATTAAGTGTTTGGACACGCTAGAGTCCCCATACCTCCCGATGTTGGGATAGTCCAAAACCAGGGGCCACAGTTTAAGAATAAGGGGTAAGCCGTTTAGAAAGGAGATTTCTATCCATGTCAGCACTCTACCGCCAATACCATGTGCTGTAATTTTGCCCACTAATCTCCTATATCAGCCTTCAGTCTCATTATTCTACCCAACACCATTTCCTGCCTAATGTGGATTTCCTTCAGTTCCTCTGTCACCCAAGAACCTCTGGCTAGTACATCAGGAAGATTGTTTGTGTCCTCCTTAGTGAAGACGGATCCAAAGTAGCTGTCCAACTCATCTGCCATTTCCTTGATCCCCATAATAAATTCACCATTTTCAGTCTTCAAGGGTCCAACTTTGGTCTTAACTAAGTTTTTCCTCATACATAAAGAAGCTTTTACTATCCTCCTTTATATTATTGGCTAGCTTATCTTCGTCCCTCATCTTTTCTCCCCGTATTGCCTTTTTAGTTATCTTCTGTTGCACTTTAAACATTACCCAATCCTCTGGCTTCCCGCTCTGGAATCTTTCTTCCTCTTTGGAATTAACTGATCCTGCACCTTCTGTATTATTCCCAGAAATACCTGTCATTGTTGTTCCACTGTCACCCCTGCTAGGGTATCTTTCCAGTCAACTTTGGCCAGCTCCTCCCTCATGGCTCCATAGTCCCCTTTGTTCAACTATTACTGACACCTCCAATTTATCCTTCCCCCTCTCAAATTGGAGATTAAAACTTATCATATTATGGTAACTACCTCCTAATGGCTCCTTAACCTCAAGTTCTCTTATCAAATCTGGTTCATTACACACCACTAAATCCAGAATTGCCTTCTCCTTGGTAGGCTCCAGTACAAGCTGCTCTAAGAATCCATCACGGAGGCATTGCACAAACTCCCTTTCTTGGGGTCCAGTACCAACCTGATTTTCCCAGTCTACCTGCATGTTGAAATCTTCCATAACAACCGTAGCATTACCTTTGCTACATGCCAATTTTAACTCTTGATTCAACTTGCACCCTATATCCAGGCTACTGTTTGGGGGGCTGTAGATGTCCCATTTGGGTCTTTTTACCATTACAATTCCTTATTTCTATCCATACAGACTCCACAACTCCTGTTTCAATGTCACCCCTTGCCAGGGACTGAATTTCATTCCTCACCAACAGGGCTACCCCTGCCCCTCTGCCCACCTGTCTGTTTTTTCGATAGGAGGAATACCCTTGAATATTCAGTTCCCAGCCCTGGTCGTCTTGCAGCCATGTCTCTGTAATTCCCACAACATCATACTTGCCAATTTCTAACTGAGCCACAAGCTCATCCACTTTATTTCTTATACTTCGTGCATTCATATACAACACTTTGACTTTGGTATTCACATCCCGTTCTCAAACTTTACTTCCCATTAATTCGGGAGTCTTTTGTAACTTTTGTAACTTTTGTAACTTTTCCTGTACTCACTTCCCCTTCAACTCTATCTTTATACTCCCAATTTGTCAATCCCTCCCCCCCACTATTTAGTTTAAACCCACACGTGTAGCCCTAGCAAACCTGCCAGCCAGAACGTCAGTCCCCCTCCAGTTAAGGTGCAACCCGTCCCTTTGTACAGGTCACCCCTTCCCCCGAAGAGATCCCAGTGGTCTATAAATCTAAATCCTTGCTCCTTGCACCAGCCCCTCAGCCATACATTCAGATCCCCTATCTCCCCATTCCTGTCCTCGCTAGCACGAGGTACTGAAAGCAATCCAGAGATAACCACCCTATGTTCATAAGTTCATAAGTGGTAGGAGTAGAATTAGGCCATGCGGCCCATCAGGTCTACTCCTCCATTCAACCATGGCTGATCTACCTCTCCCTCCTAACCCCATTCTCCTGCTTTCTCACCATAACCCCTGACACCAACACTAATTAAGAATCTATATATCTCTGCCTTAAAATTAGTTTGGAATTGTTTGGAAAGAATACAAATGAGATTTGGAAAGATGATTGCAGGGACGGGGGGGTTTAATTATGTGGCTGGAACAAAGAACCAGGGATTGTTGTCCTTGCAACTGAGTAAAATGATGAAGATTAGATAGAGTAGATCGAAAGAGAATGTTCTTGTCGACAGAAAGATAAAATACCTGGCAACAAAGAATAAAGATGATTGGTAAAAGAGCCACAAGCAACATGGGAGGGTAAAACGTTCTTATGTAGTAAGTGATTAGGACCTGGAATGCACAATTAGGACATGGGAGTGGGTGTAGGTGCAAGGTAAGGAAGGCAGATCCACCCATAGAATTTGAAGCGGAAATGGATAAGTACCTAAAAGGAAAATAAAATGCAAGATTATGGGGAGAGGACAGTGCATAGGCACCAGATGCAACCTTTTGCATAAAGCCAGCACAGACTCCAGTATGAAGAAGGGTCTCGACCCAAAATGTAACCTATTCCTTTTCTCCTGGATGGGTTGAACTTCTTGAGAGTTGCTCAAGCTGCAATCATCCAGGCAAGTGGTAGGTCTTGAGGTATCATTTGCCAAAGGAAACTTAAGGGGCTGTCCCACTTTGCGATTTTTTTCGGCGACTGCGAGCGTCAGTGACTGACGCACGTAAAACCGTCAAGTTGTACGACATACACGTTGACGTTTGCTCTCCTGCGGGTGAAGCTCGGTTAGTGTTAGGGTTCAGGCTAGGGTTAGAGTTAGGGTTAGGGTTAGGGACCACAGATGGGCTGTAAAATATTCTTCCTTCAATGCATGGATTGTAAACATTAATATATTAAACTTAATACAATAAAATCAATTGTGCAAATGAAAAGATGTCTGTCGTTCAGTTTTATTTACAAATGTTTTGGTCCGCTTCCAGATCCAAACATCGTCTCTCTAACTTTTCACAGGGATGGATTCAGTGAGTGTAGACTGAACTCCCCTCCACCCTCCTCTTCCCCCCTCCCACCCCCATCCCTCCTTCTCCACTCCCCCCCTACCCTTCTCTCCTCCCCTCTCCTCCCTTCTTGCCTTCCCCCCTCTTCTTCCCTTCTCCCCGCTCCACTCTTCGCCCCCTTCTCTTCTCACCCCCCTCCCCTCACATCCCCTTCTCCCCCTCGCCCTCCCTTCTCCCATTCTCCAGCCCCCCCCCCCCCTTTCACCAATGCCTCCCATTTGTGGATCCAGCCTGCGACCAGCGATCCCCCACACACTAGCCCACAGACGCTAGGGACAATTTATACAAACCTGTGCGCCTTTGGAGTGCGGGAGGAAACCCAAACCCTAACCCTAACCTGAGCCCTAACCTTAACCCTAACTCTAACCCTAACTCTAGGTTGATAGGCTTAGTATAAGTATAAATTGCCCCTAGGGTGTGTGGGATAGTGTGTGGGGGATCGCTGGTCTGGAAACAGACCAATACATCTGTAAATAAAACTGAACGACTCAGACATCTTTTCATTTGCGCAATTGATTTTATTGTATTAATTTTAATATATTAATGTTTACAATCCATGCATTGAAGGAAGGATATTTTACAGCCCACCTGTGGTCCCTAACCCCAACCCTAACCCTAACCCTAATTGGGTGTCACCCGCAGGACAGCATACGTCAGTGTGTAACAGGGCGCACGACATGATGAGACACCCAGATGTCGCCCCTGGATTTTGAACATTCCAAAATCCAGGGGCGACAGGGAGACACCGCGCATCACCTGCGCATCACCACACATCACTACATGCGTCACCACGTATCACATCGCGTCAAGACCCGAACACGACGCAACAACCTCTTTTCAGGCCGTCGCCGAAAATGTCGCCAAAGTGGGACAGGCCCTTAAATCTCTGATCTGCTCTTGTAGCCACATGTGACTAGTTCAATTGAGATCCCATCATTGGTGATCCTAGCTATGGATTATGGACAACTAGGAACTGGTTTACGCTATTGAGAGCCAAGAGTCAAGAGTGTTTTATTGTCATGTGTCCCAGATAGAACAATAACATTCTTACTTGTTGCAGCACAACAGAATATGTAAACATAGTACACTATAAATAATATGATAAATGAGAGAGAAAAAAGACACACACACACACACACACACACACACACACACACACACACACACACACACACACACACACACACACACACACACACACACACACACACACACACACACACACACACACACACACACGCACACGCAGCTGTAGGGAAGAAGCTTTTCCTGAATCCGGACATTACAGTTTTCAGGCTGCTGTACCTGCTTCCCGATGGCAATGGTGAAATAAGTGTGTGGGTGGTATGGGTCTCTGATGATACTGGCTGCCTTTTCAGGCAGCAAATCCGATAAATCCCTTCGATGGTGGGGAGGAACTGCAGATGCTCACATTTCGTCTACCCCACTGCAAAAGTCTATCTTTGATGGTGGGGAGGTCAGAGCCGGTGATGGACTGGGCAGTGTTCACAACTTTTTGCAATCTTTTCTGCTCCTGGATGTTCAAGTTGCCAAACCAGGCCATGATGCAACCAGTCAATATGCTCTCTGCTGTGCACCTGTAGAAGTTCAAGAGAATCCTCTGTGACATACCGAATCTCCGTAATCTTCACAGGAAGTAGAGGCGTTGATGTGCTTTATTTATAATTGCATCAGTGTGCTGGGTTGAGGAAAGATCTTTGGAAATATGCACGCCCAAGAATTTGAAGTTTTTGACTCTCTCCACCAGTTGATATAAACGGGATTGTGGGTCCTCACCCTTCCCCTACCAAAGTCCACAATCAGTTCCTTGGTTCTACTAATAACGAGAGCCAGGTTGTTGTGCTGGCACCATTTGGTCTATCGGTTGATCTCACTTCTATACTCTGACTCATCACCATCTGTAATTCGTTCAACAATGGTGGTGTCGTCGGCGAACTTGAAGATGGAGTTCGCACTATGTCCGAGTATACACTGTCATGAGTATAAAGTGAGTAGAGCGGGGAGCTGAGCATGCAGCCTTGAGTTTCTCCCGTATTGATTGTTAATGAAGAAGAAGTATTCCTGCTAATTCGAACAGACTGTGTTCTGTGAATGAGGAAGTCGAGGATCCAATTGCAGAGGGATGCGCAGAGATCCAGTTTTGTAACCTTGGTAACCAGCTTTTTTTTAAATCAAAAATATTTATTCAAATATTAAAATAATATATACAGTGCAATAAAAAAGCAAAACAGAAACCACCAGCATAATACGACAAACAAATATATACTAAATGAACTATTATACAACTATATTACAATCCTTGTCAAGGATGCATTCAACCCCCCACAATGCCCAGCGGTCCTGGAAATCCCCTGGGGCGACCATGGACAGTGCGCAGTCCCTCTCTAACACCACCCAGGTGCGGATGTAACCCCGAAAAAGGGTCAGGCAGCCAGCTCGGGCAGAGCCCTCTTCCGCCTGGCACTGTGAATCACGGATGGCCCGCTTGGCCGGGCCCAGGAGCAACCCAACCAGGACATCCTCGGCCCTACCCTCTCCCCTATGCGCAGGATGTCCGAAGATGAGGATGCTGGGTGAGAAGTGCAGCCAGTAGGCAAGGAGCAGCCCACATACATAATGGAACATGGGATGCAATCTCACACACTCCATATACACGTGGTACACAGATTCTTCCAACCTGCAAAAGTATCAGGCGATGAGTCTGTGAACCTCGAGAGAAACAGGTTGCAAGGGACTCCTCGGTGCAGTACCCTCCACCCCAGGTCCCCGATGTAGAGGGGGAGAACCCCTGTGTAGAGGGACACCCACCGGGGGCCCCCCTCGTGACCGGAATGGTATGCAGCTTGGAGGGGATGATGGTATTGAACGCCGAGCTGTAGTCTATAAACAACAGCCGGACGTAAGTGTTTTATTGTCCAAGTGGTCCAGTGCATAGTGGAGAACCATTGAGATTGCATCCTCCGTTGACCTGTTCTGACGGTAGGCAAACTGTAGTGGGTCAAGGTTCTTTTTGAGGTAGGAGTTGATATGCACCATAACCAACCTCTCAAAGCACTTCATCACCACAGACGTTAGTGCCACTGGTCGATAGTCATTGAGGCACGTCACCTTACTCTTCTTCGGCACCGGTATTATTGATGCCCCCTTTAAGCAAGTGGGAACCTCAGACCTCAGTAGTGAGAGGTTGAAAATGTCCGCAATAACCCCAGCCAGTTGGTCTGCACAGGTTTTGATAACTCGACCGGGTATACCATCAGGTCCAGGCGCGTTCTGAGATTTCACCCTCCTGAAGGATCTTCTGATGTCTGCCTCTTTGACTGTGACTGTAATACCATCTCGGGGGGCTCAGGAAGGCACATCAGTGTTCTCCCTATCAAAGCGTGCATAGAGTGCATTGAGCTCATCAGGGAGTGATGCTTCGCTGTCACTTGAGCTGCCTCCTGATTTCACCTTGTAGGAGGTGATGGCATTCAAGCCCTGCCATTGTTGCCGAACATTCGGCCCATCCTCCAGCTTTGAGCAGAAGTCCTTTTTGGCCTTTTTTGATGCCTTTGTCAAGGTTGTATCTGGACTTCTTATAGACCTCTGCATCACCAGACCTGAATGCCCGGGATCTGGTCCTCAGAGGATGCAGATCTCCTGGTTCATCCAAGGCTTCTGGTTAGGAAACACTTGGTAGGTTTTGGGGTAAGAGTTTAGACTCTCTCGCTATGGAGGTGGTTATTGCCTGGTGCTTTTATTGTTCAACTTCTACTTGTCACTTACCTGTCCACAAGAGCGGAACTCGCTACAAAAACATGGAGGGGACGGGACACCCAAATTTGTGGCGGCCGCGCGCGCATGCGCGCACTCACCCACACATGCGCATGCGCACACTCACCCACATCATGTCCCTCCCCCATTGCCTGCTGACCGACATCTCTCTCGGCCAATCGGCGCCCTCGATCAGCAGTCCCACATCCACTGTCTCGCGGAAAGCAGAGACTTTAAAATCCGGATTATAAAAACTTGGGGGGGATGTCCCCCACCTCTCAAAACATGGAGGGGACGTGTCCCCTTTGGCCCCCCCGGGTTTTCCGCCCCTGCCTGTCCACGACTAAATATTGGCTAGGTCTTGGTGCATGCAGGCATGGACTGCTTTATTTATTGAGGGGTTATGATTTAAATTGAATTTTGTGCAATCTTCAACAAATCTCCCCAATTTTAACCTCATGCTGAAAGGAAGGTCATACTTGGACAATTTTCCACCTTGTCGAGTAGTTTCACAGAAAGCTCTATTGTCATTTTATGCCAGGCAATATGCTACTGCTTTGGTTCCTTTAGAGTCCATAAAATGCATTTGATGTAAGTGTCAGGATGATTTTAACAATCCATCAGGACATTTGTAATTGTTTACACTGTGTTTGACCCTCGCTAGACAGTAATGCAAGGAGCAAAATGGAGCCATGTTGATATCTCTTTTTGCTTTTTAGTCAGGAACTCAAGGGTTCCAACTACATCAGAGTAAACATAGTCAACAGAAATCTCTGAAACTGCAGATGCATTGTTCAACAGCAACAATAAAAACAATTGATCAATTTCCATTAATAAAGCAACATCAGCACGGCAGAATATCCTCAGGAATTTCACTAGACAAAATGAAACTGACCTTGAGCCGTTTGAAGAGAGTTTGCAGCAGATAATCTAAAGTTTAACTGCAGAAGCAAGCTCCATGGAGAATCTTAGAATCATAGAGTCATACTGAAAGCATGGAAATAGGTCTTCAGCCCATCTGTGCTGAATAAGATGTCTATCTGAGCTCGTCTCATTTGCCTGTGTTTGGCCTATATCCCTCTAAACTTTTTCTATCCATGTACCTGTCTAAATCTTAAGCAAGAGGTGGAAACTATTTTACTACCAGTTGCGGAAATCTTGAAATCATTTGTGATGAAGAGGTCAATATTGAAGCAACAAAGATTTTGGACCGGATTTTGAAGCTGGAAGGGATTACAGAGAAATGGAAGGAAATGGACATGCAATCAGAGAATTTGTAGCTCGAATTGGCCATTTGTAGTTGTTGGGAGAACATGTCATTAAATTACAATCAGCAGAATATTGATAGAATTGTTCAGCTGAAATGCAAAGATTTGAGACAGTTCCCCAGCAATCTTCAGCAAAATACTGTGGGTGCAGGATGGTTAAATGTAAATATCAATTTATATTTAATGTAAATTTTTATTTAACTATCCTCCACTCAGAATGATATGCTGGAGAAATGACCGTGCTTTATTCAGCGGATATAGTGTCTTAGTCCTGAACTTTCTTGTTGTATCATTTTTTTTTAAATAGACTGTTAATAGGCTTTGCTATTTGCAGAATAAATATACATTGTTTGCTCTTCCAACTCAATGGACACTCAGAGATATTTGTCCCATCCTTTCTCAAGTTAACCACCCAAGTGACATGCAGCTTGCAGTGAGTGTTGACAAGCCGGCAGATCAGCACATTCTGGCCAGGTTTCATCGTCCTGTCAATATATGCAGTTAATGCTGGAGTCACTGGACAGCAATCACTAGTGGTTGACTGCATTCATCTTGTCATCCCTTCTGGTCTGCAGGCCACATTTCTGTGCATGTACAATTTGTTTATTCAGACACTCACTTCTCCATTATTATTCACCATTAGGTGAACCCTGTGATACTGTTCACATTACTGAACTAATTGCTTTATTTTTAGATCTCAGTTCCAAGATTGGGCTTCTCACCCGCTAAGTATTAATTTCCTTCAATAGTACTCCAAAAACCTTTGGGTGACTTTACATGAATGATCTTTCCCCCTGCACATTGCATTTGTTTTTGATTTTGTGTGTTTATCATCTTGTGGAGGCAACAAGCTATTGAACAGCTGTGGGCTGTAAGAATTCATCATTCACATTTACAATTATCCAATACTTAAATAAATGCTTGATTACTGTTAGAAATTAGAACAAAGTAAGTGGCAAAATAGCTTCTGAAGACGCACTAGAGATGATATGGGTCAATAACACATTTTATTACAATCAGATTTAAACCAGAACCAGTTATTATTGAAGGTATGTGTTCTTATTTGAAACAATGCAGTTTTGTGCTTGACTGGGGAGACTACAGCTCACTATTATTAATTCCCCTTGACATTACTGTTATTTTTCAAATGGGCTTCCTGGAGTTATAAATGATCCCTGGACTGCTCTCTTGGTTACTCAAATGAAAAGATAAATTAATTAAGAAAACTTTTATGCCAATTACTTTATGCCCTTAGCCTTTGTACGGTACTAAAGAGCAGGAGCTAATTAAAGATATGATTCATATTCAGTGGTCGATCAAGTCATTGAATAATGGAATCAGGAACAGTTCCAAAATATTAGCCATCATTAATTGTTACATAAAACAGAGAGACATGCAAGTCAAATAAAAATTAGTCATTTTTGAAAGGTTAAGGCCTGTTGGTTTTATCTCGTGACTGATTAGAAATATTTTGAAAATTCAGTATGGTGAGGAATTGTTATCCTCTTATTTAAATTGCATATACCTTTTCTTTTTTTTAATGATTCAATCATGTTTACAATAATGGGTACACAAAAGGCAGGAGAAACTTAGCGGGTGCAGCTGCATCTAAGGAGCGAAGGAGATAGGCAACGTTTCGGGCCGAAACCCTTCTTCAATGTTCATTTACAAGCTGACTGAACTCTCCTGGATATTTTAAGCAGCCTAAAGAGCCTGTCCTACCAGCATCCGATTCCATGCGGTGAGCGCGACCAAACTGGAAGCGGGGGCCACGCGGTGGTCGGGTGACTCCGTACAGCGTCGATCCCACCAGCATGTGCCTGCATGCGGCGAGCACAACCAAACTGGCAGCGGGGGCCGCGCGGTGGTCGGGTGAGTGGCGCGACGCGGCGTGAAGTTGGAGTGAAGTCTGCAAGGTAAATTCTCAAGGACAGAGAGGGACACACAGAGAGGGGCACGGAGGCACATAGAGAGAGGGCCACGGAGGCACACACAGATAGGGTCACGGAGGCACATATAGAGAGGGTCACGGAGGCACGATGTCGAGGCGGTGCGTAATGCGTTGAGGCGACTGCGGGCCGACAGGCCGTTGCCGCGCGGAATTTTTGAACACGGTCAGTTTTTCGGAGCCCCGCGTGATGTCGGGACGAACTCCACACAACTCCGCACGGCTCCGGCGATTGAAGTGGGACCGGCCCCACGAGGCCGGACGGCTCAAGCGACCACGTTAGGTGGCGCTCACCGCATGGAGTTGCATGCTGGTAGGACAGGCCCTTTAGACTGCTACTTATGCTACTGTTCTGAGGATGATGCTATGTTTCCACAGCTCTATGTTTAATCATCAGAAATTTCATGCAGAATGCCATTCGTTGAATGAGCTGCAAAGTGAAGTAAAAAGTGCCTTTGTCCCACCACGACATGATAAAATGCCGTCAACCTGAATCATTAACTAAATTTCTTTCTCCACAGTTGCTGCTTGACTTGCTGGGTAATTTCAGCATTTTCTGCTTTAATTTCAGATTTCCAGCATCTGCAGTATTTTGATGTTTGAATGTAATGTGAGGTCAACCCTTAGCTTCTCAACCACCTTTGCATAACAGAAAGGAAAAACAATAGCTGATCCACATGAGAAAATCTGATCAAAACAAAGGCACAAAGTGCTAGGGTAACTCAGCGGGTCAGGCAGCATTGGTGGAGAACATGGATAGGCATCATTTCGGGTCGGAACCCTTCTTCAGATAATCTGATGATACCAATCAAAATGAAATATTAAAACTAATTGGCAGCTGAGTTTTTTGTGTTACGCTGTCATAAACAATGCTCTGTTGAGGTTGAGGTTTTGGGCTTCAGTCTCACAGAACACTAAGACTCAGACGGCTTGAGTTCCCCTGCAATTTATGTACAAACTTTACTTGAAAGGCAGAGGCAAGGCACATGGTTACTGTAAATGTCACAGCAGGTCAGCTTTGTAATGAATGTGAGAGCAGCAAAGGTTTAATCCCAAGGCCAGTTTCAAATCAATACATGTCAGGAATACACAGCATCACGCATTAGTATCTATGTTGCCAAGAAATAAAGATGCATTGTGGAATGGCTACTCAAGTAACATTATAGTCTCAGTTAGTGATGCCATTCTAGTGGACCTGAAAACAGTCCAAATAAAACTGTATTACTGAACTCCACAGAGAATACGCTGGTCACATCTGAGCCTGATAATAATTGGCTTTTCCTTTGAAGTGCATCAGTTCTTGTATCCAATAGGTATAAAGTGTAAATATAACAAATACTTAACAGGGATAAATATCATTTTACCTTGTCTTCTGCGTTGACATCAGGCAGGTTTTTTTGTATAATGCTCTAGATATACATGACCAATATAGCTTTGAAAGCTGTAGGATCTGACATATAGAGGAAACACTGGCAATCTGAGCATGAAAGCCATTCCTTGGCTTTACCTGAGCAATTCCTCCAAATAACCTCGACAAATTGGGCTGGTAAATTGAGCCTAATATTGAAATGCTTCAGTATTTTTCTTCTTCCCAGGTAGTCCTTCCGATTTAGACACGAAATGCTGGAGTATCTCAGTGGGACAGGCAGCAGCTCTGGAGAGAAGGAATGGGTGACGTTTTGGGTCGAGACCCTTCTTCAGGCTTTTAATTTGATTCCATAACAGTTCTGAAGGCTCTGATGTGTCTGATGATCCACATACTCTGTTGAGAGTGGAATAGGGGGAATTTGATAGGTGTAGGAGTTCGGTTGATTGTATTCCTATAAGTACTTTCTGCCGAGTGCATTATGCCTCCATTTACTCCTGCAAAAATGACTCAGGGTACTTTGTGCCTTCCCATCTCCTCCATCACTTTGGCCGAGAATTTCCATGAAGGTTTTCCAAGGGGTTTTTGATTCTGCCCTCGTTTCATTTTCCCGCTCTTTTTGGAAATTTATTGTGGTGACAGAGCTCAAAGCAAAGTAACCTTTTCTGGAATCCGGTGTCAGCCTTGTGGATAATATGGCTCATCTCACTGGAGCTGGTTGAGTCTAAACTGAGCCTGAGTTCCAGGGATTTTAAACTCAAATAGGACACTGAGTTCCAACGGATGTTTAATTACAAATGTTTTCTTGATAATTGTTTAGATATGAACTGACACTGCTACAAATTATAAGACAGTGAATCAAGACTCTTACTCTAACATAGTCAGACGGATATACCAACACAATGAAAATCGAAACAAGTGAGGCTCCTCACGCATTGGGGCAAATTGAATACACAATTCAACATTGACATAAAAACAAAAAATGCTGGAAACACTCAGTTGATCAGCAGCATCTGTGGAAAGAGAAGCAGAGTGGACCAAAGTTCTCGAATCTGATATGTTAACTCTATTTCATTTCCATAGACGTTGCCTGTTCCACTGAGTGTTTCCAGCATTTACTACTTTTATTTTCTGGAGAAGATCCAATTGAGTCCTCTCTAGCTATCTATGCCTTTATCACATGGAAATATTTGTTTCTGATTGCATTAGCATATCAAGAGAATGTGTCGTTGTGTATGATTACAAAGCCTCCAATTTAAAACTTAGCAGAAAGCTTGCAATGAGCGCAGTTCTTCTTTACAAGCCCTCTACATGCAAAGTTTTGATCTGGTTCAAGGGTAGAATGAGTGTAAACCACCCAGAATTTGGAGCAAAATCCGATGTTCCTGGAAATGTCTCTCATTTCTCTTTGCAACCATTTTCCAGTTAAAACCAGCTCCTAATTATTTATCCACCCTCCCCCATATCAGGAAGGTTAATTAGGATAATTCCCCATTATTCCATCAATGTTAGCCTTAAAGTCTTAAAACCTTAAATTCCTTCAGGAGGCCCGTGAATAAGAGTATATGTGAATTCCTTTGGGAGCCTTCTTGATAAATCCCAGACCTTTGGAAGGACCTATTCTGTGTTTAGCACTCAACATCTATTTCATAGCTGGGGGACAAATGGGTTCTTCTGAAGACAATGCATCTGAGGATTATCCAGGAAGACTCCGGGACAGTTTGGGCAATGTCCAAGAGCCATTTGATGCACATTTTCAGGTAGGTTGTTAGCTGCAGTGCAGTCCTTCCAGGTAACAGTGGCTCTTGCCAAACCCTGCAAATAATTCATTCCCTGAGATTTGGGAATAGATTAAGCAAGACTTAACTTGCATCGAAGAATAGACACCAGGGGTTTTGGGGCCAAAGTATTTGGAAATATAACAATAGTGATATTGAGCTGTTTGACTGGGAGAACATTCTGCAGTCTCAGCCATTTTGGTCACCCACTTGTGGTAGTAATGCAGCTGAACAAAACTGCTGCGATTTCTTTGTTCATTCAGCACAGCAAAAACTGTACTGAGTATGACTCTATCTGAATTTCAGCTGCTGGCTCAGCAAAAACCCCAAAAGAAGCATTCATTAAAATTGCTTACCAGAAATCAGGAGAGTGAAGTATTGAAAAGTTCTCATCTTAGCAGCCTTTGCCAAAACTCGAGACTTGAATCAATTTTTAACATTTCAAAGAAAGTTGCAGTTTTTAGTTTTCCAAAATAAATATTTTTTAAATTAATGTAATTGTCTTTCCCGTTACGAGCTTCTGACATAGTCTTGTCTATTATTTCCGCAGTGATTTTCACAGTGATCTCTCATTACTATTATTTTCCTGCTCTTTTTGGATGTTTTGTTTACCTCGTTATTTGAATCATTTTACATACAAGTGGGAATGCAAGGAAGAAATTTGAACCATGCAAGAAGATTACTTCAGGAATAAGATATTCAGCTCCACACACTCGTTCCATGCCTCGACGCCTAATCCTGTTTACCTGCATAGATTCCATGTCTTGCTTCAGAGGTCAAGGACAAATCTTTGGAAGTCAGGTTCAAAATCATTAATCAAACTAGTGTTATTGATTTTGGTGAAAGAGAGTTCTTTACTTCTACCACGCATTTTGCAATTTTATTTTGTTGCACTAGTCCTCCAGCAGGAAGGAATATCTCAAATTATCCTACCAATTATTTTGAAAATTGAAAAATACCTCAAGCAAGTAGGTCCCCTTAAAGTTTAATTGCCAACTATCTCTTTACAGGGTTGAATGAGTTTGTGGCACTTAAAATCTTAGTCCTGACGTTATCATCATACAAATTTCTTCCCCTGACCCAGATCTCACTTAAATGTACTAATCCTGAGAACATTTATCCATTGCCCAACATCCTCCACACACATACCATCCTTCCAACAGGCCCCACTGTGATCCTCTCAACCCCCAGATTCTGCACTCAACAAAATTCTGGCACCTTCATGCCATGCTGGGAGTTTCAACTATAGGTGGTGTGTGTATATGGAGTTTGTACATTCTCCATGCTGTATGTACAGAGGATGTATGTTTGTGGGTTTTCTCCGGGTGCTCATATTTCATCCCTCATTCCAAACACGCGAGGGTTTGTAGGTTAATTGGCTCTATAAATTGTCCCTAGTGTGTAGGATAGAACTAGTGTACGGGTGATTGGTGGTTGGCGCAGGCTCGTGGGCCGATGGGCTTGTTTCCACGCTGTATCTCTGAACTAAACTAAAACTAAACACTACTTCCACAAGTCATGTTTAAATTTCCAATCCCCAACTCCACAAGATGTGATTGGTCATTTCAACACACCACATCCCACAAGGCACAATCAAACCACCATCCTGCTATTGCTAACCCGCTCATTTAGACCCTGTGGACCAAGCTGTACCCACAAACCTCTCTGAGGTTTTATTTCACATTCTCTGTGTGCTTAGGGAATTGTATGAGGAATTTTCAACTGCACCGATACATCAGGAGCAACTGTATTTTGCTATGGAGAGTCCATGACAAAAGGTAGTTTGCCTGTCATGCAATAATCACATTCTCCATTGTAGATACAATTTTGGGCTGTAATTTCTGATACAATACCCCAAACTGTGGTCAAGACACCAGATATGTCTTTGTTTAGGTGGTGTGGGTCTTCATCTCTTTAAATTCTGGCTCTCTTAGTTGCTAGGACTGACATTCTGTAAACTTTAGATAGACGCAAAATGCTGGAGTAACTCAGCAGGACAGGCAGTATCTTTGGACAGAAGGGATGAGTGACATTTTGTGTCTCGAAAAAAGGGGAATGAGCGACGTCTCAACCCAAAATGGCATCTATTCATTTTCTCCAGATATGCTGTCTGTCCTGCTGAGATACTCCAGCATTTTGAGTCTATCTTCGGTGTAAACCAGCATCTGCAGTTCCTTCCTACACATTCTGTAAACCTTCCTGATTATGCTTAGTACTACCCATTACATTTAAGGAAACTCAAACCAAAGCCACGTAAACTACAAACCTTTTCGTCTTCGGAGTGTAGGAGGAAACTAGAGCACACGGGGAAAACCCAAGAGGTCACAGGGAGAACGTACAAACCGCATACAGATAGCATCCATAGTCAGGATCGAACTGGGTCTCTGGCTTTGCAAGCAGCAACTCTACCGTTGCACCACCATGCCGTCTCTGTGGTCTCTGAAACTGATGCTGGAAATATTATAGAAAATTAGCAAATGGCCTATCATCACCACATAGAAACAAGGAACTGCAGATGCTGGTTAAAACACAAAAGGAGAGAAAGTGCTAGAGTAACTCAACAGGTCAGGCAGCATCTCTGGAAAATATGGATAGGTGACATTTCTTCCTCCAGCCTCAGGAACATGGCATAATTGGGTGTCATGAGACTGCCAGAAATTTGGTCTTTGCTCCATCATGATAAATACCTAAACTATAACTGAATTAATGCACACAGATTATTTCCTGCCTATTTTGGAATAATTTAATATAATAGCTATTTCCAAAGGCACCTCACCTCTATATCTGGATATGAAAACATAAACCTTGCAGAACAGAACAAAATAGTTCATGCAACTAATATGCTAATAAGTCCAACGTATTTAATTATGCTAACAAGGTTGGGGTTTTGAATATGTTAATTATATTAATTGAATATCAACTCTGTTTTGTAACTTAAAAACTTAGATATTTAAAAGAATGTGATTAAAATACATAAACAGAGGAATATGTTTATTGTTACCACTCAGTAATGACGCTTATTGAAAGTCCTACTAGGCTTGTGCTTTTGTTTGCATCTGTAAAAGGAGGACTGGCTAAAAGAGGGAAACCACAACTTTCTTCCTCTCTTTCCATGATCTGTATCACAATCGGACATCAACCATTGCGATCCTCTCTCACAAAATCAGTGGAATTCAGTCTGCCAAGTCTGTGTACAGACATTATTCAAGCACAGAAAAATTATTAAAGGAAAATGAACCATTTTAACCTACAGATATAGTTAAGACTATACAAATGCTTATAAATACTCTTCGGTAAATTATGTACAATTTTTTTGAGATATCCAACTCTCTGTGGAATATCGGTCCAAATAAGCACATCATTGTGGAACCAATTCTTTGTATCTGTGTGTCAGTGTCTTTACGGAAAGAAGCGTCACGATGCAGTAACGAAGTTGCACATAATTGCCTCCCCATGCTTCGAAGGCGAGAACCAAGATGCCTAACACAGAGCAGGTTCAAACACAGATGTGTTATTCAGCAGGGTAAAATACAGATGCTGAATAAGTAGCAGATTCAAACAGAGGAGCTTCATATGTAGCAAATTTCTAGACCTATGCAAATCTAGATGAGTTATTGGAACTCTGTAGTTCACCTGCTTCATGTCTGTGAGTGCTGCTGGTGACAGGGGAACTGTGCATCTCAACGGCACTTTATTAAAGTAGCATTTAGATTTCTATTGATTGCACAGTAAGCATTGCCACCCACAGTTAAGGACCTCACTGACCTGCCTTTCATCCAGTGTAAGCCTCACATATTGAACAAAGGGTATGGTTGCAAATTTGGCAAATAGAGCAACTCAAGTATATATGCTTGTTGGACAAGTGACACAGTGTGAGTTTATGGTTTTTGCAGAATGTTTAAAAAAAATCTTTCCTGAGCATGTATTTTGAGTTATTTTGGATGTTTTGAGACAAACACCATACTTAGTTTTTATGTTAAATTAAACCTGGAGAAACAATTCGCACAGTGCTCTGTAAATCCAAAACTGCTCAGTCTATTGATACGGGGGAGACTGAATGAAAAACGGAACTGAAATGCTGGAAATTTAATCCCTGGATCAATCCCTGACTGCTTTCTCTGTTCTCTTCCAGAAGACATACTTAATGTAGTTCAAAAGTTAAAGCGCATTAATGTGTTTTTTAAGGTTATCAACTTTGTCATCTTTGTACATGGAAATAACAGGTTTACCTAGAAAATTCATTATATGTATTGCTATAACAGATTGAAGAAATATTTTTCTTTTGTTTTTTTTTCAATTCGGTGCTTATTAAAAAAATTGTGCTTAATGCGTACTAATGCATTCCCAAAGTGAGATTGCTCAAGAAAAGTAAAGATAGAAAATGCTGGACATACTCAACATGTCAGGCAGCATCCGTGGAGAGGGAAACCGAGTTCATGTTCCAGGTCCATGACCTTCCACCAGAACTAAAGAATGTTAAAAATCAAATATGTTGTGCGATGCAGAGAGGTGGAAAGAGCAAATTAAAATGATTGTAATCCAAAAAAATCTAAATGACCAAAGGGGTGGAGATGTGTTGGAAGGAACTGCAGATGCTGGTTTAAACCGAAGATAGACACAAAATGCTGAGTAACTCACCGGGTCAGTCAGCATCTCTGGAGAAAAGGAGTAGAAGGAGTAGGTGACATTTTGGGTCAGAACCTTTCTTCGGAGTCCAGTCTGAAGAAGGGTTCCAACCCAAAACCTCGCTTACTTATTTCTCCAGAGATGCTGCCTGATTGACTGAGTTATTCCAGCATTTTGAATCTTTCTTCAGTGTAAACCAGCATCTGCAATTTCTTCCTACACATGTTATCTCTGTTTTTCTCTGCACACATGTTACCCAGCCTGTCAGGCATTTTCAACATTTGCTGTTATTATTTAATTTTATTTGCTTTTTGAATCTTGCTTATTAATAGCCGGAGGTTTCCCAACTGCTTGTCATGACTGCCTACAATGGAACATTGTCTTACCAAAGTCACTTTCTCTCTTTCCCTCTCTCTCTGTCATAATCTTTCCTCCGTTCAAGCACGTTCCCTTTCCACGCTTTCATTTAATCTATCCGCATTTCTTTCCTCCTGCAGGCCAGCCAGTGTGGCAGCTGAAATATTGTTTTCTCATTGAATGAAAGTTCATGTCTAAATATTGCTGGTTTGGCTCCCACTCTTCGCTAACACGTTCTGGATCATCACATGTGATAATAAAAATCCTCACTTAATTTAGAAAGGTCGTTTAAGTTAGTTTAGCGATACAGTGCGGAAACAGGTCCTTCGGCCCACCGAGTCCGCACCAAACAGTGACCCCTGCACATTAACACTACCCTACACAAGCTAGGGACAATTTACACTTATACCAAGTCAATTACCCTACAAACATGTACACCTTCGGAGTGTGGGAGGAAACCAAAGATCTTGGAGAAAACCCACACGGTCATGAGGAAAACATACAAAGTCCGTACAGACAGCACCCGTAGCCAGGATCGAACCCATGACTGGCACTGCAAGCACTTTAAGGCAGCAACTCTACTGCTGCGCAACTGTGCTGCCCTAAGTACATTTGAGACTTTTCATCCTGAAAGGCAAACAATGAGAATTGTGGCAGCAGTTACTCTGTAATAATTTTTAGCAATTTGGCAAATCTTGGGTAGATGTACAGGTCAAAGCAAAATATGTGATCTGAACTGTTAGCAATGACTGATATGCAAAACTGTACAATCATTAATCAATGATAGTCACCACCATTGTTCCACAGTCAAGCTCTGCCTCCTGTTAGGTTTTGAAGTACACAAAAGTAGTCACCCTTACTGAAAGGTGAAGCACAAGACATGCCAATTTGGCTGGCAAGAGGGTGGTTTGTGTGACTGCGATCATGATGAATGATGGATAGTGTGTCTGCTCCTCTTTCTCTTGCCGTTCACCATCCATGGAATATATTTTTAATACTCTGAAAATGATCCAGATAATTAAATCAAACGACATCCAAATAGCATATCTTTTATAGTTTAATTGGAAATGTGTCAATATGAATGTAGATTATAGCAGATCAACAGGGAAATGATTCAAACATGAATATAGCTGTGTACCCAATGAAAGAGTTAAAGCTGGCATGGCCAGTTTGTCATCAGTTCATGTAGAGCACTAGGCCATCGCACATAGGTTCATTGTGTTATAATGACAGATCCAGTGAAAGCAGAATAGTGCCCAGTGCAAACTGCTCCCCAGGCCCGCTGGGACCAGCTTCACCTCCCCTGCATTTCAGGCCACATTTATTTACAGAAAAATAAAGTGGGCCCTCCTGGAAAGAAACATGGCTCAGACACTGCATATCTCGGTGTTAAATCTTTTATATCTTCCATACCTCTGGGGTTGGTGCTGGATGCTTCTGAGCTAGGGGCTAATAAATAATTTATGCTAAGTAGCAATTTAGTTGTTTGGCTGGGGGTAAGGAAATCTCAGAAATTCATAAATAAGGATTCCTATTTCTGCTTTTCTCGGGAGTTAATTTATGTTCTTCACCAATTAACAAATAGGGAAAAAAAAAAATTATGACTGTCCTTAATACAAGTTCATTTCATTCCTCGCTCTTGGTGTTTTCAATCTACGTTTGCTCCAGTTGCACCTAACTATCTGTGGCACACTAAATAAATGAATGATGCAGCTTGTAGCCCTCTTCCAGTGCCCTCAAACGGCCTTTTAAGATGTAGGGCTCTTTTGAAGATTTGCGTGATTTCTTTTTCCTTCAGCTGTGCCTGTGCATCAGGCAGTTCTGCATAAATAATAAATAATTTGGCACTGAAAATATGTGAATAGATCATATCTCTGTGGCCATGCAAGTGTTCTCTGTCATTATGAGGTTAGGTTTTGCGGGGTCAGAAATAGGCAGCTAATCAGTCTACCTGGGATTCAAGGTTCTGCTTCAAAGAGCCAGCTCGTTGGTAGCATTTCGGAGGGCCAATTCCAGGGATGAGGAGCTGTAGTTGGGAGGGGAGACCAAAAGGTGGTGGCACACAATTTCTGCCGGAGTAGAGAAGACTGAAAGAAGAATTAATCGAGGATTTTAAAAACATTAGAGATGATTTGAGGAGTTGGTCAAGTGGGTATGCCAACTTAAAATTGTAACTTATAATGATGAGGGATGTACAAGTGAAATTTGAAGAAACAAAAACCAGCAGATGCCGGAATACTGAGCAAAACACAAAGAGGTGGAGGACCTCAACGGGTCAGGCAGTACCTGTGGAGGGAAAGGACAGAGAAGGTTACAGATCAGAACCCTTCTTCAGATTGAATTGAATTGAATACTTTATTGTCACATGTCACAGTGAAATTCTTTGCTTGCATACCCAAGTTATGCAAATAATCGCCCATAAAGATCGCCTACAAAGTTACAAAGTACCCCCGCATCAGGTCCCCCTTTGTTCTCCCTCCCCTTCTCCCACCTCATGATGGTCCCTCCCTCCATGCTGGATTGGAGTTGGGGTTATAAAGCTGGAAAAGAGAGGTGGGGGCAGGTCAATCCCTGGCAAATGATAGATGGGCATAGGTGAAGGGGCAAATGGGTGGAGTAAGTGACAAAGGCTAGAGGTGAAAATACGACAAAAGATTTTCAAAAAAGTAGTGGAGAGGATTAATGAAATGTAAGGCCAGAGGGAAGGATATGGGTGGAAGGAGTGAAATGTACAGTCAGAGAGAAGGATATCACTCCTGATTATTTTACATTTTACTCCTCTTCTCACCTGTTCTGACAACCTTGTGTCTCATTTCCACCTCTAGCCTTTGTCACTTGCTCCACCCATGTGCCAACCAAACCCCTCTTACCTGTATCCATCTAATAATTTGTCCTGCACCCCCCTGCCTGTTTTTGGTTCCGGTTTTCTTCCGCCCATTGCAATCATTCTGAAGAAGGATCCGCACTCGAAACGTTGTCTGTCCATTGAAGTGAAACTTGTTGGAGCATGAAATCACAGTGTACATTTGAGGCAAGGAACAATGAAGTTTAAGGAAGAAAATGTAGAGACTGGTGTAAGGATATGAAAAAGAGCACAGGACACCCCGATTGGTCTTAGCAATGAGAAAGTAATGGACCAAATGCACTGCTTGCATCAAAATGTGCAGTGACAGAACAATGTGGTTTTAGAAAAAGGCTGTCTCATAGAATACGGATCTTTGAGCATTTTTATTGCTGCATGAAAGTTTCGTAAATCTACGAGACCAGAATGGAAATTATTTCGATGCCATTGCTCTATGTTGAGCTTCTGAGATGCGATTATGAAATTATATTTGTTCTGGGTATCTTCTGAGGTTGTAATATTACATTGTGAATGTTGATTCATATTGTGCAGGATCATTTTTTTATATGATGGTAGGCAGTAATATATAGCAATACAAACTCCTTGCAATCAAATCGACGGAATGTCAGGCTAGGTTAACATAAGGGAAACACTGTTTGGCTTCAATCCTATTTTCCACAAGGGAAGTATATGGTCAGCACTGGTTAGCTCAATGCAGCTTGGCTTGGCCTAAAGTACAAAAGCGATAAAACCTGCCACTCTGTCCAACATTAGATACTTTTCTTTCTCAATTTAAATGAGACATATGCTATGCCTTTGCCATATACAGTCATAGCAGAGCATACAGTTTCTATGTGACCTCTATTTGCTGCCTCGCTGACCGTGCAACATCCAGTATCCAAAAGCAAGAACGCTCTTTGATGTCAGTGTTCCCTTTATGCAAAGCCTCATTACACTGTCAGCTTTAAAGTCTGAACTGACAAACTCCCTACTACCTATTTCTGGGAGAGGAATTGCCCAGTCTAACTTGCAAAAGACCCCCACTGTTCAAATGAATAGGACTGTCCCAGCAACAATTTATAAATGGACTTCAGATGGCTTAGATTTTGTGAGAGTAATGACAGCAAAATTACTGGTGTTCACTGTCATTACTCTGTGAAAATGACAGCATCCTCTGGATTTTCACGCATATGTATCTTAATGTAAAAATCGCAAAGTTGCTTTCAGTATTCAGATGCCCCTTCACATGCTGAGCTGTTTGCATCTTGCTCCACTACAAACAAGGTAAAATAGCTTGCTGAATGTAATGTATTTATGAAGTAGTTCCATCATAAAACATTCTGAAAATCTTACACTAAGTTACTTGAGGTCTTAATGAGTATTTAATGGCATGCTAGCCCATTGTCACTGCTAAACAAACCACCTAGCTCAAAGAAACGGATTATGTATGTATATGACATTGCCCTTAATTGACCACTTCAAAATGTGGGTAATAAGCAAAAAAAAGCTGTAGGTTTTGAAATCTGAAATGCAGGTGGAAAATGTTGGAAATAATCAGAAGATCAGGCACCATCTGCAAACAAATAGAGTCAACAGTTTAGGTTGCTTATGAAAACCAGCAAAAGGTTGAGATACAAATGATAAGTCCTGTAACATTAACTGTTCTTCCTTCCACATGTGGGCAACTGTGTATCTCCAGGAGTTAACATTTGTATTTCAATATATAGCTACCTAAAAATCTGAATGTGTAGCATCACCAATTTTAATGAAGAATAAGCGTTCATGGAATCATGAACTTGAAATACATCTTGAAGTTTGCGATTTTTGTTCCAAGGATTGCCTTTGAACCAAATGCTAACAAAACAATCTTTGACCTGAGAGCATCCATTATCAATACCTGACATTTTACTGTTCACCAAACTCCATATATGATCAGTGATGATAGACCCTGCCTTGTCTACCTTCACCCTGTCCCCATTTCAACCAACGCTGATCCCTTACTGCTAACTTCCTCCCCCTAACCCTCCATTTAATGTCGTGATCCATAATCCTACCATACCACATCCCACGCCTGTCACCCTTGGATATTTTTATGGTGGAGATTAACAGATTCTTGATCAGAACAGTTGTCAGAGGTTATGGAGAGAAGGCAGGTGAATGGGGTTGAGACGGAAAAATAGATCAGCCATAATTGGATGGCAGATTAGACCTGATGAGCCAAATGGCCTAATTCTGTTCCTGTTACTTACAAATTTATAAAATTAGAGCTATAGAGTCCTTCAGCCATAACTCACCCACACTGGCCAACAATGTCACAGCTACACTAGTCCAACTTGGCTGCGTTTGGTCCATATCCCTCCAAACCAGTCCTATCCATGTTCCTGTCTAACTGTTTCTTAAATGATGGGATAGTCCCAGCCTCAACTACCTCCCCTGGGAGCTTGTTCCATACACCCACCACCCTTTGTGTGAAAAAGTTATCCCTCAGATTCCTATTTAATCTTTTCCCCTTCACCTTGGTTCACCATAGATTATGGCCTCAGCTCCTCAATTCCCATACTCTGGGCAAAATACCCCGTGCATCTTCCTGATATATCCCTCTCATGATTTTGAATACCTCTATGAGATCTCCCCTCACCCTCCTGCGCTCCACGGAATAGGGACCAAGCCTACTCAACCTCTCCCTATAGCTCACACCCTCTAGTCCTGGCAACATCCTCGTAAATCTTTTCTGAACCCTTTCAAGCTTGACAATATCTTTCCTATTACATGTGGCCAGAAATGAATACAATATTCTAAATGCGGTCTCACCAGCATCTTATAGAACTGCAACATGACCTCCCAACTTCTATACTCAATACTCTGACTGATGAAGGCCAAATTGTCAAAAGCCTTTTTGACCACCTTATCTACCTGCAACTTGACCTTCAAGGAACCATGCACATGTACTCCTAGATCCCTCTGGTCTACAACACTACCCAGAGACCTACCATTTACAGTGTTGGCCCTGCCATTGTTCGACGTCCCAAAATGCAACACCTCACACTTCTCTGTATTAAATTCCATCAACCATTCCTCCGCCCACCTGACCAATCGATCCAGATCCTGCTGCAATCGTTCACAACCATCTTCACTATCCCCAAAACCACTAACTTTTGTATCATCAGCAAACTTGCTAATCTTGCCCTGTACAGTATGTTCCCATCCATGCCATTGATGTAGATGACAAACAGTAATAGGCACAGCACCAAACCCTGAGGCACACCGCTAGTCACAGGCATCCAGTCTGAGAAGCAACCTTCCACCTTTATCTTCTGCTTCCTTCCATGGAGTCAATTTGCTATCCATTCAGCTAGCTCTCCTTGGATCCCATGTGATCTAACCGTCCAGAGCAGCCTACCATGTGGATCCTTGTCGAACCTTATTAACCTTATTGCTAACCTTATTAGCATTGGAATACAAACACACCTAATTCCACAGATTTAGATTCCGGTTCAGGTTTATTATTGTCACATGCACAGTGGTACAATGAAGGGCTTTGTTTTGCATGCTCTCCAAATAGATCAGATGTATCTTACATAGATCAGTTCAGACCCAAGTACAATAGAGAGGGCAAAGGGGAAGATACAGAGTGCAGAATATAGTTAAAATATAATTGGAACATTTAGAAATAGTGCTATACTTACAGTGGAAAAAAGATGTAGAAGAGCAGAGCAATTGTTTTGGATGGTAGTAGATCCTTCTCTGGGAAGAGCATGCAAAGAGTTGTCAAGCTCCGGTGCCACCTTGCAATGTTGCAAGCCTATAAAGGAAAGATCTTGCCTTATGCAAGGCTGACTAAATAAAGCATCGTAATCATAACTCACAATTAAATTAAGAAATAATACAGTTTAATTTCGTAGATTTGCAGTGCTCACACCACATGATGCAATTTAGAAAATATTTGCAAATAGAACCCGCTGAGTTACTCCAGCATTTTATGTCTCTCCAGAGATGCTGCCTCACCCGCTGAGTTACTCCAGCATTTTGTGTCTCTCCAGAGATGCTGCCTCACCCGCTGAGATACTCCAGCATTTGATGTCTACCTTCGATTTAAACCAGCATCTGCAGTTCTTTCTTACACATAGAGATTCCAAAATGGATTTTGGTCTCCAGGATGAAAAATGGCACTCAAATGAAATTTTAATTTTCTGATTATGTCTTATGATGTGTCTTACATTTTTACTTTTGTGGTGTTAGATAAATTGTTGTATATATTCTACCAGAAAAGATTTCATGTTTGGATAACAAATAATAACTGAACAATTATGATGAGCAAATAACAATTGTAGGAAATATTTGCCTAACTCATAGCTTTCAGGCAAAGCTGTCCTTTTTCTTTCCAATGAGGAATGATGATGCCTTGTTCAATGACTATCAATTGCTAACTTATAATTGTCGATTGTCAGCCTTCAGTCCTATGTCAGAAAAAATAATCTATTAATGGAAATGTGATAGCATAATGGTTACAATACTGCGACACCGACTCCTGATGCATAAGTTTAAATTCCACCCTGGCAGCAGGAAAATATAATATTAGTTAACACAGTATTTTATCTCTAGAAAGGAGCTAGTACTAGTCATGGTGGCCATTAATTTATTGGATTATTACCAAAGCCTGTGACTAATGTCCTTTGCAGAATTTTACATTCGTACCTGGTCTCCTTAAGACTGCATTCAACGAACAAGTCAGCAACACCCGCATCCCATGAACAAATAAATTAAACTATTTTACTGAACGACAGAAATGCTCTTGGTCCCCTAATTTATTATTATTGATTATTAATTACTAATTATTGATTTGTTATGGTTGATTATTATATATTTATTGTACGTTATTGAGTTAATCAGCCCGTTAAGCTGTAACAAGTAAGGATTTAATTTTTCCATTGTTTGTACATCTGATAATTAAACACTCTTAACTCTCATGCTACAGACACCAGAAGTAAGTTCTGCCAGAATTCAATCAACATTTTCAGATGTTGAGTTAGAGATTGTGTATTTCTTCCTCGGATTTTTACATGAAGCCCAAGTAAAAAAAATAACAGTGCTTATTCTTTCATTGCTCAAGTTGCAAGTAACAGGTTATTTAATTTGTTCAACAATGAAATTATAGCATGCAATGGTACAGATGAACAGTGAAACATATTTCCGTGTCAGAGTAAACATTACCTTGTCAAAAAATGTATTTCATTATCTGCTCAAGTTGTCGGGTCAATACTTGAGTCACTCTGTATAGTAAGACTGTAATAATAACAAATAAGATGTCAGATGATGGGTGATTATTCCACTTTAGGATTACTGGTAACATTATGGTTTCTTGTATAACTGCTGAATATACACTTGTTTCACATTATTCTGATAAACAAGTAACCTCTGTATAGATAGCACAGTGAAAGATATGCGTTGCTCATTACGAATCAAAGTGATATCTGTAGAGTTTAACTGTGGAGAATTATCCGGATACACTCACATGATTCATATCATTGCTTCTCTATTTTTCTACTCCTTTGCATATTGATGTCTATGAGTATCCACTATCTTGCTAGCTGAAGGTAGACACAAAAAGCTGGAGTAACTCAGCGGGACAGGCAGCAGCTCTGGAGAGAAGGAATTGGTGATGTTTCGGGGTAACTCCTGAAAGTTACCCATTCCTTCTCTCCAGAGATGCTGCCTGTCCTGCCGAGTTACTCCAGCTTTTTGTGTCTATCTTTGGTTTAAACCAGCATCTGCAGTTCCTTCCTGCACATCATGCTAATCGGAGTTTTTTTTTTAAATGAGAAAAAGTGAGACAATTCCTTCTTCTTCTTCTGAAGTTGTCTCTGGCTTGAGGTTGACTTATTTACTCTCCAGTTTTGTGGGTTCTGGGGAGACTAATGAGACTAAGCAGGAACCACAGACTCTCAGATGTCTGATGAGGTAGTTGAGTGAGTAGTTAGTCAGGTGACACGCTCCTTCCACCATGCTACTGTGCGCATCAGAAGCATGTTAGGGTGCACAGCAGTGGAACAAAATTTAGAAAAAAAGATTAAAAGGAAAAAAAAAGATTTATCACTGGCCAATGTTGAATGCAGTGATCTCATCCAATGCAGAGATTAGCAACATGAAAAATGGCAATCCAAATGAAGTTTTTCTTGACTGATTATGTCTTCTGATGTATCTTACATCTCTATTTTAAAGGTGTTAGATAAATTGTTTCCTATATTCCACCAGAAAAGATTCTCTGGGTTACAAATAATAATTGAAATATTGTGATGAGCAAATAATAATTGTGAGAAATATTTGCCTAACATAGCTTTCAGGAAATGCTGTCCATTTTCTTTGCAATGAGGAGTGAGAAAGCTTTGATCAATAACAAAAATGTCAGTAACATTTTGAGGGATTGGCAGTGTGGGCATAGGAGGAGGTATGGAAATTGTGTCACTTTGTAAATTTATCTTTCGATTGCAATCCATTGAATCCCAAAATAAAGTCCATCTGTGTGAATTTCAGCATTACAGCTTAAAACATTCCACATTTTTCTCATTAGAAAAGGTAGCTTCCACAAATTGGGAACAGATGAAGCCAAAACAGACTGCAGATACTTGAATCTGCAACAAACGACCGAATGCAAGAACAACTCAGTGGATCAAGCAGCATCTGTGAAGCCAAAATGTGTATGTTAATATTTTGGATTGAGAACCTGCAGCAGGACTGAAAGGGCTGGGGAAGGAGATGCACTTGGTGTGCCTCAGAATTTACAATCTGTAGCAAACTGAATCTGTTGATGAAGATACAATAAGAATAATTTGCATTTATGTAGCCCCTAACTATAACAAGTATGAATCAAAGTTGGTTGCTAATTTTTAGTTCAAACTAAGATAGAGAGGAAGATTTTAAGGTGGTTAGCTCCAGCAGTTTGTTCAGGAATAGCTTTTAAGGCGCATCTTACAGGAGGAAAGAGAGGTAGAATAGGTTGAAATTTGGAAAGGAATTCCAGAGCTGTTGGCTTTCAAGCTAATAACACAGGGGAAGTTTAAGAGGATAGAATGAGAAGATTGCCGACATCTTAGAGAGGGTCTTGGGTTAAAGGAGATTACAGAGATAGGATGAAACAGGAAAACGGAGAGATTTGAAAATAAAAATACCAATGTAGTTGTACTATCAAGTGTACTTTAAAAATACTTCTGATACCAACAAACAAATCACATTGCAATTCCTGTAGCTCTTTTCCATTAACTTTATCTGTAAGCATGCACCCTTATGATCACTAAGTTCTGGCTCTCTGCAGGGGTCTGTCGATATGACTAGTTTGAGTGAGCACCAGACACAACTGTCAACCAAGGCAAATCGAAGGTACAATAGAATGTCTGGAACATTTAGGCACTTGTTGACCAAATGCTTGCACCTCATCCAGGAATCATACATCCAATTAATGTTCAGACGAGGAAGATTCAGATTACCCGTGGGAACAGTCCTCTGTATTCAGGATGACTGGAAATTAATGTATGCACCTCACTGTCCGCAGATCCTCCACTATATGCGATAGTATGACACAAAACAGCCAGAGATGTCAGCTTGTAACGTGCTCCCAGTAATAGCTTTGCACATACAATTGATGCATTAATACACAGATAATTGACCTTAACACTTGGCATTCATTCAGCAGTCCTTGAATGGTGCAAGAAGTACCCAAGCCAGAATGTTGTGTGCCAACAGTTGGTCCAGCTAGTGAGGACAATGGGAATGAGAGCTGCCAGGATGTGAAGTAAATAGGTTTATCTGGCCATAAACCTGGCGGCAGAATAATGATGGCTTGCAGGGGCAAGGTCAAGGTAAGTCAGATTTTATAGAATGCATTCTGCATCTGTTTGGCATCTGCTGAAGCCCTTTGTCAGTTTGAGGCAACGTTCAGATTATTTGCAGCACAGTAGCGCAGCTTGCAGAGCCGATGCCTCACAGTCCCAGAGACCCAAGTTCAATCCTGAACTTGGGTGCCGCCGCTGTGGAGTTTGCACATTCTCCCTGTGACGGCATGGGTTTCCTCCGGTTTTCCCCCACATCCCGAAGATGCATGGGTTAGTAGGTTAATTGGCCACTGTAAATTGAGTGTGTGGTAGAATCTGGGGGGAAGTGATAACAATGTGGCAAGAATAAAGGTGGATTAGATTAATGCAGGATTAGTATAAATGGATAGTTGTTGATCAGCGTGTACTCAGTGGACTAAAGACCCGTTTCTGTGCTGTACATCTTTAAAAAAAGAATGGAGTGCAGAAGACCTAATGAGCCAGACATGCACCTTCTGCACAAACTCTAAGAGTCTATTCCATTCACTGAATATATTGGGGCACGATGACGATTCAGAATATGTTGGTGGCCTCGGACACATGCCTGATTTTTCAAAGATTAGACACAGAATTCAGATACACACATTTGTCACAGAATTCACCTACACAACTTCGGCATAACAACTAATGTCACAGTTTCTGGTGCAAGATCAGAGTAATTTAGTGATTAAGATATTGGAATAGTATCCAGAGGCAATTAAACTTCCCTTTTGCTGTAAATACCCATCTATCCCACAGGTTCTGAAATCTGGCATTGTTACTTAGTCTGGCCTATGTGTGAACACAGTGCCTTGACCATGGCTGATTTTTAACTGCCCTCTAAAATAGCCTGAAGGATAATTTGGAATGAATGCCAGCCTTGTCAGCGATGTACAGTACAGCACAGAAAAAGCCCTTCGGTCCACAATATCCATGCCAAACAAGATGCCAAGTTAAACTAATCTACTCTGCCCGCAAGTAGCCTATACCTCCACATTCCCTGCATATCCATGTGCCTCTCCAAAAACTTCTTAACTGCCACTATCACATGTCAAGAATGAATTACAAAACATGTCCAGTTGGGCACAAACATATCAAGAGACTAGAGAGTTTAATTGTTTAATTAATTTAATTGACTGGGACTGGAACAATGAACATGAACTGCTGCTGCTTTACAGGCACATTAATGCATCACCACAACAAATAAAGATCCAACAAACAATAATATAATACATTATCAGTTAAACTTGGTAACCAGATGATAATAGTTCAGTTTATTATTGTCAAGTGTACAGTGAAAAGCTTTTTCGTTGTGTGCTATCTAGTCAACAAAAGGACTATATATGATTACAATCAAGCCGTCCACGGCTTACAGATTCAAGATAAAGGGCATGTTATCTAGTGCAAGTCCAATAAAGTCCGATTAAAGATAGTTCAAAAGTCTCCAATGAATTCAAAGGTAGTGCAAGCCAAAGTACCAGGTGCAAACTTATACAATGTCCATAGTAATTCGGACATACAAGGAACTGCAGATGCTGATTTGCAAAAAAAGACACAAAGCACTGGAGTAGCTCAGCAGGTGAGGCAGAGTCCCTGGGGAGCATAGATAGATGATGTTTCGAGTTGGGACCCTTCATCAGATTGATTGTGGTGGGGTGGGGCGAAGAAAACTGGAAAAGAGATGGAGGTAGGACAAAGCCTGGTGAGTGACAGGTGGATAGGGAGGGTTTTGAAGGCAGATGCCAGAGATGAAAAGACAAAATGTGTGAGATGATAGAAGATGTGTGAACTGTGAAGCCAGAGGAAGGAATATAGGTGGAAGGGGACGGGGGGGACGGTGGGGGGGGCAAAATAGATGCAAATCTAGTTGAGGCACAGGGGAAAGAAATAATCAAAAGGGTGGGTTGTTTGTAGATTAGTTACCTACATTTGGAGAATTTGTTGTGCATCCTGTTAGATTGTAAGCTACCCAAACAGAATATGAAGTGCTGTTTCACCAGTATTGACCATTCTACCCTGGGCCTCCTCTATTGCCAGAGTGAGGCCATGTAAAACTGAAGGAACAGCACCTCATATTCTACACGGGTAGCTTACAAACTAACAGTACAGACATTGAATTCTCCAATTTTAGGTAACTAACCTACAAACTACCCCCTTAACATCCTTCAAAGGTACTTCACTGGCTGTCCTGATGTCATCGAAGATGCCACTTGAATAGAATTATTTTCCTTCTACTTTGAAAACTCTCAATGCAGCAATTTTGCATGGTCGGGAAACCTAAAGCAGCTCTGCAACGCCCCACAAAAGTCATTGATAGAAAAGGCCTGATCATTTTTGTTATGACGTGGAAGCATAAATATTCGTGAGGATACTGCTGCTCTTGTTGGCATAGTCCAATAGGATTGTTACATCCCCTTGCAATAATTCATTTCAATGAGCAATGAAACAAATCATAAAACAGTGCATCTGTTTAAAAAATCCCTTGTTTATGTACAACTTTCTTGTCACATTCAAGATGTCCCAAAGCACTTTACAGCTGGTTTTTGAAGTGTAGTCATTGTCGTTATGTGGGGAAGAAAATGACCAATTTGCAAAAAGAAATACTCCCAGAACAGCAAAGAAATAAGGAACAAAACATTTGTTTTAATAGATGGAGGGATAGAAATTGGCCAAGTCACCAAAGACAACTCCCCTCCACTTCAGGAAAGATATTTATCTGTGGAAGTACAAAGAATGCTGGTTAACCATCTCCCCCCAAAAGCTGTAGAAACAAAGAACTACAGATGGTGGTCAATATACAAAAGGGCACACAGTGCTGGAGTAACTCAGTGGGTCAGGTATCATCCCTGGAGAACATGGTTAGGTGATATTTTGAGTGTGAAGAAGGATCTCGACCTGAAATGTCACCTATCCATGTTCTTCAGAGATGCTGGCTGACCCACTGAGGTACTCCAGCACTTTGTGTCCTTGTCCAAAAATGCTGATCTGTCAGTTCAGCATTCCCTTGGTCTTGCCAGGTTGACCTTTGTGTTCAAGTCTCTGACATGGACTAGAGACCAGATAGCTCTGATTTAGCGGCAGAAGTGTTACTGAATGAATCAGTTTATCGTCCCACTTAATTCAGTGCTGAGGCCGTAAGATACATTTGAGGAACTAATTAACAGAGAAAAGATAGTTAATCAAAAAACAAAAGCATTTCCTTCTTGAAATATAGTGTGCTGATATTTTATGTGGCTGCATTTTTAAAGCTCACTAAAGCCTACGTTGCATATTATGGGATTAAACGTTTGATAAATGGAATGATCCTCAGATGCTTTGCAGTGACTGGGCCACCCTCCCCTACCCATCTGCCCTTTCAACATATGTTTAGTCAATAACCAATTAATATCATACACCACTAGATGTGATATCAATGCAGTGCAGTGCAAAGCAGAACAAGCCTCGTTTTTTTTTAAAGGAGCACTGCGATGCAGCCTGCAGCTGGACTGTGTGAAATGATTTATTACCAGAGAGCAATCCCTATGATGGATGGAACAGTTTAATACTTAGCACTGGCATGTTCCACTGTTTTGTCAACAGATCCATTGGAGAGGAACAAAACTGGGCAGGTGAGAGCCTGGTTTCCAGGCTGCCGGGAGTGTGAAGCTATGCACAGGAGCACCGAGTGTGGTGCTAGTGGCAGCTGCGAATTCTTGCCTTCAGCTGTTCATTAGCCCTTATATTCACTTCCATTAATTACTTTGGAACAAGGGGGCAAGCTGGCTGAGAATGTGCTCCTATTTCTCAGACAACCCTTCCAGGCTGATTTTACGTTTCAAAAATAAACTTTATTCACAAAAGATATGTATACAAAATTGATGTTTTCTTTACGTTTCTAGTGTTGTCCATGCGTTCCCAGAGTCATTAACTCAATATGTTCTATGTGCAAATCACCAATTTCATTCATGAGGCCTCCTTGTACGGCACACCCTTAAAGTGTTTGTGAAGCTATTACAGAGGTCACTGCCACTCAGTGCCAAGTGGGAGCAGGACCTTAGATTGCAGTCCTTCCCCACAAAGTATTTGTGTTGGTTGCACCAAGCTTCAGTGTGTCTCCCAGCAGGTAGTCCTCCAGTCTGGTATGTGCCAGGTGGCAGCATTCACTTTTTGACATCGTGTCCCACTGGAAGAGCAACAAGTTTTGGTCAATTTGTTGATGCAATTCCTTCTGACTCTGCCTTGTTTTGCCAACATGAAATTAAAGGACCTTGATGTTACCCTTAGTTGCTTTCTGCCAGTGTATTGGAGAGTCAAAGAACATTTTCATGGTTCTCCAACATGTGCAATATCTCTCGAATTCCTTGATGTTTTTTGAGGTCAACAGCTTGATGTCTGGCTTCCATATCTCCATGCCTACCTTCAGATTTTCAAGTAGGTAATATCAACACAAAGAAAGCAGGGGTCAAAGAAGAACTCTGGCATGATTTTAGTGGATCTGACCAGGACTGCCCTGGAAACAAAGAGGTTGTCTATCCAGGACAGGGGTGAACCATCTGGTAGACACAGGCAATTGCAGATACTGGAATCTTGTGAGGAGCTCAAAATGGTCAAGTACAGGGCCTGTCCCACTTTCACAACCTAATTCACGACGTTTTTTACTCGTGGACATTTTTCATCATGCTAGAAAAATGCCCCGACCTACTTGATACCACGAGTACCTACGACTAGCATCACGGCTTGCTACGACCTTCCTATGACCTCCTACGACTTGTGACGACCATACTACGAGTATGAGTTGAGGGCAAACTCAGCAGAGGTCGTGTATTAGGTCGTGAAAGTTGGACAGGCCCTTAACACTGCAGGTCAGGCAGCATCTCTGGAGGACTTGGATGGGTGACTTTTTGGGTTGGGACCCTAATTGAAATGGAGTCTGAGAAAGGATTCAAACCCAAAACGTCGCCTATCCATTTCCTCCAGAGATGCTGCCTGACCCGCTGATAGAGAACACTTTTACAGAAATGTCACTTTGGTCAGATATTCCAAGGTGGCAACACGTTGTCAAGCTGATTGATCTGATTTTTACATTCACAGTTTATGGGTTTAAAGTTCAAGGTTTATTGTCATATTTGTTTGCCCTTTGCCCATTGCTTTGGAAAACCTCTGCACTGTTTTGGACTTAGCTGCTGGTACAGATCTTCCCCATGGCATAGGCTCCCCTCTGGTGAAGCTGGTGATGTTGCTGAGAAGGGATTAGCCTATTTTCCAGTTATTTTCATCTCCAGTCTGGACATAGTTTGTACTCACAGATTCCCATTGCTAGAGTACATTGGTGCAGTGCATCTCCCAGTCTCCCAGAGGTCGAATGCAATGGGCACTGCGCTGCTCCTGGTTGTCTAGAGCTGGTGTACTATGGTCTGGTTGGTTCCCTCACTGCTTCCTGACTGGGATTTTCTTCTTCCTTTGCAATGGTTATTGCAGCTAAACCGGGTCTCTCACAACGTGGGCCAGAAACGTACAATGTTCCCACCTCTTTTTCTCATGTAACCTTTGACCTGGACCAGTAGAGTGATTACACATAGACTGATGTTCCACCATTGATGCATAATCAAATTGATGAACAATGGCCTTTTAAAGAACAGTTAATTGGGCTTACATTTTAATGCTGGCAAGAACTGGGCCCCTTGTCATTTTTGGAAAAGCAAAGGGAACTGGACACACTTTGGGAATTTTGTTTCAATTAGTTTAAATTTAAAGTTGCCTCGGAGATAAAAAAGACTTGGTTGAAATGTTAATTTGCATGTTGTTAGTACACAGGTGTACAACATCAGGTACAGTGAAATTTCAGAGTATTTTAATGGATAAATATATGAGGTTGAGTTTGAGTTTAGTTTGTTGTCACGTGTAAGGAGGTACGGTGAAAAGTTTTTGTTGCGTGCTAACCAGTCAGCAGAAAAGCAATACATGATTACAAGTGAGCCATCCACAGTGTACAGGTACAGGTACAGATATCTAACATTGAATCCTCATCTGCAGAATTACTTCATCTCGTTTTCCATATCTCCACTTCACAAGAAAGGATATATTTCAGATAATTAGTGAAAACAAGATTCAGAGCAGTATATCGTGCTTGGTAACTAACACAGAAATCTGAAATCAGTGGAGAGGACAGGCAAATTAACACTTTTCAAAGACTATGTACCCCATAGAATTCCTCTTAGGTGCTGGCCACTCCTCTCAGCAGCCTCACTGCCATCACCAAGTTTCAGACCAATTTCAATCATTTTACACAGAAGTTGGATTTCTTCAATTTATTACCCTATCAAATTATTCCTTCTCTTTTGAAGAGATGAAAATTCCAATCATGAATTAGGTTATTGCGATATTTAGATAGGTGCCTTCTGCTAATAACAGTGACATAGAGACACCAGCTTTGCTGAGGAGACAATATAGACCAGCACCTTGCTGATTCAACCAAATACGATACCTTAATTAACCTGAGATAAAGGTGCAAAATAACACGTTGATTCCTTACAAAGGACATTTAGAATCATAGAATCATAGAAAATAGGTGCAGGAGTAGGCCATTCGGCCCTTCGAGCCTGCACCCCATTCAATATGATCATGGCTGATCATCCAACTCAGTATCCTGTACCTGCCTTCTCTCCATACCCCCTGATCTCTTTAGCCACAAGGGCCACACCTATCTCCCTCTTAAATATAGCCAATGAACTGGCCTCAACTACCTTCTGTGGCAGAGAATTCCACAGACTCACCACTTTCGGGCATCTGTTTTGTAGAAATTTATCCTTCAGCGATTTTTAGATCAGTCTGAAGTAGGGTCTTGACCCAAACTGAGATTCTGCCTGTCCCGCTGAGTTACTCCAGCATTTTGTGTCTATCTTCGATTGTATGTTTGTATGTTCTTTGGTTTTGAATGTGCATGAATCTCCAAGACAAAACCCAGGTGAGATGTGTATCAGACTGTGGAATGTGACTGTGGAGGCAGTCAGAACAATACAAATCCATATACACATACGTATAAGTCTTAGGAACAAGCACATTTTGAAATATTAGGATGGAATTTGTACTGTGCAGACTGTCTCCATTCTGTCCACGATAATGAAGGTACTCTGAACAATACAAATGAGCCAAAGATAGACATATAATGCTGCAGTAACTTAACGAGTCAGGCATCACCGCTGCGAAAAAGGAATAGGTGACTTTTTGGATCGAGACCCTTCTTCAGTCAGTCAAAGCCTGCAGAAGGGGCTCAATCCGATATGTCACCTATTCCTTTTCTCCAGAGATGCTGCCTGAGCCGCTGATTTTCTCCAGCATTTTGTGTCCATCTTTGGTGTAAACCAGCAATTGCAGTGCCTTCCAACACCAATTGTATTGGTTTTTTCTTAGCTTGATTTGAGCAGAAACCTCTCCAATTTGGAAATATCAATAAAATCCCATCACAGATTTTCAATTTTTCCCCATACATCACTGAACACCAACCCACCCCCACATCTCCACCGTGCTTCCCTCCAGGCTATAATGGAGACACAAGGAACTGCAGATGCTGGAATCTTCACCAAAACACATAAATAAGTTTCCTTCAGACTCTGAAGAAGGGTCCCGGCCCAAGATACTGCCTATTCATTCCCTCCATAGATGCTGCCTGACCTGTTGATTTCCTCCAGCAATTTGTGGTTTGTACCAGCCTCTAATGTTTAATTGCTGGGGCATCCTGCATATGAAAACCCAAGCTAGAAAACAAATGACCTGAAAAAAGCCCTGTAATCCACATGTCAACTTCTGACATTTAACTATAGATTAATCAATACCCACCAGTGATTAGGAGGCAGAAGTGTAATCAAGGAGGTTCAGGTGAGATCACATATCTTAAAAATGATGCCAAGCAATTTTTATAGGCATTGCCCGAACATTAAAATTAAATTCCTGTTGCGTTTCGCTCTTAACATGCTCATCAAGGTGTTCATCATCATTAATTATATGTATTTCTATATCTTCTTTTTAATTTTGATTAATTTTGATGCCAGAAGACATACAGGATAGTGCAGATATCTGGGATGATATATTGTATCGGTATTTAGTATAAAGTACAATTCACATTGCAGAAGACCAGAGGACTATCACCCTTGCAGCTTTACAGAGGAATATTAACTTGACAGTTGTGAAACTCCATTTGCCGCAGTAGCAACTGTTTCTATTTCAAGGATTGAACTTTTCTGGAACAAAACTGTATTTAGAAGGGGAGTATGGTGTTTAACAAACTTTCTTAATAAAAGACTGCTACACGGTTGAGAAAATTAGCAATATGGAAATAGCTATAATAATCAAAGATATATAACATTACAAGATGCTAATACCCCAATAAAAATCCAGGTTTTGACAACATTAATTCTTTAAAATTTATAGGTGACGAATACTAAAATTTCCTTGCTGAAGTTCCTACTTGTTTGCACCAAATAATTCTGATTTGCAAATCATTCATTTCCAAAGAAACTGCCTTGTTAACCCATTCTTTCTTGAATTGAAAATTGAGCAACTCGTGGAGTTGTAATTACAATATAGATTAATCCTTATTTTTTTTAACCTAGTAAAAACATTGCATCTTTTTTTCAGACAGTTGACCGATACACAAGATAATGCTTGTGACCTGTACGGCTAAAAAGGGTCGACTGCATCTGCTGAGAACAGTAGTACATTAATTAAGTAATAATGGCTGCACATGTGTACTGTCTTGGCAAACTGAGCATAGGCTGAATGATTAAGGGACTGGACCAAAGGTCAAGTCTGTCAGTCCCCAGACTCCCCACCCTATGCCAAGGCAGTGCACGTCCACCATCGTTATTAGCGCTTTGTCGTGTTTTAAAGATTTTTGCATTTCAGTTCTACTTCCCTTCGTTTAGTTTCGCTTCTGAACAAAAAATCCCCAGTCTTTCTTGCATAACTGCATTGCTTCTGCCTATTTGTGAATATATCTAGTTTACCAACATGACAAAATTAATCTGGCCTAGTATCCCAAGCCAAAGTCAGGAATGTTGTGCAAATTAAGGATAGACATGGCATCAGTATTTCTACATTGATACCAGTGGAGAACAGTGGGGCATAGAAAATGACTTTGTTAAGTAATATCTTGCAGATAGAAATTACATGGTCTTCTTCAACCAGCATGTGTAGCATTATTTTAAGCTCCAATTTGGTAGCTAAGTCAGTCAGAGAGTCATACGAGGGGAAAAAGGTCCTTCTTCCCAACTTGCCCACACCCATCTACACGAGTTCCACCTGCCTACGTTTGACCCATATCCCCTCCAAACCTGTCCTATCCTATCCACGTACCTGGCAACTCGTTCCATACACCCACCACCCTTTGTGTGAAAAAGCTACCCGACAGATTCCTATGAAATCATTTCCCCTTCACCTTAAACCTATGTCCTTTGGACATTTATCTAGATGATCAACAAAATTTGCTAACTCATTTCTTGTGCATGTTGTTGGTATGAAATTTGGTTTGAAGATGCATGATGTCAGCATCATTGGTAGTTTCAAAACGAGTCTCTGACTGTGATTATATCTTAAGGCATGTCCCTGTCCATGTGGGAACAAGCGATCGGATGATGAAGATCATAACTTCTGCTGAGCTGCGTAATCTCGGCCAGGGTGTAGATTGGGTGAAAGGAGCTATACAGTGGCTTACAAAAGTATTCATACCCCTTGAACTTTTCCACATTTTGTCACGTTACAACCACAAACGTAAATGTATTTTATTGGGATATTATGTGATAGTCCAACACAAAGCGGCGTATAATTGTGAAGTGGAAGGAAAATGATACATGGTTTTCAAATGTTTTTACAAATTAAAAACTGAAAAGTGTGGCATGCAAAAGTATTCAGCCCCCTTTACTCTGATACCCCTAAATAAAATCCAGTGCAACGAATTGCCTTCAGAAGTCACCTAATTAGCAAATAGAGTCCACTTGTGTGTAATCTAATCTCAGTATAAATACAGCTGTTCAGTGAAGGCCTCAGAGGTTTGTTAGAGAACATTAGTGAACAAACAGCATCATGACGCTCAAGGAACACACCAGACAGGTCATGGATAAAGTTGTGGAAAAGTTTAAAGCAGGGTTAAGTTATAAAAAAATATCCCAAGCTTTGAACATCTCACGGAGCACCGTTCAATCCATCATCCGAAAATGGAAAGAGTATGGCACAACTGCAAACCTACCAAGACATGGCCGTCCACCTAAACTGACAGGCTGGGCAAGGAGAGCATTGATCAGAGAAGCAGCCAAAGTAACTCTGGAGGAGCTGCAGAGATCCACAGCTCAGGTGGGAGAATCTGTCCACAGGACAACTATTAGTCATGCACTCCACAAATCGGGCCTTTATGGAAGAGTGGCAAGAAGAAAGCCATTGTTGTAACAAAGCCATAAGAAGTCCCGTTTGCAGTTTGCCACAAGCCATGTGGGGGACTCAGCAAACATGTGGAGGAAGGTGCTCTGGTCTGATGAGACCAAAATTGAAGTTTTTGGTCTAAATGCAAAACGCTATGTGTGGCGGAAAACTAACACTGCCACACCATCCCCACTGTGAAGCATGGTGGTGGCAGCATCATGCTCTGGGGATGCTTTTCTTCAGCAGGGACAGGGAAGCTGGTCAGAGTTGATGGGAAGATGGATGGAGCCAAATACAGGGCAATCTTGGAAGAAAACCTGTTAGAGTCTGCAAAAGACTTGAGACTGGGGCGGAGGTTCACCTTCCAGCAGGACAATGACCCTAAACATACAGCCAGAGCTGCAATGCAATGGTTTAGATCAAAGCATATTCATGTGTTAGAATGGCCCAGTCAAAATCCAGACCTAAATCCAATTGAGAATCTCTGGCAAGACTTGAAAATTGCTGTTCACAGACATTCTCCATCCAATCTGACTGAGCTTGAGCTATTTTGCAAAGAAGAATAGGCAAAAATTTCAGTCTCTAGATGTGCAAAGCTGGTAGAGACAAACCCCAAAAGACTTGCAGCTGTAATTACAGCGAAAGGTGGTTCTACAAATTATTGACTCGGGGGGCTGAATACTTTTGCATGCCACACTTTTCAGTTTTTTATTTGTAATAAAATCTGGAAACTATGTATAATTTTCCTTCCACTTCACAATTATGCACCACTTTGTGTTGGTCTATCACATAAAATCCCAATAAAATACATTTACGTTTGTGGTTGTAACGGGACAAAGTGTGGACAAGTTCAAGGGGTATGAAAACTTTTGCAAGCCACTTCACTGCAATCCAAACTGAGGAGAAACATAAAAATGGATCTTCAGATCAAACCCCAAAGCTCTGACTGGAAAGTGCATGACAATGTCAAAACCATGGCATAGGAAACAATGGACGGGGGAAAGGAGCAAGAAAATTAAGAACATTTGTACTTTTTTAATATCAGGTTTTGTTGCCTTTTTATGCTGCCCAAATGTGGAATATGTCCATGATGTTCTCCCGTAAGGTGATATGGGTCATACAGTTACACACATCAAGGTTTATCATGTCACCTCACTCCCTTTTTACAGTGCCAGAGACCCAGAATTGATCCTGACTACGGGTGCTTGTCTGTATGGAGTTTGTACGTTCTCCCCGTGACCTGCGTGGATTTTATCCTGGACTCAGGATTTCTTATGGATCTCAGGTTTCCTCTCACACTCCAAAGACATTCAAGTTTGTAGAATAATTGGTTTAGTATAAGTGTAGAAGTGTAGAATTGTCCCTGATTGAATGTTAATGTGTTGGGATCGCTGGTCGGCATGGACATGGTGGGTCGAAGCTTCTGTTTCCATGCTGTATCTCTAAACTACACTAAAGTACACTTCCTGTGGGTGACAAACTTCAGACTGTTAATTGCATGGAAGTGTTAAAGTTAAAACATCCACAGAATTGGCTTCCACTGCCTTCTGTGGCAGAGAATTCCACAGATTCCCAACTCTCTGGGTGAAAAAGTTTTTCCTCATCACTGTCCTAAATGGCCTACCCCTTATTCTTAAACTGTGACCCTGGTTCTGGACTCCCCCAACATCGGGAACAATTTTCCTGTATCTGGACTGTCCAATCCTTTAAGAATTTTATATATTTCTATCAGATCCCCTCCTATCCTTCTAAATTCCAGTGAATACAAGCCCAGTCGACCCATTCTTTTATCATATGTCAGTCCCCCCATCCCGAGAATTAACCTGGTGAACCTACGCTGCGCTCCCCCAATAGCAAGAATGTCCTTCCTCAAACTAGGAGACCAAAATTGCACACAATACTCCAGGTGTGGTCTCACCAGGGCCCTGTATAACTGCAGTAGGACCTCCTTGCTCCTAAACTCAAATCCTCTGGCAATGAAGGCCAGCATGCCATCGGATTACAATCTGTGATATTGCTTCTTTGGTTAATGAATCAAATGTAAATACAGGCATTGATCAGTATAGATGGCATAAGATTAATTTCCCCGATGTGACACGATAACCACTATTCAAATGAACTCTAGATGCTAGAAATCAGAAATAATTCTCCCTCTCTTTCTTTCTAACCATCTCTTCGTCGCTCACTTTTAATATTATGCTGCAAAAATATAAATTAATGGGCCCATAGATTTTATGTATATATGTTGTCCTTGAAGGTAACCTCTTTGGCCCACACATATGACATTTTTATTTTAGTTTAGTTTAGTTTCTTGTCATGTGCTATCCAGTCAGCGGAATGACTATACATGATTACCTTCAAGCCGTCCACAGTGTACAAATACAAGGTAAAGGTAATGACGTTCAGTGCAAGATAAAGTCCAGTAAAGTCACATTAAAGATAACCTGATGGTCTCCGATGAGGTAGATAGTTGGACAGGACCACTCTCTTGTTGGTGGTAGGATGGTTCATTTGTCTAATAACAGCTGGAAAGAAAATATCCCATAATCTGGACCTACCCTGAATCTCATTCTACACCTCCATCCCCCATCAGGAGGGTCTTAAAGCCCTCCATTTCCTCCTCGACCGCAGAACCAACCAATTCCCATCTACTAATAATCTCGTCCGTCTAGCGGAGCTGGTCCTTACCTTCAACAACTATTCCTTTGACTCCTCCCATTTCCTCCAAATCCAAGGTGTAGCTATGGGCACGGGCATGGGCCCAAGCTATGCCTGCCTCTTTGTAGGGTACATTGAACAATCCTTGTTCGAGGCGTCCCATGGCACTATCCCTGAATTCTACCTCCGCTATATTGACGGCTGCATTGGTGCTACCTCTTGCACCCATGCAGAACTCACTGACTTCATCCATTTCACCATTAACTTCCTTCCGGCACTCAAATTCACCTGGCCCATTGCCAACATCTCCTTACCGTTTCTAGACCTCACTATCTCCATCGCAGGTAACTGACTACTGGCTGACATCTACTACAAACCCACTGACTCCCATGGCTATCTGGACTACACTTCTTGCCACCCTGCTTCCTGTAAGGACTCTATCCCCCAACTCCCAATTCCTCATCTGCACCCAGGATGAGTGTTCCAAACCAGGGCATCGGAGATGTCCACATTCTTTAGGGAACGGGGGTTCCCCTCTTCGACTATAGATGAGGCTCTCACCAGGGTCTCCTCTATATCCCATAGCTCGGCTCTCACTCCCCATCCCCCCACTCGTAACAAGTGCAGAGTCCCCCTTGTCCTCACCTTCCACCCACCAGCCATCACATACAACAGATATCCTGAGACATTTTCGCCACCTCCAACGGGATCCCACCACTGGCCACATCTTCCCATCTCCTCCCCCTTCGGCTTTCCGCTCCCTCCATAACTCTCTGGTCAATTCGGCATTTCCCACCCAAATCACCCCCTCCCCTGGTACTTTCCCTTGCAACCACAGGAAAAGCTACACTTGTCGCTTTACCTCCCCCCCTTGACTCCATCCAGTCCTTCCAGGCAAGGCAGAGGTTCACCTGCATCTCCTCCAACCTCATCTATTGCGCCTGCTGCTCTAGGTGTCAGCTGTTCTACATCGGTGAGACCAGGCATAAGCTTCGGCCAAAACCTCCGCTCGGTTTGCACAAACCAACCTGATCTCCTGGTGGCCCAGCACTTCAACTCCCCCTTCCATTCTTTCTGTTCTGGGCCTTCTCCATGGCCAGAGTGAGTCCCACCGCAAATTGGAGGAGCAACACCTCATATTTTGCTTGGGCAGTTTACACCAGAGCGGTATGAACATTGACTTCTCCAATTTCACGTAGTCCTTGCTTTCTCCCTCCTTCCCCTCCCCTTCCCAGCCCTCCCACAGCCTGTTGTCTCTGCCTCTTATTTTCGTCTTCCTGTCCACCCCCCCGCCACCTCCGCATCAGTCTGAAGAAGGGTCTCGACCCGAAACTTAGCCTATTCCTTCGCTCCATAGATGCTGCCTCACCCACTGACTTTCTCCAGCATTTTTGTCTACCTTCTCTGAATCTGGAGGTATGTGTTTTCTTACTTCTGCACCTCTTGCCTGATGAGAGAGAGAGTGTCTAGGGTAAGACTCATCTTTCATTATGCTGCTGGCCTTGCGTGAAGTGTAGATGGAGTCAATGGAAGGGACGTTTATTTGCAGGATTGCCTGGGCTGCGTCTACAATTCTCTGCACTTTCTTACGGTCTTGGATGGAGCTGTTCCAAAATCATGTTGTGATGCATGCCGATCTAATGCTTTCTATGGTGCATCTGTGGAAGTTGATGGGAGTTGTTGGGGACATGCAGAACTTCCTAAGCCTTCTGAGGAAGTAGATTAGATGATGTACTTTATTGGCTGTTGCTGCAATATGACTGGTCCAGGGCAAGTTGCTGGTGAAATCTACACCAAAGAACTTGAAACTTTCAATCAAAGATAGACACAAAAAGCTGGAGTATATCAATGGGTCAGACAGCATCTCTGGAGAAAAGGAAAGCTGACGTTTCAGGTTGAGACCCTTCTTCAGACTGAAACGGCATCTGTCCATACCCTCCATGGATGCTGCTGACCAGTGAGGTTTTTGCTCAAGACTCCAGCATCTGTAGTGTCTTCTGCCTCCATTTTACTGCTCCACTATGAAATTTCCTCAAATTATATCTCCTTTAACAAAGTTCTCCTCCATTCTCCAACAGATCTTCAATGAGACCCTACCACACTCTTCCCCTTCTGTGATTCGTGCAGCTCTTCCGCACTCTGACCATGTTCTGACCCAGACTCATCTCCAATTTCAAGTAATAAATCCTCCTTATCCCCTGCCCCCTCTTACCCTTATCCCTCTTTTCCAGCTTTCTCCCTGCTCCTCCATTCAGTCTGAAGAAGGGTCCTGACCTGAAATGTAATCTGTCCTTCCCTCCACAGATGCTGCCTAATCCGCTGAGCACTTTGTTTTTCACTTTTATAAAACACTGCTTGTTTGTTATGTATAGATCTCAGCTGATGGGCTTGGTATTGTAGTGTAAATAGCTGTACTATACGTTTTCACCACACTGTGATGTTGCCAGCTTTGTAATGCGAGCCCATAGAAACAATCGACCTAGTAGTCATTCACGCATGGCATTATTACAATACACACCATCGTACTGAAGGCATCCGAAGGCTATTATTTGTCCATTCACTCTTCTAGCCCCATGCACCTTTCTATGTCCCCCTCCCTCACTATGTTTCGCCTTCAAATTGTTAGTTTTAATTTAGAGATAAATTTGTCCCAGAGGAGCAATCAAACAAACAGGGAGAGTGGCGCAGCAAATTCCTCTTATGAGATTATGAATTTTGTGCACCATCAAATGTGTACCCTTAATGTTACTTTAGCCTGACCTTCCACGATACACTTTTGTGCAACAAATAAAAGTTTCTTTTTAGAATTATTGAAATATCGGGCAGAAATGCTAAATGTGGTGCTTTTTAAAAAAATGTGTGAATGGAAACAAAACGGGCGGCACAGTGGCACAGCGGTAGAGTTGCTGCCTTACAGCGGGTTCGATCCTGACTATGGCTGCAGTCTGTACGGGGTTTGCACGTTCTCCCTGTGACCATTTGGGTTTTCTCCGATACTCTGGATTCCTCCCATCCGCCAAAGGCGTACAGGTTTGTAGGTGAATTGGCTTCAGTAAAAATTGTAAATTGTCCCTAGTGTGTAGGGTAGTGCTCGTGTACGGGGATCACTCTTTGGCACGGACTCGGTGGGCCGAAAGGCCTATTTCCGCACTGTATCCCTAAACTAAACTAAACCAAACTAAATTAACTTCCTATTTCACAACCCGAGAGGCTTTAAATTAGATTGGCTGGAGTGTGGGTCCAAGCACAGGCAGGCAGATGAGGAGTTGGGGCAAATGCTTAGTCAAAGAGAGCAAGATTAGCAGACAGGACAGGCCCCTCTATGCAGTAAAGAGAGGGGAATGACCAATGGATTAAACAGTGTTTATTTCAATGCTGGAGGCTTACCAGGTAAGAAAGACAATCTCAGGGTGTGGATTGGTTCGGGTGACTGAGATATTACAGCCATAACAGACACATGGCTGAGTGAAGGACAGGAATGGCATCTCAAAGTTCCAGGATATAAATGCTGCACAAGGGGTGATAGAGAAACATCTCCCCATAAAATATGTTCCCAGCCCCTACACCATAGCCTCACATCTCACCCAATCACCCCTACCCCCCCCCCCCCCCCCCCCTCCCACCCCAATCCCCTCAAAATGGGAGGATTGTTTCTCTATATCATGAGTGCCTCTATTTTCTGGTAGATAGCATCTCCTTCCGCAAATAGGTCCTGGAAAGAACAAGCATATTCAGTTCATGAGGAGTTAAGGAGTCAAGGATTAGGAGTGTTTTATTGTCATCTATCGCTAAATGGAACAATTAAATTCTTACTTGCAGCAGCACAATTATGTAAACATTATAATCAGTAGACAATGTTACAAGCAATAAAAAAGTTAAATGTATAAAAAACAAACAACGTGCTGCAAGACAAAAACAATAGCTCTCGTACAATCAAGGCAGTTTGTAGTTTGGAGTTCAGCTGGAGTGTTCAATAGCCTAATGATTGTTGGGAAGAATCTGCCCCTGAACATAGACGTCACAGTTTTTATACTCCTATATCTTCTTGAGCTGAAACACATTTGCATATGTTAAAGGATATACACTGAATTTCCACCAACAATGGGAATGGAGAAGAAACTATAAAGGCATTCAAAGAAAATATCTCTTTATGCTCTAAAAGTGGAAAGATTGCATTAGTTTGTAATATGGTGCAACAAAATACCAAATGAATCCATGCTTATTAAAAATGTAGCAATCCTTTCTATCTCTCTTTCCTTCTTTGCGAGAAACCTAAAACAAAACAAACAAACACACTTTTGAACAAACTTCTTTAGCACAGTTTTAATATTTGCTTGTAAATGGTCCAACAACATATCTTGAGGTGCGTTTCTCCAGTATCTTTAACTTTATAGGGAGTTAAACTTTATGGGGAGGGGTTATGGGGAGAAGGCAGTAGAATTGGGTTGAGAGGGACAGATTGATCAGCCATGATCGAATGTCGGAGGAGACTCGATGGGCTGAATGGCCTAATTCTGCTCCTATCACATGAACTTATGGACTTTACTCCTCCTATAACAGGGGCAGTTGTCAAATGAAACCTGTCATTAAGCCACAAGATGGTCAAAGAGGAGAAAAGAGAGGATATAGAGGAGAAAAGATGTATAGAAGTTCTACAGGAGAGAATTCCATTAATTAGGGCCTTGCCATCTGAAGAATAGCCCCAACAATGGAGTGATTCAATTCAGAGAGGGTCAAGAAGACTAAATTGGAGGAGGACAGGGATGTTTTAGAGTTGCACATCAAGAAGCAAAGAAAGACTGAGGCCGTAAAAGAATTTGAAGGCAAGGTTGTAAACAAGCAGGGTGATGTGAGTGAGGGATGAGCATTTGACGAAAGGCCAGAGAAATTCACCAAATCGTTTTAAAACATTACGGCTCAGTGCAAAACACACCAGTAAACTAGCAGATAGATTGGTGCGATGCAGAAGTAAGTGATGCCATGCTAAATTTTGCAGTAGATTCACTAGTGTCTGTGGGGTTGTCAAGGCAACATTTGTTCTGTAGCACGTGGATGCTTTCCGAACAGCTGCTGGAGTTTAAATCAGCAGTATGACCTTGTGTACCCATATAAGGAAGGGAAAATCAATGCTGTGTGAATATCTTCTGGCTGCGTTATTGGACAGGCCAACCCATGGTACGACTGCCTTTAGAAACTACTGTTTGGCACATAAGTGCACACAAGAATTTGTGAGCTATTCTATTTCCATTTGCTTCCCAGTGTTTTACCTCTATTCAATGGGTCTTCATTAATTATTTTGTAGATTTTATCTGTCAGGTGCACTTTCTTGGCTGTCAGTTCATGCTGTATACTTCCTTTAAATTTGGCAGCCACACCAATATCTTCACGAAACTGTCACTGCAAAAGTGACGTGCTTATTACAATGAGATTTATTAGAAACAGTTCATCCTGATGATCTGCTTGTGTGGGATTCCAATTTTGCATGTAAGTTTCCATTTTGTGTTTGCAATAAAAATGATATTGCCTGGCATTGTTTGATTACATGTAACTGGACAGAAATTAATTGATTTTTAAAAGCTTCTCAGCAGGATTTGGAGAAAGTTTCTAAATAAAACGGCTCCCACATTTAAAATTGGAGTTAAAATGAATCATGCATTGGAATCTTCCAAACTTCACTGCACAGTTAGAGGCTATTCAGTCCACGTTGACAAGGAAAGAGACTAATTAGATTAATGTGTAGGAAGGAACAGCAGATGCTGGTTTAGACTGAAGATAAACACAAAATGCGGGAGTAACTCAGCGGGACAGGCAGCACCTCTGGATAGAAGGAATAGGTACCCATTCATTATAAACAGACATGCTGCCTATCCCACTGAGTTACTCCAGCAATTTGGTTAATCCCAGCGCACATCTCTTGGTCTATAGACTTCAGATGATGATTCTTCTTACTCCCTCAGATTGAGATTTCCAAGCGCCTACACTCCTTGACTGGAAATGTCTTCTTCCTTCTTCCACTAATCTTTTTGGCAATTATTTTGGAAGGATACATAACCTAATTTATGGCCACACAGTATGGGCCCCAGCTGTTCCGGTCTTTTTGTTGGTTATGATGAACAGTCCTAGCATAGGTGGGCACACCTCCACGCCCCCCCCCCCCCCCCCCCTCCGTGGCCCCCCACCCCATCCCCTCTCTACTTTCAGTTTGAAGAAGGGTTCCAACCCAAAGCGTCATCCATTCTTTTTCTCCAGAGATGCTGCCTGACCTGCTGAATTACTCCAGCACTTTGTATCTATTTCCACAACCTAGCAGTTCCGTGTTTGTACTTCTAATTTATGGGATTGAGTTTCAATAAAAAGAGAGTTGAGCAGGAATTGTTAACTTCTCCTTAGTCTTGTCAAAGTGGAGCTAAATTAGCCAATTCACTCATTATAGAACTTAAAATCTATACTAAGCTCTGAATCAAATAGGAATCAATTATATTAAGAGTAAAATGTGTCCTTCCATATACAATAAATTTTACCAGAACCATGCAGAAATTATTTAAGAGATATTATTAAGACATGGATTGGGGAGGTTTGGAGGGATATGGGCTACACGCAGGCAGGTGGGACTAATGCAGCTGGAACATGAGGGAATGCAGCGTAGGTTCACGAGGTTATTCCCAGGGATGGTGGGACTGTCATATGAGGAAATATTTGAAAGACTGGGCTTGTATTCACTGGAACTTTGAAGGATGAGAGGGGATCTTATAGAAACAAATAAAATTATAAAAGGACGGGACAGGCTAGATGCAGGAAAAATGTTCCCAATGTTGGGAGAGTCCAGAACCAGGGGCCACAGTCTTAGAATAAAGGGGAGGCCATTTAAAACCGAGATGAGAAAAAACTTTTTCACCCAGAGAGTTGTGAATTTTTGGAATTCTCTGCCACAGAAGTATGACTTGGATGACTTTTATTCATTGGATGACTTTTAAAGAGAGTTAGATAGAGCTCTTGGTGGCCAGCGGAATCAAGGGGTATGGGGAGAAGGCAGGTGCGGGGTACTGATTGTGGATGATCAGCCATGATCACAATGAATGGTGGTGCTGGCTCGAAGGGCCGAATGGCCCACTCCTGCACCTATTTTCTATGTTTCTGTTTCTAAGATGGGCCAAAGAGCCTGTTTCTATGCTATATCACTCAATGACTCTACAAGGGTCTAATTTATAAGGAGCGGCTGGGCAGCTAGGACTATTTCTTGGAATGTGGGAGAATGAGAGATGACATAGAGATTATACAATCACAGATAGGGAGAAGGCATGTCGTTTTTTGCCTAGGGTTGGGGAATCAAGAAAGAGAGGGCTTAGGTTTAAGTTGAGACATGAAGGATTTGCTAGTAAATCGAAGGGCAACATCTTCACGCCTTGAACTTACAGAATGTGTATTAAATTGCATGAACCATTCCTCAGTCCACTTACCCAGCTGATCAAGATTCTATTGCAATTTTTGATAAACATGTTCATTATCTATCATACCATCCATGTTGGTGTAATCTGCAAACTTACAAGTTTGCCTTCAACAATCTCATCCAAATTGTTGATATAAAGCACAAACAGCAATGGACCCAGCACTGATTCCTGAGGCACACCACTAGTCATAGGCCTCCAGTCCGAAAAATACTCTTCCACCATCACTCTCTGCTTCCTTCCATTAAGTCAATTATCTAACCAGTCAAAAGACACAAAATGCTGGAGTAACTCAGCAAGGCAGCATTTTTGGAAAAAATAATAAATGGCTTTTCGGGTCGAGACCTGTCTTCTGAGAGTCAGGCCTCTCAGTCTGAAGAAGCGTCTCAACCCGAAACATCACCTATTTCTATTGTGCAGAAATGTTGCCTGACCCACTGTGTTACTCCAGCATTTTGTGTCAATCTTCAGTGTAAATCATCATTGGCAGTTCTTTCCCACACGGTGGCACAGTGGCACAGCAGTAGAGTTGCTGTCTCACAGCGCTTGCTGTGCCAAAGACACGAGTTTGGTCTCGACTATGGGTGCTGTTTATACGGAATTTGTATGTTCTGCCCGTGACCATGGGGTTTTCCCCGAGTTTCCTCCCACATTCTAAAATTGGCTTGGGATGGTATACTTGGTCTAAGTATAAGTTTGTATACCCGGTATAAGTGTAAATTGTCCCCAGTATATGTAGGTTTGTGTTAATGTGTGGGGATAGCTGGTTGGTGCAGTCTCGGTGGGCCGAAGGGCCTGTTTCCACGCTGTATGTCTAAACTAAACAACACATTCTCTATCCAGTCAAGTAGCTATCCCTGGATCCCATGCAATCTAACCTTCCAGAGCAGCCTACTTTGTAGAACCTTATCAATGGATTTGCTGAAGACCATATCGACTAAATCTATGGCTTTGACTATGTCAACTTTTTGGTTACTTCTTCAAAAACTCATGCTCTTCCTATCACCATTACCATAGTTAAGACAATGCGTGATCTAGGAATAGCAGGAGTATCCTGGCATCTTGTAATCATCTTTCCTTTAAGGTACTAGGAAAAAAACAACTTTGGGTTATATCCCTATCTTCATTGATTAAACCGAACACAAAACTATATAATAACACAACAGTTGGTGAAATAACCATCCATCCAAAGAATAAATAGTCTTTACTTCTTAATGTGCTCAATTTTGAACATTAATTTTAACGCATTAAAATCCATCAATTAGCCATCCAAAAGCATGTGAATAGAAAATTTGATTTAGAGGCAAGAGTCTACCTGACTTTTACAATTAACAGATAAATAGTAATTCTCAAAACCCAAACTTCAAGCATTTATTTTAGTTTTCAGATTTTCGATTTAAGGTGCGGATTTGATTATTTGTTGTGCAGTCGTAATCAAGTGAGGATAGCACATTGTATTCCAGAACTAAATGGATCGTAGAAAGATCAGGATCAGTCTGAATTGTAATTCTTAATGCCTGCTTTATCCAAATGTGTGACGCTAGGGTACATGGATGAGAAAAAGAAGATCCTTGCATGCATAATCATGCATCCTGCATTGATTTATATTCTCCACACTAAAACTCATAAACACATTGATTAAAGTTTTTCATCCAACTTTGAAACATTTGGAGAAGATACCATTTTATTAAAAATTCTCCATGTCTGTCAAATGTGGTGAAATGGCCAGTAACTGATGCTTGCATATCTCTACTCGCACGGTGGTGAAGTAGTAGAGTTGCTGCCTTACAACGCCAGACACCCGGGTTTTATACCGACTATGGATGTTGTCTGTATGGAGTTTGTACATTCTCCTTGTGACCGCATGGGTTTTCTCTGGGTGCTTCGGTTTCCTCCCACACTCCAATGACCCATTGGATTTGTAGGTTAATTAGCTTCGGTAAAATTGTAAATTGTCCCTAGTGTGTAGGATAGTGTTGGGGTACAGGGTGATCGCTGGCCGGCACGGCTTGGTGAGCCGAAGGGCCTGTTTCAACTCTGTATCTCTAAAGTCTAATGTCTAAAATACTCCTAGTGTGCATACTGTATATTGACCGGAGTTTCAGTATCTTTCTTTATGCTAAACTCTTTTAATTGTTTTCCTTTGTTTTCCTATTTCAAGACTTCTTCTGCCGCAAGCTCCTACCATTACCACAATCCCCCCCCCCCCCCCCCCCCCACCCCCCCCTCCTCCCCACCCACCCCCAGTGTACAATCCTGTATGCCCATCAGTCTTGTTCCCAATGCTGGTTGCTTTTTAACCACCAGGTAGGATTAGCCTGAAGAAGCCCAAAGAAAGAGCTGGGAATGGGATCCACAAGTAGTCCTGGAGGAGTATAGGGGATTGAGGCGCATAGTTAAGAAGGAAATCAGGAAGACCAAAAATAGCAGGTTATAGCTCTGGCAGTAAAAGCTCTTGCAGATAAGATTATTGAGATTCCAATGTATATTAAGAATAAAATGCTAAAGAGGAAGTGAATGTGATCCTTCAAAGCAAAGAAAAACCTAGGAACTATAGACCAGTAAGACCAACATCTGTAATAGGTAAGATACTGGAGAGGATTCTGAGGGATTAGAAATAAATACCTTTGGAAAGTCAAGGGTTGATTAGCAATAGTCAGCATGTTTTTTTTTAATATGTGGGGGATAATGTCTCACGAATTTGATTGAGTTTTTTGATGAAGTAACCAAGAAGGTTAATGAGGGCCATAGAATTTTATATGAACTTCAGCAAGGTTATTTATGAGGTTATGCATTGCCGACTTTTCTGAAAGATTAGATCACATGTGATCCAGGAAAAGCTAACTGGATCCTTTATGATGAGGATACAGAATTGGCTTTATGGAAGGAAACAAGGGTGGTGGTGGAAGATTATTGTTCAGACTGGAGGATTGTGACTAGTGGTATGTCTCAGGAATTGATCCGTGGCCCATTGCTGTTTGCAGAAATAACCAACTGCAGATGCTGGTTTACAAAAAAAGACACAAAGTGATGGAGTAACTCAGCAGGACACTTCTTCAGACTCAGGCACTTCTTCAGACTGTGTCCCAAACTGAATCGTCACTTATCCATGTTCTCCAGAGATGCTACCTGACCCACAGAGTTACTCCAACACTTTGTGTCTTCCATTGCTGTCTGTCATCTATATCAACGATTTGGCCAAGGATGTGCAAGGCATGATTAGTAAGTTTGCAGATAACATTAAAATAGGTTGTATCAAGTAAAGCAAAGATAGTTATCAAGAATTACAAAGGGATCTTGATCAGCTGGGCAAGCGGGCCGAGGAACGGCTAATGCCATTTAATTCAGATAAGTGTGAAGTCTGGCATTTTAGGAAGTCAAACTAGAGTTGGACCTTCACAGTGAATTCAATTCAATTCAATTCAATCTTTAATTGTCATTGTGCACTGTACAGTACAGAGACAACGAAATGCAGTTAGCATCTCACCCAGAAGAGCGAACATAGAATAATGAACAGTAAAATATATATATGTACAAACAGTATCAGTAGTGCAATTTTACTGGGGGAAAGAGTGTCCAGGGGGTGACTGACAATCATCGAGGTGCAGAGTTAAGTATTGTAACAACCACAGGAAAGAAGCTGTTCCTGAACCTGCTGGTCCGGCAACGGAGGGACCTGTAGCGCCTCCCGGATGGGAGGAGGGTAAACAGTCTGTGGCTGGGGTGAGAGCAGTCCTTGACGATGCTGCGCGCCCTTTGCAGACATCGCTTGCTCTGGACAGACTCAATGGAGGGGAGTGAGGAACCGGTGATACGTTGGGCGGTTTTTATCACCCCCTGCAGTGCTTTCCGGTCGGAGACAGAGCAGTTGCCATACCATACTGTGATACAGTTGGTAAGGATGCTCTCGATGATGCAGCGGTAGAAGTTCACCAGAATCTGAGGACAGATGGACCATTTTAGTCTCCTCAGGAAGAAGAGACGCTGGTAAGCCTTCTTGGCCAGTGTTGAGGTATTGTGGGTCCAAGAGAGGTCATCAGAGATGTTGACCCCCAGAAACCTGAAGCTGGAAACACGTTCCACCTCCATTCCGTTAATATGGATGGGGGTGTGCGTGCGGCCCCTAGACCTTCTGTAGTCCACAATGAGCTCCTTGGTCTTCTTGGTGTTAAGGGCCAGGTTGTTGTCAGCGCACCATGCTGCAAGGAGCTGGACCTCCTCCCTATAGGCCGACTCATCATTGTCGCTGATGAGGCCAATCACCGTTGTATCATCTGCATACTTGATGTTGGTGTTAGAACCATGTACAGGTGTGCAGTCGTAGGTGAAGAGGGAGTAGAGGAGGGGGCTCAGTATACAGCCCTGTGGAACGCCGGTGTTCAGGGTGAGGGTTGAAGAGGTGGGGTTGTCCAACCTAACAGACTGTGGTCTGTTAGTTAGAAAGTCCAGTAACCAGTTGCAGAGGGAGGGGTTGATGCCCAGGTCACTGAGTTTGGTGATCAGTTTTGAGGGGATAATGGTGTTAAATGCTGAGCTATAGTCGATGAACAGCATTCTCACGTAGGTGTCTCTGTTGTCGAGGTGGGAGAGGGCGGAGTGGAGTGCCGTTGAGATGGCATCCTCCGTACTCCTGTTCCTGCGGTAGGCAAACTGATAGGGGTCCAGTGTGGGAGGTAAGCAGCCTTTGAGGTGTGCCATGACCAGCCTCTCGAAGCACTTGGTGATGATGGGAATAAGTGCAACTGGGCGGAAGTCATTGAGGCTCGCTGCAGTGGAGTGTTTTAGCACCGGCACGATGGAGGTGGTTTTAAGACACGTGGGGCCAACTGCTTGGGCAAGTGACAGGTTGAAGATAGGGAGATAACCCAAAGTTGCTTTTTCCTAGTACCTTAAAGGAAAGGTGATTACAAGATGCCAGGATACTCCAGCTATTCCTAGATCACTCATTGTCTTAACTACGGTAATTTAGTTTAGAGATACAGCACGGAAACAGGCCCTTCGGCCCACCTAGACTGCGCCGACCAGCTATCCCCACACATTAACACAAACCTACATACACTAGGGCCATTTACACTTATACCAAGTATACAAACTTATACTTAGACCAAGTATACCATCCCAAGCCAATTTTGGAATGTGGGAGGAAACCAAAGATCTCGGAGAAAACCCCATGGTCACGGGCAGAACATACATCTGACCAAGGTGGGGGAGGGGGATGGCTTTGTAAGCTTCAGCCATATTTGTGTAAACTTTGTCCAGTATCTTGTCTTCTCTTGTGGCGAAGGAGACATGTTGATGGAATTTGCGGAGTACAGTCTTCAGGTAGGAGTGATTGAAGTCACCCGCAACAATGAAGGCTGCCTCGGGTTGTGAGTCTGTTCTTTGCTAATGGCAGTATGCAGTTCTTTCGTTGCAAGCTTAGCATTAGCATCAGGAGGAATATAGGCTGCAGTCACAACAGTGGAGGTAAAATATCTGGGCAGATAGAATGGTCTGCATTTAACCAAGAGGAACTCTAGGTTAGCTGAGCAGTGACTCTCGGTGATGGTGGTGTCCGTGCACCATGTTTTATTTAAATAAATGCACAAACCCCCACCTCTGGTCTTACCGGAGTCTGTTGTTCTGTCCGCTCGGAGTATATGACGCCCGTTAGCTCGATGGCGCTGTCAGAAACATTGGTGTTGAGCCAGGTTTCAGTGAATATCAGGATGCTGCAGTCTTTGATCCAGTTGTGGGAGGTGATCTGCAGCCGGAGTTTGTCCATTTTGTTTGCCAGTGAGCGTATGTTGGCGAGGAAAAGGCTAGGAATCGATGGCCTGTGTGGGGCTCGTTCTAACCTAGCCTTTAACCCACCTCGGTATCCTCGGTGGTGCTTGCGTTCTCGTCGCCGTCTATGGGTGCTTCCGGTCGGCCGAGCTGACTTGGTGCGCTTCGCTGCCCCGCAGCTCCGCTGGTCCGCCGCCCCGCAGCTCCGCTGTGCTGGCAAGTTCGGGAGGGAGACGGAGTTCGTCCAGAAAGTTGTTGTAGCCGCAGGAACGAAGTTCAGAAGTTCCTGCCGGCTGTATGAGAGGAGTGCATGACTGTTCCAAGTGAGCAGACTTAAAACAAGTAAGTAAATTATAGTGAATTTGCAAATTCTCGGGAGACATGGGGCGACGCGATGCCCCCGCGCCGCCGACATTTTGAAGTTTGTGACCTGTGACCTGAGGTTTGTTGTAGTTTGTTGAGGGACCCAGGAGTACAAGTACATAGTTCCCTGACAGTGGAATCTGAGCGAGAAAGGGCAGTGAAGAATGTTTTTGGCATGCTGTCCTTCATCAGTCAAATAATTGAGTATAGAGGTTAGGTCATCATGTTACTGTTGTGCAAGACATTGGTGGGCTGCACCCAGTATTATGTTAATTTTTGATCACCCTGCTATAGAAAACACATCATTAAGCTGGAAAGAGTACAAAGGAGATTTACGAAAATGCTGCCAGGACTTTAGTGTCTGAATTATAGAAAGAGGTTGGGCAGGCTAGGACTTTATTCCTTAGAGCACAGGAGGCTAAATGAGAGGTGAATTATAGAGGTGTATAAAATCATGAAGACAATGGATGGATGAAATGTTTTGTCCCAGAGTAGGGGAATCCAGAACTATAGGTAATAGGTTAAAGTTGAGGGGGGAAAGATTTAATAGAAACATGAGGAGCCATGTTTTTACACAGAGGGGGTGAAAATAGAATGAACTGCTAGAGGCTGGTACAATAACAACATTTAAAAGACATTTGGACAGCACATGGATGGGAAAGGTTTAGGGGGATCAAACACGGGGAATTGGGGCGAGCTGAAATGGGGCATTGTGGTCAGCATGGATGAGTTGGACTGAAGGAAATGTTTCTGTGATGTATGACCCTATGACTCTCAGCTTGCTTGACTGAGAGCTGGCACAGACTCAATAGGGCAAATGGTCTAATTTGGCGCTGTAACAATTCTATTATTGCAAGTGATTACGTTCTCCGACTTTTTTTGTAAACAAGCATAGGGTGTAATGGCCAGCACATGGAACTGATGGTAAACCAGTGATTCTGGAATGAAGTAGACTTTGTGCATTTGCAACATGAATGCTATGATCTTGACGATATTTCTGCATGCTGACTGTATAACGATAGGGTAAGACATTAAGGAACGGATGGAGATTTATTTTGATATTCCAAAAATCTTAGAGCTGGTGCAATAACCGTGGAATAACTTGCACGGCTGAAGAGAAGGGGCTCAAATAGCCATGCACAGTGTTACACAGCAAGGCAATATAAATATAATTTTCTGCATATTCAATTTAAATTCATAGAATGTTCTCTCTGTTTAATATCAAGGTCACTTTTCAAAGAAGAACTGATAATTGGCCCCTCTCCTGACACACTGAACCTATTTTAAAAAAGAGCGCCTCACCAGACCACTGGTGGATAAAAACACACAACTGCTCTGCGTTATTAGTGAGCCCCGTGAAGTTGTGAGGAGTGATGTGTGAACTGACAGGAGGCAGCATCCTTTAGATTATATTTGACACTGGTGAGCAACAGATTTTAGAGAGCCATTGGACGAGAGGGAACGTCAGACCTTTCTCGCTATTTAGAGAAAAATATATACAGCCAAGAACAATCCATTCTGTTTGATCCTTGTTGTCCATCGGGCTGGGGGAGGGGGGGGGGGGGGGAGGGGACGGTGGGGACGGAGATAAAACAGCAGCAGAGTTGAATAGTTTGGGCTGTCGCTGAGGTGATTGTTGGACGAATCAACAATCGGATCACAAACTCTGCTTGCATTCCATTATGGTTCATCAGGGTCTGTTGGCACCACAGAAGGTGTCATGAACCTTTTTAGCTGGGGACAGATGGTGTCCCTTTGAGGTCCTGCTAATGCCCAGTTTTCGCATGTAAAACTCATGGGAAAATGACCTAACTCACAGCTGCTTAGTGAGGCTTGAGCAATTCTTTAGAAGGACCTCTGTCAAGAATTAGTAGATTGTACCATTGCTTGGAAGAGGGAGGGAGCCGGTGGTGGGGGGTGGGGGGGAGGGGATCCAGATAGAAGCTGTTATAACACTCTCGCATTTAAAATTCCTCCTTCAAAATATAAGCAACTTTAATTTATAGTCTGGTGCGTTTACTCAGACACGGGCAGCACGTGTTGTCTTGTGTTAAACAACTGTTAAAGAAACAAGCAATTCCTCTTAGGTCGGAGGTTTTAGCTCCGTTGTGAGCAGATGGTGTGAAAAAGAACACAGAATGTGGTCCAGAAGGGTCAGGAAAGGACAAAAAGTGAAAGATTTCCTATATAGTTGCTAGAAGCCTGGGGTGAGGGGAGGGACCCCATGTGTTAAATGTAGCTGGGGGAAAGTGGAAAGTCTTGATGTGGCAGAGTTGTGTTTACTAATGAACAGAGATTCCCATAGGAGACGCTTTGCTGCAGGTGTGGTATTGAAGTAGCTGAGGCGCTTGTTTTAACAGGGTCACGGTGCAGGGCAGCACAGGCACTGTCAGTCAATGCATTCAATGGAGTGCAAAACACACAGGCAGAAGTGTGCATGATAGCATCTTGTCAACAGTTCTTGAACACAGCTGGTAAATGATCACAGGGCTGGGTTCCGAAATAAAGCAGCATATTTTTTGCCCAAAATGTGAAAGGACAACTCGTAAATACTTGGTGGGTAGACAAAAATGCTGGAGAAACTCAGCGGGTGAGGCAGCATCTATGGAGCGAAGGAAATAGGCAAAGTTTCGGGTCGAGACCCTTCGAGACTTAAATACTTTGAGAAATAGCCTTGCTACATTTAAACAATTTGTATTGGATAAATTGTCATTATAAATATTGCTTAAGCTTACATTAATGCAAATCAATTTAAATCAAGGTATAAAATTCAACATCCTTTTTTAGACACAATATACTATCTATACTTACTATCGGCTTACTTTAAAAGAGCTATTTGCAGAAGACTGCTGTTGCCGATTAACTCTCGTTATTTAATAGCAATAACTTAATATATTAATCATAAGCATTTACAGTGCTTTTTATTTTATTTCCTTTAACTTCCTCCTTTTGCTTTAAGATTCTATTATTTCAGCTCCCTAACCAAAAGAACAGGACATCGTCTCTGGCACGAAGTACAGGAGACAATAGTGTCAATGGGCATTAATGCTCTCTGACACAAATCCCCTCAAGGGGGCGCAGCCGAGCAGCACAATGTGAGTCAGTCTGTGATTTTTCCTTTGATTTGCCTTTCAGTCTATTTCAGACAAGGTCAGGAAGTCATCACCCCAGGAATCACAGACTTCAAGATGCAAGCATCGCAGTGTGTTCATTTATCAATATGACGGAATAATTAAAACGCAAAAATTAACATGCAGTTCAAATTAGAACTGAATGATGCAGCTAATACAATTATAATATTTTCTATGTGACAGGCCCCCTTACTAAATGGGATTTCTGTAACTGCCATGCCTTTTTTTGCTCAGTTTAATCTGCTAATGTCAGTTTTTAAATCTCAGGGTGGTTCACTCAATATTACATGGTCCCAGTGAACAACAGTGCAATACAGCCTGCATTTAACAAAGACCTGAAACTGATTGCTTGAACCCAGTTATCCAAAGAACCCAGTCATTTCAGGTTACAAACCCACCGAAGAGTCAACTGAGCCATGGTTGTTTAATTGCCATATGCACCAGCAACAGAACAATGAAGTTCTTACTTTCTGCAGCTTTACAGGCTCATTATCAATTAGCATAACACATGAAATAAATATGCAATAGTCAATAATACAAAAAAATTATAATCGGTAATACGAAGTACCCAGACCACAATAGTGCAAATCCAAGGAATGTAGTGCAACCAAAGCAAAGTCCACAGTAGATCATTGCTGAAGTAGTTTGTGGTTACTGTTGTGCAGAGTTCAAACCTCTAATGATTTCTAGGAAAAAAATGTTTTAGAACCTGAAGGCCACAATTTTCATACTCCTGTACGTTCTTCCTGATGGAAGTAGCAAGATGAGAGCATGGCCAGTGTGGTGTGGGTCTTTAATGACGTTAGCTGCTGCTTTGAGGCAGTGCCCCCTGTAGTTCCCTTCAATGGTGGAGAGGTCAACAGCCGTGATCGACCGGATAAACAATGGTAGACCAATGTCTACCACTTTCTGTAGCCTTCTTCATTCCTGGGCATTTGAGTTACTGAACCAGACCATGATACAATTAATCAGTACGCTCTCTACCATACACATGTAGAAGTTCAGTAGAATATTCAACTACATATGCAATGTCGGGCAGCACGGTGGTGCACTAGCAGAGTTGCCGCCTTACAGTGCCAGAGACCTGGGTTCGATCTTTACTACAGTTGCTTGTCTGTACGGAGTCTGTACTTTCTCCTCCTGACATGTGTGGATTTTCCCCAGGAGCTCCGGTTTCCTCCCTCAGTCCAAAGGCATACTGCTTTATTGGCTAATTGGCTTGGTAAAATTGTAAATAGTTCCTCGCGTGGGTAGGATAATGTTAGTGTGTGGGGATCACTGGTCGGCGTGGACTCGAAGGGCCAAAGGGTCTGTTTTCGCACGGTATCTCTAAACTAAACTAATCTAGACATATTGAATCCATTCGATGTTTTAAGAGGCCATGATGAGTTTTCTTAGCGATTGCATCAATGTGCCGGGCATGGGACAGATTTCCAGAGATATGCGCACCCAGGAACTCCAGGAATTGTATTGATTCTCTCCATTGTCATCCCATTTAAGGAGGTAGGTTCATGGATCACCAGCTTTCCCTTCCTGAGATCAGCAATCGGCTGCTGGGGGAAGGATCATGGATGTGATTCACCTCATCGGAGGTGAATAAGGTGTTGTATGATCTGGGGGTTGGGGAATTTGAGAGGTTATGTTTCAAAGCGTTGCCTGGGTGTAGTTGGGTGATTTTCTAGGCGGAGGTGCTGGGAATGAGGAAGAATGGTTATGGAACTTAGTCCGTCCAATGATTCAGAATAAACACATGGCTGTTCTGGGAATGCCCAGGTTTTTTAGTCTGTTCCTATGACAAAATGGATTAATTTCTACAGCAACATTCCTTATGAAGTGAATCCATCATTTAATTCACATGTAGATTGCAATACAGATCACAAACACGTATTTTGTTGGGAAGTGCCCAGAATGATACAAACAAATTTGTGATGGTCCTTATTGTGGTTCATTTAGAAAAGCTATCTATGTTAGTTGTATCTTTCTAAAATAAGCAAAGCAACACAGTCAAATTCCCAGGTCATTGTTTTCAAATTTTCAAGTCAGGAACCCAAAATTGTACTCCTAAACAAAATAATGCAAGCAGCTCTTTTTTCCCTTTTATCTCTCCAAGTGCTATCATCTACAAGTGCTCTTTAAGTAAAAGATGAGAATTCTAGTGTTCCACTCACATACGGTATAATACACGTGCACAGGGAACATTACCCAACTACTGATTACCATGAAATCTAATACAAGTGGTTGACAAATAGTGATGTTCCTTATGCATTCAACATCCCTTATGACCAATCGGCAGATAATTAATATTCAAAATAACAACTGGATATGTTCTGAATTACATAGTTTGAAACCAGAGATTTGCAATGGTCATACTGTATGTGTAGTTTGAAATGTTATTTATAAGAATGCAGGCTTTAACTTTGGCAATGAGCAGAAAGGTCACTTTAATTGTCCTTGGAACTTCCTGTGAGCTGCGGTGCTCCTCTCCCTATAAGTGCTTGGCTGACGCATTCAAAATCTCCTCATTTGTTTTTAAATTGCATTGGTGCTCTCAGTTCACTCTTGCACTCGCTGACCTCCCCTGACCCATTCAAGGCAGAACCTTTGCCAGGGAGACCGTGTCATTAAAATCTATTCACACATCTTTGAAATATTTAGAATCCCAATGACTCACGGAGCCAGAGAGCGAAACTAGCCCTGTGACAAATTATTCAGATGCATTGTTTTAAGCTGCGAGTGAGGTCATTTGCAGGGAATGTGGGACATGCAGCAAAGTTGCCTCAGTGACTGCAGCTGCATACATTATGTAAAGTGGGAACAGTGGCAGACCATTATAACATAGTATATGTGAAGGAAGGAACTGCAGATGCTGGTTTAAACCAAAAATAGATGCCAAAAACCTGGAGTAAGTCAGTGGGACAGGCAGCATCTCTGGAAAGAAGGAATGGGCAAGTTTCAGGTCCAGACCCTTATTCAGATGGAAGAATCAGTCTGAACCCGAAAAGTCACCCATTCCTTCTCTACAGAGATGCTGCCTGTCCCGCGGAGTTACTCCAGCATTTTGTGTCTACAAAGTAGTATATTACAGATATGCAGTATGAGAATGCAGGATTGCATCCAAAATATCATAAAAAACTGAATGCAAAAACAAACAAAATGGATAAAATCTGATGCAAACGATGTGATCAGCAATCAAGGCACATAGGATACAACTACAAAGAGAAAATGGTGTAAAGTTGATATAATAGAGTGATGTCATTAATATTGTAGGTTGTGCCGTGCAAAAGGACGCACACTTAATGTAATAAGGAAAACAGGTGATGATGAATCAGCGGCCTTATTTATGTCCTTTTTTTGTTTCCACCAAAGAGAAGATATTTTCCATGGAATATTACAAGAAAAATGACATCATAAATAAATGGATATAAAATGGCAACATTTTAATGAGCAGGGAAAGCAAAACAAGGTCAGTTAAAAGTCCTCTTTCGATCTGTAGCTCCCAGAAAACGCATGGATAAATGTTGAGTGAGTACAGGAGTATTAGTTGTGACAGTATCATGTTGACACTGACTAAACTCGGTAGCACATTAACTATTTTCACTTGGGTGAGATCTGGGATGGCTGTCATTAGCAGAGGAGGAAAAGAGGAGAGAACATTATTGAACAACAAACACCAAATATCATATTCTAAAATCAATAATGACTCAATTCGGAAAGGTGATGAAATACCATGGCACAGTAACAAATTAATGATCATTCCTGGAATCTTGCAATTATTATGACTGAAATATGCACATTTTTGGTAATCACAATATCTTTATACTTTTAAATCCGTGCGTGTGAGTGTACAGCATTTTGCCTTTGAAACGTATTTCCTCGAAAACCTGACGCAAATACGCTGAGATCTTTACAATTTCTGTAGGGATTTAACTTACAATTTCATAAATGCACTCCTCTCTAGATTTGGTCAATTCTTTCCCCAGATTTTGAATAAAATTGTTCACAAAACATCAAAAAAATTTAAAATCAAACTGCTGCATGAGCCAGTGCCACCACACAGATGTTCGATCACAGTGGATCTCATTTACATATATGGCATCACAATGGGACAGGTGTGGGAGATTGGAACCTTCACATGATCCCACTAAAATCAAACTTCTGCATTAGTCACAGCGCCATCTCACAGATGTCTAATCACAATGGGACAGGGGTGGAAGATCTCTCCCCCCTCCCTTTCACAATGCCTTTGCACCTGGCCCACCTGGCCCCGCCCGGCCCTGCCCCCCCCCCCCCCAAGCCAGCCTGGTGGCCCCGCCCAGTCCCGCCCCCAGCTGCCAGGTTGTAGATTCCATTGGTTTTCATTGAATTTAATTTAATTATTTGTCACTTAACATCACTAATTCTTAACATTAACTTTAATTTCAAAGACAGTTTAATTTTTTTTTGCTGTATTCATTGACATCTTAGATCGGACCCGCTGTGTGTGTGTGGAGGGGGAGGGGAGGAGGAGGAGGAGGAGGAGGGGCGTGTGGAGAGGGGGGGAGGTCTCCCCTAAACCCCCTTCCCCCCTCCCCCTCCACCCCTCCCCTACCCCCTTCCCTCCACCCCTCCCCTACCCCCTTCCCTCCACCCCATCCCCTCCCCACCCCACCTCCCCCTCCCCTCCCTTCCCCCCACCTCTCCCCCTCCCTTTCCCTCCCTCTCCCCCTCTCAGCCCCCATCTCTCCCTCTCTCTCCTCCCCTCTCTCTGTCCTCCCATCTCTCTCACCCCTCCTCCCCCACCCTCCTCCCCTCACCCACCCTCCCTCTCCTCCTCCACTCCACCCCATTCTCCCTCTGTCTCTTGCACTTCTGTCTCTGCCCCTTTCTCTCTGTCTCTCCCCGTTCTCTCTCTGCCCTCACTCTCTACCCGGCCCTCCCTCTCTAGACGTGCCTGCAAGTTGGGGGCTATGCGTCATTGGATAGGGTGGTTATGGGGTAAAAGGAGCAAATTAATAATATCAAGGGGGGTAGTTAGCGTGTGTGCGGGGGGGGGGGGTAGTTAGTGTGTGGGACGCCGCATGCCCCCCGCCCCCCCCCCTCCCCCGCAACCACACTTCGGGGGATCAGACCCAACGTGTGCACTTGGTCTAGTTTTATTTAAAAATACAATACGTCTTAAAGACGTCTGGATTTGTTTTCTTATGTGGCTCAGTTCAGTTCAGTTAGTTTATCGTACAGTGAAAAGCTTTTGTTGCGTGCTAACCAGCCAGCAGAAAAGATCATCTATGGATTTAAAGTAAATATATGTGTGTGAAGAGATTAATATTGATCATTGGTTGAAGCAAGTACCAGTCACTATTGGGCATATGCAAGGTCACGGGATGATTCTATCCTGCTTAAATGGAAGTGATGAGCAACCTTCAAGATGTTGTGAGGTTGGGTGTTGGCTGGGTTACACGGGCCCCAATAGTCATCTGACTACTCATTCGGTGTCTATTATAGAAGAGGACAAGCTTTATGTCGCTTGCTTGAATTTATAGTAGATCTAGGTGAAGGGGAAGGCCTGGAAATTCATTTGTTATCCATCAATTTCTCACAAGACTCGAATATTGGATATATCAATAGGAGCAGGTCACGTGATACATGAAATTGCAGGGATAAGATATGAAGACAAACGTCTTCCTTCTTTTGGAAATGTGAAGCCCTCAGAACCATTTACTCCACTTCCCACACATCTGCTCTCACAATCCCCCCCCCCCCCCCCCCCCCCCCCACCCCACCCCACACACCCTCCCCCATCATCTCCTCAGACAAAACGACAGACAGGAACAGTTCCTTTGTTCCTCATCTTTCACCCCAGCATTCCGCATCCAACACATCATCCTCTACCATTTCCATTAGGCACATGGGGATCCTATCATCAGTCACAAGTTCCCCTCTACCCCTATTCCTCTTTCCACATGGACCACTGTCTTTGTGACTCCTTGCTCTGCTCATCCCTTCTTACCCAACCCTTCCCATCCCCTGGCACATTGTTTTACAACCATAGGTGGTATAACACCTGGAACTTAATCTCCTCCCTCACTACAATCCACGGACACAAACAACCATTCCTCCTGAGGTAGGCATTCACGTGCACCTCCTCCAACCTAATCTCCTGTATTTAATGCTTACAATGTAAAACCAAGCATAGATTAGGCAAATACTTTGAGCAGTACATGCACTCTGTCTTAAACGACTATTGTGAGATTCTAATTGTATGTCATTTTAATTCCCGCTCCCGCTCCCACACTGATATGTCTGTCCTCAGCCTTTACCATTGCTACGCAGAGGCCAGACGTGATATGGAAGAACAACACCTAATGTTCCACTTGGGTGGCTTTTAACCCAATGGTATGAACATTGAATTTTCACATTTCAGGTTAGTCACACCCCAATGTTTTTCTCCTACACAAACTCACCCATGCACCCAGTTTTCCTCTCCCTTTCTTCACAGAGGTCATATCCACGTCCCCTATCTGTCCCACCTCTCATCCTCATTCCCCATCTGGTTCCATCTATCAACTACCATCCTATATCCCACCACTCATATTGCCCTAGACTGGCAATCTTTCCTCTTCCCTCTCACAGCTGATGCAGCGACGCAACCCTTTTGTCTCCAGTGATGCAGCTTGAGTGACTTAGTTCTTCCAAAGGGCAGCACAGCATTAAAGCCCAATGTCCAGTCTAGACCTCGGGTACTCTCCGTGTGGAGTTTGCACGTTCATCCTGTGCTTGCGCAGGTTTCCTCCGGATGCTCCGGTTTCCAACCAAATCCCAAAGGCGTATGTGTCTGTAGGTTAATTGGTCTCTGTAAATTATACCGAGTGTGTCGGGAGTGAATGAGAAAGTGGAATTACATAAAACTTGTGTGAATGAGTGAACAATGGTCTGTTTCTATGCTATATCTCTGAACTCTAAGCTCTAAGTTACATTTTTGTTGTGGGAGGAAGAGTGTTCTTGTTGTCCGGGATTTCCTATGCCTTACTTTCCCGCATCCCTCCCCCACGCCCATTCTGACATTAACAACCATAAACATGGCACACACCAAGATGGAGTATAAAAATTGATTACAAAATTCCACCTGTTCAGTGGAACGCTTGGATAGCTTAGGGTGGGAGTGCACTGCTGGACACGTTGACATCAGAGTGCCCAACATATAGTATGTTGTGAACCCATGAAAAGTAAATTGGGTTAACAGGATCCTGTAATAGTTTAGTTTTGTTTGGTTTATTATTGTCATGTGTACCAAGGATAATGTAGTCTAGTTACTGTAGTGTAACACTTTGATTCACGAAGAAGTTCGTAAATATGTTCTATGGCAATGTGTATTACAAAGCAGTTTTACTGTTACTAATATATACCATATTACATTGATGTATCTTGATGCCTTTTTTTCAGGTAGAACATAAAACATATAACTATGATTCCAAATCTAAACTAAACCCACCTGTTTGCACAACTCTCATATCCCTTTATTTCCTATCTATTCATCTGTCTGTATAAATGTTTTTTTAAACATTATTCTCATACCTGTTTTAACCACTTCTCATGGAAGTGTTCTCTGGGCACCTGCTACTCTCTCTGTAAAGCATCTTGACTTAGATATCTGCTTTAAACATTCCCCCTCTCACTTCAAATCTATGCCCTTTAATATTTAACATTCTGGAAAAATAGACTCTGACCATCTACCCTACTTATGCCTCTAAATGTTTCATGTTGCTTCTATCTGCTTGCCCCTCAGACTCCTGTAAAAACTATCCAAGTTTGTCAAACCTTTCTTTACAGCTAATACTGCCCAATCCAGGCAACATCCTCATTCATTTCTCCTGCACCCTTTCTAAAGCCTTGTTATCCTTACCAAAGCCTCGATGTCCTTAAAGATTGTTAGCTTTTTTTTTAATGTACTGCTTAAAAGTAACTAGTAAGTATTACATAGAGTAGGATTTTTTAAAATTCATTTTCAACTTTCCGAACAATCAGTGCAATGAAGCAATGCTGCATTGTCCTTCTTGACTAGTTCAAGTGAGTTTGCTGGTTGATCAGGTGCAAGCATTGTGCTGTCACTTGCAGGCCAACCTAAAGGTCAGAGGTGTTTGGAAGAAGATCAGGGATGCATACCAATCGCTTCCAGTTGTCTGTCTATTTTTGTTGACTGATACTCCTTGGGTCAATGCTCTCTGAAGGAGCAGCCCAGAGGATAAAGAGTCTGCAGTTTTTCATTTTCGCTCAGTCCAATCTCAGCCAGAATTTACCAATGTTATCTGTGGGTAACAACATCTTTATCACTACCGAGATCAGAGTGTGTAGGAAGGAACTGCAAATACTGGTTTAAACCGAAGATAGACATAAAATGCTGGAGTAACTCAGCGGGATATGCAGCATCTCTGGAAAGAAAGAATGGGTGACGTTTCGGGGCGAGACTAAAGAATGGTGTCGACCCGAAACAATACCCATTCCTTCCCTCCAGATAAGCTGCCTGTCCCACTGAGTTACTCCAGTTTTTTGTGTCTATCTACAGAGATCACTAAGTGCTACAGTGCAACGTTATAATTGGCGTGAAATGTTACATTAATGAGTCTGGTAACAATCCATTAAAAAACCAAAACACAAGGAACGATTTGATCAGTCTGTTCCCGGCACACTAAGTAACTGAGTACAGTGTTGCTTCTGTGGTGTAACTCTTTGATTCACGGAGAAGTCCATATGTTGCTAGCAGCTATGAATGTCAAGGCCAAGGGTTTCAGGTTTCAGTATTCAGAAGTAACGTTTGCATTAGGCTGCCCCATGGGCAATATGCATTCCCAGTTTTACCAATGTAACATGTTAATATTAGAAACAAACAGTGAATTAACTCCTGCACGTTACGCAAGTATTTGTGCTATTTTGATGCATGTGATTTGATTCGAACTACAAAATAGTAGCCCTTGCAGAGGACAACAAGGAGCTCTTCTCCCCCTCTATCCCCACCTGACCTGCTCATCCCTCTCCGATAAGATGGATGTTCACAGGATTCTAGTGGATAATCGTTCCTGTGGAAGAGCACAAAAGCAATAGTTGGCTAGCTGTTTAACATTTCTCCCAGACCTCAGGGAAATCACCTTATTTCCTTTTGGTACTTCCCCCAGACATACAGACTGAGCCATTCACTCATCCTGTGGGAACTCATGAAGGAGGATTATGCTACCATGTCATGGTGTAGATATCGGCTTACTAACACTTTTTTACTTCAGAGGAAAAATATATATATATTTAGAGTTGGAATAATCTTAAAATTATTGTTCAGTCCTTGGCTATTTTGGGATGAGTCTCTGGTAAGATGATGTCAGAAATAATACACCTACATTGCAAGTACACTGGGCGTGTGTGGGAAGTCAAAATGATGACATTGGTTCTCACTGATGATGCTGTTATGTTTGAGTGTTTCCTGGTGGCTTTTTTTCTGCATCGGAGTAGAAAACTGACAACAGAAGCTTTGGAAACCAAAGGTTTAGGAATGCCGCACAAACTGCTACTGATAATTAGAATGGCTTCCTCTGGGATCGGCAGATGGCTGTAATTAGAATTTAGTGACAGCTATTAAAGACTATTGATATTCTGTGGTATCAAACAAGCCTATATGTTTTAATATTGTCTTTAATAGTAACGCAAGAGTGATTATCCTGAAATTTATTTCATTTTGAGGCCCGTGATACATTTCTGTGTAATTTGAGTTAAACATGGCTCACGTATAGCATTCATTGTGGAATGCAAATTTCAAGGTTGTTTTACTTACCTTTTGCTATCTTCAAATGATAGATTTGCAGTTTTCAAGCGCAGAAAAGTGTAGTTAATATTGCAATATATCATGCAACATATAATGTGACAAAATATGGCAAAGGTGCAGAACAAAAGTTGACTCTGAACGTTTTCTTACACTGTTAAATTATTGAAGTGGTTTATTCCTCCAGCTGGGAATGCGATCAAGGAAACAAGGTGGGATAGCTTGATTCCTGTGCCAGTAATATGCTTCAGTTACTTAACCGGAGGCCTGTCACGTTCCCCGTGCCACACCTCTGTATGAAAATGGAGGGAAATCTGTTGTAGCATTGTAATTTAATTTAGTTTAGAGATACAGCACGGAAGCAGGTCCTTTGGGCCACCGAGTCCGCTCTGACCAGCGATCCCCGCACATTAACATGATCCTACACACACTAGGGACAATTTACACTTATGTCAAGCCAATTAACCTACAAACCTGTGCGTCTTTGGAATGTGGGAGGGAACCAAAGATCTGGGAGCAAACCCATGCAGTCACGGGGAGAATCTACAAACTCCTTACAGACAGCACCTGTAGTCAGAGTAGAACCCAGGTCTACTGGCGCTGCAAGGCAGCAACTCTAGCTCTGTGCCACCGTGCTGCCGTAATCTTGCCGCAACTTCCACCTGGCCCCCCTACCACTGCTGGTCTCACCCCACCAAGCCCACCACCATTACAATCAATAACAGTGCTTACAGTATAATGGGGGTTTCCGAACAGGCCTTGCATTAATTTTCCTTTTGCTTAACAGTTCATTATCGGCAAATGAAAGGGAGGATGGTCCTTTTAACTGCTGGCACAGCAACAGTCCTTCCTTCCTTCTCTCCGAGCACCCCCAGGTGAAAAAAATGTTTGGCGCTAACCCATTCCTAAAGCAATTTACATATCCATCCGGAAACATTCCATGCCAAGCTGCCAGATAGAACAGATTTTCCATTTGCGCTGTGGTACATATGATTGCTTCAGTCTGCATTTTCACTGATGCTAATGGTATAGAGGTGAGCATCAAATCTTCGATCTGGAAGGTACAAGAGACATTGCGAGTTGAAGCAATAAGTAAAACAATATCTGTCTGGCATAAATCAATCTCAACTGGCATGACACATTGAGGAGTAGCCAAGAATTGCTGAACAGAAGCCATTTTACTCGTAACTGATTTGCAATTTTACAAGGTGTCCCCTGGAGTGATTTAATATAAGAATCTTTGTTTAAAAAGAAACACATGAAGTAATTGTGTAATTGCAGTGTCAAAATGTTCTTTGTGTGTGTGGTGATAAAAACTTAAATAGTGTTTTCACTTGCACAAATCCTTGTGAAATTGTAGGGTTCCATCAAAGGAAGGTCAGGTAGTAAGCAAGTGAACTACTTTATCCTCTCCTCCCCCTTGCCCCCCCCCCCCCCCCCCCCCCCCCCATCAGCTTTGTGTCATCTGGTAAGGCAAAGAGGAAGCACCTAATTTGCATTTGAACTTGTGAAGAACATTTGATATCATAATGCTGCTTCAGCAAAGCTGGCCCATTGCCAGTCAGGAAGAACACCTCTGAAATGTGACTAAAAAATAATGGCACTCTCCGCCAAGCCCAGAGTTTGTGTGTGTGTGTGTGCGCTCCTAAAAGCCTCCAACTGGTCTGCTATTTGGTTATGGGACTGAACACATCTGTTTTTGTCAGCTGTTACATATCTAATTCTCTATCATTGTGAAGCATTGGAGACCATTTTGTTATATTACCTGTGTCAAAGTCTTCCAGTTCCCCTGAGGCTTGTGTTATTTGTGAGTCTCCTGGCTGTGAGCTCTGAAAAATGTTCCATACAGAGGTTTAAATAGGGTTAAAAACCTGCAATATGTTGGCGGTGAGATGTGATTTTTTTTTTCTAGTTCTTATCCAGAATGCCGCCTCATACCATGAAAGTAACCCTGAGACCCTTGCTCTGCCACCTGTTGAATATGACGGGACCTAAGCCTACTTAAAACCTGGCTACATTCCATAGCAACATCCCATCCTGCTTGTTGTCATCCATCACTGCTGGGACCGAGCTGCAGTGAAATCTCGCATATGCTATCTTACTTTTAAATTATACGTATTTGTGAGTGAATAAAATTTCAGTCGGCTTTTTATATAGAAGGTACGATGATATACTGTGCTCATCAGAGAACTAGAAACGCAAATAATATTGGTAGTATATCCGACTGCCTCAGTGCCGAAAAATACTTTTGTACTGGAGAATGTTTTAATGGCAGACAAATGTGCTGGAGAAACTCAGCGGGTGCGGCAGCATCTATGGAGCGAAGGAAATAGGCAACGTTTCGGGCCGAAGATGCTGCTGCATCCACTGAGTTTCCCGGCACTTTTGTCTACCTTCGATTTTCCAGCATCTGCAGTTCCTTCTTAAGCAATGTTTTAATGGCATTTGTTACAATGCAGCCAAAACGAAATGATTGCTTTTGCATTTCCTTGAACTAATCAGGTTTCCTGATCAAAGATTATACCCTTTGCCCCAAACACTCTCTGAGCTTGTTTCTCTCATTTTGAATACGCTTGTTCTTATGTTTCCGTATCAGAGGTAATAGCCTCAGAATAAAAGGATGTTCCGTTGAGAAAGAGATGAGGAGGAATTTCTTTAGTCAGAAGGCGGTGAATCTGTGGTATTCATTGCCACAGAAGGCTGTGGAGACCAAATCAGTGGATATTTTTAAGGCAGGGATAGATCGATTCTTGATTGGTATGTGTGTCAGGGGTTGTGGAGAGAAAGCAGGAGAATGGGGTTGTGAAGGGAAGATAGATCAACCATGATTGAATGGTAGAGTAGACTTCATTCGGCAAATAGCCTAATTCTGCTCATATCATTTACGAACGTATGAAGGAACTGGCAATATATGTCTACACAAATGGCCATTGGAGATGATGCACTATTATGCTGAGAACTATATTCTGCACTCTGTATCTTCCCCTTTGCTCTATCTATTGGTAGGGATGCCTGATTGTATCTACAGTGGCCTGCAAAAGTATTCATACCCCTTGAACTTTTCCACATTTTGTCACGTTACAACCACAAACGTAAATGTATTTTATTGGGATTTTATGTGATAGACCAACACAAAGTGGTGCATACTCTTTCCATTTTCGGATGATGGATTGAACAGTGCTCCATGAGATGTTCAAAGCTTGGGATATTTTTTTATAACCTAACCCTGCTTTAAACTTCTCCACAACTTTATCCCTGACCTGTCTGGTGTGTTCCTTGGGCTTCACGATGCTGTTTGTTCACTAATATTCTCTAACAAACCTCTGAGGCCTTCACAGAACAACTGTATTTATACTGAGATTAGATTACACACAAGTGGACTCTATTTACTAATTAGGTGATTTCTGAAGGCAATTGGTTGCACTGGATTTTATTTAGGGGTATCAGAGTAAAGGGGGCTGAATACATTTGCACGCCACACTTTTCAGTTTTTTATTTGTAAAAAAATTTGAAAACCATGTATCATTTTCCTTCCACTTCACAATTATGTGCCACTTTGTGTTGGTCTATCACATAAAATCCCAATAAAATACATTTACGTTTGTGGTTGTAACGTGACAAAATGTGGAAAAGGTCAAGGGGTATGAAAACTTTTGCAAGCCACTGTAAATATGGTATATCCGATCTGTTTGAATAGCATGCAAAACAAAGCTTTTCACTGTACTTTCGTACACGTGCAAATTGTAAACATGAACCTAAACCTAAATGTAAAGATAAAATCTCTGCATGCATTTTCCAAGTGAGAAGTAAAACAAAAAAAAATCTGGGTAAGAGAATCAAATCTGTAATGTTGCAGTCAAACTCACAGTCCCATACATGCCAACTGGTTATCTGTTTTTGTGGATTGATTGTAATCACCCTTAAAATTTACTTAGAATGGAACTTTGCAGTCTGAAGATGACTTTTATTTCTGTGTAGATTCAGTCCCACATGCTCCAGCCTCTTAGAACATGCATGTAGTTCCAAACTCATGTCTGAAACCTATTCAAGATAGAGGGTGCTAAGAAATCAGATATTATACTACTGTCTGCAATGGAATTAAACCTCTGCATGACTCTTGTAACCCAGAACCTCAGAATTAAACCTCAGAATTAAAGTATGTTCTTTTAGGAAGGAGATGAGGAGAAATTTATTTAGTCAGAGGATGGTGAATCTGTGGTATTATTTGCCACAGAAGGCTGTGGAGGCAAAGTTTGTGGATATATTGTTACGGCAGAGGTAGATAGATTCTTGATTAGCACTGGTGTCAGAGGTTATGGGGAGAAGGCAGGAGAATGGGGTTAGGAGGGAGAGATAGATCAGACATGATTGAATCGTGGAGTAGACTTGATGAGCCGAATGGCTTAATTCTACTCCTATTTGTTACAACCTTATGACCTTGACCCATTGTTGCTAGACATGGATCAAGTGATGCTAATGGATGATGTCACCACAAATCTTAATAACATTTCAAAATCAAGTGAGGACATCCATTCAAAATAATCGTTTCTGCTTTATCACTCTGTAACTCACCTTATAAACTCTTGATGATATGTTGATGCTGAGTTTTATGCCTGAGCAGTCAGCCACCGTGATCTGTAACACTAGAGAATCTTCATAAATGGTTTCCATCTGTGAGCCGTTGAGTCCTCTCAACTATTTATCATCTCAACCATTTATCTTCTCAACCATAAACTTCAAAGCTACTGCTTCACTTTATATTATTTTTTATTACTTCATATTTCCTTATAACAAAAAAAGAGGCCATTCAATATAATATGTTTATACTAATTCACTGAACAATTGCATCAACCCCATGTCCATGTTATTTTCCTGTATCCTATTCTCTCCCATATGCTGGGACATTATTTTGTTTCCATTAATTTTCACTCCACTTTGAATTGGCAACCATCCATTAACATAGATTAACATTGAATGGCAGTGTTGGCTCGAAGGGCCAAATGGCCTCCTCCTGCACCTATTTTCTATGTTTCCTTCATCAAATAAGGTGTGCAAGGATAAGCTAGGGAACTAAAGGCAAGTGAGTCTAACATTAGTGGTGTGTGATTCTGAGACAGGACCCATCTGCATTTGGCAAGGCAAGGACTGATTGGAGATAATCAGCAGAGCTTTGTGCAAGGGAAATCATGGCTCACAAACCAAATTGGGGTTTCTCAAGAAGAGGCCAAAAGGGTTGATGAGGGCAGAGTGGTAGTCATTATCTACATGGCCTTTAGAAAGGCTTTTGAAAAGGTCCCACATGTTATGATGGCCTGTAAGGTGAGATCACATGGGACCTAAGATGAGATTCAGGATGAATATACAAATGACTCATAGATTAGTGGTTGTTGGTTCGATTTAGGCCTTTGACCAATAATAATACACAGGGATCAGTGCTGAGTTCTCCGTTGTGTGTCATGCTTACCAATAATTTGGATGGGAATGTAGATGAAGTGGTTAGTAAATTTGCAAATTAATGGTGAGGTGTGCAGTGGAGAAGGTTATTTAAAATTGCAACAGAATCTGGATCAACTGGGAAAGTGGACAAAGAAAAGGCAGATGAATTAAACCAAGACAAGTGTGAAGTGATACTTTTGGGTAGTTAAACCAGCACAGGACTTGTATAGTAAATTACAGTCTCTTTGTCAAAAAAAAGACCTAGGGTTAAAAGTACATATTTCTCTGAAAATTGTGACAAAGGTAGACAAGGTACTGAACAAAGCCTATGGCATGGTTGCCCTCCTTAGATAGGGCATTAAGAATAAGAGTTGAGATGTCACCTCCTAGCTGTGGAAGACATTGCGAGACACGAACTGGAACTGTGTTCGATTCCGATCACCGTACCATAGAAAGGATGTGAGTAAGCTGGAGAGAAGACAAAAAAGATTCACAGAGAAGTTGCCGGGAATGGATGGCTTGAGTTATGAAGAGAGACTGGTATTATCTAGAAATGTTTTCCTTGGAGTAAAGGAAGCTGAGGGGTAACCTTGTAGAGTTTTATAAAATCATGAGGAGCATAGATAAGATACATGGTCCCATTCTATTTCTCAGAGTAAGGGAGTTGAAAACTAGATGCCAAAGGTTTAAGATGCGTGGAGAATGATTTAAAGTGAGGGAACGTTTTTCACACAAAGGTTGGGGTGTATGTGGAAAGAGCTGCCAGTAAAAATAGTAGAGCTAGATACCATTACGACATTTAAAAGTTGTTTGGATAGTTTCATGGATTAGAAAGGTTTAGAGAGACAGGCAAATGGGACAAATTCTGGAAGGCAATTTGATCAGCACGAACAAATTGGACCAAAGATGTATAACTCCATGACTCTGAACAAAAAAAACCTTCTGCTATGAACCAAGCCCAATTAATAATTCCTCATCAATTAATGAAATGAACCACTTTGATCTTTAGATCAAAGGGTTTCTTTTACCATTATTTAATTATAAAACAACAAATATGCTTACAAATGCAACACTTGAACACCTCAATTTACAAAGGTGAAGGTATGGTGAAATAGTCAAATCTTCATTCAATGATAAGCATTGCATAATAGTTGAAGCATGGTTAGAAGTCTGGTATCCCCAGCAGAATGCTCTTTCTATCTTTTTTAATTAGAGATGGTTCAAATTCCTTTCACTTGAGATATTGCCTGAACTGGGCAAAATTCACACAGTTGTAAGTTTTGTGGAGATGGTATATACTGTCTCTGTAATATTAAAGTGAGATTATTCCTAACACTTAAGGTAATTATGCCACAATCATTATTCATTAATTGTTATTGAGCATGGCTGGAAATAGGCACTTCACTGGTCCAAATAATCGCCATGACAGTGAAATGGGCTTTAAATTGAATAAACTCTTTGAGTAAAATTAAACCTAAATTTTATTTTAAAATAATCAATATCAAAAAGTGATTGCAAAGCATAACCTAATTTTGCATTTCAGGAAACAGTTATCAATCACTTTTACTTCATTCTACAGCACTGTAATACCACCCATGCCCCCTTCTTTATTGATTTCCATGTTTTAATTACTCCTAGCTTCTTGATTATTCGATATATTGCCACAAGTGTATATATTGCTGCATATCTGTGCGATATTTAAGATTGGCTTCCCCTTTTGGTTTATTGTGCACAACCAGCAAATTACACAATTTTTCTCTGCCATGCAATCCTATCAGTGGAACGGTCAACTGTGAATTCTTTCCTTTCTCAATCACCCAGTCCACTACATAGGTTATAAAGCCTGGGATGGGGTATACTAAATCTAATGATGTTGATGTGTCTATCACGAAACATGGAACAGGATATTTGTAATTTAGCCACGTATCTAATCTTGAGTCGTGTCGCTGATCTGTTTCTCTTGTCGACAGTGCCGTAGCACTGTGACAAACAATTGCCTTTTAACTGTTCTCAGAAGGAAATGGATGCACTCCGGTAGTTAACTTTTGATCATACAGTAATTCTGTGTATTTTTTAGTGGCTTTTGGCAGTTCTAAACACACAAAAACTCAGAGCTGCCATTAATAGCCACAACTGCATGTTCTTATTTGTCATCAGAGATGAAATGTGATCAATTGGCAATGACAGAGCAGGTTTTTGTGTAGCTTGTGCATATGCCATTTTGTTGTTATGTACCATCTGCTTATTCTTGATTGTACGAACAGCCACACTGTAATTGCTTCTGCCTTGCCGTGTGTGAAAGGAAAGTGGGCAGTTGACAAGCTATGATCTCCAAATAGCCATGAGTAAGATCCAAATCATTTCAATTCATGTTTATATCAATTACGCAAAATAATGAGTAAGTTGCATGGTAACTCTGCAAGTAAGCTCTTCCACTGCCTCCCAATATTATGGCGATCATTACTGATAATGTTCCTCTCTCTACAGGGTTAGGGGAGGGATTAATTTTGGAAACACAAGATTGTCTGGTGCTTTCGCATCCTGGATCTGATTCTCAGGCTGACACCACAAGGTTATAAAAAAAGTTCAGAACTGCAGGAAAAAAAAGATGATATGTTATTCAAAACTGGTATCCCTTACAGAAACTTCTTGTAGGAGGTAAAGATTAAAATAACATAACATAAGAAAAGGAGCAAGAGTTTTTAACCTTCTGATGTTTATATAGTGGTTCCATGAGATTTCAGCTCATCTGTGAAGATCTCTACACCAGTTAATACCAAATGTTTTTTAAATATCAATGATAGTCATACAGCACAGAAACAGATTATTCAGCCCACCACATCCATGCCAATTATTTTGCCTATCTACACAATTCCTATTTACACCCATTAGAACTGCATCCATCAACCTATCGCTCTTATGTGGCGACTTTCCATACCTTTGGTATGGAGGCAAAGAATTTCAATGTGACTTGTCACATGTGACAATATAGCATTCATTAATTCGTTAAAGTGTCGCCCAAATGCTTTTTAAATGTAGTACTGTATTTGTATCTGATTCCATAACCTCCACTGACAACCAGGTATCAACACATTCTGTGCAAAAGACTTAAGATCCTCTGCAATACTCCTTCCTTTCACCTTCAACCTATTCCCTCTTGTTTTTCGTGTTCCTGACTTGGCAAAAAATATTCTATCTATTCTATATATGCCCTTCATAACTTTATATACTTATTAAGTCACACATCAGCCTTCTTTGCTCCAGGGAAAACAAGACCAGCCTATCCTATCTATCCCCATGACTCAAATCCTCCAGTTCAGGCAAGATACTAAAGAATCGCCTTTGTGCTTCTGCAGTGCAATTAAATCAGCCTGAGAAAGTGGAGATCAGAACTGTACATAATATTCCAAGTACAATTTAACCAATGATTTGTAATGCTGAAATATAATAACCCAATTCTTATGTACTAGACCCTGCTCTACGAAGGCTAGCATGCCAGAGGCCTTCTTCACCACCCCATTAGCCTGTTTTGCCACTTTTAGGGAACTATGAGATTGGACCTCTAATGGGCCTGTCCCACTTAGGCGACTTTTTAGGCAGGAGACTATGGTCGTTACATGTTTACTGGTTGCCAAGGAGTCGCCTTGATAATAATAATAATAATAATAATAATAATATCTTTATTGTCATTACACACGTAAGTGCAACGAGATTTGGTTTGCAACTTCGAGATTTTGGTTAGCAACCCTCGAGAACAAGGTTTGTAAAAACGAACATTTGACCAGTAACATCAACACAGACTAAAGTGCGAGGCCGGGGTAGACAGTCCATGGGGTTGGGGGTGGGGGTGGTTGGAACTCAGCAGGGCCGATTCAGAGCCGCTATAGCTCTGGGAATGAAGCTGTTCCTGAGTCTGGTAGTGCGGGTGTAGAAGGCCTTGTAATGTCTGCCGGAAGGGAGTAGTTCGAACAGTCCATTACAAGGGTGAGAGGAGTCTTTATGTATGCTGACGGCCTTCATGAGGCACCGTGTGTGGTAGATGCCCTCCAAGGCTGGTAGCGGTGTCCCAATAATCTGTTTGCTCTGTGGACAACGCGCTGAAGAGCTCTCCTCTCCGCCTCCGTGCAGCTGAGATACCACACAGAGATGCCATACGTTAGTATGCTCTCTTTGGTGCAGCGGTAGAAGGTCGTCAGCAGATGTTGTGGCAGACCAGTCTGTTTCAATGTTCTCAGGAAGAACAGTCGTTGCTGTGCCTTTTTGACCAGCGCAGCGGTGTTGGTGGACCATGTGAGGTCCTCTGAGATGTGAGTGCCCAGAAACTTGAAGCTGGACACTCTCTCCACACTGTCTCCGTAGATGGAGATTGGGGCGTAATCCCCATTCTGTGACCTCCTGAAGTTGATAATCAGCTCCTTGGTCTTGGAGGTGTTTAGCGACAAGTTGTTCCATGAGCACCAGTCCGCCAGGTTCTGCACCTCCGCTCTATAGTTTGTTTCATCACCGTTGGTGATCAGCCCGATCACCGTTGTGTCGTCTGTAAATTTGACAATGGTGTTGTTGTCAAATGCAGGGACACAGTCGTGGGTGAAGAGGAAGTAGAGCATGGGGCTCAGTACACAGCCCTGTGGTGTGCCAGTGCTCAGGGTGATAGTGGAGGACAGGTGCGGCCCCAGTTTCATTGCCTGCGGTCGCTCTGTCAGAGAATTCAGGATCCAATCGCATATCACTGAGCTGAGGCCTAGCTGGTGGAGTTTGGTGGTGAGCTTGGTGGGGATGACCGTATTGAAGGCAGAGCTATAGTCAATGAAGAGCATCCTCACGTAGGTGCCCTGTCTTTCCAGGTGGGCCAGGACAGTGTGAAGAGCCACAGAGATGGCATCCTCTGTGGATCTATTTGCAAATTGATGAGAGTCCAATGATGCAGGGTGAGGAGATGATGGTCATGAGGAATTCCTGCATTCTGGGAACTAGTTGCGGCCTCATTATGGTCGCTGCAAATTTTTCAACATGTTGAAAAATTAGCAATGACTAGAATGAAGCCACCATGGAGAGTAGTGAGAATTCTCGTGCCGTAGGTGGGTCGCCAGGAGGTCCTAGTGGGTTGCCAGGAGGTCAAAGGTTCTCTTAGGTTCTCATAGGTTGTAGCCGGTGCTGACCGGTGAATTTCATTGGCTCATTGGGGAAAAAATAACATAAGCAGTAATTTTCAGAACCAAGGATAACCGACCGGTAATGTTAATGTCTGCCGAGCTTCACAGCCGTGTATCTCTGGCTCATTAAAAGTTGTCTCCACTCCTTCTCCCCCCTTCTCCCTCCTCCCCCCCCCCCCCCCCCCCCTTTTTGAAGGACTTACCGTTCACTGTGGTTTTTAGCTTCTTAATTACAGCACCAACCTTCCTGTTGATTGCGGTGTGTGTTTGTGTCACATTGGTTTTGCATCATGTGTATTCCACTCAGTCAGCACTCCCCCCACTTGCCGTGTCCCCTGCCTGCATAATGGGCTGGTGAAGAAAGCGATGTGTTTGTGTGTGTGTTCCACTCTGACTGTCGCCGTTCCAGTTGCTGGCTTTTCAGGCGACTATTGGCAACCTGACAGTCACCGGCAGTCGTCTGAAAAATCGCCTAAGTGGGACAGCCCCATGTCTCTCTGTTTATCAACAATCCTTAGTGCCTTATCATGTCCTGTTTTCTTATTTCAATAACATTTAAGATGCATTGGATTAATAGTGACATGGTTTAAAATGCACGGGATTAATAACGACTTGGTCATATGGATTCGGAACTGGCTTATTGATAGAAGACAGAGGGTTGTGATGGAAGGACAGTATTCAGGGCAGGAGGTCTGTGACCAGTGAAGTTCCACAGGGATCTGTGCTGGGATCGCTGCTGTTTGTGATGAATATAAATGACTTGGATGTAAACGAAAACGGGTGGGTTAGTAAGTTTGCAATTGACACCAACAATGTTGGGGTCGCAGACTGTGAGGAAGGTTGTCAAAGTAAACAGCGGGATATAGATCAGTTGCAGAAATGGCAGATAAAATTTAATCCGAGTAAGTGTAAGATGTTGTACTTTGGGAGGTCAAATGTAAAAAGAAAATATACAATGAATGGCATAACACTTAACAGCATTGATATACAATGGATACAGGCTCCTGGTCCATAACTCGCTGAAAGGGGCAATACAGTAGATAGGGTGGTAAAGAAGGCATATGGTATGCCTGCTTTCATCTGTCGGGGCATGGCATATATGGGTTATGGTGGAAGTTATGGTGCAGTTTTCTACAACTTTAGTTAGGCCACCTTCAGAGTATTGTGTGCAGTTTGGTCACACTATTACAGAAAGAATATGGAGGCTTTGGAAAGGGTGCATAGGAAGATCACCAGAATGATGTCCGAATTAGGGGGTATTAGCTACAGGGAGAGGTTGTACAGGGAGTAGGTTGTTTTCTCTGAAATGCTTGAGTTTGCAGGGAGACCTGATAGAAGTATAGACAATTATGAGAGGCATAAACAATCAGAATCTTTTTCCTATGATGGAAAAATCAAATATTGGAGGACATAGCGTTAAGGTGAGAAAGGCAAAGTTTAAAGTAGTTGTGCGAGGCAGGTCTTTCATACAGAGGGTGGTGAGAGCCTGGAACGCACTATCAGAAGTGGTGGTTGAAGCAGATATGTTAATGGCATTAATAAGACTTATGGATAGGCATTGGATATGCAGGGAATAAAAGGATATGGATTATGTGTAGGTGGTTATGGGTAGGTAGTTAAGTGATGGTCTTGACATCATGTTCGGCACATATATTGCGGGCCAAAGGGCCCGTTCTGTGCTGTACTGTTCTATTTTGTATGTTCTATTTATTGATCAGTTTCATAATGAAGAATAATAATTGATAAGCATCAGTTCTAATTTACAAAAGAGATTTCCAAGTTGTTTCCAAGTGCTCTGTGAGTAGCAGTGATTCCTAACTTCACACCTCAAAGACGTGGTATTAATTACTGGACCCCGCTTCCTGTTCTGATATAGTCCAGCTTGCATAAATAGTTTTTTTTTCCATCTCAGCACAGGGATAAGGTTGCAATGGCGATATTAATAGACAATGACATTGGTGAGTGTATTTTGCATAAGTTTTGTGCACACCTTATGGGGGCCTTACAAGGTAGCAGCATAAGGCCATCTGTTACCTTATAAACTTTACTCAGACCTACCATGCTGAACATGATGCCCAGTTAAAATAGTCTTCTCTGCCTGCAAGTGATCCATATCTCTTTTCCCTGCATATCTACATGTTCATCTAAAATCCTCTTAAATGCTGCTATCGTACCTGCCTCCATTATCACATTCTGCACTGTGTTCCAGAACTCCACACCCTCGATGTTAAAAAAAAAATTGCCCTGCACATCTTTAAATTCTGCTCCTCTCACATTAAAGTTATACCTCTAGTCTATGACAGTTCCATTCTGGGGGAAAATTTTGGACTGTCTATCCTGTCTGTGCCTACACTGAAATACTAATATAATGTCTCCCCTCAGCCTCCAATGCTCCGAGAAAACAATCTAGTTTGTCCAACATTTTCTTAGAGGAAAAGGCTAAAACCAACCAATGTAAACCTTGTGTCGATAACCGTTGGAGTTAAAATACCATTTTGGTAACTCTACATTGTACTTTGTCCATGGTCAATATATCCTTCCTAAAATATGATGAGCTGAATTGCTCACTTGTCCACGTGTGGTTGAACCAGGTCTTTACTCTGTAGCATAAAGTGCATTCAGCATAAAGGTCACTATTCCATTACTTTCTTCACCCGTACATGACATTTTAATCGTTCGTGCATTAGGATTTCCGAATTTCTTTGGATCTCTAATGTTCGCTTTTGGATCTCTAATGTTAGTTTTTCATCATGCAGAAATTATTTTACCATTCTGAAAATGTACTCTGACCATTGCCAACAATGAGCTCAGTGTAACTGATGGAATTTGTTAAGCAGTTAAGGACATTGTCAGTGGGGAATTATTGAATGGCTTGTTGGAGATCGACTCTGGAAGCATCAGGTCTGCCATTTAATGGGCTCATCTAGTAAGTTCATGTTACCTTTAAGAGCAGAGCCAGGAATAGAGATAAAGGAGTTTCCGATGTAATGCATTTGTTAAGTATCCTCCTATTCTTTGGATGTGCCTCTTTGTAAAACCATGCACTTTTAGATAGCACAGGGATAAGGTTGCAATGGTGATACTAATATACATTGAAATTGGCATGTGCATTTTGTGTGATTTTGTGCCAATTTGAAGTCCTGTTCTTCAAATGTTTTTTTTTCGTCAGATGGCAACTGACTCTGCTGGCACAGTAAATACAATAGTTAATTTTATCATTAACACCATTCTCTCTATTTCATTGTTGATGCTAATCTAAATCTGTAGGTTGATTTAAATCACAGCCAGCATTTTGTTCTACTCCTGCACCATCACATATCTTTTGGAATAATTCCATCTTGCATCTCGATGGATCTGGTAACCCTATATTCCCAGTGAAACCTTCCAGTGAGATTTAATCTCTGACAGGGCAATAGATAGCACTTTTTTGCTGGCTGTGTTTATTTTGTCCTTTTAGACTTCTCAGGTCGGCACTGTGCGGCAGTGGTAGAGTTGCCTCCTCACAGCACCAGAGACCCAGGTTCGATCCTGACCACGGGTGCTTTCTATGCGGTATTTGTACATTTTACTTCGGAGTCACGTGAGTGACTACGTGAAGAAGCCCCGCCTGGCGCTTGATCGGCATTACGTTGACGCTGTCGGTAGGAGAAGAGCTGCAGAGCGCAGCTCCACCAGCGGTAAGGAACAGGCCTGCAGGTAAGTAAATTATTTTTACTTCCAGGGCATTTTTAAACTCCGTAGGCTGGTGGGTAAAGACCAGGAGAAGTTTCAAAATAAAAATGGAGAAAGCTCCTAAATAATCGCGGGTAAAACGTGCGTCCCGGGGAGGAGAAGAGTCGGGACAGCAGATTATTGCAAAACTGGTTCCGATACCAGTGGCCGTTGAAATACCCGTTAGTGAGCCTTTGGTTGCTCCACAAGCAGAAGCCACGGAGGAAAACCCAGTGCCTAAAAAATGTAAAAGGAAATTTGAAGGGCCTGTGGTTTCTGATGAATCTGATTCTGGAAGTCCAGAAAGGAAAGCCTTATGGCTCAGAATGGATCAAATAGAGAAAATGCTCCAGACAATAATCAACCAAGGGTCTAAAAACCCAGAATATTCCCAGGCAGCCCCTGAGGGGGTTTCATATCATGAATATGGTGCCAGTTTGAATTGGGAATTTGAAACTCCAGTGCCCAGGATTGGGCTGGAGGAAGTCTCCTTTGAGCAAGTCTCAGGAGTCTCAGGGCTGCATGAGACTGATCCTGAAGGTGGTGATTTCGGTCATGAGTACCCACCACAATACAAAAATATTGATCCAGGTGTGCCTGATGTGGCACAAAGTTTTGCTATACCTGGAGGAGGCGGTGAGGCCATGGAGAAAACCTGGTGGCCAACATTAATTATTTGGTCTCTCACCCGCTTCAAGAAGCTGTTATGGTTGAAACAGCAGATTTATATAAAACACCTGTTAATTGTACCTCACTGAAGGTACCTACGGTGAATCCGGCTATTTGGGCGCCAATGTCATCAATGATGTGGGCGCAGGAAATACGATTTCAAAGAATCCTCAAACTGATTTTGGCTGGGATCACTGCTTTTGGAAGGCAAGTGGAAGGTTGTGGAATGACCAAAGTTCAGAAGGATATGTTGGCATTGTTCTGCAACTCATATTTTGAGATTAATTGTATGAGGAAGATTGCCATTCGGCCCATTTTACATCCAAGATTTGCAGGTTTGTGCAGATCAAGCATTGTTCAAGCTCCTGGTTATTTGTTCGAAGAAAATCTGTCTAAACAAATTAAAGAAATTGATGAAGAGGCAAAGACTATTGGCCTCATGAAACCCTTCGTTTTTGGCCAAAGAAGGGCCGGTCAAATGAGAAAGGGATTTGATTTTGAAGCTGGAATAAGCCGAGGCAGGAGTATGGTAAGGAAGAATTACCAACCAGCACAGCCGAATGTTCACCCATATGTTGGGAGGAGGAGACCACCACGTCCGGTTGGAGAGGTACAAAAACGTTATCCTATTAAAGAAGAATCTTTGGATGAACCTCAGATTGGTGGTAGACTACAAATGTTTTATGATGAATGGGACTGTATAACATCTGATCGTGTTATATTAGATACTGTTTTAGGATCTACCATTGAGTTTGTAGAAGGTATTGATCCACCGGGACAGAATAAGCCTAATCATATTTTGGTGTTTTCTGTATTTGAAAAAATTCAAATTGATAAAGAAGTTAAGAATTTGTGCAAAAAAAGGAGTTATCGAGAAATCAGGTGAGGATCCACAACAATTTGTGTCAAATATTTTCCCCAGACCAAAGAAAGATGGGGGTTGTAGAATCATTTTAGACCTCACACAATTGAATACATTTGTCTAGTATAAATATTTTAAAATGGATACCTTCAACACTGCAATGCAGCTGGTATCAACAAATTGTTACATGGCTACAATAGATTTGAAGGATGCATATTATTCAGTACCAATTCATCGTCACTTTCGCAGGTATTTGAAATTTAATTGGATGGGACAGCTGTGGCAATACAAAGCATTACCTAATGGATTAAGCTCAGCTCCCAGGCTGTTCACTAAATTGTTGAACCAAGCACTTGCACTGTTAAGGGCACACAAACACATCGTTATGGCTTATCTAGATGACATTTTAATTGTCAATGCTAATCAGGAGTCAGCCGAAAAATCAGTCTCAGCAACTACAAGTCTGTTTGAAAGGCTAGGGTTCCTGATTCATCCAACAAAATCTAAGTTACAGCCATCTCAAACCATTGAATATTTGGGGTTTGTGATTAATTCAGTTACCATGTTAGTAACTTTACCAATAGGCAAGATTGTTGATATTACAAATGTATGTCAGTGCCTTATTGACAAACCTTATCACTCCATCTGAGAAGTTGCTAAGGTTATTGGTAAGTTAGTAGCAGCATTCCCTGCAGTTGAATTTGGTCCACTGCATTACCAAAATCTCCAAAGGGCAAAAACACAAGCGCTTATACAGTGAGCAGGCCATTTTGATAGGCCCATGCAATTGCCAAAGGAAGCCTTATCAGAATTGCATTGGTGGATTGAGAATGTTCCACAAGCTGTTAAAAACATATTAGTTCAGCAGCCAGCAATGATTTTGCAAACTGATGCAAGTTCTCTCGGATGGGGTGCTACGGATAATGATACCAGCTGTGGGGGCAGATGGACTGTCCAAGAGGATTTATTTCTCCAAACATATGGTATAAATTATTTGGAGTTACTGGGAGCATTTTATGGATTAAAAGCTTATTTTTCTACTATGAAAGACTTGCATGTCCAGTTACAAATAGACAATGCCACAGCTGTGGCATATATCAATCACATGGGTGGAGTAAGATCATTATCATGTGATCATCTGGTTAACCAGATGTGGCATTGGTGTGTTGGTAAGAATATTTGGCTTTCAGCTATTTATCTCCCAGGGAGAGACAATATTGTGGCAGACAAAAGATCACGAAAATTTAAAGACAGTACAGAATGCATGTTAAATCCACAAATTTTCAAAAATATTGTCAGTCGGTATGGAGTACCGGACATTGATCTGTTTGCATCTAGATTAAATGATCAATTGCCTAAATATGTGTCCTGGGAACACGATCCAGGGGCAGTAGCGGTGGATGCTTTCTCGCTACACTGGGGCAATACATTCTTTTATGCTTTTCCCCCATTCTGTCTGATTGGGCAATGTCTCAAGAAAATAGCGCAAGACGCTGCCAAGGGCATTTTGGTGGTGCCAAATTGGCCTACACAGTCATGGTTCCCATTGATGCTTAAAATGATTATTGAACCATGCATGATGATTCCTAGTTGCAACGATTTGTTGATACAACCAGTAACAAAAAGAAATTCATCCATTGCATGATCATATGAATTTCATAATCTGCAGGTTCTGACCAGACCATTGCAAGAGTTTGGACTGTCGGACAGGACCATGGATGTTATAGCTGCAGCTTGGAGAAATAGCACTAAAAAACAATATATGTTGCATATAAAGAAATGGCAAGACTTCTGTAGACAGTCAAAGATATCTTATCATACTGCGAACATATTAAATGTATTGGAGTTCCTTGCTGGGTTACATTTTGATGAGCATTTAAGTTATAGTGCCATTAATAGTGCTCGTAGTGCTTTGTCGTCCTATTTAGGACAAATTTCTGATTGAGACTCAATTGGGTCTCGCCCATTAGTATCCCGATTCATGAAAGGAATTTTTATTAAAAATCCTCCCAAGCCCAGATATACAGAAATTTGGGATGTTAGCATTGTTCTCACTTTGCTTAGGCAATGGACTCCAATTACTTCAATGTCTTTGCAGAGGTTAACATTCAAGGTAGTAATGTTAATGGCATTAGTGTCAGCTCAAAGAGTACAAACTTTGCAATTGTTACGGTTAGATTGCATGCATGTGGCTTCAGATAACATTGTGTTTTATGTTTATGATTTGATCAAACATTGCAGACCAGGAAAAACTGGAGCCAAGGTAATGTTTAAAGCAAACCCAGTTGATGAAACATTGTGTGTAGTTAAGCATTTAACTCAATACATTGAAGTAACCAAAAATCTCAGAGGTGCTGAGACAGCATTACTGATAACGCACAAAAAACCACATACAAAAGTTTCAGTTCAAACCATTTCTAGATGGTTAAAACAGGTTTTGGATTTAGCAGGAATAGACACTGATGTGTTTAAATCTCACTCCACTAGGGCTGCAGCTATGTCCGCGGTGAAGGTATAGGACGTACCACTCGATCAAATTTTAGAGGCCGCAGGGTGGTGTAAAAAATAAACTTTTTCAAAGTTCTACGATAAACCTGTTGTCATGGTGCCAGGATTTGGACACGTAGTGTTGGGTTCTCTTTAAATGCTTGCTTTGTTTTATATTATCGATTTATATTATCGATTTATGTTATCATTTGATATCATTATCATTTTTCTTTTTTTTTATTTTCCCCTGCGATAGGGGGGTTATTAAAAAATTGTTCTTTTTATGATTAAAAGACTTATTACATAAATTGAAACAATGTTTTAAAAATACTATTTACTCACTACTATATTGACTAAACAGAGTGTCGTATGGAATGAATCTACGACATAAAAAACACAGAGCTTTAAAATCTTCACGTAGTCACTCACGTGACTCCGAAGTAAAATAGTAAGATAAAATGAGAACTTACCTGTTCGAAGTTTGATCTTTATTTTACGAGGAGTTACGATGAGGGATTACATGCCCTCCGCTCCCAGCCCTCATAATATAAATGATCATCTGGCAGTTCTAGTCTATGTTGGGCCTTACTATCTTACTCCGGCCATTAGTTCTGTGTTTTTCATGTCGCTGCTTTGAAGTGTGCCGATCAAGCGCCAGGCGGGGCTTCTTCACGTAATCCCTCATCGTAACTCCTCATAAAATAAAGATCAAACTTCGAACAGGTAAGTTCTCATTTAATCTTACTATTCTCCCTGTGACCATGTGGGTTTTCTCAGGATGCTCCAGTTTCCTCCCACATTCCAAAGATGTGCAGGTTTGTGGTTTAATTGGCTTCTGTAAATTGCGCTTAGTGTGCAGGATGCAAAAGTGGAATAACATAGAACTAGTGTACAGGTGATCGAGTGTCGGTGTGGACATGGATGAGCCAACGGGCCTGGTTCCACGCTGTATCTCTAAACTAAAACTAAACAGATCATTTATTCTGAAAAATTGCAGCTTCTCTTCTTTGTTGGTCAATTCTCTGATTTTATTCCATTTTTGTTGGTGTCTCATTTACTAGGTAGTCCTTTTTGACAACTCAATCTCTCATCTTGTGCATCACCTCAGGCTATAGCTGAGATGGTGTATCTGCTGATGTCATTTCATTTCATAGTTTGTTTTTCAGTGTGAAATCATAACAGGTAACCTTTGCAGTTTTTCTGCAATTCTACATTTTATATTGTTGTAGATTTGCTACAGGAGTATCTGATCACTTCCTACTTTCTACTACAAATTCCCTCCTGTTGTGACAGATGTGGAATTCCTTGGATCTGTTAATAGCTCACAACCGATGTACATGTATCTTGTTTCTATCAACATTTATGCTTCAGATACTGTTGCTAGCCATCTTTGAGGATAGCAATTTAAATCTTTAATAAAGCCATCTAATTTTTTTTGTTTAGTTTAGAGATACAGTGTGGAAACAGGCCCTTTGGCCCACCAAGTCTGCACCGGCCAGTGATCCCCGCACACAGTACACCTGTAAAATTAGAGTATTTTATTTTTGTCATTGCATGACAGGCTCATCTCACTGCACACCACGTCCTTGAGTTGGGTAAAAGGCTTTTTGTGGAATTGTGATCACTGGTTCCTAGGCATCTTCTTTCATTAGTTCCCTCAGGTTTGTTGTGCGTTCTGACATGTGAGGAATGAGACAATTCATCAGTTGAATTCACCCTAGAAATCTTCTCAGCTCTTTCTTGCCCATTGCTGATTTCAGTTCAGCAAAGGCTGTGACTATTCCTGGGCTTGACTTAATTCCATTTGGAGTGTATGCCTTTCCAAAGAAATGGCAATATCTCTTCTAATGAAATCATATACTCACATTGATCTCAAATGTTGTGGTTCTTTCATAAAGTCATAAAGTCATAGAGTCATAGAGTGTGGTTACTGGATGACGTTCCATCATCCCTCAGTGATGGATGTTGTGAGCTCGATCATCTGTGCCATAAATCTGGTGTCACCTTCTATGCCAGCTCCCTTTCAATGTTTGTCAGAGTACTGCAGTCACTTTCTGCCAAAACACAGCCTGACCTAAAATGAGACATTAGAAAATGTATGGTCTAACTGTATTAAATCTTGTCAGCAGTAAAAGTTCATCATCTAGCTTCATAGTCCAGTGGCATCATATTTGCTGAAAAATTTAGCCTTAGCCGATGCTGAAATTATTTTTTTTTAATTGTCTCATTCAAGTTTATTAACCTGGGCAGATCCTTAGACATCTGTTTGGCTTCTCAATGTCTCTTGCATATTAATACTACCCACATTGATCTCATTATTCTCATTGTCCTTCTCCTTGTTGAATACACAGCTGCAAAGTATTTGTTTAGTTATGCCCATATTCTCTAACTCCAAGCATAAATTCCCTTCTTTATCCATATGGTCCTACCTTCTCCCTAGTTACCATCTTGTTTTTAATGTACATATAAAAAGCCTTGACGTTTCATGGCCCCTTTTGGTACTCTCAATTCCCTGCTTAAGTTCTTTCCGATTTATATTCCTCAAAGGCTCTGTCTGATTTCAAATTCCTTTAGATCTATTTTGGTTCTTATTTTCTATCAGCATTTTGCTTTCAATGCTTGATGTTCTTTCCATACTGTGGTTTATTGAGGTCAATTGTAGTTCTTCACAACTCGACAGACACAGAGTAACATTTTTTTTCATTTCTGTGATGTGGAACGTATTATTAATTTAATTCCCTTTGTTCATCTATGTGACTTGGGCCATTCCAAGTCATGGGATTTTAGTTCATACTAAACCATCAGCACAACATTGTTTTGCTTCACTTTCCCTAAGATCTTCATGTTTTCAGAGAAGATGCTTTGGTATAAGGTCATAAGATCATAAGCGATAGGAGCAGAATTTTGCCTATTCGGCCCATCAATTCTACTCCGCCATTCAATCATGGCTGATCTATCTCTTCCTCCTAACCCCATTCTCCTGCCTTTTCCCCATAACCCTTGACACACTTGGTAGTTTGTGTATAGTTGATGTTAAACATTACTCTCCCATATTTACCTGTAGCTTAATGTCGATGGAATCTCTGAGGTAGGATTTACTCTCATTTGGAAGAGAATGGATAATTAGGGACAGTCAGCATGGTTTTGTGATGGATTTGTTTCCTGGCTTTTATCTGATGAAGATGTTGGAAGTGTGGATTTCATTTCTCTGGGAAGTGACATATCTAACCACTCCTTGCTGATGTCTGTTCCAACATATAGTGTGTCAAACTCTTTTTCCCCTTCAAGGATGTGAATGTTTGGATTGTATTTCCTTTTCCATTCAGATACCGTATCAGATATACCCGAGGACTTTGTGGGAAATCAGAGAGGAAATTGTGGCAGGCCAGGTTGAAATTTATGAGTCGTCTTTAAATACAGGAGAGGTGCTGGAAAACTCGAGGGTGGAAAAGGTTGTGCCTCTATTCAAGAAGGGCTGCAGGGAAAATGCTGGGAACTATAGACCAGTGAGCTTAACATCTGTAGTTGGAAAGTTACCAGAGGGTATTCTGAGGGATAGGATATACAGGCATTTAGACGGACAAGTGCTGATAGGGATAGTCCGCATGGTGTCTCACAAATGTGATTAGTTTTTTGTTTTTTGAAGATGTGACCAAAAAGGTTGATGAGGGCCGATGCTGAAAAATCATTTCAGCATCGGCTAAGGCTAAATTTTTCAGCAAATATGATGCTACTGGACTATGAAGCTAGATGAGGAACGTTTACTGCTGTAGATGTTGAATATATGGACTTCAACAAAGCATTCGACAAGGTTCTGCATGGGAGGCTGCTCTGGAAGGTTAGATTGTATGGGATCCAAGGAGAGATAGCTGAATGGATAAAAAGTTGGCTTCATGGAAGGAAGCAGAGGGTGGTGGTGGAAGGTTGCTTCTCAGACTGGAGGCCTGTGACTGTGGTGTGCCTCAGGTTCGGTGCTGGGCCCGTTACTGTTTGTTATCTATATCAATGATTTAGATGAGAACATACATGGCAAGATTAGTAAGTTTGCAGATGATACAATAGAGGGTGGTTTTGCAAATAGTGAAGATGGTTGTGAAAAATTATAGCAGGATCTTGATCGAATGGGCAGGTGGGCTGTGGCATTGTTGATGGAATTTAATACAGAGAAATGTGAGGTGTATTTTGCGAAGTCTAACATGGGCAGGACCTACACAGTGAATGGTAGACCTCTGGGGAGTGTTATAGAGCAGAGGGATCTGGAAGGACAGGGCATAGTTCCTTGAAGATAGAGTCGCAGGTAGATTGGGTGGTCAAAAAGGCTTAGGCACAATGGCCTTCATCAGTCAGAGTATTGAAGTTGCGAGGTCATATTTCAGTTGTATAAGACGTTGGTGAGGCCGCATTTTGAGTATTGTGTTCAGTTCTGGGCACCATGTTATAGGAAAGATGTTGTCAAGCTGGACAGGGCATGGAGATGAGTTACAAGGATGATGCCAGGACTAGAAGGTCTGAGCTAAAGGGAGAGGCTGATTAGACTAGGACTCTATTCCTTGGAGCACAGGAGGATGAGGAGTGATCTTATAGAGGTGTACAAGATCATAATAGGAATAGATCGGGTAGATGCAAAGAGTCTCGTGCACAGAGTAGGTGAATTGACATGGTTAACGTGAAGGAGAAAAGATTTAATAGGAATCTGAGGAGTAACCTTTTCACACAAAGAGTGGGTGTATGGAACAAGCTGCCAGAGGAGATAGTTAAGGCAGGAACTATCCCAACATTTACAAAACAGTGAGACAGGCACATGGATAGGACTGGTTTAGAGGGATGTGGACCAAACCCGGGCAGGTAGGATTAGTGTAGCTGGGACATGTTGGCCGGTGTGGGCATTTTGGTCAGCATGGGCACGTTGGGCCAAAGGGCCTGCTTCCACGTTATATGACTCTATGACTCTATATTAATGGTTATTTACTAACAATGAGGTTTAAAAATTAGTATATCACTAAAAATTAGCCATTCAGTATATCACTGTGAATCTGCAAATTAGCATAAATATTAGCAGTAATAAGAGTATGAGTTACGCTTTACTTTACTACTACTGTAAAACTTTTCCAGTAATTCCTTAGATAGTTGACAAGTTAACAGCTTTACGTGCAGTTTAAGTCAACGTGCTTGATTATATTTAGAGCTTATATAATGTTAAGGAATGAGCAGCACGGCTCAGTTAATGCCATTCCATGTATGGGACATTGGTATTTTAAGCTGATGAATTTCTTCTCTTTGGGGTATTAGCTTCATTTAGAATTTTCTTCTGATCTAATCTACCATATTTGTGCGTGATGATATTTGAATGAACTTCTTTTCCATCTCTCATGATCTTAGATTTCATGTAATTAACTAATACTCTTTGCTGCAGCTGAAATACTGGTCTCACCTCAACTTAGCTCTTTGAAACTGTGTCCCTTTCAGCTCTTATCTGTCAGGGGTTATGGTGGGTCTAGGTCACATAATGTATTTCAGAATGAGTCAAGGACAATTGTGTCAAGACAGAATATCTATTAAAGAGTTCTTCGAGTTCTTTTTTTAGTGGGCACTTACTGTTTCTCTTTCCTTTTAGAGTGTCGTAGAGCAATAGTGCAAGGAAGCATGGCCTTTGTATGGGCCATTGAGCGCCTGTCTATACAAATCAAATTTCCAGCACTCCAGCCTTCCATGCCATGGCACTTCAAATACTCGTCTAAATACTTCCTAAATGTTGTGACAGTAATGACACTGTCCCACTTAGGAAACCTGAACGGAAAACTCTGGGGACTTTGCGCCTCTCCCAAGGTTTCCATGCAGTTCCCGGAGGTTTTTGTCAGTCTCCCTAATGGTCGAAAGTGGTTTCCGTTTTAAAAATTGGTAATTTTTTAGTCATAGCCGGTTGCGATGCTAGTTGAAGGTGGTTGCTGGAGGACAAAAACCTCTGGGAACCTCCGGGAACCGTACGGAAACCTTGGGTGGGGCGCAAAGTCTCCAGAGGTTTCCGTTCAGGTTTCCTAACTGACTCCATCACTCTTCAGGAATTTTATTGCAGATTTCAACAGCCTCCTGGTTGAAAGAAAAAATCTTGCATCCCCTCTAAAACTTCTACACTTTATCTTAAATGGAAGTTCTTTAGTTGTAGACATCTCTGCTTAGAGGAAAATGTTCTCACTGTTTTCCCTTTCTATGTACCTCGGAACCTTGTATAGCTCTATCGAGTTTTTTCTGAGCCTCTTCTGCTCCAAAGGAACCAAGCCAACGCAGACCGAAGGTTGGTCCCTACCCAAAACTTTGCCTCTCCATGTTCTCCATAGATTCTGCCTGATTTGCTGAGTTACTCCAGCACTTTGTGATTTTTTGCGCAAACCAGCATCTGCAGTTCCTTGATGCAGTGTCACATAGCTGAAACACTCCAATCCAGGCAAGCTCCCCATAAATCCCCTCTGCACCCTCTCCAGCTCAACCACACCTGTCCTATCGTTTGGCAACCAGAATTGCACACAGTGCACCAGTTGTAGCATAACTAATGTTTTATAAATTTGTACCATCATCCCTTTGTTCTATTATTCTATGTCTTTGCTAATTAAATAAAAATTACCCAGATGCCTTTTTAATAACCTTGGATAATGTTCCTCAGGGTCTTGTGCATTGTGTATATCTGGGAGATTGGACGTTCCGACATGATTAAACTCCATATTTCCGACCATCTTACGGACTCATCAATGTTATCCTGCTGATGCAGTGTCACATAGCTGAAACACTCCAACCCAAGCAAACTCCCCGTGAATCCCCTCTGCATCCTCTCCTGCTCACACACCTGCCTTTGAGTGCCTAAGAGTGCCTTCCACACTATTGATGACACTATCAATTATGGTGCCATCTGCAAACTTGCTAATCGCACCTCCTACATTCACTCGCCATAAGTCACAGGTTTCCGGTCTCAAAACAACACTCAACATTCACTTTCTACAACCTCATACTGAGCCAATTTTTGGTCCAGTTTATTAAATTGTCCTAAATCCCATGGGATCTTTCTTGCCTTGTTAATCAGTCTCCTACACGAGGTTTTGTCAGACTTCTTGATTAGTACTGATGTCAGAGGTTATGGGGAGAAGGCAGGAGAATGGGGTTAGGAGGGAAAGATAGATCAGCTATGATTGAATGGCGGAGTAGACTTGATGGGCCGATTGACCCAATTTTGCTCCTATCACTTATGATCTTATGATTTACTGAACTTTGTGTAAAGTTCATTAACTGTACCATCCTATTCAACAGATTTCATCACCTTCTCAGAGAATCAAATGAGTCAGACAGGATCTCCCTTAACAAAACCATGCTTGATTAATCCCTACCTCTCCAGGTATAGCTCAATCCTGCTCCTCAGATTTTTTTTCCAATAATTCTCATCTCGCTGATACTGGGCTCGCCAGCCTGTGATTATCTGGCTTATTCCTGCTGCGTTTTTGAATATAACTATTAAATTTGTTGTCCTCTCATCATATGATACCTCTTGTGAGAAGTAGCAGTCTCTCTCTTGCAATCAGATCTGGTAATGCAACATCTTATACCTGCTGAGTGAAAGTTGTTTCAGATAAAGGAAATATGTCTTTTCCTGATTGCCACAGTGAGTATGCTATTTCTAGTAAAAATGAAGAAAAAGCAGAGACTGCCATTCAGCACCCACTGATTCTCCTATTTTGAAGAACTCCTTAATTAAGAACCTGACCTTGACTCCTTTCCAAATCTACTATCTGACCCAGTTCCATTTTAACACCAGACCATTCAAAGGTTTTAAAAGCCATTTGGCAACTGTAAAGCAACCAGTACTTAGTATAACAATTGGAGGAGAGAAACATGTAACATGAATTCAAAGCCTCCCATATCTGGGAATATGAAGACATGCCTGAAGACCTCAGAGATGCTGACCATCCTCAGAAAAGGAAACAATTCATATCATGGTCATCACATAGATTTCTGCCTGCTGTCTGCCACAGGAGAAGTGATTGCCAGAGCCCTCCTCAATACCCTCTATCTACATCCTACGAGCTTTATCCATAGTTGCATTGCAGATTCCATCCATCAAAAATTAGAATAGACGTGATCTTTGCTGGTACCTCTCAAAACATAAATGTAGTATCATTCAGTAAACATGGCCTTCCCTGTCCTTAAGCCTTCAATTGCGAGGAAAATCCTACAAAATTTGGCTATCCTCAGAAATTTGGCTCCAATTCTTTGTTCACAATTACACACAGCAGTTTCACCACAGTTCCACTACAATTCCTAAGCAGAGAGATATCAAGTATGCTGGAGTAACTCAGCAGGTCAGCCGGCATCACTGAAGAAAATGATTAAGTGATGTCTCGGGTTGGGACCTTTCTTCAGACTCAATTTTATTACATTTAAGACATCAAGTAAGGTTGTGTTATTGCTCTCACCTTCTCGTTCTTTCTTGCTGCATTGTTGTTCCAACAAACTTTCCACTGGAGTGTAGCAAATCAATGCAGGATCAAAGTGCAGGATCACTTGCACCATCTGCACTCTAGATCCAAGGTTACTTCAAGTTCAGCTACCAATCACCAAGAAACTAATGATTGACTTCAGAAATAGCAAGGCGGGAGACCATGTGCCAGTTTTCAATGGTTGGTCAGTGGTGGAGAGAGTAAGCAGCCTCAAATTCCTGGCTGTTCATTTCTCAGATGACCAGTCCTGGGCCCAGCACATAATCACAAAGAAGGCACGGCAGTGCCTCTACTTTTTAGACATTCATAAATATTTAGTGTGTCTGAATACTCCTCTCATGCGATTCCTCTATTCAATAAGGTCATCGTTTATTTTTTACTCAGTGCCATTTTCATGCACTTATTTTATTTTCATTAAAATGACCATAATGTGGTGGAATTCTGCATAGGATGAAGAGTGACACGGTTAATTCCGAGACTAGGATCTTGAACTTAAAGAAAGGAGACTTTGAAGATATGATGGGAATTGGCTAGGATAGACTGGCAAATTATTCTTGAAGGGTTGACAGTGGAGATGCAATGGAAAAGATTCAAAGATTTAATGGATGAACTCCAAAAATTGTTCATCCCTGTCTGGCGAAAAAATAAAACGGGGAAGGCGGCTCAACCGTGGCTAACGAGGGAAATCAAGGATAGTGTTAAATCCAAGGAAGAGGCATATACATTGGTCAGAGGAAGCAGCAAACCGGAGGACTGGGAGACATTTAGAATTCACCAGAGGAGCACAAAGGGGTTAATTAATAGGGGGAAAAAAGAGCATAAAGAAAGCTTGCGGGGAATCTAAAAAACTGACTAAAAGCTTCTTTAGATATGTAAAAAGGAAAAGATTAGTGAAGACAAATGTTGGTCCCTTACAATCAGAGACAGGTGAATTTATAATGGGAAACAAAGAAATGGCAAAACAGTTAAGCGAGTACTTTGGTTCTGTCTTCACCAAGGAAGACGCAAACAATCTCCCAGAAATACTAGGGGAACGAGGATCTAGTGGGAGGGAGGAACTGAAGGGAATCCACATTAGTCAGGAAATGGTGTTGGGTAAACAGTTGGGACTGAATGCAGATAAATCACCAGGGCCTGATGGTCTGCATCCCGAGTACTCAAAGAGGTGGCCCTAGAAATCGTGGATGCATTGGTGATCTTTTCCAATGTTCTATAGACTGGATCGGTTCCTGTGGACTGGAGGGTAGCTAATGTAACTCCACTTTTAACTCCACCTATTATAAAAGGACTGGACAAGCTAGATGCAGGAAAAATGTTCCCAATGTTGGGTGAGTCCAGAACCAGGGGCCACACTTAGATTAAAGGGGAGGTCATCCTGCCCTTAATATATATTAACGTTTTTACCCAGAGAGTTGTGAATTTATGGAATTCCCTGCCACAGAGGGCAGTGGAGGCCAAATCACTGGATGGATTTAAGAGAGAGTTGGATAGAGCTCTAGGGGCTAGTGGAGCCAAGGGATATTGGGAGAAAGCAGGCACAGGTTATTGATGGCAGACGATCAGCCATGATCACAATGAATGGCGGTGCTGGCTCGGAGGGCCGAATGGCCTCCTCCTGCACCTATTTTCTATGTTTCTATGTTTCTAAGAAAGGAGGCAGAGAGAAAACAGGGAATTATAGACCAGTTAGCCTTACATCGATAGCGGGGAAGATGTTTGAGTCGATTATTAAAGATGTTATAACAGAGCATTTGGAAAGCAGTGACAAGATTGGTCAAAGTCAGCATTGATGTATGAAGGGAAATTCATGCTTGACTAATCTTCTGGACTTCTCTGAGGATGTAACAAGTAGAATGGATAAGGGTGTGGTGTATCTGGACTTTCAAAAAACCTTTAACAATGTCCCACCCAAGAGATTAGTGTGCAAAATTAGAGCATGTGGTATTGGGGGTAGGATATTGACATGGATAGAGAACTGGTTAGCAGACAGGAAGCAAAGAGTAAGAATTAAAGGGTCCTTTTCAGAATGGCAGGCAGTGACTAATGGGGTGCCGCAGGGCTCGGTGCTGGAACCCCAGTTATTTACAATATATATTAACGATTTAGACGAGGGAATTAAACATAACATCTCCAAGTTTGCGGATAACACAAACATGGGTGGCAGTGTGAGCTGCGAGGAGGATGCTATGAGGCTGCAGGGTGACTTGGATAGGTTGGGTAAGTGGGCAAATGCATGGCAGATGCAATATCATGTGGATAAATGTGAGGTTATCCACTTGTGTGGCAAGAACAGGAAGGCAGATTGTTATCTGAATGGTGTCGGATTGGGAAAAGGGGAGATCAAAGGTTCAAAGGTTATTTTATTGGTCATATACACCAATTGGTGTAGTGAAATACTTCTTGCCAATGCAGCACATAAAAAAAGAATACAGACATAACAATAATAAAAAGATTTAAACATAAAAAATATCCTCCCACAATGGTTCCCATTATGAGGGGAAGGCACAAAGTCCAGTCCCCATCCCATGTCCACCCATAGTCGGGCCCATTGAAGCCTCCGCAGTCGCCTTCACGGCGGCCCAATGTTCCAGGCCTTTCTCGCCGGGTGATGGTGCTCCGGCATTGGGAGAATCCTCTCAGCGGCTTGGGACACCTGGAACGGCCACTTCCTTACCGGAGTCCGTGGCTTCCGAAGCCAACAAGGCCGTGCTGGATGGAGCTCCCCCACTGGCTCCCAATGTTAAAGTCAGCGCCGCCGCCTGCAGTTGGCCGCTCCACAGACCCGCAGCCCCACGATGTTTTTCTCGGCGGTCTCAGCTGACCGGAGTTCCAGCGCGGAGACCCGTGCAAGGCAACACCCGCTCCGCAATAGTGCTCCAGCGCTGTGCCGTCGCCGAAGCCGAGGTTCTGGGCGGTCCCCTCAGGAAACACCGCTGCAGGCCTGCTGGTAGGCTGCGAGGACGGGTCGAAAGTGCAGCCCGGAGAAAAGCTGCCTCTCCGACCAGGTACGGACCCTGAAAAGTAGCTTCCCCTCCCCCCCCACCCCCCACATAAAAAATAATAGAACTCCAAGAACAAAACATTAAAACTCACTAAAAATAAAAAAAGAGTGAAAAACAGTTGCAGGCTGGGCAGCCATACCATACAGGACGGCGCCCCCTATGCAAGAGATGCAAAGAGACCTGGGTGTGCTTGTACATCAGTCACTGAAAGTAAGCATGCAGGTACAGCAGGCAGTGAAGAAAACTAATGGCAAGTCGGCCTTCATTGTCAGAGGATTTGAGTTTAAGAGCAAGGAGGTCCTACTGCAGTTGTACAGGGCCCTGATGAGACTGCACCTGGAGTATTGTGTGTAAATTTGATCTCCTAATTTGAGGAAGGACACTATTGCTATTGAGGGAATGCAGCGTAGGTTCACCAGGTTAATGCCCGGGATGGCGGGACTGACATATGATGAAAGAATGGGTCAACTGGGCTTGCATTTACTGGAATTTAGAAGGATGAGAGGGGATCTTATAGAAACATATAAAATTCTTGAAGGATTGGACAGGCTAGATGCAGGAAAAATGCTCCTGATGTTGCGGGAGTCCAGAACCAGGGGTCACAGTTTACAAATAAAGGGTAGGCCATGTAGGACTGAGATGAGGAAAAACGTTTTCACCCAGAGAGTTGTGAATCTCGTGAAATTCTCTGCCACAGAAGACGGAGGCCAATTCACTGGATGTGTTCAAGAGGGAGTATAGAATTAGCTCTTTGGGCTAAATGCATCAAGGGATATGGGGAAAAAGTAGGAACGGGGTACTGATTTTAGATGATCGGCCATGATCATATTGAATGGTGATGCTGGCTCGAAGGACTGAAGTACTCCTGCCCCTATCTTTCTATGTTTCTATGTTTCTTTGATTTCTTTATCATCCAAATCATCCAACCTTCTCGGTCTTAAATATTCTCATTGACGGAGCATACAGAACCCTTTTGAGTAGAGGGTTCCACAGATGTTGGGTGAAAAAGAAATCTTCTCGTCTCAGTTCTGAATGATCAATCATTTATTTTGGATGTTGCTATCCTTGATTCCACACTCCTCAGCAGATTAACACATAATCTCTCAATATATGCGGCACAGTAGCAGCACAGCGGCACAACTGATAGAGCTACCGCTTCACAGCTCGAGCAACCTGGGTTCTACCCTGGATGGAGGTGCTGTTTATGAGGAGTTTGCAAGTTCTCCCTCGGATTGTGTTGGTTTCCTTTGGGTGCTCCCATTTCCTCTCATATCCCAAAGGCAAGCATATTGCTAGATGAACTGGGCAGTGTAAACTGCCCCTGTCAATAACGACCCATTAGTTCCTTTATCATCTATTTGTACACTGTGGATGGCTCGTTTGGCATCATGCATTTTCCGCTGACTGGTTCGCATGCATCAAAACCTTTTCATTATACCTCGGTACACATGTCAATGAACTAAACTACACGAAACTAAGCTAAGCCCAAATAATCACAACCACTTCTTTCCTCTCATCTATCATGTTAGGTTCAACCTCAAAAAAATAGATTTTTCTTTCATTAATCCATGTGTCTGTCCTGTTACCTTTTTCTCAGACACTCAGCAGATCAGGCTGTATCTATGACGATGCCATTGAAGTGATCACTCTTGCATCAGGACTGTTCTGATTATTGGTTGACATCTTTCCTTCCGCAGATCTTGCCTGTTTTGAAATTATAATAATTTACTGTTGTTATTTCCTTCTGTTAGCTAAATGAGGAGTGTTAAGAGCTGTTGGCTAAATGAAGATTGTTGAGAGTTTGGAGACATTAGAGGCAGGAAACATGTTCCCTAAGTTGGGGGAGTCCAGAACCAGGGGTCACAGTTTAAGAATAAGGAGTAAACCGTTTAGAACGGAGACGAGGAAACATTTTTTTCTCACAGAGAGTGTTGAATCTGTGGAATTCTCTGCCTCAGACGGCTGTGCAGGCAGGTTCTCTGGAAGATTTCAAGAGAGAGCTAGATAGGGCTCTTAAAGATAGCGGAGTCAGGGGATATGGGGAGAAGGCAGGAACGGGGTACTGATTGGGGATGATCAGCAATGATCACATTGAATGGCGGTGCTGGCTCGAAGGGCCGAATGGCCTATTCCTGCACCTATTGTCCATTGTCTATAGTCTATTGAACTTTAACCTAAGAAAACTGACATGTGGAAAAGGTGCAAAATATTCCCTCTGGTATTTTGTAAGATGTGATAATCAGAGGGTGCTCTGTGTTTCTCAGCCAGAATGAGTCGGGGAAGCATTCAACAAAGTGCTTCTCCCAGAGCAGTGCTGAGCTACTACCTATCTCATTGGTGGTCCTTGGATTATCCTTGATTGGACTTTGCTGGCTTTACCTTGCACGAAACGTTATTCCCTTATCATGTATCTATACACTGTAAATGGCTCGATTGTAATCCTATTTTATCTTTCTGCTGACTGGTTAGCACGGAAAAAAAGCTTTTCGGTGCACATGACAATAAACTAAACTAAAATAGCATATGGAAACATAAACCATTTCATATGGAAACAATTTTATTCAGCTATGTTGTATCAACAGCTTAATTCAGATTCAATTTTTTTAATTGAAAAAAAATAAAAAAATTGAATGTTTAATGCCTAGAAGTAAAGTTTTGGGCAACATTATGACATGCAGCGTACAAGTCTGATGCTGATATTCAGATTTACTGAAATCAATAGAATGAATCTTGGAGCTAGGTTGCACTGTCATGATCAATGCTGAGTTTAGAGCTATTGATATTGACTAGAGGTGTATTTCTGGGCACATTTGGTATTGGAACTTCTCAGCTCTTCTTTCTCAGTGACAGTGTAACATAGAAACATAGAAATTAGGTGCAGGAGTAGGCCATTCGGGGCTTCGAGCCTGCACCGCCATTCAATATGATCATGGCTGATCATCCAACTCAGTATCCCGTACCTGCCTTCTCTCCATACCCTCTGATCCCTTTGCCACAAGGGCCACATCTAACTCCCTCTTAAATAAAGCCAATGAACTGGCCTCAACTACCCCCTGTGGCGGAGAGTTCCAGAGACCCACCACTCTGTGTGAAAAAAGTCCTTCTCATCTCGGTCCTAAAGGATTTCCCCCTTATCCTTAAGCCGTGACCCCTTGTCCTGGACCTCCCCAACATCGGGAACAATCTTCCTGCATCTAGTCTGTCCAACCCCTTAAGAATTTTGTAAGTTTCTATAAGATCCCCTCTCAATCTCCTAAATTCTAGAGAGAAACCGAGTCTATCCAGTCTTTCTTCATAAGACAGTCCTGACATCCCAGGAATCAGTCTGGTGAACCTTCTCTGCACTCCCTCTATGGCAATAATGTCCTTCCTCAGATTTGGAGAACAGAACTGTACGCAATACTCCAGGTGTGGTCTCACCAAGACCCTATACAACTGAAGTAGTACCTCCCTGCTCCTATACTCAAATCCTTTTGCTATGAAAGCTAACATACCATTCGCTTTCTTCACTGCCTGCTGCACCTGCATGCCTACTTTCTATGACTGGTGTACCATGACACCCAGGTCGTGCTGCATCTCCCCTTTTCCTAATCGGCCACCATTTAGATAATAGTCTGCTCTCCTATTTTTGCCACCAAAGTGGATAACCTCACTTTTATCCACATTATACTGCATCTGCCAAACATTTGCCCACTCACCCAGCCTATCCAAGTCACCTTGCAGTCTCCTAGCATCCTCCTCACAGCTAACACTGCCCCCCAGCTTAGTGTCATCCGCAAACTTGGAGATATTGCCTTCAATTCCCTCATCCAGATCATTAATGTATATTGTAAATAGCTGGGGTCCCAGCACTGAGCCTTGCGGTACCCCACTAGTCACTGCCTGCATTGTGAAAAGTACCCGTTTACTCCTACTCTTTGCTTTCTGTTTGCCAGCCAGTTCTCTATCCACATCAATGCTGAACCACCAATGCCGTATGCTTTACGTTTGTATGCCGTATGCTTTAAGTTTGTATTCCTCCACAAAAAAAGTGCATTTATTCTTATATATTGTGTTACCAGATAATTAATATCAATTTTTTATAGGGTGAACTGTGAATCTTCAAGTAAAGGAAGTGTTTGGTTCAGCCTTCTGAGAAGTATAACATTCTTTTAATAAATATAGGGGGTTGAAACAGCGAGAGAATAGTTTGAAAGTTCACATTAGGTGTTTAACCTGGAGAATTCCAGTGTAGTCCTTTTGTTGACCATTAAATTAAACATTAATTAAATGTTTAACAGGAGCTTGTCTGTCTGATTTGGAGAAGTACATGTGTTATTTTCTTTCTGCCACCTTGCCTTGTAATTTTCATGAACATTTACAATATCAGAAGATATATTGCGATCATATAAAATCTTGCATGAGCTATGTCAAGGAACCAGGTTCTTGTTAAAAACTTTCTTTTAAACTAAACCTGTTTGGTGGCCCAATTGATTTAGACTTTAGTCTTTAGAGATACAACATGGAAATAGGCTCTTCAGCCCACTGAGCCCACACTGACCAAGATCACCCCATACACTAGCGCTCTCCTACACGCTAGGAATAATTTACAATGTAAGTCTTTAGAGTGCGGGAGGAAACCGGAGCACCCCGAGAAAACCCATGCAGTTACAGGGAGAATGTACAAACTCTGCACAGACAGTACTCGTAGCCAGGATTGAACTCGGATTTCTTGCGTTCTAAGGCAGTAGCTCTACTGCTGCGCCACTGTGCCGATCTATTTGTCGTCCTGTTCAATTCAATGCTGCCATGAAATACCCTGCTTTGAGTGGCAGCTTTCAATCAATGAACTATATAATAAAGCAACCAATGGCAATTTCTACATCCTATAATGAAATCATTCATAAAATATGAATGTGTCTGGAAGGATGGCAGTGACATTCATCCATTTATTGCCAACTACATTAACCAGTCTGAAGTCACATATGGGCCAGGCAAGGTGATGCTGGGAGATTTTCTTCCCCGATGCAACCCCAATTTTTTAATGACAACAATCTAATACTTTCATGATCAGGACACCATTACTTAGACACAAGGAACTGCAGGTGTTGGAATCTTGAGCAAAACACAAAATGCTGGCGTAACGCAGCGAGTTGGGCAGCATCTGTGGAGAAAATAGACACCATTTCGAGTTGGGATCCTTCATCAGACTGACCCTAAGCATTAGCTGTCCATTTCCTTCATAGATGCTGTCTGACCTGCTGAGTTCCTCCAGAACTTTGTGATTTGCTCACCATTACAAAAGTCCTGTATTATTTACTTGTATAAGTTTAAATTCTCCAGATTCATATCCTGGGTCTTGAATTGATGTCTCCAGACCAATAATGTTTTATTATTAATGTTTAATGTTTTATGTGTCATTCCTAACTGTCACTGTATGTCATGTTGTCACTTGCAGGTGGAGCACCAAGGCAAATTCCTTGTATGTGAATACTTGGCCAATAAACTGATTCATTCAGTCATTCATTCATAGACCAGATTTCTAGATGCTAGTCCGCTAATTTAACCATTATGCTGTAATACAATTAATTGCAGCCATATACGCAAAGCTTTAACGTGGCTACTTTCTGTTTCTTAATGGTGAATCAGTGAAAATTGATGTGCAGAGTGGGAAGTACTTTACTCACTGAAGGTAAGTACACAATTAAATGGACCTCGCCAGGAATATTCCACTTCAAAACATTTCAAATTGGGATTCAGCAGTCATACAAGGTAATCTCGCTGATGAAATGTAGAACATATCCCAGCATCTGCAGTCTCTTGTGTCTCTAGAAAACATCTCTCGCTGCATGTAGAAACAGTTTATTGCTGTTTTTCGTGTTAAACATTTGAAGTTAGGAGTACTTTAAAAAATGTTTTAAGTTGTTTCAAGTGTGATTTTGTGTTTGTGGAGCGAAAGCAATAACTGGTACAACTAATATATGCAGATCAATGATGTGCATAGGTCCAAATAAAGGGAAAAGAAGGCAGCAAAGCTGACCATTTATGGGGTATTTTTTACTCTGAATGCAATCAGAAATTGTACAAATTCCCAGCTTTAAACATTTTTTTAACTATGATTTCCTATTCAAACACATTTACAAAATTTACCTCAAAAGATTTGAAAATTATCTAATTACAAGCAAATCAGCATTTTCCATTCATGTCAACCGCCAGTGTTGTCAAAACCTTAGGCTTTCTTAGTGTCCTCCTGCTTAAAAGATCAAACTACATTTAGGGGGCATTTGTTTCCAGAAATTCCCAATTTAATTTATGCATATGTCCATTTTTGAGGGTGAGCCATCTTACAACAGTGGAAAAGGTTAAGGAAACGCTATCTACAATCGGGACAATGTACGCAAAGATCGTTTGATACTTTTGGCCAGTTTTCATGGAGTTGATGTGAGAATAAATCATTTAATTGTAAATACGCAGACCTTTTGCAGAAACACATTAGATGATATTTTATTGTCAGCCTAATTTACAATTTTCTGGATGTTATATTTCAATTAAATGGAAAAAAGCAAAACTGGACTGCCATTTCATAATTGTCCAGTTTTCCCTATTAACAAAAGTTAAAACTTCAATCCTGAGCATCAGAACACCACCAGAGAGATTGCCAATGCCACTCAATCCACACCGGGGAAAAAGGAAATAGTTGTCAAATCATGCTGTTCCACATTTAAAATTTAATTGAGGTGTATAAAATTAAAAGAGGCCTTTGAAAAGTTATCAGCAGGAACCTGTTTTTCTGGCATGGAGGTCAGTATTAGTAGGCATAGCTTAAAGTTAATTGGTAAAAGGATTAGAAAAGAATTGAGCAAAAAACGCTTCATTCACTGAGAGGTAGGGCTCTAGAAATCACTGTTTGAAGAGATGGTAGAGGCACAAAGCCCTCTTCAAATTAAAATAAAAACTTGGATGAGCAACTGGTGAGTGGTAACCTGTGAGGCTACAACATGTGCCGTGAAGGTAAATTAACCTAAAATCCACTTTTAGTGAGGATGAACTGACGGGCCAAATTGCCTCCTTCAATACCATAAGCTTTCATGATTCTAAAAATATTACATTAAAAGTTGAACAGGTTTTGGCAATGTGATATTACCAGTCTGAAGAAAGGTCTCGACCTGAAACTTCATTTATTCTTTTTCTCCAGAGATACTGCCTGACCCGCTGAGTTACTCCAGCATTTTGTGTCTATCTTCAGTGTAAACCAGTACCTGCAGATCCTTCCTATACTTTCCATAAAGAGTTTGTGCCTCTAAAAACAAAAATCAACAAGGTTATAGGCCAATAAAGTAAAATGTTAAAATCTTTGTTTTTTATTTTGGTCCAATGTTGTAAAAGTTTATCATTTTAAATTATAAGTGGTATCGCTGCTGAGATCCACATTTGGCTCTCAAAATCTTTTAGAATCACTTGAATTGCAATGCTGAGATTTGATGCAGCGGCATGCATATAAAAGGGTTGGCAATGTGTTATTACCAGATTCACTGGCACTTACCCAAAGGCTACAGGATATTTGTCAGTAGAGGTTTTTTTTGTTTTTATTATTGGGATATAAAGGGTTCATTTTAATTACTCTAACATCCCGGGAAGGTGCATGATGAGCTCACATCTATTAATTCAAACACATTCAGCTACAGCATGCTAATGTGATATAAGCAAACGTTTTGCCAAGTCTTGCTTAGTTTCTGATGTACCCACTCTGAAGTATGGCCACTTCTAGTCTGTTGCTAATTCTGTGGCTCTGCGATCTGTATGTGCATTAACTGTAGTCAAGGGTTAATGCGCTAGTATTTCCCTCTTGTATGCAAATATATTCTCATCTGGCTGTACATGAAAATCTGGTTGCAGTTCTTTTTGTTTGCTTGTTTTGATCAACTGAAGGCAAAGTATTTTAGGCGAGATATTGAAAGGATAAAACCAAAAAAACAAGCCCCCTCACCCCCCCGCCCCCTCCCCCATGCCCCTGCGATATCTATAGGATGCACTGTGCCTTGATAATAAAGGTATGGAGTAGGTTTGCACTGGCAGAATCCCAGCATTAGGTCATCCGTAGAACATAGAACATTACAGCAGTACACTTGTTGAAAATGTTTTGTCAAATCATTTTATGGTGTATTAAAGGAATAGTTATAGAACAGAGAAGAGTACAGAATGTGTGTGAAGGAACTGCAGATGCTGGTTTAAACCGAAGATAGACACAAGAAGCTGGAGTAACTCAGTGGGACGGGCAGCATCTCTGGAGAGAAGGAATGGGTGATGTTTCGGGTTGAGACCCTTCTTTTAGTCTGAAGAAAGGACTTGACCTGAAACGTTATCCATTCTTTCTCTCCAGAGATGCAGCTTGTCCCGCTGAGTTACTCCAGATTTTGTGTCCATCATAGAACAGTACAGTACAGGAATGTTTGCCGAACATGACACCAAGTTGAACTGATCTCATCTGCCTATACATGATCCATATCCTTCTATTCATTGCACTTCCATGTGGCTATCCATAAGCCTAGTAAATACCACCATCGTATCTGCCTCCACCACCACCACTGGCAATGCATTTCTGGTCCCCAACAGGAACACACAGAATCCCAGCATAAACTCTTCCCAAGCTACTCATCTGCCCAACCTGCCTCCTTCTGCATCTGTGGCACAGTTTTTATCAGTCCCATCAGCACCCACAGAACTGGGGCAGTGGGAGCAAGGTTTTCATGATCTCAAAGGAGTGCTTAAGAAGGAGAGGGAGTTGATCACATCAATGCATTCAAGTGTATTTTTGAAGATCATTCCATTGAACTCAAGCTGGAGAACGGGGCAGGGTAGCATGTTTTGCTGATTGCAAAACCTATAACGATGTTTACAGTAATCATCAAACAAAATCAGTATTAATTTTACATGTTTTTGCAGGATTCTGAATGGGCAAAGTAAAATCCACTATAGGCAAATATTCTGCAATATTTTCCTAATATTCAGACGTTTCAAGTATTAATTCACATAATTTAATTAGTACGGGTGTCGGGGTTATGAGGGGAAAGCAGGAGAATGGGATTGAGAAGGAAAGATAGATCAGCCATGATTGAATGGCGGAGTAAACGTGATGGGCGGAGTGGCCTAATTCTACTCCTATAACTTATGAACTTATGAAGTTATAAGAATTTCTTTTTCCTTATCTTGTTTTTTGATTTTCTTGAAAATGGCATCTTATGAGCGTATATTTTTTGTAGTTTTTTTCTCAGCATATACACCACCTTTAGAACCTGCCCTGCACACCACCTTTACTTCCCCCTTTTACAACTCCTACGTACTACAGAAGGCCTTTAATTAGAATGAACTTAGATTAAAAGTCTCCACACGATGAGGGTTTTGGCTCCATGCTGAATGTAAATCACATAGAGTCAATTTGAACCACAGTTATAGTCTGTTGTTCAGCCCTTAAGCGCCTCCTCTGTGCAATGATAGCTATGTAAAATATGACTCCTCCTTAAGAACAGCTAAAGCTGATTTATGGATATACCATATATCACCTCAGGTGCACTTTATTCTTGCCAGACTATTATTTCTTCTGTTAATTTCTATACTGTTTGCAAAATACTATTCTCGGCAGATGAACGTGTTGAAATAGGAAATGCTAAGTTAAAACTACGATTTAACAACGGATTAAACCAGGGTTTCATATTTCTTCCCAAGTCAAGATAACGTTTCCAAAAACCCTGTTTACAAATTGCGCAGCCAAATCTCAGATCTTCACAGCCAATTTTGGCATTCCATTTACAGTTTCAAATTATAACCTGTAGTGTGTACCCAATAATACTGAATGAATCATGCTGGTTGCTGTACGTTGAGGGCAATAGGGAGTACGTGAAGAACTAACTATAGATAAGCACAATGTGCAGACTGTGATGACAGTCCTAATTTGATGCCATTACTGACATTTTAAAGCTCAACGTTCCAGTCTTAACCACATGTGACTGAATATCTTGAGTTAGAAGTTTCTGGGATCAGATCCCACTCGTTAACAGTCCACAAACTACTTTCTCTATTCCAGTTACTGAGTAGCCTGACCCACATCTAACGCCAACTTTAAATTCATCAATGATACCACCATTGTTGGACAAATAATGGGCAAGAATGAGTCGGAGCGCAGGAGCGAGATTTATAATCTGATTGCATATTGCCAGAACAGCAATCTTGTCCTCAATGTTAGCAAGGCCAAAGGGCAGATTGTTGACATCGGGAAGGGAAAGTCAAGGATCCATGCAGCAGTTAAAGGGTGAAGCACATTGGGCATGATATTTCTGAACATCAGTCTCGGACTCAGCGCATTGTTGCAACTGCACACAAAGCTCATCAATACCTCTACGTTCTTAGAACATAGAAAATTCTATATACTGTATCACCAAATTTGTCATATGTTCCAAAGACAAAAATAATGTCCCCCAGGTCTATGTAGTTTGAAGATTATTTGATGGTTGTAGTGTTTAATAGCCTGATAGTTGTAGGGAAGAAGCTGATCCTGAAGCAGGACATTACAGTTTCCAGGCTCCTACACCTTCTTCCCAATGGCAGGAGTGAAATGAAAGAGTGTTCAGGTGGTGTGGGTCTCTGATGATGATGGCTACCTTTTTGAGGCAGCAACTCTTGTAGATCTCTTCGATGGTCAGAACCCATGATGGACTGGGCTGTGTTCACAACTTTTTGCAATCTTCTTCATTCCTGAGCGTTCGGGTTGCCGAATTAGACTGTGATGCAACCTTTCAATATGCTCCCTACAGTACACTCTAGAAGTTCAAGAGAGTATTCTTTGACATACCAAATCTTCAATCTTCTTAGGAAGTAGAGGTGTTAATGGGCTTTCTTTATGATTGCATTAATGTGCTGCGTCCAGGAGAGAACTTCAGAGATATGCACACCCATGAATTTGAAGCTTTTGACCATCTCCAACACTATCCCGTTGATGAAGACAAGTTTGTTGATCTGAGTCCTTCCTCTTCCAGAGATCCTTGATCTTACTGAGGTTGAGAGCAAGGTGTTGTTCTAGCACCATTTGGCCAGTCGATCAATCTCCCTCCACAACTTCCGCTCCAACTCTCATCAGTCTGGGAGAGGATCGCAATCCGAAACTTCACCTGTCCATTTCCTCCACTGATTTTGCCTGACCCGCTGAATATTTCCAATCTTTTTTTGCATTATGCCAAGACATCTTGAAGGTTTAAGGAGTAATTATTCACTACCCTATACAAGTTTTTATCCTCGGGGTACCATGCAGTGAAACACGCTCACAAGTTATATGAGTAGAATTAGGCCATTTGGCCTACGGAGTCTACTCTGCCATTCAATCATGACTGATCTCTGCCTCCTAATCCCATTCTCCTGCCTTCTCCCCATAACACTTGACACCCATTCAAATCAAGAACTTGTCTATCTCTGCCTTAAAAATATCCACTGACTTAGTTTCCACAGCCCTCTGTGGCAATGAGTTTCATAGTTTAACTACCCTCTGACTAGGGAAGTTCCTCCTCACCTTTTTAAAAGAGTGCTTTTTAACTCTGAGGCTATGACAACTGGTCCTAGACTCTCCCAACTATGAAAATATCCTTTCCACATATTCAATCTATGCCTTTAATTATTCTGCAAGTTTCAATGAGGTCCCCCCCAACCTTCTAAACTCCAGCGAGATGAGGTCCAGTGCTGTCAAACGCTCATCATATGTTAATCCACTCATTGCTGGAATCATTTTTGTAAATCTCCTCTGGACCCTCTCCAGAGCCAGCACATCCTTCCTCAGATATGGGGCCCAAATTTGCTGACAGTACTACAAACTGACCAGTGCCTTAGAGAGCCTCAACATTACATCCTTCAAATTATGATGATGAAACCCTACTGCTATTGATGTTTGCTTTCAGTGTGGCAGTTCTGCATTTACTGATGCCAAAGACATTGCCCCATTTAAAGGGTATCTCATTATCCATCGTGGCTAAAACCTGCTTCCGCCATCTCCTTGACCCCTCCTCCACATCAACTCTGAGGTCTTGAGTGTTGGGGAAAAGAAAACGATGACGTGCGAGGATCCAGTGATTTGTAGAACACAAAGCAAAGAACGAGAGTTAAAGGGGGTGAAAGTGGCATGGTATTGGGGATTTGAATAGATGGATGAAAATTTCAAAATGTAGCCAAAATAACGTGAGGAAATGGGAATCATGACTTGTTTCACGTTGCTCACCTCCCTCAGAACTTGCCACTCTCCCTGGTGATAATACCTGAATCTGGGGTAAAGACTGGAAATGTTCTGTATATAGGTGAACATGATGCTTCCAAATGATATATAAGCTAAGTTTTTTCATGCAGGTTTTTATTACGCAAAATACTGATTGAACTTGTACAGATGTGCAGCTATATCAGGTGGGGAGGGAAGTGCTGAATGAGGACTATGGATGTTTGGATGCAGCATAAATCAGGAAAAATAAGAATGACAGGTCGGAGATGGAAAGATGCTGCCTGTTTGATGATGACATTTCTCACAAGCTGCTTGGTTGCCTTGCTTTTCGATTCATCCTCTCTGGAACATAATTCACCCCAAGCTCCTGAATGAAAATTTAACAATCCCATTCTGACACCTTAAAGAGAAGTCCCACAAACCAACTCACAAAGCAGATTAATAAAACTTATCTGCAATCCGGTGCCATCCTAAGTGTAAAATAAAAGTCCAATAAATAACACATCAATCTTTTTCCTTGTCCAGAAGCAATCTTCTGTTCTATGCTGTGAGCGAACATTTTGAAAGTTATTAGCATGTAATTTTGTCAGTGAAAATATCGCTTTATGGTGCTGAACAGGAGGCTCTCATTGGGCAAGATAAAAAGAGCTTTACTCTGTCAAGGCTTTGCTTAGCATTACCTAGGAGGGCTTGACTGTGCACGATGCAATATATGAAACGGGCTGTTAAAGAGCCCACAGTATTCCTGTGTACTTTGCATCATGCACGATGGAAAAGAGCATGTTTCTCAAATGTAAACTTCACACGTTGCAGGGAGTGACATTCATGGAAGTAGCCTATGGGTCTGCAGATGATTTTAGTTTAGTTTAGAGATAGAACGCGGAAACAGGCCCTTCAGCCCACCGAGTCCACACCGACCAGCGATCCCTGCACATTAACACTATCCTACACACACATTGTATGTGGACAATTTACACATACACCAAGCCAATTAACCTACATACCTGTACGTCTTTGGAGTGGGGGAGGAAATGGAAGATCGCGGAGAAAACCCATGCGGTCACGGGTAGAATGTACAAACTCCATACAGACAGCACCTGTAGTCGGGATCAAACCCGGGTCTCCGGCGCTGCATTCGCTGTAAAACAGCAACTCTACCGCTGCGTAACCGTGGGGGAGAGTAGAAAATAATTGAGTGAGAATGGAAAAGAAAGGTGGGAGAGTAAAACAGGATTGGAGACAGAATGATCAGTGGCGGGGAACAGAAAGGAGAATCAGGGAAGGGAGATGGTATGTCAATGAGGGAGTTTAATGAAGGATATTGATCAGGGACTGCTATGGTGTTCGGAGTGTGCAGGCTATTTCGTGGTTGATCAAGAGTGAAGAGAGTACAGTGAGAACTGGGATCATTCATTAAGAAAGTACTTTTAGAAGAGGATACCTTTAAGAAGATGGATGCATTGGACTCTTTGGAAATAGGTTAGGTACGGTTTATAAATAATGCTGAAGCAAGCATTAGCAGAGATTGCTTTTGTGAAAGAGATGTCAGAGTGAGCATTGTCTATAATTTGGTATAATTTTATGTGTCTCCTTGCGTATGTGCAGCCTCTGCAGTGGACCCAAATGCCAATCTGGAAGGGGCTATAATAGGATTTTTGTTAATATTACAGCATGTTAAACTCAAAAGCATTGTGTTCTACAAAATAATTTTAAAACCACTAACTTTTTTGATACACAATGCATACACAGTCATGGCAGTGGAGTCTTATCTTCTCTAAATAAACTCACAACCAAATTCTAAATTGTGCAGTGTTTGGATCCATTTGTAATTCATCAGAAAGATTCATATGGCCTAAGGATTGAAACATTTCCAAGTTGAGCTGGTAAGTGGCAAGGAGCATATGTGCCAGATGTGATTAAGGTCTCAACCTTTGTCAATATGAGAGAATGACACTTAAAGGCAGATGTGTTAGGACAAAACTAGTAGTAGAACTAATAGAAAACAAATTTTCAAAAGAGGCCTAAAATTGTGCATCAGTATGCAAGTAACGTAATTAGTTGGATGGAGGTGCAGCTGGTTGAACTGCTGCCTCTTGGAGCGGGACACCTGGGTTTGATCCTGAACAAAGGTGTTGACTCTGTGGAGTTTGCACATTCCTCCTGTGACCATGCGGATTAAAACCATGAGCTTAGTTAGGTTTAGTTTAGAGATACAGCACGGACACAGGCCCTCCGGCCCACCCAGTCTACACCGACCAGCAATCCCCACATATTAACACTATCCTCCATACACCAGGGACAATTTACATTTATACCAAGTCAATTAACCTACAAACCTATACATAACTAACCTACAAACCTGTGCATATACCTACCAATTAACCTACAAACCTATACATATACAGTGATAAGGTCCCTCGTAGGAGATTAGTGGGCAAAATGAGAGCACATAATATTGGGGGTAGGGTGCTGACATGGATAGAACATTGGTTGGCAGACAGGAAACAAAGAGTAGTGATTAACGGGACCCTTTCAGAATGGCAGGGAGTGACTGTGGGGTACCGCGAGGCTCGGTGCTGGGACCGCAGTTATTTACAATATATATTCATGATTTAGATGAAGGGATTGAAAGTAACATTAGCAAATTTGCAGATGACACAAAGCTGAGTGGCAGTGTGAACTGTGAGGAGGTTGCTATGAGGATGCAGGGTGACTTGGACAGGTTGGGTGAGTGGGCAGATGCATGGCAGATGCAGTTTAATGTGGATAAATCTGAGGTTATCCACTTTGGAGGCAGAAACAGGAAGGCAGATTATTATCTAAATGGTGTCAAGTTGGGAAAAGGAGAAGTACAACGGGATCTGGGGGTCCTTCATCAAAAGTCACTGAAAGTAAGCATGCAGGTACAGCAGGCAATGAAAAAAGCAAATGGTATGTTGGCCTTCATAACAAGAGGAGTTGAGTATAGGACCAAAGAGGCCCTTCTGCAGTTGTACAGGGCCCTAGTGAGACTACACCTGGAGTATTGTGTGCAGTTTTGGTCCCCTACTTTGTGGAAGGATATTCTTGCTATTGAGGGGAGTACAGCATAGGTTTACAAGGTTAATTCCCGGGATGGCGGGACTGTCATATGTTGATAGAATGGAGCGGCTGGGCTTGTATACTCTGGAATTTAGAAGGATGAAAGGGGATCTTATTGAAATATATAAGATTATTTAGGGTTTGGTCACGCTAGAGGCAGGAAACATGTACCAACATGAAACATGTTGGGGAATCCAGAACCAGGGTCCACAGTTTTAGAATAAGGGTAAGCCATTTGGAATGGAGATGAGGAAATAGTTTTTGTGAGAGTGGAATTCTCTGCCTTCAAGGGCAGTGGAGGCCGGTTCTCTGGATGCTTTCAAGAGAGAGTTAGATAGAACTCTTAAAGATAGCAGAATCAAGGGATATGGGGAGGAGGCAGGAACAGGGTACTGATTGTGGGTGATCAGCCATGAACACATTGAATGGCGGTGCTGGTTCGAAGGGCCGAATAGGATACTCCTGCACCTATTGGCTATTATCTTTGGAGTGTGGGAGGGAACCAAAGATCCTGGAGAAAACCCATGCAGGATATGGGGAGAAACTCCATACAGACAGCACCTATAGCCAGGATCAAACCCGGGTCTCTGGCGCTGTCAGGCAGCAACTCTACCGCTGCGCCACCATACCGCCCCAGTTACATCTCAAAGCCATACATATTTTTAGGTTGATTGACCTCCGCCCTAATATTTAGGGAGTGGATGTGAAAGCGGGATAACATAGAACTATTGTTCCTGGGTGAGTGATGGTCGGCTCCAGTAGGCCGAAGGGCATAGAGTAATAGAGTCATAGAGTGATACAGTGTGGAAACAGGCCCTTCAGCCCAACTCGCCCACACTGGCCAACAATGTCCCAGCTACCCTAGACCCACTTGCCTGCGCTTAGTTCATAACCCTCCAAACCTGTCCTATCCATGTACCTGTCCAACTGTTACTCAAACAATGGGATAGTCCCTTCCTCAACTAACACTTCTGGCATCTTGTTCCATACACCCACCACCCTCTGTGTGAAAAAGTTACCCTTATTAAATCTTTTCCCCTTCACCTTGAACCTATGTCCTCTGGTCCTCGATTCCCCTACTCTGGGTAAAAGACTATGGCATCTACCCAATCTATTCCTCTCATGATTTTGTATACTTCTATAAGATCTCTCCTCATCCTCCTACGCTCCATGGAATAGAGACCCAGCCTACTCAACCTCTCCCTATACCTCACTCTCTAGTCCTGGCAACATACTCATAAATCTTTTCTGAACCCTTTCAAGCTTGACAATCTCTTTCCTGTAACATGGTGCCCAGAACTGAACACAATATTCTAAATGCGCTCTCACATACAACTGCAACATGGCCTCCAAACTTCTATACTCAATACTCTGACTGATGAAGGCCAGTGCCAAAAGCCTTTTTGACCACCTTATCTACCTGCGACTCGACTTTCATGGAACCAAACACCTGTACTCCTAGATCCCTCTGCTCTACAACAATACCCAGAGGCCTACCAGTTATAGTGTAGGTCCTGCCCTTGTTTGACATCCCAAAATGAAACACTTCACACTTCTCTGTATTAAATTCCATCCATTCCTCAGCCCACGTGGCCAATCGATCCAGATCCTGCTGCAATTGTTCACAACCAACATCACTGTCTGCAAAACCACTAACTTTTGTATCATCAGCAATCTTGCTAATCTTGCCATGTATGTTCTCATCCAAATAATTGATGTAGATGATCAGCAGTAACGGGCCTAGCACCGAACCCTGTGGCACACCACTAGTCACAGTCCTCTATTCTGAGAAGCAACCTTCCACCATCACCCTCTGCGTCCTTCCATGGAGCCAATTTGCTACCCATTCAGCTTTCTCTCCTTGGATCCCATGAGATCTAACCATCCAGAGCAGCCTACCATGCGGAACCTTGTTGAACGCCTGACTAAAGTTAATGTACACAACATCTACTGCTCTGCCTTCATCAACCTTTTTGGTCACCACTTCAAAAAAATCAGTTAGATTTGTGAGCCACGACCTCCAACGTACAAAACCATGCTGACTGTCCCTATCAGTCCTTGCCCATCCAAATGCCTGTATATCCTATCCCTCAGAATACTCTCCAGCAACTTACCAACTACAGATGTTAAGCTCACCGGCCTATAGTTCCCAACATTTTCCCTACAGCCCTTCTTGAAAACAGGCACAACATTTGCCACCCTCCAGTCTTCCGGCACCTTTCCTGTATTTAAGGACGACTCGTAAATTTCAACCAGGGCTCCCGCAATTTCCTCTCTAGTTTCCTGCAATGTCCTCGGATATATCTGATCAGGCCCCAGAGATTTGTCTACCTTCAAACACAACAGTACCTTCAGTACTTCCTAGACAGTAACGCTGACTGCTCTCAAGACACTTCCAGTGACTGCTCCAATTTCCACCGTCCTACTGTCTTTCTCCTCGGTAAATACAGGGGAAATGCTCATTGAGGACCTTGCCCATCTCCTGTAGCTCCACACAGAGGTAACCACTTTCATTCCTGAGAAGTCACAATCTCTCTCTAGCTTTCACCTAATGTATTTATAAAATCATTTGGGATTGTCTTTTATGCAACCCGCCAGAGCTATCTCCTGGCTTCTTTTTGCCCTTCTGATCTCATTTTTAAGTTTGCTCCTTGGTTCCCGTAACTCCTCCAGTGGTGCATTTGATCCCAGCTTCCTATACCTGTCCCATGCATCCTTCTTATTATTGACTAACATCTCAATTTCTCTCGTCAGCCAAGCTTCCTTGCGTTTGCCGGCTTTGCCTTTAACTCTAACGGGAACGTACACATCCTGAGCTCTCTTCAGTCCACTTTTAAAAACATCCCACTTGGCCAATGTTCCTTTCCCCTCAAATAAACTGCTCCAGGCAACTTGAGCGAGCCCTTCTTTCATACCCTCAAAGTTGGCCTTACCCCAGTTGAGCATTTTAACACGTGGACCCTCTCCATCCCGATCCATAACTATCTTAAACCTAATCGAACTGAGGTCACTTGTGCCAAAAGTGCTACTCCAAGTTTTTTCCAAGTTGTATCAATCAATCCATTATATGGACATTTTCAGTTTTTAATCCTCTACTATTGAAGGTCATTACTACTAAAAACTACCCCATAAGGCCGGAAATTAGGAAGGCACGTGGTCAAATCTAATGAAGAGATGAAAAAACAAATTAAATGCAGTGTTTAGCTCCCAGATAAATATATCCATTGAGATAAACTCTGCCACTTGAATGATTCATCAGGTTGAGTTGAATAGTGACTGTGAAACCTTGTTGTTTGCTTGAAGATCTGTGGCAAAGGACTTGCTGTAACCCCTAGGTCTTCATTTTATAATTGAATAAAGTCTTCCAACCATAGTAGGAAATGAGAGCTGTGTCAGGCTAAAACAATAAAATGGATTGTAATATAAACCACACTCTCACTGAAGTGGTTCTCGAGTTCACCTAGAAAAGTTATTTATCATTTACAATTTATTGTTGGCTAATCAAATATAATCTGAATTTGACTTTATGCGAGTGGATGTTATCCTTTCACTCGCTATAAGAGTTGTTATGAATTTACAGTGAACTAATAATGAATTTACAGTGCGCTAATTGTATCCTTTCCATGCAAGCCTCTACTTTTGAAACACAAGATAGACACAACATGCTGGAGTAACTCAGGGGGTCAGGCAGCATCTCTGGAGAAAAGCAATAGGTGACATTTCGGGTCAGAACCCTGCTTCAGCCTCCAGTCATAAACAGTTCATTCGGACACTTTTTAAACACATTTGTTAAACTTTTCCTTTCAAGTCTAATATTTTTGCAATGTTACATTGACATATTTGCATGGTGATTAGTTATCAAACTGAGAACTAAATATATAAGGCATTGTTGTTATTTAGAAAAACAGATGGAATACAAAAGGGTTGGGCATTGGTGGAGATGTGGGGTGGATTGAAGTTTGTGGACATCGCTAAAAGATGGGGAAAGCCAGCGATGGTGAAAAATAGTGGCTCAGCAGATCAAAAAGATGACTAAATATGGATGGTAATAAACAGCAAAACCCAAAGTGCTGGAGGAACCCAACGGACCAGGCAGCATGTTTCAGGTCGGGATCCTTCTTCAGACTTTGTGTTTTACTCAAAATTCTAACATTTCTTGTGTTTCTTGTGTATTTTTGGTGGTAATAAAATAGAATAAAAAAAATAAAAGATTGGTGGGAATAAATTATGGTAATTCCACAAACACTCATAAAGCACTCATAGAGCATAGAACTAAGACCAATCCAGCACAAGAACAGTCCATTTGCCCCACAATATTCACACCAAAATTGATGCCGTTCAACTAATCTCCTCTGCCTGGATGTGTTCTATATCCCTCCATACCCTGCATATCCATGTGCCGATCCAAAAGGCTCCTAAATGTCATTACTGCATCTGTGTTCCACCACCATCCCTGGCAGCGTGTTCCAGGAACCCACCATCCTCTGTGAAATCATGCCCCAGTCTCCTTTAAAGTTTCCTTTAAACTTTGCCCCTCTCACCTTAAAGCTATGCCCTCTAGTCTTGGGCATTTCATAGAAAATATAGAAACATAGAAAATAGGTGCAGAAGGAGGCCATTCGGCCCTTCGAGCCTGCACCGCCATTCAATATGATCATGGCTGATCATCCAACTCAGTATCCTGTACCTGCCTTCTCTCCATACCCCCTGATCCCTTTAGCCACAAGGGCCACATCTAACTCCCTCTTAAATATAGCCAATGAACTGGTCTCAACTACCTTCTGTGGCAGAGAATTCCACAGATTCACCACTCTCTGTGTGAAAAATGATTCATCTCGGTCCTAAAAGACTTCCCCCTTATCCTTAAACTGTGACCCCTTGTTCTGGACTTCCCCAACATCAGGAACAATCTTCCTGCATCTCGCCTGTCCAACCCCTTAAGAATTTTGTAACCCTCTATAAGACCCCCCCTCAATCTTCTAAATTCTAGCGTGTACAAGCCCAGTCTATCCAGTCTATCCTTTCCTCCCTGGGGAAGAGGTTCTGACTGCCTACCTTAGCTATGCCTCTCATAATTTCATATACTTCTATCAGGTCTCCCCACAATCTCCGGCATTCCGGAGAAAACAAGTTTATCGAATCTCCTGATAGCTATTACCCTCTAAACCAGTCAGAATTTTGTTAAACCTCTTCTGCACCCTGTCCAAAGTCTCCACATTCTTTGTGTAATGGGGTGACCAGAACTGCACACAATACTCCAACCTAACCAACCAAGTTTGATAAAACTCTTAGGGCTAACAGAATCAAAGGATATGGGGAGAAAGCAGGAACAGGGTACTGATTCTGGATGATCAGCCATGATCAAATTGAATTGCGGTGCTTGCTCGAAGGGCTGAATGACCCACTGTCACACTTATTTTCTATGTTTCTAACCAAAGAATTGTAAAGATGGAGCATGACTTCCTGACTCTTATACCTGATGCCCTGATGAGTGGAGGCAGGCATACAATACACCTTTGCCCCCCCTTCAAACCCTAACAAAGGCGATACTGCTGGAGAAAATACTAACGAAGAAATAAGATGAGCTTGTCATGAAGGAATGATCACAGAGTTATTTTATTTTCATGTAGACTGGAAAATTTCATTTAAATAGTTCAGAGGATTAATTCAGAGAAAGTATTCCAAAATGTTTCCCGGAGAATTCAACCATGGATAGGATTAATTTATAGCCAAATATTTCTTAAGGAAAAATGATCACAATATCATAGTAATACATTTAATTCAGAAGCCACAATCTTGAGCATAAATGAAAACAACAGTAACGGTATTTGGAAAAATTCACTTATCTGGATTGGGAATTTATACTGATATGTCTGACAATTGATAAACAATGAAAAATGTTTAAATAAATATTTCATAATTCATGATAAATGTATATTCCTTTACAAAATATATACTCCTTGTGCAAATGATTCTTTCAATGACTATCTAACAAAGGTAGAATTAAAAAAAATAATAATAATAAGACTCACAGACAGAGTTTACAGGACCAAGGAGAGAAAGCAGATAATGAAACCTGCTGCATTTTACTTTCATGTAGCAGGTATGGACTTGAGGGGCTGAATGGCCAACTGTGCGGTAGTCATTCTGTGCTACTGTGCAGAAAGAGTTATAAACTTATCAAAAATGTATAAGGTTAAGGAGCTATAAGCAAACCTTCCACAGGTGGCCAAAATGAGGTGATATTGCAAATAGAATAAGCAAGCAAACCAGCAAGAAATACAGAAAAGGTTATGTAACTAGCACTGTAAATAATAGCTCAGAGGTACAGCTGGTAGAGCTGCTGCCTCATGGCATCAGCAACCCAAGTTCAAACCTAATCTCTGATGTTGTCTGTGCAGAATTAGAGTTTTGTCACTATGTGTTGCTCTTGTTTCTTCCCACATCCCACAGATGTCCACGCTGTTAGGTTAATTGTCCACTCCAACTTTACTGTACCTTAATTGGTGCACGTGACAATAAAATACCTTTGAACTTACCCATTGGGGGTAGGTGTGCTCGAATGTGAAGGTAGTTGAGGTGAATGTGTGGGGAGTAAATGGGATTAGCATTGTGTGATGGTCAGCATAGGCTCGATGAACTTGAGGTCCTGTTTCCATACTGTACGACTCAACATGAATTTTTGAAAGGTATACACAGTGCTACACCAATGTTCATTCCTTAAAAAAAAAAAAACCTCACAGATTTCACCTAATCTATGAGCATCAATGGAGATTTGGTTGAAGATTAGACATAGAGAGTGAAAATAAACATATAATTTCCAGGCTGGAGGGTAGTAGGGTGTCACAAGGTTTATTCTGGTGCTGCACTATTTACATTCTCTATTGATGGCATAGGTGAAAGGACAGCCTGTGTGTGATGTATCTGATTGTGCTGACAATACAAACCAGAGTGGGAAGCTAGAGCTGTGAGGTGGTTGAAAAATTACTGTAGAAGGAAATACAAGGTTGTGAACAGATAATAAACAGATGATGGGGAATAGTGTGGGAAATTTTGAGGTAAGTTATTTTGATGAGAAACATCAAGAAAGATGCTAGATATATAAATGATGAAGCATTAATAAACTTTGTAGTTAATCGAAGTCTTTATGAATTACTTGCACAGGACACATTTAGCATGCAGATGCAGAGAACAATTAGAATCGGAAATGGTATGTTGGCATTATTGCACAAAGATTGGAGTACAAGGGTAAGAATTATAAAGAGCCACATTGAGACTATTCACAGCCTGTAATTTGGGATTAAGGCTCCCTTGGAAGTGGCATCGTTTAGATTTAGTAGAATGATCTTTTCAATGTGGGAGTTTGTCCTTTAAATCCAACGAGCATAATATCAGTTTAACAGCAATGAATTAGATTTAAGAAGATGTGAAATCTCTTCACTCTATGAAGTTCTATGAATCTTAGGGATTTTGTTGCACACAGAGTTACCATTGCTCAGTCATTAATTATATTCAAGGTAAGATTGAATAATTTTTCAACTATTAAAGAAATCAAGGGATATGGGAAGCAGGCAGAAAATTGTACTTGTAGTGGAGCATTAGCCAAGATCTTATTCAATGGCAAAGCAGACCCAGGGGCCACATGACCCGACTTCAACTGTGTAAGAAAGAACTGCAGATGCTGGTTTAAATTGAAGGTAGACACAAAATGCTGCAGTAACTCAGCGGATGAGGCAGCATCTCTAGAGAGAAGGAATGTGCAACATTTCGGGTCGAGACCTTTCTTCAGACTGCAATAAATTTCAGAGTGAAATAAGGGGGAAATGGAGTTTGTATGTTCTCCCTGTGACCATGTGGGTTTTAACTGGGTGCTCCGGTTTCCCTCAACACCCCAAAGACGTACGGGTTTGTAGGTTAATTAGCTTCAGTAAAATGGTAAAATGTCCCTAGTGTGTAGGATAGTGCTGGTGTGCAGGGTGATCACGTTGTTGCGATCTTGGTGGGACGAAGGGCCTGTTTCTGTGCTGTTTTTCTGAAGTCCGAAGTAAGAAAAGTGTATAAAATTTTTATGCATTTTGAAACATATATCATTCTCAGAGTATCAAACATTTTAATGATAATCTAATGTGAAAATTGTAATAGTCATAGAGTCATTGTAATACAGTGTGGAAACAGGCCCTTCAGCCCAACTTGCCCACACCGGCCGACATGTTCCAGCTATAGTCCCACCTTCTCGCATTTTGTCCATATCCCTCCAAACCTGTCCTATCCATGTGCCCGTCTAACTATTTCTTAAATGTTGGGATAGTCCCTGCCTCAATGACCCCCTCAGGCAGTTTCTTCCATAAATCCACTTTGTGTGAAATTGTAGCACAATTTTTTTGTAGTGTTCTAATAAATGCATTTTTGATTTTGCACCACAACATACTCAACTTAAATCTGTAATCCTGATGATTATAAAAAAAATGACGTACAATATCAGTTATACACTGCACACAAGTGTTCTACCTTCAGGTGCTGATGTGTACAGATTATATAGTTTGAGTTCATGTATAATGTGACTGAGTTGTTAAAGGGCAATAATGTCTCAAGAGAAATTCTTTAGAGAGAGACTCTTAGAAATATTTCTCATTTTAGGTGCTAAACTTTAAACAGCAAGAATAATTGGTGTTAGAACATTTTCAACTTTTCCCATTCATAGGATCACATTGAATCAATGGAAATGTTTTTTAACATTTATCCAAGAATTGTAAAGCTATGTTTTTGATGAAGCAGCATATGCTTACACAGTTGTACAATTCCAAATTGGTTTTTATCTTTTTTCCTTTGTGTTTTTGTTTGTTGAAATTTGAGCAAATTTTTCATCCATTTTACAAAATACAATAAATCACATACAATAGTAGGGAGTTCGACATCTGAGATTAAGATTCCTTATTTATGACTCAAAAGTAAAATATTCTGACTTCCACATCTAGTCTTCCAACATTTGCCGGTTGTTAGCACAAATCTGTCGCACATTAACATTCTTAAGTAATTTGTAAAAGTTAAAAATACCAATGATGTTTGGTCCTGAGTGTTTGAAACATTGTAACTGTTCCGATGTATAGCATAGAGGTCAGAATGACCCTGCCGATCACTTGCATATGCAACACAGTACATCTGGTAAATTGTTTAAGCTTAGGGGAAAAAAATTGCAGTGACACAAAGGGGTAGCCAGCTTTTTTGAAGTGTAATTTTTTTTAAGTGAAATTGGTGACGAATATGTTATAAAATCCCACTAAAAATTCAGGTCATTTATTTCTGAACCATTGCCTCCAGTACGAGTGAGTGTTTCAACCTCTGCCGTAACATCAATTTAACTTGTCTGTGCATTAGGGATTTTAACTGAATTTCCTATGCATGAAGAGTACAAGAATCAGATCATTTCGCCATCTCCAGTCCTTGCCTGAGGATGTTCCCCAGCTAAATAAATTGCTGGGAAGCAGCGACTGACTGTGGTCCAAATTGCATTTCTCCTAGTCAGCTGAATGGCTTTTTAATTACAGCTCTGATGTCCACATACTGTCAACACTGCTTAATACTGAGATTGTATTGATGTGACCTTTAACTTTATTGTAACAGGGAAGGTTCTACCAGCTGGATGGTTTCAGCTAAATGTATGCCTTACCTACGGATTTAACCCTTGCAGCGCTGAGAGGAGGTCAAACTCTGACAGCCTGGTTTATGATCTGGAAATGCAGGCAGAATGCTGATCTTTGCTGCAAAGCTAATTTAATCTAATATCTTTGGCAAAATTGCAGTTTAATAATCTTAGTCTGAGCAAGAAATTAACTCAGGGAATGTCTTGTATAATAATAAAATGAAGCAACTCATTTTCAAATGAACACACTAGTAATGTCAAACAATCACAATGTTACATATTTAAGCCTGTACGTCAAACATAATTTATTCACTTTATTTAGTACATCTGTATTTAATATACGTTAAATTTATTTCAACATGCATTAATTTAATGGCTTTTTATTGTAATTTTAGCTTTATTTTTGTGCAGCAAGAATGTAGTTTTGAATATATACCCAGGGCAGCCAACAATTAATATTGGGAAGCATTTTGTTCTTAGGCCTGTCCCACAGGCATTCTGAATTGAATGGTGGTGAATGAAACCAAGACTCATTGACTATCTTTTCAAATATCCCTCCTCACTCTTTCCCCCTTAATCTTTGTCAAGTTGATTTAATGAGATCTCTCTCTGATCGTACATCACATTGGCTGCACTTGGCCTTACATTGTCTTTCACGGCAAAGCAATTATCATTATTTGTTGCCTAAAAGCGTGAAATTATGAGCAGTAAGTTCAGACAAAATGCTAAGTGACAACAGCCAACATTATTTTTTATATAAACAAAAAAGGGTTGTGGCTAAAACAGAGAGATCCCCAAAACAATTACAAGGGTTACTATGCACAATTAATCTGCACCCTTTGCTTCCCATGCAGATGAACTGGCTTCCTTCTAACCATTACAAGGTGCTGCATGTCACTAATATTAACTACAATGTGGCGTGTTTAGTTTAATTTAGAGATACAGCGTGGAAACAGGCACTTCAGCCCACCGAGATCGCGCCGACCAGCGATCCCCGTACATTAACACTATTCTACACACACGAGAGACAATTTACAATTATACCAAGCCAATTAGCCTACATACCTGTACATCTTTGGAGTGTGGGAGGAAACCAGAACTCCCTGGAGAAAACTCACGTAGCTAACGTATATAAAAGTCAGGTTCGAGGCCGAACTCTGGTGCTGTATGTCAGCAACTCTATGCTGCACCACCATTCTGCCCTGCATCCTCTGGCATGGGAAAAAAATAGCAACAATGTCTGGATTTTTTTTTTAAGCCAAGCTGTACTTCTCAAAACCACCCTGCACTTCTTGTATAAGGGATGCCTCATAGTTTCAGGAAACTGTGGTGGGCATTCTGTTAAGGACACTTTGAAAGGTGGTATAATATGAGACAATGAGTTGCATGGGTTTTGTGAGCTGCATTGGAGGCTTTGGTGGAGAAATTAGAGGCACACAAGCTGCCTGAGTGGATGACTAAACTCTATGGGCAATGGGAGCAGGAAATCATGGAGGTCAATCGCCAAGAACCTGTTTACATTTCTGCTGAAAGTTCAAGGTTTTAAAGGTCAGTAAATGCACCTTCATTTGCAATAACCCATGCATTGCATGGTGGTATGGCAATGGTTCAATTATTAGGTAAATAATCCAAAGCCTGGACCAACAACCCAGAGTTGCAATTCCACCTTGACAGCTGTGGAATTTAAACTCAGGATGGACAAATAGCATAATTTAATATTACATTCAGGTGCTCCACATAATTGGAGGTGTGCTGTAGAGCAGGATCTGCACCTTTTGGAACCTCAGGCACATTTGGCTTGAAGCCAGGACAAGAGCTAGGATGGCACTTGTCCAACCTCTCCACGGGTTACATTACACACAAGATTTACTGGAGAGTGCTTATATGAAGGCTTCAATAGGATAAAGTACTAATTATGTACTATGGATGTGTAGTGCATCGTCTGTCCTGCCTGAAGGACTGCTTTCATAGTGAGCTGGCCTTCCAGAGGCATTGAGCAAGAAAAAATAAATATGGCCTTGAATTTCTAAATGTATCCTCCTCATTTTACATCCTCCTCATTTTGGAAAAATGGGCTGAAAGATGGCAGATGGAGTTTAATGCTGATAAATGTGAGGTGCTACACCTTGGCAGGACAAATCAAAATAGGACGTACATGGTAAACGGTAGGGAATTGAAGAATACAGTTGAACAGAGGGATCTGGGAATAACCGTGCATAGTTCCTTGAAGGTGGAATCTCATATAGATAGGGTGGTAAAGAAAGCTTTTGGTGTGCTAGCCTTTATAAATCAGAGCATTGAGTATAGAAGCTGGGATGTAATGTTAAAATTGTACAAGGCGTTGGTGAGACCAAATCTGGAGTATGGTGTGCAGTTTTGGTCACCCAATTATAGGAAGGATGTCAACAAAATAGAGAGGGTACAGAGGAGATTTACTAGAATGTTGCCTGGGTTTCAACAGCTAAGTTACAGAGATAGGTTAAATAAGTTAGGTCTTTATTCTCTGGAGCGCAGAAGGTTAAGGGGAGACTTGATAGAGGTCTTTAAAATGATGAGAGGGATAGACAGAGTTAATGTGGACAAGCTTTTCCCTTTGAGAATAGGGAAGATTCAAACACGAGGACATGACTTTAGAATTAAGGGACAGAGGTTTAGGGGTAACATGAGGGGGAACTTCTTTACTCAGAGAGTGGTAGCGGTGTGGAATGAGCTTCCAGTGGAAGTGGTGGTGGCAGGTTCGTTGGTATCATTTAAAAATAAATTGGATAGGCATATGGATGAGAAGGGTATGGAGGGTTATGGTATGAGTGCAGGCAGGTGGGACTAAGAGAAAAAAGTTGTTCGGCACGGACTTGAAGGGCCGAGATGGCCTGTTTCCGTGCTGTAATTGTTATATGGTTATATGGTTACATGTGATTTCAGTTTACCTGTCTTATTTGTCTATTTCACCCACAGCAAAACTTTTTTTCCCTTTCCTTCCTTCCTTCTCTCCTTCCCCATCACTTCCCTGTGCCCCAGCTGGATTTGGATCAATTATTTCCCTTGCCCCCCTCCACACTCTCCACTTCCACTTTTATTCCTTTCTCTGGCTTCATAATTCATACCTCTTTTATTATCTTTCTCACATATTTGTCTCTGCATCTCTGGCTTTTGTCCAACCATCTGCCTATTCAAGCCTCCACTCACATGTATCCACCTATCACTCATCAGGCTTTTCCCTGCCCCCACCTCTCTACCAGCTTTCTCCCCCCACACCACCACAATCAGTCTGAAGAAGGGCGGCACAGCTAGGTGGAGCCGCTGTTTCATAGCACCAGAGACTCGAGTTCAATCCTAACCTCAACTCCATGAGGAGTTAGCACGTTATTTCTGTGACCATGTATGTTCCCTAAAGGGCCTGTCCCATTTTCACAACCTAATTCACGACCTTTTTTACTCCTGGACATTTATCATCATGCTAGAAAAACGCCCCGACCTACTTGATGACACGAGTACCTACGTCTAGCATCACGGCCTGCTAGGACCTACCTACGACCTCCTGTGACCTCCGATGAGCATGCTGCGAGTATGAGTCAAGGGCAAACTAGGTAGAGGTTGTGAATTAGGTCGTGAAAGTGGGACAGGCCTTTAAGGGTTCTCCTGTTTCCTCCCATATCTCAAAGGCTTGCAGGTTTGTTGTTTACTTGGCCTCTGTGAATTCCCCTCGTTGTGTAGGTGGTGGATGCATAGATAACATAGACGGATGATCAATGGGCGGCGTCGACTCGATGCTCTGAAGGGCCTGTGTCTCTAAACTAAACCGAAAAGGTCACCTATCCATGTTCTCCGGAGATGCTATTTGACCCGTTGAGTTACTCCAGCACTTCGTGTATTTTTTTCCCAAATCCATCTATTCTATTGTTCGATCCTCTCCCAGTCTATATGTTAAATTTTCCTTTTAGTGAATCCAATTTCCCATATCTTGAACCATATCTTCAATGGAACTTCTTCAGGTCCTTTCTTGATAAATGACAATTACAGCCTATCCTTTTGCAAACTTTCTGTCATCTGTCAAAACTTTAATTGAGATTATTCAACCATGACTAGGAATTCACAAGCTCATGCTGACCTATCTCTGATCAGGCTCTCAATATTTGCTGATGTTACTGCTGGTCATTGTTACTTTTCTCTTAAACAAGCTAATCGTGTCACGTTTACTTGGATTATGCTTTTCCATCTTTTTCAGCAAAGGTTTAATATTTTCCACTCTCCAGTCTTTTGATATGTTACATGGTGAATGGAAAATGTAAAACTAGCCTCAGTAATCTCCTTCAGTATCCTGAAATGCAAAATGTCTGACCCTGAGTAGTAATCAATTTTTAGTTCCACAGCTCTTTTAAAAATGTTTTTGATTAATGTGCAATATAAATGACAAAGTGGAAGGCCATCTAATATATTTAAATATAGATTACACTTCTGCTTTCTGATTCACAAAACTTTGAAGAATTCTTTCACTATATTAAATAATGGGGCACAATATTAAGCAACTCACCGATTTTGTGTTTATACAGTTAATATCATTGTACTTCCCTTTGAGTGCAGACCCCGGTTTACTGATTTCCTTTTCCAAATTAATGTTTGGAATTAAGTTTTCAGCCGGCTGGTGATAGAATATGTACCTGTCTGGAGTGATTTATTTTGGCCACACAACACCAAATATTTTCTGTCAGAATAAAACCTGTGGCACAATATGACGTCCTTCTAGCAGAAGATTACTATCAAACGCAAATGAAAGCAGTGTAGTAAAAGCATCAACGGCGAAGGGGGAGCAAAAGTCTAAAATTATTCATAAATTAAGAAATGGTTTATTTAGGTAAAATGCGCTCTGGAAACAGATGTTGAGTTGGATTACAAATGAGATACTCTTCAGTACCTTTAGTTCAGTTTAGTTTAGTTAAGAGATACAGCATGAACAGAACCTTCGGCCACATTGAAGGTAGACAAAAATGCTGGAGAAATGGAGCGAAGGAATAGGTGATGTTTCAGGTCGAGACCCTTCTTCAGACTGATGTGGAGGTTGGGGGGGGATGTGGGAAGAAGAAAGGAAGAGGCAGAGTCAGTAGGCTGTGGGAGAGCTGGGAAGTGGAGGGGAAGGGGGGAGAAAGCAAGGACTACCTGAAATTGGAGAGGTCAATGTTCATACCGCTGGGGTGTAAACTGCCCAAGCGAAATATGAGGTGCTGCTCCTCCAATTTGCGGTGGGACTCACTCTGGCCATGGAGGAGGCCCAGGACAGAAAGGTTGGATTTGGAATGGGCAGAGGCGTTGAAGTGCTGGGCCACCGGGAGATCAGGTTGGTTAGTGCGAACCGAGCGGATGTGTTGGGTGTTGTGTCCATGCCGACCATTCATCACCTGATTATACTAGTTCTATATTATCCACATTCTCATCCACTTCCTACATATTTGGGGCAATTTACAGAGGCCAATTAACCTACAAACCCGTATGTCTTTGGGATGTGGGAGGGAACTGGAGCACCCAGAGGAAACAGGGAGAACATTCACACTCCACACAGACATCACCCGAGATCAGGATCGAACCCGCGTTCCTGGTGCTGTGCCAACTGATTTCTTTTTTTATCAACAGCTTGAAATAATTCTCTTTGCAAGCATATATGGCCTTGACCTGACACTGTTCTTGAAGAAAATGGAATGTTATATTCATCAAGATTACCTAAACTGTTTCTAAACTATCCTGCCAGAAAATGTCCAGTTTTCAGGGTCCTTAATGGAGCTGATCTGAGAAAGGAACAGCTGTCTAATTGTATGAGTTCAGACAAATTTGTCTCCCAAGATGTTGCTAAAATTCTAATCTGACCAATAACTGGGAGTTATCAAAAACCAAATAACTTAGATTTAAGGAGTAAATTAATCAAGGTTCCCATTCACAATTCTCATCCAACTACAGAAAACATTTCAACTCAGCTGTGTTGGTTCTATCGATCAAATCATAAGCCTCAACTCATGGTTAATATTCATGCATGATTGATAACCTGTTTAACCCTTGCTGTTAACATAGAAACATAGAAAATAGATGCAGGAGTAGGCCATTGGTCCTCCGAGCCAGCACCGCCATTCAATATGATCAAGGCTGATCATCCAAAATCAGTACAGCATTCCTGCTTTGTCCCCATATCCCTTGATTCCTTTAGCCCTAAGAGCGATATCTAACTCTCTCTTGAAAACATCCAGTGAATTGGCCTCCACTGCCTTCTGTGGCAGAGAATTCCACAGATTCACAACTCCCTAGATGAAAAAGTTTTTCCGCATCTCAGTCTTAAGTGACCTACCCCTTATCCTACACTGTAACCCCTGATTCTGCACTCCCCCAACATCTGGAACATTTTTCCTGCACCTAGCCTGTCCAATCCCTTAAGAATTTTTTGTGTTCCTCTCATCCTTCTAAATCCCAGTGAATAATACCATTGTTAATACCTTTGGCCCAGAATTTAGTCAACAATAAGGCACCTGCGCTCACTCTTAACTGATTAAACTGTTCTCATTCATCTTACTTGATTCCGCTGATGGAAAGTTGCTTCAAGAAGAGGCCCAATATTCAGTGATATGACTGTGACTGGCATTGAGACCTTCTATTCATGTCATTTTCCATGGCGGGAGGTCAGATGAACTAGCCCTGCTCTCAAAACTACAGAAAGAAAATCTTATCAAGTAATTTAGACATGAGCCTTCCTGACCGCCCCACCAGCTCAGCCATCTAGCAAAGCTGTCAATGTCTTTGTAAATCTTTCAAAATCCACTGACAATTACTCATGCCTTAATTATTTTAAAACGTATTTTAGCAGGTAAAAACATAAAATAAATCAAAACCTACTCACCCCCAGTCATTGGAGCTAATTTCCGTTGAAATCAATGGAGAAGAACTCCCTGCACCAGGATTTTTGAGCTAATTACCCAACAAAAGTAGAAACGAATTTGCACAAATTTGCATTTTCTCACTGCATTTAACTCTAATGTTAGAGTGCTTGAGCAGCCATCAGCCAATTTGGGAGCACCAAAGTCACATGTATATGTTTGGAAATCACTAAATGCTTGGGAAGTGCCAATGGTTACGTGCAGAACCATTTCCATTTACGAGCATCATTTAGTTTAGTTTAGTTTAGAGATATAACATGGAACAGATCCCTTGGCCCACCGAGCCCGCACCAACCAGCGATTCCCGCACAATAACTCTATCCTACACATACTAGGGAAAATTTACATTTATACCAAATATACAAACCCAAGCAAATTAACCTACAAACCCGTACGTCTTTGGAGTGTGCGAGGAAACCGAAGATCTCGGAGAAAACCCACGCAGCTCACGGGGAGAACGTACAAATTCCATACAGACAGCACCCATCATCGTGATCAAACCCGGGTCTCCAGCACTGTAAATGCTTAAAGGCAGCAACTCTACTGCTGCGCCACCATGCCGCCATTTCTCAGCAAAATCTGAGGCAATGTCAGAGTGAGATGCAATAGAGCGATTAGTCCATAAGGCATAACTCCTTACTCTGTTAAACAGGTGGAGGAGACTACCCACTCACCCATCCCCGATTAATTGCTGTGTTCAGGTTTAATGTTTGGCAATATTAAAAGGAACTCTTTTGAATTACCATTATTAATCTGTACCACTAAATTAAGGAAACAAGTTTCAACTTGTCTTCAAAATCCATAAAGGAAGTTAAATTTCTGACAGGTACTTGAAATTAGCCTAATTAAGAACTGGTTACTTGATTTGTCCTTTTGCATATATTTTTTTCATTTGTTATATGTATAATTTCATATCTCTCATTTCCCTCTCAGAAAAGACCTGAAACGTCACCTATTCCTTTTCTCCAAAGATGTTGCCTGACCCACTGAGTTACTCTAACTTTTTTTGTCTATCTCCTGGAGAAAGTTATTGCAATTGACACAGTTAATGTAATCTGCATTGACATTCAAACTGCGAGCCCTTAAATATAGTGATCGAATATTGCATACATTTCCAGATAGTGTCTTCTGAATATCTGTAAGTCTGCCTCGTCCAAATACCTGAAAAATAAAATGCAATTGATCATTGCAATTTTAATGACAAGAAACAAAATTTGAAGTCATGTACAGTATTTGCAATTTATGACCTAGATCTATTAGTCATTACCTCTTCAGTGAGAAAACCAACCTCACTAAAGAGGTGGAGGAAGTGTTATCAAGGAGATAAAAAGGATGGTGCATGCAAAACATTCCTGGAGATCTATGAATTTGTATAATTTACTATTCTGAAGGATTCAGGGTCACCTCTTCTACATGTGTTAGACTTTTCTAAGTGCACTCATCAGCAGTACTTGTTCTGTTGCACCTTTTCACACAATCTGATCGCAGTTCTTTGTCAACTTCCAATTGAAGAGTCAATTAAAGTGAAGTGCTGCACTTTGTTGCTTTCAAGCTTCTTCTGGACGAGAGCTGTCAGGTAAAATGTTCATTATTACTCAGCAATTGAAACTGAAGACGAAACTATCTCAAAAATATCCTCATTATTTCAAAAGAAGTCTGTTCTCTTATGCAAACTGTAAGTGCACAGAGGGTCCTTCCTGAATGAAAATGCCTGCAGTGCTTGTAAAATATGGGTCATTTTGGCAGGGAATAAAAAACAATGGCTGAGGAATTCTGTCTTGTGTATGATTTCATATGAGACTTGATTGAATTGCAAAGTAAGACTAAAAAGTTGATAACTGAACTTGGCTGGGACTTCATGCATATTGAAATTTGGATCAAATAAATGTTTCCTCGTACAGACCAAAATACCGGAGTAACTTGTAGGTTAATTAGTTTGGCATAAAATGTAAAAGTTGTCCCTAGTGTAGGATAGTGTTAATGTGCGGGGATCGCTGCTCGGTGCGGACATTGTGGGCCGAAGGACCTGTTTCCATGTTTCCGTGTTGCATCTCCAAACTAAACTGAACTAAACTCAGTGGGTCAGGCAGCATTTCTAGAGAAATGGAATAGGGTCAGAATCCTTCTCCAGAATCCTGACGGAACATCACTTACTCCTTCGTTCCAGAGTTGCTGCCTGATCCGCTGAGTTACTCCAGCATTTTGTCTCTATCTTTGGTATAAACCAGCATCTGCAGTTGTTTCCTACACAAATGTTTCCTAGTAATGGCTGCACTGTATCCTGAAGATATTCGATACAATAATCTAACTTGGGGTACAGAAGAGGAACATAAGAAAATATAGAGCAAGGAAAATAACATATTCGTTTATGTCATTCCATGACATTTGAAATTTGGATCCTGTGCTCCTGAGTGCATCGTGCTTCCATATACAAACAATGCACTGCACTGACATCAACTATCATGCAATGCACATTGTATACTGATGTGGTTGCATTAGAGCATGGATGTGCAATGAACAGGTCTTGAACAGGAATGCATCCCATTCAAGTACAACTCCCTGGAGATAAACCTTATCTGTATCATTGTTATACTACCTCCACATCTCCAGATCCAGCGACAGTTATCAGGCAACTGAATCATCCTACCGCAACCAGTGAACAGCGTTGAACTACTATCTACCCCTTTGGTGACTCTCGGACTATCCTTGATCGGACTTTGCTGAAGCAAAACATTAGTGCAAGAACACAATTTGAAAACAAGTCAATGGTAATGAAAGAGGTGGTTGATTGTCCCGTTAGTGAGCTGGAGTTGACACAGTGGCGCACCAGTAGAATTGCTGCCTCACTGCGCCAGAGACCTGGGTTCAATATGTCTGTATGGAGTTTGTATGTTCTCCCTGTGACTGTGTGGGTTTTTTTCAGACCATCCGGTTTCCTCCCACACTCCAAAGACATGCTGGTTTGTAGGTTAATTGCCTTTGGTAAATTGTAAATTGTCCCTAGTGTGTAGGATAGCGTTAGGGTACAGGGTGATCGTTGGTCGGCACGGACTCGGAAAAAAAAGCCAGTTTACATGCTGTATCTCTAAAGTTTAAAGTCTAAAGATAGGATTAAGGTTGTGCAGGTGGGTTCAAGAACCTGGTAGTTGTCAGAAAAATAGCTGTCCCTGAACCTGGTGGTGTGGGATCTCCTACCCAACAGTAGCTAAATGAGGCACAGCCAGGATGGTGAGGTCCCTAGATTATACATGCCGCCACCTTGACGCAGCTCCTCAGATAGATGTTTTTGAAGTAGGGTGGGCTGTGTGCATGATGGGCATGGCATGGTCAACCACTCTCTGAAGCCTGTGAGTTGGAATTGCCAGACACGACCAGAATGTAATCAATCTGGATACTTTCTACAATGTATCTGGTGAAATTAGTTATAGTAATCAGTGACTTAACAAATCTCCTTAAGCTTCTCAGAAATTTGATCTCCTGCACACATTCTTTATCATTGCAGCCATGTGCTGGGCCCTGGTCAAGTCATCTGAGATGTTAGTTTAGTTTAGTTTAGTTTAGTTTAGAGATACAGCGTGGAAACAGGCCCTTTGCCCCACCAAGCCATGCCAATTAGTGATCACCCCGTGCACTAGCAATTTCCTACACACTAGGGACAATTTACAATTTTTACCAAAGCCAAATAACCTACCAACCTGTACATCTTTGGAGCGTGAGTGGAAACCGGAAGACATGGGGAAAACCCATGTGGTCACGGGGAGAACGTACAAATTCCAAACAGACAGCTCCCGTAGTCAGGATCAATCCCGGGTTTCTGGCTGTGTAAGGCAGCAACTCTACCACTGCGTCACTGTGCCACATTGTTAGCACCTAGGAATTTGAAGCTACGAACTCTCTCCACCCCAATTCACCAATGACAACTGGCACAAGGTCTCCTGACTTCCCCCTTTCTGAAGTGAACGACTAGTTCCTTGGTTTTGTTGATATTGAGCAACAGGTTGTTTCTACATCACTCAATCAAGAGTTTTATCTCTCTCCTGTTTGCTGACTCATCCTCACCCCTGATTAGGCCAACAACACTGTAGATTACATTGGAGCTGTGTTTAGCCATGCAGTCAAGAGTTTCCAGCGGGGGATTAGGTAGGAATGTCACAACATTTTGAGATTTTAAAAATCAAGCCTGTAATTTATCCCATCAGCTAAAGCATAAAAAATTGATACCTAATTCACTATCATATCTTCAGTATTAAAAAAGTTATGGTCATTTTCATACTCAGAAATTAGCATCTTGTTCCCTATTGCTTTTCCATTGACTTAACACAAAAGCTGTGATCGAGGACAGTCAAAAGCCCATACGTTTCTTAAAAATTAAGAGAACTGAATTAAATGTTCAGTTATTATAGATTGAAGCATTCTGAAACAAATATGAAACATCTTACTTGGATGACCTGAAATTAAAGCATATAATTATTTAGTTACCTAATTGTAGGGACTTACAAAATTGACCGTGGTGATGGATTACTAATAAACACCCAGTGCCCTGAAAATTCAAAAATGTGATATTCTCAAGATCAGAACTATAATGTTATTGTATTATGAGCTGTAAGTCCATAACAGACAGGTAAAGAAATTACAATTTCTAGCAAAAGACCAAGTCTTCATGGAGAAGATCAGTTGCTAGCTGGTACATTGGCATATTATAATCAATAGCATCATCATACTCCTCAGATTGTAACCAATAAGCAACTCTGTACAATTTGTTTTACCTCAACTTTTCAATTTTGGCATTGTAAGCTACACGTTTTTGCTCTTCAAACCACACATGACACGCGTTTCTGCTTTCCCATTAAGAATGTCCTGTAGATCATCACATTTGGAATAGTCCAAATTTGGATAATCTCTGCGAATGCTGTCTAAATCAGTCTCTTTTGCTGGGCATTTGGATTGACAATTTTGCATTTCTTCTTCGGAGACATCTGTTTAATATGTAAAGAAATAAAAACACGAACAGCATTAACAGAATCAAGTTATTATTTGCAGTTTTAGAAAAAAAGGTAGAAAGATAAAGTTAAACGCTAAAACAAATAGTAAATACCCAACAAAAAATTCATATTAATCAGTTTCATCAAATCCCTCTCCAACAACCAATACAAATCTGCATATTAATCCCGCCCACCTCCCCCCCACCCCCCCAAGCCTCCGGAACCACCTGCACAGGCAGTGGCAGATTTGTAGCGCCGCTGATGGTAGGTTTTGTAACAACGCTAGATTAAGCACATTCTACTCTCTTTACACCCATGATTGCGTGGATATCTGGAACGAATAGACTTTTTCAAATAACTAATCATTTTGAGGAAATATTGATTATGATAACATTCTTAGTTAGTGTCAGATTAATTCATTATTTCCAACCAATGGTTGCTCACTTTTCATTTTACATGATTTCATTTCCATTAGTCGCTGCTTAGATTTATAGAGCATTCTCTCAGTTTAGCAATTGTGTGGAAATATTGAAGAGGTACTTTGAAAAAAAAAATTGAGAATGTTTGTGTTAAAGATTGGTGGTAGTTTTGTGATCAGTTAAATGGATTGTGTTATTTTACTTGCTCTATATTACCTAATGTTCCTCTTCTTCTTCTTGCGATGTTAGATTATTATTGTAAGGATCGCTGTACTGAATTTCTTCAAGAGTGGTTCAATACAAACATCCCTGGGAAATATTTTTGCAGTAAAATTTTGTAAATTAAAAGGTTGAGTAAAATGCTAAATGGATATTTTGCTACTGTGTGTTCCTTCATGTGGAAATTGGCTTGCTATTCGTTGTGGTGTAATCTAGTCATGTTAATCAGTGAAATATACCTTGAAAAATCAATGTATTATGATAAAGAATATGTACCTTGAACATTTATAAATCAAGGAAATGTTGAGTCCGATTCTGAGGTTTCGTATTTGCACATCAAATCCAAATTGATATATTTAAAGCTTAATTAAAATTGAATTATGGAATTACATTTAAATTCCTGCCAAACATTTCTCTAACATAAATCTTTGATTTAATCAAAGATAGGTTAATGTATTATGTAATTTAGGTTCAGAATCAAATCATTAAATTCTGATTCTCAATTCTATTTAAAAAAAAAGAATCTGATTTCTGTTATACTGAAATCTAAATTGACTTAGAATCTCATAATGATATCTGTTACTTTAATTTGAAATTTAGATTTGAATTATGTTTTAATTTTTTTGTATTGGTTAATTTTACATTCACAATATGATCTGAACTGTATTGAGTCTAAAATAATTTACTGCTGTCTTGATTTATATTTTTGTCTGCATATTTGAACACTTAATTTTTAAATTCAGACAGTGAATAATTATTTGGTAATGGAATATGAATTTAGAACCAGATTTCATAAATGGTTAAAAAAATCATTTTATTTGTCCGTACATTCGCATAGAAGGAGCAGATATATTTTCAAAGCTGTGCAAGCTTGAGAGGCAAATGAATGCCGGAACAGATCAAAACTTGGGTAATTCACATCATATCAAATATTTTGTTTTACACTTCTTAGCATGTTACGAGTAACTGATTGGTAAGGTTGCCGGTTGTATTGCTGGATAAGCATTTCTTTTTCCATGAATACATTTTAATGCACCTTGTTTTAGGCTGGGAAAGGAAAAGAGCTGCCCTTTAATGTGAATATATTTCTAAAAACTAAAAACACTGTTACAGCGATCTATTTGTGCTGGTAAAGGACTTTTTTTTAACAGCACATCATTCATAAATGCTCTTGATTTCTGCATGACAGCATCCTATTTGTGGGCATTCTGATTTTTGTTTAAAAGGCCTAAAGTAAACTCTAAGTAGTTGTACAGCTTGTCAATTTCAACATATCTTCTGTTTGTCAAATGCATCAAGCACTGACAATGACATATCAAGACATCTAACATTCGAAGAGCAAAGCGTCAGTAGGATTTTTTGACATCGCTATAAATCTCTGGCTGAGATTGCCAGCTACTTTTTTTTAATCATTAGTGAAGTTGAGACAGCGGTACGTATTGATCTCAAGCCACTCAGTACCTAGCCTTCTTTCCAGGTGTACATGCCTCAAGGGAGGAATGTCACATATATTGAATTGTTTCCATACAGTATTTTTAGTGGCTCCTTTTGTGGTTTATCTGAACTCAGAGACCAGATTGTGCGAAGCAGCTAGAGTTTAACTTGGGGAAAAAAATATTCGAACAAACAGTTTCAATAGTTCACAATGATTCATACATGAGGGATCTGATTAATGCCAGGAGCAAGGAACTCATTCACGGTGTCTTTGTCAAGCAAAACACTTTATATTTTTGCATGATTTGCGAAGATAAAAGAGGCAACACAGTGGAAAATGTATTTACCTAAATTAGTTTTAATTATATCAATATAAACCATTTTTTCCATAATGAGTGGATATAAATGAAATGTCTCGGATCAGAGAAGCTTATCAATATGAAAAGAACTGTAATTACAACCTTTTGAAGACCTCTTCTGTGTTTGTGTCATTAAACTCCAACATAGATTACAATAAATATGAGTATTTCAAAAGTGAGGCTTTGTAATTTTGCTCCTACATAAATGAACAGATTTCACCGTAAATTGAAAATATGATAGTTAGGATGTGTCAAAACTGTTTTTTTTTTTTTAATTTAGCAGCTGTGCTCAGTTTAACTTGGTTCTACTTTCTAGTTGAGAACATAGTCCTGAGAGGCTCAGTTACGATACGATAGAACTTTATTTATCCCCGGAGGGAACTTGATCTGCCAACAGTCATAAAAACACAAAATACATGAACATGATATTAAAATGACGAGTGGAAAGGATTGGGGATGTGCATAGATTGGGGAGGTGGGGAGGTAGGAGTCAGTCTCAGTCCATCCCATGACAGAAGGAGGAGGAGTTGTACCGTTTGATAGGCGCAGGGAAGAAGGATCTCCTGTGGCGTTCTGTCCTGAAACATATTGAAACATATAAGATTATTAAGGGTTTGGACACACTAGAGGCAAGAAATATGTTCCTGATGTTGGGGGAGTCCAGAACCAGGGGCCACGGTTTAAGAATAAGGGGTAAGCCATTTAGAACGGAGATGAGGAAACACTTCTTCACACAGAGAGTTGTGAGTCTGTGGAATTCTCTGCCTCAGAGGGCAGTGGAGGCCAGTTCTCGGGATTCTTTCAAGAGAGAGCTAGATAGCGTTCTTAAAGATAGCGAAGTCAGGAGATATGGGGAGAAGGCAGGAGCGGGGTACTGATTGGGGATGATCAGTCATGATCACATTGAATGGTGGTGCTGGTTCAAAGGGCCGAATGGCCTACTCCTGCACCTATTGTCTATTGTCTATTGTCTATTGTCCAGGCCAACATTGAGGCCAAAGTTATACTCAGTCGAACACATCGATCAGACTACGTCATTTGCAACCCTGACATCAGGAACCTAAAACAGACTCTGCTGTGAAAACTGATTGCCACAGAAAAATAATCAAAGATCTTATGGAAATATATAAAATTCTTAAGGGATTGGACAGGCTAGATGCAGGATAAATGTTCCCAATGTTGGGGGAGTCCTGAACTAGGGGTCACAGTTAAGAATAAGGGGTAGGCCATTTAGGACTGAGAAGAGGAAAAACATTTTTAGCCAGAGAGCTATGAATCCGTGGAATTCTCTGCCACAGATGGCAGTGGTGGCCAATTCACTGGATGTTTTCAAGAGAGAGTTAGATATTGCTCTTAGGGCTAACGGAATCAAGGGATATGGGGAGATAGCAGGAACAGGGTACTGATTCTGGACAATCGGCCATGAACATATTGAATGACAGTGCCAGCTCGGAAGACCAAATGGCCTACTCCTGCACCTATTTACTATGTTTCTATGTTTCTATGACATGCTCAATGCCTCTTTGAAGAAATGAAACCTCCCCACTGGCTCCCAGGAACCATTGGCCATGCCTGATTTAATTTAGTTTAGAGATGCTCCCTATGGTCCACCGAGTCTACGGCGACCAACACTAGTTCTATCCTGCACAGGGACAATTTACTGAAACCAATTAAAGTCTTTGGAGTGTGGGCGGAAACCGGAGTACCAGGAGGAAAACCACGCGGTCACAGGGAGAACCTGTAAACTCTGTACAGACAGCATGGTCAGAATTGAATCCAGGTCTCTGGCTCTGTGAGGCAGCAACTCTACCGCTGCGCCACTGTGCCACACAGTTTGAGAAGATACAGTGGCTTGCAAAAGTTTTCATACCCCTTGAACCTTTCCACATATTGTCACGTTACAACCACAGACATAAATGTATTTTATTGGGATTTTATGTGATAGACCAACACAAAGTGGCGCATAATTGTGAAGTGGAAGAAAAATGATACATGGTTTTCAAATTTTTTTACAACTAAAAAACTGAAAAGTGTGGCGTGCAAAAGTATGCAGCCCCCTTTACTCTGATATCCCTAAATGAAATCCAGTGCAACCAATTGCCTTCAGAAGTCACCTAATTAGTAAATAGAGTCCACTTGTGTATAATCTAATCTCAGTATAAATACAGCTGTTCGGTGAAGGCCTCAGAGGTTTGTTAGAGAACATTAGTGAACAAACAGCATCATGAAGCCCAAGGAACACACCAGACAGGTCAGGTATAAAGTTGTGGAGAAGTTTAAAGCAGGGTTAGGTTATTAAAAAATATCCCAAGCTTTGAACATCTCACGGAGCACAATTCAATCCATCATTCGAAAATGGAAAGAGTATGGCACAACTGCAAACCTACCAAGACATGGCCGTCCACCTAAACTGACAGGCCGGGCAAGGAGAGCATTGATCAGAGAAGCAGCCAAGAGACCCATGGTAACTCTGGAGGAGCTGCAGAGATCCACAGCTCAGGTGGGAGAATCTGTCCACAGGACAACTATTAGTCGTGCACTCCACAAATCAGGCCTTTATAGAAGAGTGGCAAGAAGAAAACCATTGTTGAAACAAAGCCATAAGAAGCCCCGTTTGCAGTTTGCCACAAGCCATGTGGGGGACACATGGAATGCGTCCCCCACATGCCTAAATGCAAAACGCTATGTGTGGCGGAAAACAAACACTGCACATCACCCTGAACACACCATCCCCACTGTGAAACATGGTGGTGGCAGCATCATGCTGTGGGGATGCTTTTCTTCAGCAGGGACAGGGAAGCTGGTCAGAGTTGATGGGATGATGGATGGAGCCAAATACAGGGCAATCTTGGAAGAAAACCTATTAGAGTCTGCAAAAGACTTGAGACTGAGGCGGAGGTTCACCTTCCAGCAGGACACTGACCCTAAACATACAGCCAGAGCTACAATGGAATGGTTTAGATCAAAGCATATTCATGTGTTAGAATGGCCCAGTCAAAGTACAGACCTAAATCCAATTGGAAATCTCTGGCAAGACTTGAAAATTGCTGTTCACAGATGCTCTCCATCCAATCTGACTGAGCTTGAGCTATTTTGCAAAGAAGAATGGGCAAAAATTTCAGTATCTAGATGTGCAAAGCTGGTAGAGACATACCCCAAAAGACTTGCAGCTGTAATTGCAGCGAAAGATGGTTCTACAAAGCATTCTCAGGGGGGCTGAATACTTTTGCATGCCACACTTTTCAGTTTTTTATTTGTAATAAAATTTGGAAACCATGTATCATTTTCCTTCCACTTCACAATTATGCACCACTTTATGTTGGTCTATCAGATAAAATCCCAATAAAATACATTTATGTTTGTTGTTGTAACGTGACTAAATGTGGAAAAGTTCAAGGGGTATGAAAACTTTTGCAAGCCATTGTATGTGGAGAAGAAGCAATCGGGATGGTACTTAGACCCAATGTCATGCATTGAAAGCACAGAGAATCCCAAGTACAGGGACAGAGCAGTAAACTTCATGTTGTCCATCCATTTGCCCACCAGCATTTGCGCTGTCCAGTCCAATTAGAATTTTGGAGTCATTGAATCATAGAGAAATACAGCACAGAAACAGACCCTTCAGTCCGTTGAGTCAATGCCAACCAGCAGCCAACCATTTACATTAAATTTACATTTCTTCCACTTGTTTATTCTCCTCACACTCTCATCAACTCCCCCCATATTCTACCACTCACCTAAGCCATAGAGACAATTTACCATGACCAATTAACTTACCAACTCACATGTTTATGGGATGTTGGAGGAAAATCAAGCATATGGAGATAATCCTCGTGCTTTTCGGAAGAAAATACAGACTCCATACAAATAGCATCTGAGCATAGGATTGAACCTGGGTATCTGGCAATGAGTACCCCTAAAATGTATATATAATGACCCCCTCATAGCAAGAACCTAATTCCTCAAATAAGCACACCAATATTGCCCACAATACTCAAAGTGTAGTCTCACCGAGTCCTAAACAATTGAAGAAAGACATTATGCTGTTCTACTCAAATCTTCTCACTATGAGGACCAACATACCTTTTGCCCTCTTGACCACCAGCCGTATCTGCATGTTGACTAGACGGCAACATGGTGGCGCAGCGGTAAAGTTGCTGCCTTACAGTGCCAGAGACCCAGGTTCGATCCTGACTACGGGTGCTTGTCTGTACGGAGTTTGTACATTCTCCCCGTGACATGAGTGGGTTTTCTCCGGGAAGCTCGGTTTCCTCCCACACTCCAAAGACATACAGGTTGGCAGGTTAATTGGCTTGGTATAAATGTGAATTGTCCCTAGTGTGTGCAGGATAGTGTTAATGTGCGGGGATCGCTAGTCAGAACGGACACGATGGGCTGAAAGCCCTGTTTCCGCACTGTATGCCTAAATTAAAGTAAACTAAACTAAAGGTGCATAAGCTCACTAAGAATAAGAAGTCAATAACATGATTGTAGAGAGTTAGGGGGACAAAGAGATTTTAGAATGAAGATGTTTTATATCAGTTCACCTGTACTCAGGGCGTCCAATGATTTTTTTAAATAATTTCTGCTGCCTTCACTTTGGGATGTCATTGGTAATGGTATTCAGTGAATAATAGTGTGGAGCAAGGAAGATAGATCTCTGAACTCACATGCATACAGAGTGTGCAGCTTACTTACCCCAGATACGCTTCATTTGTTTCCATCTGCAAAGATTTCACAAGGCACTCAGAGCAGTAAGCAAACTAGTACAAAATGCATTTGATCATGGTTTCTTTTAATTAATTAAAATAAAAGAGATTTCAAGGGTGTTATCTGGCTGGCAATGATAAGGGAAAAGAATGCACAAGGACTGTAGGAAACTGTCCTGTTTTGTCGTCACTGGCCTTGTGCTGGAAGATTGATATCACAGTTTTAAGGCTCTTACAAATTACTATTTGACAAGGACAGATTTACTTCTGAGTGACCACAATTTATTTACAAGTTTAGTTTCAATTTTTAATACGGGTTTACTGGTATATTTTGTGTCTAATGCAATATATGAAGGGGTAGTGACACTTCAAAGCTTCAGGGGGTTCCGGAATATTTTCAATTCAAAGTTTCAGATGAAAATTTTCACTTTGTATAAATATAAAGAATATTTAAAAATGTGTTTTTCTGCATAGTGTAAATAAAGAATTAAAAAGTGAAGAGCAAAATACAAAGATCATTTAATTTTCAAGATTACAACTTGAAAGATTTCAACTTGTTTCTACTTATTGAAAGGTTTTATTCATTAAAGAGCAGCCTGCAGGTATGGGATTCTTAACAATGTCATAAAAGATCAGTTAAACTGGAACTAAATCAAACCAGGCTTATAACAACCATTCAATTATGGATCTTTATAAAAGACAAGCAGATTTTACACTTGCATATTTGTGGTTTTTCACCCATCTGAAGTTTTTTTTCCCCTGTGCATGTCAAATTTGATTTGTATACAATGGGCCCTCCATGCTCCTCTCCCCCAGCTTAGCATCCCCACCCAGCTCCTTAAAGAAATATTTGGAGATCATGACTTCAAACCCAGCATACCGTCTTGGCTTGTCAGGAGGAAGTGATCCCTACGTTTCTGTATACCCTGAGACTTGGGCTACACACCATAGGCACCACATCCACCATATGCACCCCAAAGCACTATAGTTACCACCAACAGGGTCTCTGCAAGATCCTCCAAATCCACTCGAACAGCAAACAAAACAATATTTGCATCTTTTCCCAGGTCAACACCCCGAGCATTGAAGCCAAAATTATATTCTGTTATATTTTATTCAGCAGGCCTGGCAAAGATACCAGATACAAACAGTTTATCCGAAGGTCTGTGAGAAAAGTGGAAAGGTTTCAAGGATAGTCTCAGAGCCTCCCCAGGAAAAAACATAATGTCCCCACCAACTCATGTGAACCAACGTCATCGAAGACCCACACCACCCTGTCTCTCATTTCGCTGATACCATCAGCAAAGAGCTTGTAAAATGTAACCACCATATTCACCAAGAGCCTTTTCCAAGCAACTATCAGGCTCTTGAACACCACCTGACACTAACCTCAGCAACAATTATCTTCTGTGGAACGTATCTTTGATTGCACTATGAACCTCAGTTTTTGCGCTACTATGGTTACCTGGTATTGCAGTTATTAATTTATTGTATTTTTAATTACTATATATATTTATCTGTATGTCATTCCATTTATAGGCCTGTTTAGCTGCAGCAAGTAAGAGTTTCATTATTTTGTTATTGGTATATATGACAATTAATCACACTTGACGCTCCAGAACCCCTGGTCCAAAGTAGAGAATGAGCACTTGGGTGCTATTAGAAACAGAACACAGATGCCTTGTGTGAATACCTCGCAAACTAGCCACATGCCAGCCCTGTCAAACATCTCCTGCTCAACATTTGACAGTTTCTAGGTGCTCTATTGGCTTCATCTGGTAACTTAGAACCCAAAGACTTGAGTTTTGGCAAACCACGCTTATCCCAGACAAATTGGCTTTGAAGTAAGATCATAATATCATACGAGATGAGAGTAGAATTAGAACATTCAGCCCATCAAGTCTGCTCTGCCATTCAATCATGGCTGATCTACAGTATCTCTCCTGGACATTTGATGGCGCTGTTACTAGCTGTCTCCGCCCACGGTCTGGTTGTCTTTTTTATTGTTTGTTATGTTTAGAGTGTGTTTTTTTAGTTTATTTCAGTATTTTGTGTGGGAGGAAGCGGGTAGGGTATGGGGGAAACCGTCCTTCAGTCGCTTCCTGGCGAGGATGCGGCTATTATCCGAGTCGTGTCCTCGCCCCCCCCTCCCCCCCCCCCCCCCCCCCCCCGGCCTACCAACTGGATTGCCGCGGCCTTTCCTACCGGGACAGGACCAGAGCTTCAGCAGCTGCGGTGTTGCGCTCGATACATCGCGGAGCGGGCAAGGCCTTACCTGGGATCGCCGCTTGGAGCTCCGGAGTGTTGGGCCGCTGCTCCAACATTGCGGAGCTGTGGGTACGGAGCTCCCAACTCTGTGGCGTTGACTTTAACATCGCGGAGTCCTGGGACCCTTAGCCGGGGGTCGCCAGCATGAATCTCCGCCCAGCGCGGCCTGTGGAAGGTGGCCGATTCAGAGGTCCAGGCTGCTGAGGATGTTCTCCCATTCGACGTCGGGGTTCCATCGTTCCCGGCGAGAGCGGCTGAACATCGGGCCGCCTGTAGCGGCGACTACGTGGTGCTCGGGAGCCCCCGACCACGGGTTAACATTGCAGAACATCAGTGAAGATGTTGACTGGACTTTGGTTCCTTCCCTCACAGTGGGGAACTTTGGTGCCGCTGTGGGGATGTTTGTGTTGTGGACTACTGTGTTCTGTGTTTTTGGGGGGTTTTTTATTTTATTTTTTATATGACTGTAAGGGAAAGATAATTTTGTTGTCTCTTAATTGAAGACAATGACAATAAATTAAATCAAATCAAAATCAACTCAAATCAAAAATCCTAACCCCATTCTCCTGCCTTCTCGCCATAACCCCTGACACCTGTACTAATCAAGAATCTATACTATATCTGCCTAAAAATATCTACTGACTTGGCCTCCACAGTCTTCTGTGACAAAGAATTCCACAGATTCACCACCCTCTGACTAAAGAAATTCCTCCTCATTTCCTTCCTAAAAGACTGTCCAATTCTGAGGCTATGACCTCTAGTCCTAGACTCTCCCACTGGTGGGAACATCATCTCCACATCTAATCTATCCAAGCCTTTCACAATTTTGTATGTTTCAATGAGGTCCCCCCCCCCCCCCATTCTTCAAAACTCAAGCGAATATAGTTCCAGTGCTGTCAAACACTCTTCTATATTAACCTGCTAATTCCTGGGATCATTCTTGTAAACCTCCTCTGGACCCTCTCCAGAGCCAGCACACCCTTCCTCAGATATGGTGCGCAAAATTGCTCACAATATTCCAAATGCGGCCTGTCCAGTGCTTTATAGAGCCTCAGCATTACTTCCCTGTTTTTGTTTATAATGCCTATATAAGCCCTCTCGAATGATGTTTGGATTCATCATTTGAAAACATGCTTTGTTCTTTTAAACGTTCTGCTCAGTTGTGCATGTAAACCCAACTTGATGAATCTAACCTGACCTTGGACAAAACCATATGTTTGACCCAACCAAATCCAACCCAGAGATATTTGCAGAATATGATATTAACACCACATCAAAATTGTCTCGCTCTGAAAATGGGTCTCCCAGAACAGGTGAAATACTCTTCTGCCCTCCATAATGTGGCACTGAGGCAAACCTGAAGCTAAAGATAAGGAAAGTATTTCTTGATACTGGTGATATTCCTCAGTCACATCCGTGCTGAGTATCACATCTGCTGCTGACAGGGTCAAACGTGCGATCAATAAACAAAGGAACCCATCCTAGACCAAATCCCTAATCCAAGTCTCCAGCTAACACAACTACCACCTACTCCCTTGTTTAAGAAAGGCAGGAGAGAGAAAACAGGGAATTATAGACCAGTTTTAGCCTGACATTGGTGGTGGGGAAGATGCTGGAGTAAATTATAATAGATGAAATAGCGGCACATTTGGATAGCAGTAACAGGATCGGTCTGAGTCAGCATGGATGTACGAAGGGGAAATCATGCTTCACTAATCTTCTGGAATTTTTTGAGGATGTAACTAGGAAAATGGGCAAGGGAGAGCCAGTGGATGTCGTGTACCTGGACTTTCAGAAAGCATTTGATAAGGTCCCACATAGGAGATTAGTGGGCAAAATTAGGGCACATGGTATTGGCGGTAGAGTGCTGACATGGATAGAAAATTGGTTGGCAGATGGGAAACAAAGAGTAGGGATTAACGGGTCCCTTTCAGAATGGCAGGCAGTGACTAGTGGGGTACCGCAAGGCTCGGTGCTGGGACCGCAGCTGTTTACAATGTACATCAATGATTTAGATGAAGGGATTACAAGTAACATTAGCAAATTTGTAGATGACACAAAGCTGGGTGGCAGTGTGAACTGTGAGGAGGATGCTATGAGAATGCAGGGTGACAAGGACTGGTTGGGTGAGTGGGCAGATGCATGGCAGATGGAGTTTAATGTGGATAAATGTGAGGTTATCCACTTTGGTAGCAAAAACAGGAAGGCAGATTACTATCTAAATGGTGTCAAGTTGGGGCAAGGGGAAGTACAACGGGATCTGGGGGACCTTGTTCATCAGTCAATGAAAGTAAGCATGCAGGTACAGCAGGCAGTGAAGAAAGCAAATGGCATGTTGACCTTTATAACAAGAGGAGTTGAGTATAGGAGCAAAGAGGTCCTTCTGCAGTTGTATAGGAGCCCTAGTGAGACCGCACCTGGAGTATTGTGTGCAGTTTTGGTCCCCTAATTTGAGGAATGACATTCTTGCTATTGAGGGGGTGCAGCATACGTTTACATGGTTAATTCCCGGGATGGCGGGACTGCCATATGCTGAGAGAATGGAGAGGCTGGGCTTGTATACTCTGGGGTTTAGAAGGATGAGAGGGTATCTTATTGAAACATATAAGATTACTCAACTAAGTGGGAACTGTTGATTCCCAGCATCACACAGGAGGGCTGGTCCCCCAACGCAATATTCTACCTCTCCACCAATTCCAATATTGTTGGCCAGTGGGGGGGGGGGGGGGGGGGACTTTCAGGAGCACTAGTATGGGTGTTGTGGGCTGAAGGGATTGGTTTCCAGAGGGCTAGTAGGGACATTGTGGGCCGAATGGATTCTTGGGCTGGCAGCTCAGTCACTCAAGCCTGTTGTGCTGACAGCTCAGTCACTCACGGCTGGTGGGCTGAGAGTTGACTCATGGCTATTCCTTGAAATTCCATTTCAAGCAGGGTGCAAGGCCACCAAATTCAAGTGCAGTTTCATACCATTTTAAGCAGGGTGCAAGCAGGGTGCACTAAAGACAGCGAGCCGTGACCTCTCCCTCCTCCATCTTGCAGAGATTGAGCCACGGCCACACTTCTGGGTTTTATAGTCCCTCCCCCCCCTCCCACCAGAAGGTCGGTGGCCTTCATGACGTGATTGACAGGAGAGAGAATCTCAACATTTTTTAAACACAAATAACTCTTTTACTTTTCATCGATGGAAATATCCTCGGCACCTGATGAGCGGAGGGGCATTCTGAGTAAGATGGCCAAAAATCACAGCCGTACGTGGTAGCCTTTTTTTCTAAAACCAATATAAAGTGCAATATTAGTCTTTTAATTATATAGAACTTTAAGGCAACTTTAATTGGGCAAGGCAACTTTAATTGGGCAAGGCAACTTTAATTAGGCAAGGCAACTTTAATTAGGCAACACAGCTTTAGCATTTCCAAACCAAAGGCAACACAGCTTTAGGATTCCCAAAAGCAAAGGCAACACAGCTTTAGCATTTCCAAACTATATTTTCAAACCACATTAAGGGCACTGACAGGTCAGTAAAACCACTCACTGTTTAGTAGACATGTGTTCAGTGTTATTCATAGCTCAGACTGAGAGACATGACCCTCTCCCTCCCCCATCTTGCAGAGACTGGCTGAGACACTCAACACGTCCGAGTTTTATAGTCCCTCCGGAAGGGGCGTGGCCTTCAGGAGAGAGAATCTCAACATTTCTTAAACATTAATAACTCTTTTATTTTTCATCGATGGGAAACATACTCTTGTCCTGCACAGCACAGGGGGACACTGAGTAAGATGGCCAAAAATCACAGCTGTAAGTGGCAGCGTTTTTTTCTAAAATCAATATACAGAACACCAGGAAGTGGTCAAGATCAGACTTTTAGTAATATAGATTAAGGACACGCTAGAGGCAAGAAACATGTTCCCGATGTTGGGGGAGTCCAGAACCAGGGGCCACAGTTTAAGAATAAGGGGTAAGCCATTTAGAACGGAGACGAGAAAACACTTTTTCTCACCGACAGTTGCGAGTCTGTGGAATTCTCTGCCTCAGAGGGTGGTGGAGGCCAGTTCTCTGGATACTTTCAAGAGAGAGCTAGATAGGGCTCTTAAAGATAGCAGAGTCAGGGGATAGGGGGAGAAGGCAGGAACGGGGTGGTGATTGGAGATGATCAGCCATGATCACGTTGAATAGCTGTGCTGGCTCGAAGGGCCGATTGGCCTACTCCTGCACCTATTGTCTATTTTCTATTGTCTATTATCTACCAACACCAATTTAAATTAACATAGATAAAGTACTAAGCACAGAATATCAAACCAACCCCAAATGTTTTAGCTGAACATAAGCCCGACCCAACCCAATTCAACACCTACTGTATATCTCGGTCCTGTTGGGATCAGGTACATGAATATTTATAAAGAAAGTTTGCAATTTCAATGTTTATTCAATGTTCAACTTCTCATTGATTTTCAACATTTGCAAATTGTGACTGATTGTGACTGTTTCTTCACAGAAACATTACACTAGTTCAATCTTGCTGAAACCCTGCAGGACGCTTAAGTACCATTACCTTTTATTTTTTTTAATGGAAACAGGTATGATCCAGACAACAGCCTCATCACAAAAGGATTAACTTTTCACCTACCCATCCATAGCTATTAGCAATATGTGGAAGCAATATCTCTCATTAATTTAATGTTGTGTTGGCTTTATACAAGCTTATTTATTTTCCATGTCTAAAACCTGCCCTTACCGTTGAATGTGCATAGTTTGATTTAAAAGGTGCATTTAACATAAATTAGAGAAAATGGAATTAACAGATAAACTAATATAAGTTGGTTATGTTATAATTCTTTAAATTTGCGAAGCCATTCCTCATTGTATATCTGCTGTCAATCCCGTGACACTATTATGCAGCGGTGATAACATCACAATGGCCTTTCACAGTCTTCAAACAATGGCACTGAAGCTCAACTTTCACCTCCCATTAGTTTCGCTCTATTTATTGCAATGATGTTGTAAATATGCTGGTGCATATACAATGACCCATTCCTTACAGGGTAAGGCAGAAATAAATGCAGTAAAAGTTTGTAGATTTAAAATTTACTCAGCACAGATATTGAACTGGAATAAAGCAAATGACAGCCAGCACCGTCATTCAATATGATCATGGCTGATCATCCAAAATCAGTACTCGGTCCTGCTTTCTCCCTACATCCCTTGATTCCGTTAGCCCTAAGAGCCATATCTAGCTCTCTCTGTCGGTGCATGTGACAATTAAACACTCTTGACTCTTGGCAGAGGACAATTAGTAATGTTCATTATTCTAGGTGCAAATCACTGTTGTTGGTCTGGAGCAATAAAGTAGGCAGAGTTCATTTGGATGGGCAAATTAAATGGGGAATTTGCCTCCACTGCTTTTTGTGGCAAAGAATTCCACAGATTCACAACTCTCTGGGTGAAAAAGTTTTTCCTCATCTCAGTCCTAAATGGTCTACCCCTTATTCTTACACTGTGACCACTGGTTCTGGACTCTGCGAACATCGGGAACATTTTTCCTGCATCGAGCCTGTCCAATCCCTTAAGAATTGTATGTATCTATAAGATCCCCTCTCATCCTTCTAAATCCCAGATGTATATGAGCAAATGTGCAAGGTGTATTGTATGGATTTAGGTATGCAGTGGATGCATGCAAGTGTATGTGAATCTGCATCAGCCTGAGAGTATGAATACAAGCATTATTGTGTGCTTGAATGTGTAAGGATATTCACTGAATACCATTACCGATGTACAAAGAACATGCTGCCAGATGCAGATACTAAAACGAGATGCAGCTGCTAAAACAATATATTATATTATCTAAAAGTAAGATCTTGACTGCTTTTGACACACTGCGATTTGATCTGAGAGAACATCGCCGCTTACGGGCGTCATTTTTGGCCACCTCGCTCAGAGTCCCCCTCTGCCGGACTGGACCAGAGGATTTTTCCCATCGATGAAAAATCAGAGAGATATTAATGTTTTTTTTTAATTTGCCATTCTCTCTGCTGCCCCTGCTGGTGGGAGGGGGAGGGACTATAAAACCCGGAAGTGGTTTGCCTCATTCAGTATCTGCAAGATGGAGGAAGCCAGAGGGTCATGTCTCTCTGAGCTCTAAATAACACTGAACACATGTCTACTCAACTGTGAGTGCCCTTAATGTGGGTTGAAAATGAAAATATGGTTGGTTTCAAGTAAAAAGACACTGCCTGCAAATAGTTGTTTGGGGGTTTTGGGTTGAAGTAAAAAGGCACTGCCTGCAAATGGTTGTCTGGGGGGGTTTGGGTTGAAGTAAAAAGGCACTGCCTGCAAAAGGTTGTTTTTATGGTGGTTTCACCCTGTTTGAAATAGTATGAAACTGCATTTTAATGTGGTGGCCTTGCACCCTGCTTGAAATGGTATGAAACTGCACTTGAATCCGGTGGCCTTGCACCCTGCTTGAAGTGGTAGGAAACTGAACCTGAATTTTGTGGCCTTGCACCCTGCTTGAAGTGGTATGAAACTGCACTTGAATTTTGTGGCCTTGCACCCTGCTCGAAGAGGTAAGAAACTACACATGAATTTGGTGGCCTTGCTCCCTGCCTGAAATGGAATTTTAAGGAATAGCTGTGAGTCAACTGCCAGCCCACCAGCCGTGAGTGTACTGCCAGCACATCAGGCTTGAGGGACTGAGCTGCCATTTGCCAAAAAGAATCTATTTGGCTCACAATGTCCTTACCAGCCCTCTGGAGACCAGTAGTCTCTGCAGCCAACAACACCCATACCAGCGCTCCAGAAACACCCCCCCCCCCCCCCCCCCACTTAGTCTAGTTTAAAATATATTTGGAAATGTACATGGATAACCATATAACCATATAACAATTACAGCACGGAAACAGGCCATCTCGGCCCTTCAAGTCCGTGCCGAACAACTTTTTTCCCTTAGTCCCACCTGCCTGCACTCATACCATAACCCTCCATACCCTTCTCATCCATATGCCTATCCAATTTATTTTTAAATGATACCAACGAACCTGCCGCCACCACTTCCACTGGAAGCTCATTCTACACCGCTACCACTCTCTGAGTAAAGAAGTTCCCCCTCATGTTACCCCTAAACCTCTGTCCCTTAATTCTAAAGTCATGTCCTCTTGTTTGAATCTTCCCTATTCTCAAAGGGAAAAGCTTGTCCACATTAACTCTGTCTATCCCTCTCATCATTTTAAAGACCTCTATCAAGTCCCCCCTTAACCTTCTGCGCTCCAGAGAATAAAGACCTAACTTATTCAACCTATCCCTGTAACTTAGCTGTTGAAACCCAGGCAACATTCTAGTAAATCTCCTCTGTACCCTCTCTATTTTGTTGACATCCTTCCTATAATTGGGCGACCAAAATTGTACACCATACTCCAGATGTGGTCTCACCAACGCCTTGTACAATTTTAACATTACATCCCAGCTTCTATACTCAATGCTCTGATTTATAAAGGCTAGCATACCAAAAGCTTTCTTTACCACCCTATCTATATGAGATTCTACCTTCAAGGAACTATGCACGGTTATTCCCAGATCCCTCTGTTCAATTGTATTCTTCAATTCCCTACCGTTTACCATATACGTCCTATTTTGATTTGTCCTGCCAAGGTGTAGCACCTCACATTTATCTGCATTAAACTCCATCTGCCATCTTTCAGCCCATTTTTCCAACTGGCCTAAATCACTCTGTAGACTTTGGAAATCCTCTTCATTATCCACAACACCCCCTATCTTGGTATCATCTGCATACTTACTAATCCAATTTACCACCCCTACATCCAGATCATTGATGTACATGACAAACAACAAAGGACCCAACACAGATCCCTGAGGCACCCCACTAGTCACCTGCCTCCAACCCGACAAACAGCCATCCACCATTACCCTCTGGCTTCTCCCATTCAACCACTGTTGAATCCATCTTGCTATTCCTGCATTTATACCCAACAGTTGTACCTTCTTAACCAACCTTCCATGAGGAACCTTGTCAAAGGCCTTACTGAAGTCCATATAGACAACATCCACTGCTTTACCCTCGTCAATTTCCCTAGTAACCTCTTCAAAAAATTCAAGAAGATTAGTCAAACATGACCTTCCAGGCATAAATCCATGTTGACTGTCCCTAATTAGACCCTCTTTATCCAGATACTTATATATATTATCTCTAAGTAGCTTTTCCATTAATTTGCCCACCACTGAAGTCAAACTAACCGGTCTATAATTGCTAGGTTTACTTTTAGAACCCTTTTTAAACAATGGAACAACATGCGCAGTACGCCAATCCTCGGGGACTATTCCAGTTTCTAATGACATTTGAAATATTTCTGTCATAGTCCCGGCTATTTCTACACTAACTTCCCTCAATGTCCTAGGGAATATCCTGTCAGGACCTGGAGACTTATCCACTTTTATATTTTTCAAAAGTGCCAGTACTTCTTTTACTTTGAAACACATAGTATCCATAGCTACTCTACTAGTTTCCCTTAACTCACATAATTCAATATCCTTCTCCTTGGTGAATACCGAAGAAAAGAAATTGTTCAATATCTCCCCCATCTCTTTTGGCTCTGCAGATAGCTGTCCACTCGGTCTCTCCAATGGACCAATTTTATCCCTTGTTATCCTTTTGCTATTAACATAGCTGTAGAAACCCTTTGGATTTACTTTCACCTTACTTGCCAAAGCAACCTCATATCTTCTTTTAGCTTTTCTAATTTCTTTCTTTAGATTCTTTTTACATTCCTTATACTCCTCAAGCACCTCATTTACTTCATGCTGCCTATAATTATTGTAGATCTCCCTCTTTTTCCGAACAAGATGTCCAATTTCCCTTGAAAACCAGGGCTCTTTCCAATTTTTACTGGTTCCTTTCAACCGAACAGAAACATAAAGATTTTGTACTCTTAAAATTTCCCCTTTAAATGTCCTCCATTTCTCCTCTACATCTTTCCCATAAAACAAAATGTCCCAGTTCACTCCTTTTAAATCATCTCGCATCTCGTTAAAGTTAGCCTTTCTCCAATCAAAAATCTCAACCCTAGGCCCAGTTCTGTCCTTCTCCATAATTATATTGAAACTAATGGTATTGTGATCACTGGACCCGAAGTGCTCCCCTACGCATACCTCCGCCACCTGTCCCGTCTCATTTCCTAACAGGAGGTCCAGCACTGCCCCTCCTCTAGTAGGCACCTCTATGTATTGCTGCAAAAAACTATCCTGCACACATTTTACAAACTCCAAACCATCCAGCCCATTTACAGAATGTGTTTCCCAGTCTATGTGTGGAAAGTTGAAATCTCCCACAATCACTACCTTGTGCTTACTACTAATATCTGCTATCTCTTTACATATTTGCTCTTCCAATTCTCGTTCCCCATTTGGCGGTCTATAATATACCCCTATAAGTGTTGCTACACCTTTCCCACTTCTAAGTTCCACCCAAATAGCCTCCCTAGATGAGCCCTCCAATCTATCCTGCCAAAGCACTGCTGTAATATCTTCCCTGACTAGCAATGCAACACCTCCACCTCTTGCCCCTCCAATTCTATCACACCTGAAGCAACGAAATCCTGGAATATTTAGTTTCCAATCACAGCCCTCCTGCAACCATGTTTCACTGATCGCCATAACATCATACTTCCAGGTGTCTATCCAGACTCTAAGCTCATCCACCTTTCTTACATTGCTCCTAGCATTAAAATATGCACATTTAAGAAACCCCCCATCTCTTATTCTCTGTTTAATTCCTTTTTTTTCTTTCTCCTCTTGTGTCCGAGTGCTTCCCTTTTCTGCTTCCTGCCTCCCATTCTGTCTACTAGCTTTTGCTATTTGCATCCCTCGCCCCAACCATTCTAGTTGCAGGATAGAGAAGGTTTAGAGGGATATAGGCCAAACATAGTCAGCTGGGACTGGCCTAGATGGGGCATCTTGCTCGGCCTAGTCAAGGTGAGCAGAAGATTCCATGCTGCACGACACCTGTTTCCGTGTTGTGAGACTCCATGATTCTATGACTCTCTCTTCCTGACTTTACTAATAACTGAATCCATTGCTCGCTTCCTCTGCATTTTGAAATTACAACTTTTAGCATATATGTAGACTACCTATTGTTAATTGGCCACTAAGCTACCCAGCATTGCCGAGTGCAGTGGTTCTTAACCTTTTTGGCACCAGTACGCACATACGCAAACTGAATACTATATTTGGTATGTACCTTTGTGAGGTTCCTAAACATGGGCTCCACAAATTGATATGTTATTTGTGTCCCTTTCATGACCCCCGGCAAAGCCCCAAGCGACCCCCTTGGGGGGTCACGACCCCCAGGTTAAGAACCACTGCCCTAGTGCTAAGTGCCGTTGCAAGGTTTCATTTAAGGCAGATCCGAAGTTCGTACAATAAATGTGCCTTCAAGTGCAAACTGATTCATGGACCAGATTTTATTTAATGAAACACAATGCGCTTGGTGTTATTATAACATTTGGGCCTTGAAATTATAAAACATTAATCTCAAATTAGTATTTTGACGAATAACTCCAGGACTGAAATTGAAAACAAGTAAAATAGCAAATGTTCTGTGCGGAGCTTGTACTTTCTACCTTGACCTGCGTGCATTTTCCCCAGGTGCTCTGGTTTCTTCCCACACTCCAAAGACGTACAGGTTTGTAGGTTAATTGGCTTTGGTAAAATTGTAAATTGTCCCTGGTGTGTGTAGGATCGTATAAGTGTGGGGGGGATCTCTGGTTGGCGCAACAAAGGGCCTGTTTCCACGCTATATCTGTAAACTAAACTACACTAAACTAAGTGCTGAATATCTGAAACAAAAACAAAAATGTTGACGATCTCAGCCAGTCAAACAGCATCAGTGGTAAGATAAAACAGTTAATGTTTCAGGTTATGCTCCATTATTTCTGGTTTCTCATTGCTTAGATACTACTGGAACAAGTTCTTCCGGCATTTCTGTTTTTGTACCAGGAAATAATTTTTTTGATTTTTTTTGGGTAAATTGCATTAATTGAAATTTGAAAAGATTACGTATCAAACTTACAAGTAAACTTCTAATTCTTACTTCAACATAATAAAATATTTTGTCTGCTTGAATACTTAAATGAAAGGATTTGATTATAGTTTAATTTCCATTTGAATTTGTATGTTTATGCACATACTTGTTATTTATTACAGAGCTATTAGTTTCATTAAGAAGAGCATATGTCTTTTTAGATACCGATTGATTTAATATAATCAACTAGATTTGGGTGTTTTACTCAATTTCAAAATGTTTTAAATGTTCTTTATTGTGTTGGTTTTTTGAAGAGTAATTTTCAACTCTTACTCCCAAGATGGCACCGTGTGTGGCAGCCCCGCCAGCAGCTTGTGTGTTTCTTTCCACTTTTTGTTATTTTTAGTGTGTCCTAATGTATGTATTAGTGTCTCTCGGTGTGACTTATGCCGGGGGTGCTGGCGGGGGAATGGGGGAAACCGTTTCCAGTTATCTACCTCAGCCAAGATGGGACTTTTCTCCATGTCGCATTGTCGCCCCCCTTGCGGCCTATCAACTGGATTGGTGCAGCCTTTCTGACCGGAGACCGCCCAGAGCCTCGAGCTTCAACAGCAGGTGCAGCGTGGACTTCAACACCGCGGAGCTCCAGTGTTTGAGTTCCGACCGCGGGAGCCTGCTCTAACATTGTGGAGCTTTGGCTGCGGAGCTTCTAGCCGCGGGCGCGGCATGGACTTTACCATCGTGGGGCTACCTGCGACCTTCGCCGGAGATCGTCTGGAGAGGTTTCCCGACCGCTGGGCCTGTGGACTTGGCATCTTGAAGCCACGGTCTCCGGTATGAAGCGGCCGATTTGGGAATTCCGAGCCGGGGGGTGTTCCGATCCGTCCCGACGTCGGAGTTTCCATCATCCCGGCGAGAGGGCCTATACATCGAGCCACCCATTGCGGCAACTGTGGAGGGTTCAGGGCCCTGACCATGGGTCCACAGAACGAGGACGACTGACTGAACATTTGTGCCTTCCATCACAACGGGAAGTGCTGGTCCCACTATGGTGGATGTTATGTTTTATGTTTAATTCCTGTTATGTATTGTGTTCTTTCTTGCTGGGAGAGGTCTGCTCATCCGCCCCACTTACCCTGGAGCAAAACTGCGCAATGCAGATTGCACCACTCAACCTCGGTTGGAGTGAAAGCCACTTAATGTAATGTAATTTTCAACTTCAGTACTTGGGCAGTTTTGTGGCAAAGAGTTCATGGAAGAAATTGTCCTATTTTCATCCCATAGGTGCAACCCCAGTTTACTGTAAAGGATGACAATCTGCTTTTCGATGTTAACTCAGGAAGAGAGTGTGTGCAGGAATCTTAATCTCCCAACTGCCTCCTATTCTCTCCCAATTAACACTGTTCTCCCGATTGCCCCCACCCCCCCTGACAGGGCCTACAGGAGGTTGGGGGGGAGGTCCCGATGTTACACTTCACATCCATCCATAATTACATTTTATAAATATTATTTGTTTATTATTTGGCTGATGTAATTCTGCACAACCCCTCACACTTCTTTGTGCAGAGTCCCAGAATTACTATAATACACAGACCTGAAACTCTCTAACTTCGCAAAACAGAAGGTCCTAGAATTACTCAGTGACGTATGGCACAGTGACACAGCGGTAGAGTTGCTGCCTTACAGCACCAGAGACCCGTGTTCAATCCTGACTACGGGTGCTATCTTTACACAGTTTGTATGTTCTCCCCGTAACCTGCGTGAGTTTTCTCCGGGAATCTCTGGTTTCCTCCCGTACTCCAAAGACATACTGGTTTGTAGGCTAATTGGCTTGGCATAACTGTAAATTGTCCCCTAGTTTGTGTAGGATAACATTAATATGCAGGGATAGCTGGTTGGCACAGACTCGGTGGGCCGAAGGGCATATTTCCGCGCTGTATCTCTAAACTAAACTAAGATCATTCAGCTTTCGTGGAGGTTGGAAACAAAGCTAACATATCTTTCATCAGAACTAAGAACAATTAAAACGGAAGCATGCTTTGAATTGCAGAGAAGTGGGAGAGGCAGAGAAAATTAGGGGCATATCTGTACGAGTGGCAACTAAAAGAAAGTGACTGACTCAGATGCTATTGGTAGGATTAAGTAGTGGGAGATGAATGAGAACAGAGTAGAGAAATAGAAAATGATGTTGGAACTGCAAAACAGGCAGCTTCTATGGAGAGAGAAGAATTGTGTTAACTCTGCACCTTGATGACTTTTCATCAGAACAAACCAGTTCCGACACAGCTGAAAAAGCTGGTGATTTGAATCAGTTGAATTTACTTTTGAGTTAAGGCAACCTTACACCTAGGCAGAGATGCGATGCTGTTCCTTGAACTTACCTTGGGCTCCGTTGGATCAATATAGGTGACCAAAGCTGGATTGGTGAAGCTGGGAGGGGAACAGATAATTTGTGGTGGGGAACTGGCAGCACTGGGGGTCTCCACATGGACCAGATGACTACTCTATATACTCTAACTTACAAAAAACTGCAAGAGCTGCATCTTTTCCAACTGGCATTAAGACAATGCACCCAATTGTTTCCTTAAATGTATAGCTTTCCATGCTGAGGTGTTGAACTGTTTAAACATGAAAGCATGAAATTGGGGGCAAGTGTTCACCTGACCCCTCAAGTGGGTCCCACCATTCAATATGATCATGGCTGATCTATGCTGACCATAACTACTCTTTTGTGCCAGTTCCCGGCTATCCTTATTTCCATGGTCTTTCAAACATGTATCTTAAATACTTCTAATGATCTGGCCTTCACAGACTCCAGGGTAGAGAATTCCCCTCTGCAAAAATACATTTCTACACTCCTTTCTTTAAAGAACTGGCCCTTTATCTAATAATTGTGTCCCCTCACTTGTGACCCCACCTTTAGACTACAGAGTTTCAGTACGGAAACAGGCCCTTCAGCCCACCATGTCCAGGCCAACCATCAATCACCCCACACACTAACACGATCCTACACATTAGGGACAATTTACAGTTTTACCAAAGCAAATTAACCTTCAAACCTGCATGTCTTTGGAGTGTGGGAGGAAACCGGAACACCCGGTGAAAACCCATGCAATCACAGGGAGAACACATTAACACCATACAGACAGCAACCATAGTCAGGATCAAGTCCTGGTCTCTGCCGCTGTAAGGCTGTAAGGCAGCACCTCTACTACTGTGCCACTGTGCCGTCTGAAAACTGAAAACTTCTTTGTTGGAAGTTTCTGTTGGTCACCGTTCCTCAGTACAATCATCAACATTTCCAGTGACACACTCGAAGAAAGTGAAGGAGGAGATAGCCTGATTTTTTTTAATCATAATTTAAAATCTTAAAGGAAGCATTATAAATGTGAGAATGCAGAACTAAAAATCAGCACATTGAAAACTAGACCATTAACAACTAGTAATAGAGAGATGAATAGTGGGAAAGTTGCATTTCTAATCTACATTGATGTCAACATCAATTTAATCTGGGCTTCATTGCATGTGATTACAAGGTGCAGTAAAGCCAAACTCATCTCACCCTCTCTGAACTTGGCACTGGATTGAATACAATTCCAATCCTTGCTTGCAGTATTTGTCACAAATGTTGTTTATTTCCTTTTTAGAGTATCTCCCTTTTCCTTGGTAAGTTTCGGTGTATTTTCCTATATATCGTTTAACAATCAAGTGAACATTCAAAGAAACATGGCAGGCTTCTGGATTTGTCCCAAGTTGTGTGTTTCAAAATGGGAGCAGGATTCCTGGCTCTCAAAAACTTGCAGAAATGAGATGTACCTTTTCAGAATTAAAACAAACTGTTCAAATTGAACAAGTCTGTTAACTTCCAAAATATGGCACTGACTCTGTAAGGAATGTACATTGTCGAAACTGCTCAAGCTTAAATGGTAGATAACCTGAGCCATGGAAAGAATCCATTTTATGTTTTAGATTTGCCCTAATTTGATTTAATTTGCAGCTTGCTCATCTTAGTTTTTCTTTTGCATATTTTTTTTTAAATCTTACTAAAACTGGATTGCTGCAGAAATATGAAACACAAACTTTCTATGTACTAAAATGATTGGAGTCAGAATCTGTCAGTATTTATTCCATTCACTGTTAATAAATATCACGAGAAAAAGCATTTATCTCTCTCTGAGCTCAGTGAAAAGTGAATGGCATTGATGAATATTAGTGTTCTAATGACAAAATCTTCATTTCCCAAATAATAAAGAAGAAAACAAATTGATCAAGTGCTCTTCTGCAGGATCATTACCATTTTCTTTACCCCATAATATATTATGCATGTGCACTATTTCCTGCAATGCTAAAATGGTGGCATAATTACTCTTCCTTTCAGTTTACTGTGCTTAATAAAAAGTATGATGTCATTATTTAAACACTACTGTCACTCTTTGATGCTATATGTTTTCACATAATTTGTTGCACGCCCTATCTCGGATTAAAAATTCTCTTTGCCTTTAGTTGCTCAGTCTTTTCAATACCAAAAAAATCAATATAAAAGTGGAGTGAATGAATTAGACTGACATTTTTGTAAAAAAGAAAAGCTGCCAACGGTTTATCCATGCTGATTTCTCATTTCTAACTTTTTGTACCTCAGAAACAAATGAAAAAGGATAAAATAATTCCCTATTTGTGATCTGCAAGATTTTTATATTTGTTTTTGGGTGCTGCATTATCTATTTTTTGCTGTTTTTTTTCTGTTCCTGTCAACCACTGCGTTTATCTCTCTATGGGTCTGGGGCTATCCTCATGGCAACTATTAAAAATATATATATTTGTTTGTAAAACTTGGTATGGGATTGGGAGTGCAGAGGAATATGGATCTGGAGGGTAGTGAGGGAATGTGTAAAATGATTGACACCATAAAAGTGGTAAACATTGTAAAAATTGTATTGGCTTCCACTTACTACATTACATTAAGTGCACTCTGCATATTTTGCTTCTTTACTTCTCTTCGGAATAGCAAACAGGTTAACGTCTTACAAAAGATGTTTACTGCTACTTGTCAATAGTGCAACAGAACTGTAATGTCTGTAAAAAGAAATCCATTTAGTGCTATTATTATATATATTTACATGCGGCATGTATTTCAGAGGGTGAGTTTAAATCTGTGTTCTGTGGACTTAATTACAGGTATGGGTTTGGACTCATTGATGCTGCCTTAATGGTACAGCAAGCTCTTCTCTGGACCCCTGTAAAACCTCAGTGGATGTGTTCAGAAGAATTGCCTCTCAAGCCTGTGATGTGAGTACCCTGATTTTTGTTTTTGAAATCAGCTTTGTAAAGTTCAAACGCTAAAATCAAAATGATCAATGCCTAGCCATTTTTATTATGGTAGATTTTACAAAATGTGCAACTACAAATGGCAATATGTATGGGGGCGGAACCTGTGAGAAAAGTATTTTGATTAAAGCCCTTTAGAGATGTGCAGTCTAATCAAAGTTGAAGTAATTCTACAGAAGTGGCTGATGAATGATTAATAATTAATCAATACCAGTGATGTGGCATTTTTGAAATGTAAATTTGATGCATAAAGCACTATTATCATCAATGGGAGCAGATGTGAATTACAGGGGGAGGGGAAGGAAAGAGAAAAAGAAGGAAGGTGGGCGAAAGTAATAAGTAAGCACGGTTACTCACTCAAAGAAGCACCTCAGCAAACACTTTGTGCTTGGTTTATTTACTGCTCTGTTGCCTAAGCTGCCTCTTGGTTGCAGGTTTGGAGGGACATCAAATAACAGAGGCAAATGCACATTGAGAGAAGGCAGATAAAATATCTCAACAAAAGGAAAATAGACTCCTTAAGGTTCTCTTGTGTCAATGATGTCTTGAGAAAGCTTTTTGGAGAACACCACTTGTTAGTTGCTCATTAAATCAGGTATTTTAAATTCTCTCCTAACCTCTACCAACTTAACTCTTTATTAATATATACATGCACATTATACCAATAAGCCACTCGGATATATTTGACCACTCAACTTTTGTATTATTAATTACATTTAAAGTTCTACACATTCAGTTGCATGGAATCATTAAATTCCAATTTTCCACATTTGGAGATTGCTTGCTTCTAGGCTGACGATAACTATTTTCCAGGTTAATATGCAGCACTCTGGAAATTCAGAAGTGCAGCAATACACCTTTACACATAGAACAAAGAATGGAGAATGGTACAACACAAGAAGAGACCCATCGGCCCAGTATATCTGTGCCGAACAAGATGCCAAGACCATCTCTTATCTTTACACTTTAGATGCTAGAGATACAGTGTGGAAACAGGCCCTTTGGCCCACTGAATCCACGCCGACCTGCGATCACCGCGTGCAATTTACAGACGCCAAATAATCTACAAACCTGTATGTCTTTGGAGTGTGGGATGAAACTGGAGCAGCCAGAGAAAACCCACAAGGTCACAGAGAGAATGTATAGATTCCATACAAGCAGCACACGTAGTCAGGATCAAACTCAGCACTCCAGCGCTGTAAGGCAGCAACTCTACTGCAGCAGCATTTTGCTGCCCTGAACAAGGACAAGATCAGAAACCCCTACCTACCTGTGCACAATCTATTATAACATAATCCATAAAATCCATAACCCATATCCCTCCATTCCCTGTATATCCATGTGCCTAGTCTTAAATTGGTGAACACATTGAGACCATGCCCCCTAGTTCTGGACTCCTTTGTGAGAGAAAACATCCTCTCCACAATTATTTTCTCTAGGCCGCAGGGATTTTTGTGCATTTCAGAAAGATTGCCTCTCACTCTTCTAAACTTCAGTCAGTAGTATGCCAATGTATTTAACCTTTCCTTGTAGGACAGGTTTTCCAAACCTGGAAACACCTAGTGAATATGTTCTGAACCTCTCCTATGAAATAAATATTTCCTTAAGCAGCTGGACCAATACTGTGTACTATATTCCTGTTGTGGTCCCATCAATGCCTTGTATAGTTACATTAAGATTTCCTGACTGTTATACTCTAACCTACTTAATATTCCATGAGATTTCCCCATAACCTGCTTCATTGGCATGCAAGCTCTCTGTGTTTTGTGTATTGGGACCTCCACAACCCTTTGTGTTGCAATTTTCTGTAACTTCTCACCATTTAAAAATTACTCTGCTCTTTTGTTGATTCTTGCAAAATGAACACATTTACCACATTATGCACTATCTGTCAGCTTATTTCCCACTCATGTGACCTGCTATTTTCTCTTTGAAAACTCTTTGTATCCTCCTTGCTACTTGCCTTCCCATCTATGTGTTCTGCAAATCTGGCTAACTTGCATTTGCTTCCTTTCTCCAAGTCATCTATATATGTGATAAACAGTTGTAGTCCCAGCACAGATCCCTGTATTCACAGATTCACAACCTGAAAATCTCTATTTAATGCTTCGTGCCTGTTAATCTTCTATCTATGCAAATATATTACCTCCAACAACATGCGGCCTTGGCTCAATATTTTGAAGATACTTTGTTTTTTATCTTCTGGTTTTCCTCTTTCTACTCAGGTCAAGACTCGCTCATAAAAATCTCATAGATATTTCAGACACAATTTCTCCATCAAGAAGCCACAATGACTCTGCCTGATTAGGTTATGATTTTCCAAATATACTGCTATTATTTGCTTAAAAATTGATTCTAATATTTTTCCAACACTGTACATTAGGCTAATCAATTGAATAAGGGAAATATATTGCTTGTACAAAGTACTGGAAAGAGATCGAGAAACCAGGACAACAACCATGCCCTGAAAGTCAGCAAGATGAAAGATTTGCTTGTTGACCTAAGGAAATGGTGGTATAGACTTTGGCCTCATGAATGGAGCTTCTGATGAGATGATCTACATCTTTAAGTATAGGTATCCATATCACCAACAACCAAAATGGATCCTTTCACATTGAAGTGGTAATCAAGATAGTACATTGGCGTATATACTTTCTTAGGCATCTGAGAAGATTTAGCATATCCACAAGGATTCTCTAAAACCTCTGCAGATGTGCTATAAAAGGGTATCCTGATGGGATGCATCTCAACCTGATATGGCAACTGCTCTGCTCCTGACCATCTGAACCTACAGAAAATGGTGAACCCTACCCAGTCCATCACAGGCTTGTTACTATCTTTCATTCAGCCTATTTTCATAGTGTGTTGCCATCAGTATAACCTTGCTATTCTATTTCCCCTCTTCTATCTTCATGGAACACATACAAGATGCGGGAAAAGATACAGGGAAAAGATACAGGGTGGCACACTGGCACAACGGTAAAGTTGCTGCCCTCACCGTGCCGAAGACCCGGGTTCGATCCTGATCTTGTGTGCTGTTGTATGGAGTTTACACATTCTCCTTGTGACCGTGGGGGGTTTTTCCAGGTGCCCTGGTTTCCCCCCATGTCCCAATGGCATGCAGGTTTCTAGATTAATTGGCTTCTGGAAATTGTCCCTCGTGTTTAGGATGGAACTAGTATAGGGGGGTGGTCAATGGCCGACATGGACTCGGTGGGCTGAAGGGCCTGTTTCCATGCTGTATCTCTAAACTAAACTAAGCTTGAAACTTCAGATATCCAGACTGAAGAAGGGCTTCTTCCCCACTGCCATCAAGCTCTTGAACCGATCACCGGAGATGGTGCCACATGTATCATAAATTCACTGGAGAATATCACATTACACATAGCACACGTTAATTATGCTTAACTTGATGATTGGTGCCACTTAAAGGTTTACAGAAGCTCTATGCATCAGCATGTCACATGTGCAGATAATCATGGCAGAATATTCAAGAGTATGTTTTTCATGATGTAAATCAATTAAAGAATGTGGAAAGATATTGCTCACTACCATAGCATTTCCAACATGGAAACAGAAACTATTGGAAATAAACAACAGGTCAGCTGGGAGCTGTGGGGAGATGGGACGTGTATAAGCAGGACAGCTTGCACCTTAACCAAAGTGGGATCAATATCCTTGATGGTACAATTGATGGATGTTTTTATGCATCCATGCCGGGAATGAGTAAGGTAAATGCACAGAATCTTTTATCCAGAGTTGAGGAATTAAGAACCAGAGGACATAGGTTTAAGGAGAGGGAAAGATTTAATAGGAACCTGAAGGGCAACTTTTTCACACCAAGGGTGGTGGGTATATGGAACGACCTACCATAGCATGTACTATCACAACATTTGGACAAGTACATGAACAGGAAAGGTCATAAGGACATCATGTGATAAGTGATAGGAGGAGAACTGGGCCATTTGGTCCATCGTCTACTCTGCCATTCAATCATGGCTGATCTATCTCTCCATCCTAACCCCATTCTCCTGCCTTTTCACTATAACCCCAGACACCTGTACTAATCAAGAATCTGTCCATCTCTGCCTTAAAAATGTCCATTGACTTGGCCTCCACAGCCTTCTGTGGCAAAGAATTCCACAGACTCACTGAATGAAGAAATTCCTCCTCATCTCCTTCCTAAAGGAATGTCATTTAATTCTGAGGCTATGACCTCTAGTCCTAGACTCTCCCACTAGTGGAATCATCCTCTCCACATCCACTCTATGCAAGCCTTTCACTATTCAGTACGTTTCAATGATGTCCCCCCCCCCCCCCCCCCCCCCCCCCCCCCCATTCTTCTAAACTCCAGCGAGTACTAGGCTCAGTGCCATCAAACGCTCATCATATGTTAACCTAAAGGTTTAGAACGATATGGGCCTAAGTCCAGGCAGGTAGGATAGTGTAGATAGGGCATCTTGGTCAGCGTGGGCAAGTTGGACCGAAGGGCCTGGTTCCATGCTGTGTGACTCTATGATTCTAACCACCTTCTTCCATTATTGGAGTGTTTAGGTGTCTTCTGAAACACTGGCATTCTGTGTTTTATCAGCTGCTGGGACTATCCAATCAAAATGGTTAACCCAAATGTAGCAATAACTCCTTTGACCCACATTCTATCTCAATTTATTGGACAAAGATCCTCAATTCAACTTAAAAAAAAAATAAAAAATAGATGTGAATGGAAGGGTAATGGATAAAAAAATTAGGATGACTACATGGTGGGTCAAGGAATTTGTGACTAATTGTTTGTCACCAGCACTGAAAATTTAAGACCAGCCAATGCAAAAGAAAATACATCAAACCCGGCCATTCCCTAAGTAGTCTGTCTCCCTAGGAAAGCCAATGATTATTTGCACTATCATACCTCATTCACTCCTTACCAATTCATGCAATTTTCTGAGAGAGCCAAGGAAACAAGAAAGGAAACAGACCAAGCAATTCAGGGAAATTTGGTCAAGAAATATTGGTTACAAAATGCAATACTGAAGAAATTACATAAGATCTCACTGTTATTATTATGTTTTATATAGTTTTAAATAGTTTTAAATAGTTTGATTTGTTTTATTTTAGGCATGGTTTTAATTGCCGTGATTATTTTTGGTTGATATCTCACACATTACATCAACAGAATTGTTCCAGCAGGCGATAGTGTGAATCTCCATCTCACCACGAATGCCTGTGAGGGCACAGCTAGAGCCATCAATACACTGGAGCATGTGCAGGTTGGAGAAATAAATTAATTTAACATTACACGATGATCACTTTATATTAGTCCAATAAGTGGTCACCAGCTTTGAGTTGAGTTTATTGCCACGTGTACCGAGGTACAGTGAAAAACCTTTGTTGCGTGTTAACCAGTCAGTGGGAAGACAATACATGATTACAATCGAGCCATCCACAGTGTACGGATACAAGATAAAGGGAATAATGTGAAAAAAATGTTAAGTGCAAGATAAAGTTCAGTAAAGTCCAATCAAAGATAGTCCAAGGGTCTCCATTGAGGTAGATAGTAGATCAGGACTGCTGTCTAGCTCTGTAGCTGTTAATAAACTTGTAGAGCTTACAGACTTTTCATCAGAAGACAATGACTTTCCCATCAATGGGAAAACAATTGTATGATTAGTTAAATATTTCATGTTTCATTTATTATACATAAATTCAGAATTTCACACTGACAGGTTGAATTAGAAGTTTAAGATGAACTGCAAGTCAGTGTGATTTATAAGTCAGAGAGCACAATTCTGTTTGATTAACTGGTTGCACTCCGAGGAAAACTGAGGAAAGAGCAGCATGGTCATTAAATGGTGCGGATCTGGCAGACCATTCAAGATGAGGTAGATTCCCTGATGCAAGGTTTTGCTGTTAAACAGTGTAGATGGTTTTGCATGCAACCAATAACATAGTTACCTCAGTACCATTAACCCCGCCTAGTTAACATCAATCATAACGCCTTCCCCTTCCTGGATACGGTTCACTAGAAGAATGTAGCCAGTATTTGAGGATGTATGTAATACCTTGTGCTATCATTAAAATGTGTTGAACACTTTTAGAGTTTGTAAATTGCTTATTTACATGGTGTCGGAGCTGGACGATACTTGCGCCTACCTGTCCATCGGGTTTTATTTCTTTTATTTGATTTGTGCCTTTTGTGCTTTATCTCTCTGACCATGGCATCCTCGTGCAGAAAGCCCGCGCAGCTTGTCTTTGATGCTGATATTTCTGAGCGCTGGGCTACGTTTGAAATTGATTTCACCCACTTTGTCAACGTCGCTCACCGCAATGATCCTGACTCCCTCAAAGCCTCCCTCCTACTCAACCTTGTCGGACCTGATGCCATGAAGAGAGCCAGAACTTTCGTCTATGCTCCAGCGGTCCTGGACGACAACAACGTGGTGGTTACCCCTGCAGAATCTGCCAGTGACCCTGCTTGCCTGCTACGTAAGTTCAGGGAGATTTGTGACCTGCCCTCGAACCGCATTCTAGAGAGGGCACGGTTCTTTACAAGGAGACAGCTGCCGGAGGAACCTGTTGACTGTTTTATTGCCGATTTGCGTTATCTCGCCCAGCGGTGCCGTTTCGGTGACATGACAGACCAGCTCACTAGAGACATTTTAGTAACTGGCATGCGTGACCAGAAGCTGCGATGTGAGCTTCTTAGGGATCCGGATCTAACGTTAGAAAAAGCCATGCATGCCTGCAGATTGTCTGAGGTCGTTGTATTGCCAGATGATCACCGGGACTTGGGAGATAAGTCTGTTCACCAGGCTGGATTTAGTAGAGCCCTGCCTCAGAGGGGAAACAATGCTTTTCTGCCGCGTGCCAACCCTGGTCCTGCTGATGTGCCCCCAAAAAGGTGCCCTAACTGTAACTACATGCACCACAGACGGTCGACGTGCCCTGCCTATGGCAAGGCTTGTAATTTTTGTAACAAACTGAATCATTTCGTTTCTGACTGCCGCTTATTCCGTTCTCGTGGGAGACAGGTACAGATTTCCAGACCCAGTCTAAACATGCTTAAACAATCTGATAGCTGTTCCAACCCACAGCCCGATGTTGCTGAATCCTATGATGCAGATCCAATTAATTCTCCAGAGGATTCAAATGTGTTTACCCTCCTCCAGGCACCTGGCCAACGTCTTGATCCCTCCGTGTCTGTGACTGTCAACAATGTAACCTTCCTTGCGAAGTTAGATACTGGGGCAAAGGTCAATGTTTTGTCAATAAATCTTTTCAACAAGATAAGGACTAATGAGGCCTTGGTCGCTGACAATGCTACTCTACACGCCTATGGTGGAGAAATTCTCAGGCCTGTGGGGAGGGCCACTTTAACTTTCAGGCTACAGAAGGCCACGAGAAACTTGATTTTTTATGTTTTGAACTCTGACTGTGTTACCCTGCTGGGAAACCGTGCGTGCCAAGATCTTGGCCTGGTGTCCTTCGACCACACGGTCCACAAAGTGCAACTGTCATTTAACCCGATTGCAGAATACCAGGACCTGTTCAACGATGACCTGGGAAAGTTACCACTGACATACCATATTTCCATTGACCCAAATGTACAACCCGTGGTCCGCGCACCTCACAGGGTGTCCCACGCCATGAAAGACAGGGTCGAGGCGATGCTTAACAACATGGTCGACAAGGGGGTGCTAGAAGCGGTCAGCGAGCCCACCGATTGGGTCTCCACCATGGTTGCCACGATAAAGAAAGACAAGAATGAAATACGTGTGTGTATCAACCCCAAGGATTTAAACCTTGCCATCAGGCGACCACACTACCCCATGCGGTCTGTTGAGGACGTGGCGGCTCAGGTCGGGCAAGCCACCGTCTTTTCGGTCCTAGACGCTAAGAACTCGTTCTGGCAGATCCCGTTGGACAAAGCATCTTCCGACCTGACAACCTTCGCCACACCATTCGGCAGATTCAAATTCCTGCGAATGCCATTCGGCATCAATTCCGCTAGTGAGGTGTTCCAGCGAACGATGGAGCTGATATTCTCGGGCCTGCCATGTGCCATCATCGTGGATGACATCTTAGTCTATGGGAAGGACATTGCCGAACATGACCGGAACCTCCGCCGCGTCCTGGATCGGGCGCGAAAGGCCAACCTGAAGCTGAACCCAAAGAAGTGCCGGTTTCGTGTCTCAGAAGTCACGTATGTTGGACACGTTTTCACCTCTAACGGACTAAAACCCGACCCTTTGAAGGCAGCGGCCATCTCTGAGATGGCAGCCCCCACCGACGTGCCAGGTCTACAACGTTTCTTGGGCATGGTGAACTACCTTGGGAAGTTTGTACCACATCTCAGTGAGCTGAGTGCTCCCCTGCGGCAGCTGACAAAAAAGGATATCGCCTGGGTCTGGCTCCCACAGCACCAGCAGGCGTTTGACTGTCTCAAGTCGAAACTGATTAACACTCCGACGTTGCGATTTTTTGATGCGAGTCGCCCCATCACCGTCACATGTGACGCTTCTAAGTTCGGCCTGGGCGCGGCATGCCTCCAATCTGTCGATGGATCGTTACATCCTGTCTCCTATGCCTCCCGCACCATGACGGACACCGAGCAGCGGTACGCTCAGATCGAGAAGGAGCTGCTTGCGGTGGTGTTTGCCTGCTCCAAGTTCAGAGACTTCCTGTTTGGCAGCAGATTTACAGTCGAAACCGACCACCAGCCACTGGTGACAATCCTGAACAAGCCGATTCATGCTGCCCCTGCCAGGCTGCAGCGTATGATGCTGCAGCTCCAGCGCTTTGATTTCGACATCGTCTACAAGAAAGGCACCGAGATGCATATCGCGGACACGTTATCGCGCGCCCCGCGGGCCTCCTGTGCTCGCCACCCCTACGAAACAGAGGACTTGCTCGTACTGGGCGTCAATTTTATTCCCACCAAGCAGCTGCAGCTTTTGGCCGAGCACACCGCTGCCGATCCAGTTTTGCAACGGCTTGCGTCTGTGATTAAATCAGGGTGGCCAACAAAGCGCTCCGCTGCACCGCCTGAAACACAGCCCTTCTTCCTGGTCCGTGACGAACTGGTGCTCCAGAATGGCGTTATCGTTAAGGGACATAAAGTGGTGGTCCCGTCCTCCCTGTTCGATTCTTACTACTGCGCAGCCCACAGCGGACACCCCGGGGTCGATGCAACACTCGCCCACGCTCAGTGCCAATTCTACTGGCCTGGAATGGCCAAATATATTCGAGACCGTGTTTCTGCCTGCTCCACGTGCAACAGTCTTGCTCCACATCAGCAGCGACAGCCCCTGCTGCAACAGCCCGCTCCTGCCTTGGCCTGGTCCTCGCTGGCTGCCGACATCTTCGAGTGGCGTGGTAACCACTACCTTGTCCTGGTCGACTCGTACTCAAACTGGTTCGAGGTGGATTTGCTGACATCCCTCACGTCGGAGATGGTGATCTGGAAGCTGCGGAAACACTTCTCCACGTTTGGGTCCCCTGTCAGGCTGCAGACTGACAATGGCAGGCAGTTTACCAGCCGTGAGTTCAAAAGTTTTGCTGACAAATGGAATTTTGTGCATTTCACCAGCAGCCCGGAGTACCCACAGAGCAACGGCCTTGCTGAACGGGCTGTCCGCAGCGCCAAGCTTCTGATGGAACAAGCGAGACTGTCTAACTCTGATTTGTATTTGGATCTCCTGAACCTCAGGAATGTTTCCAGAGATCCGGCCATGGGGTCCCCTGCTCAGCGTCTGATGTCCAGAACAACCAGATCTACCATCCCGATTGCCCAGCGCCAGCTGAAACCTCGGGTGCTGGAGCCTGCCTCTGTGCAGAGGCGCATTCAAGAGAAACATGACAGCCAGCGGCGTTCCCACGATCGGTCGTGCAGACCACTCGATCCTCTGTTGCCTGGACAGGTTGTTCGATTGCAAACCGCCAGTGGTCACTCCCGTCTGGCTACTGTGGTTGGGGTGGCCGACTCACCTCGTTCGTATCTGGTCGACTATGAGGGAACCATCTACCGTAGAAGCCGACAACACCTGCTTGCGGTTAATGAGCCGAAGCCGCAGGCCCCGGGCCCCTATGCCCCGCCGCTCTCATACCAGCAGCCGGCTCCTGTCCCAGCCAGCGTTCCCTGCATGCCTCGGTCCCCATATCGAGCGCCCGGTTCCCCTCTGCGCGGGTCACCTGTTGGCGGTCGCGGTTCTCCCTCTCCTGTTCCTCCAACCCCACCGCCCTTCCCTGGTTCCCCTGCTGTCTCGGGTCCCCCTGTTTTTTCTGCTCCTCCGGGGGAAGGGGGAGGCATCCGTACGCGCTCGGGCCGGATCAGCAAGCCACCTGTTCGTTATGGCGATTCTGTTTAATTCTGTTGTAGTGATAACTGTCTGTTTCTTTTAAATTTTCTAAGGGGAAGGATGTAGATGGTTTTGCATGCAACCAATAACATAGTTACCTCAGTACCATTAACCCCGCCTAGTCAATCATAACGCCTTCCCCTTCCTGGATACGGTTCACTAGAAGAATGTAGCCAGTATTTGAGGATGTATGTAATACCTTGTGCTATCATTAAAATGTGTTGAACACTTTTAGAGTTTGTAAATTGCTTATTTACAAACAGGAAATAAATACATTAGATGATAGCTGTTGTTAGTTTTCTGATACCTAGTTAGAGTAATAGAGATGGAAGCAGGGCAGTCGGGCCAACTCATCCATGTCAAACAAGATGCTTTAGTTCATTTACCTGCATTTGCCCCACATCGCTCTAAACATTTCCTATCCATGTACATGCCCGTGCCTTTTAAACGCTGTTAGAATACCTGCCTCAATTACCTTCACTGGCAGCTAGGCAAATTCCTTGTATGTGAATACTTGGTGAATAAACTTACTTACTTACTTAGCTCATTCCATATAGCCACCATGCTCTGTGTGAGAGTTGCCCCTCAGTTCCCTGTTAAATCGTTCCTCCCGTTAGCTTAAAACTATGTCTTCCAGTTTTTTTAATTTCTCTACCCTGTGCAAATGACAGGATTGGGGAATCCTATCTAAAAGACAGTGCATTTGGTACTATGACAACATTTTAAAGACATTTGGACAGTACATGGATAGGGAAGGTTTAGAGAAATATGGGCTAAATGCGGGCAGCTGAGACTAGTTTAGATGGAGCGTCTTGGTTAGCATGGGCAAGTTTGGCTGCAGGGCCTGTTTCCATGCTGTATGACTATAACATTCGCCTAATTTATTCCCATATGATTTTATCCTACTGTCAGATTACACCTAAGCCTCCCGTGCTCCATGAAACTCCTAGCCTGCCCAATCTCTCCCTATAACTCAGCCCCTCAAGTCCTGGCAACATTCTCATAAATCTCTGCATTCTTACCAGCGTAATGATTTTCATAGAAAATAAAACAGGAAGGAGAGAGAGATAGTACTTCACAGCACTCATCAGTGCTTACCCAGGTTTGGTCAAGAGGAAACTTGATAGAGATGTGCAAGATGATGAGCTTAGATAGGATAAATCGAGACAAGATGTTGCCTTTAGCAGATGATTTAAGATTTAAGAAAGATTCATAGTGATGGGTAAAGATTACATGGTTTAAACAGTAGATAGGCACAAAGTGCCGGAGTAACTCAGCGGGTCAGGCAGCATCTCTGGAGAAACAGGATGGTTGACGTTTCGAGTCAGGATGCTTCTCCAGACTGAATGTAGAGGGGAGGGAAATGTAGGTAAGAAAAGGTCAGAATAAAGCAGGACCGGCAACAGTCCTGCACTCCAGCACTTTCTTCCTATCTTCGGTATAAACCGACATCTGCAGTTCCTATCTACACACTCTTTAAGCACTGATTGGACATGGTCCGTAACTTTCCCTCTGTAAGGCTGGTCAATCAGTCAATCGGCGCGTCCAAAGGGAATTGGATAGGCACCTGAGCCAAATAAATGTTTAAGGAGATGAGGAATGAGTAGAGGACTGAGTCCGACTCGATTGCTCCATAAGAAACCAGCATGGACCCAACATGCTTCCTTCTGTGCCATACCTGCTACAGGTGAAGGCGGTGGGTGGAAAATGTGTGCATTTTGCTCTGGACCCTCGCCATCAGGTTGATGAGCCTTGGTCCTCCTCATCTCTTCCAATACTCTCAGTCTCCAGAGATGTGGGGGGGGGGAGGGTTGTGTGGGTGGGGGGAAGGGTGTGTGGGGGCGGCGGCGGGGTTTATGGGGGTGGTGTGGGGGGGTGTGTGGCGTGAGGGGTTGTGGGGGTGGGGGGCAGTTTGGGGAAGCAGGGGGTTTGTGGGGGGGTTGTGGGGGCGGGGGGCTTTGTGGGTGGTGGGGTTGTGGGGGCGGGGGGCAGTTTGTGGAGCAGGGGGTTGTGGGGGCGGAGGGGGGAGGGGGCGTGTGTGGGAGGTTGTGGGGGTGATGTGGGCGGGGGGTGTGTGGGGGGAGAGGTGTTGTGGGGGCGGGGGGGGTTGTGGGGATGGGGAGCCATTTGTGGGGGAGATGTGTCTGTGGGCGGGGAGATGTGTCTGTGGGCGGGGAGATGTGTGTGTGTGGGAGGGGCGTGTGCGGGCAGGGAGGTTGTCTGAGGGGAGAGGGGTGTGTGGGCGGGCGGGGTAGAGGAGGAAAGTGAGCTTGGAGAAAAGACGGGGGCAGAGCCATGGGGGAGAGGGGGGCATCATGGGGGAGGAGGTAGGAACCAGAGGGGTAGTGGCTGGAATTGACGGTGTGATGGGGACTCACAGCGGGCGCTGGTTGCTGGTAATTCTCCTCCGCCAGGATCAGAGTCTCTGCTTTCCGTTTGGCGACATCGGCGACATCTCCGACTCCAGGCTGGGCTGGGTCTCCAACGCTGGGCTGGGCTGGGTCTCCAACGCTGGGCTGGGCTGGGTCTCCAACGCTGGGCTGGGTTGGGCTGGGTCTCCAACGCTGGGCTGGTTTGGGTTAGGTCTCCGACATTGGGCTGCTTGGGGCTGGGCTGCTTGGGGCTGGGCTGCTTGGGGCTGGGCTGCTTGGGGCTGGGCTGCTTGGGGCTGGGCTGCTTGGGGCTGGGCTGCTTGGGGTCCCTCCGAAAATTGTGTCCGGTTAGAAGCCTCCGCTGGCCACCCTCAGCTCTAGTAAAGACGCGATGGTGCAGGAAGGGACGGACCATCCCGGGGAGTGCTCCAGAGATGCTGCCTGACCAGCCGAGTTACTCTGGCACTTTGTGTCCTTTTTGAGTAAACTAGCATCTGCAGTTCCTTGTTCGTACAAGCCCTACATGTTAATATGTAGTTAACCCATCTACACTTGTTAAGCAGTAGTTGGCTTCTCTGCACTGAATATCTGTATGTCACTTGTAACCCTTTTTAAAACTATGCAATTAAATTATAACTGGCAAGTATAGAAGGATAATGATGACAGTGATTTTAACTGGATATTCACCCTGTTCTCATTGTTAAAATCAATTTGATTTTTCATATATGTGGATCCAATGCCATCTTCTTATATTTTATTACAACAGAAGACAATCAGCCCATTAAATCAGCTTTCATCAATACCATTCCCCAACATTTGTCTCTGTAACTTATTATTATCCATGTGCCCATCAACTGCTCCAATTCATCTGCTACCCATCTGAACTGAGAGCATTACCTACAAGATAACTTTCTGACTTCAGTCGCATTCCTGGGAAAATACTAAGGAAAAGGGCAATTCCAAACGGTAGGCAAGAGAAAGAGCAATGCTGATCATTTCTCACACATCTCCTATTGACTGGTCTTTAAACAGAATTGTAAGAAGCTTGAGAGCATGTTGCTGGCCCAATCTATCAAAGGTAGATCGATGCATAATGCAGGAGCCATGAAACAGGGAGAATGTGAAAAATACCAAAAGAAGACATTTCCACCCTCCTTCAGAAAAAAATTGATTGAAATGCTACCAGTATTCACTGAAATTGCATTACTCTTACTGCTGTACAGAAAATTTCATTTGTGCTCTCCTGAACAATCTGTGTGCTTGGAAACAATTTAATATTACTGGGAATTGAGTTCCAATAGGAAACAGGAGAATGAAAATTTCCTACTTTGTTCTTATTTTGTGCTTTGAATTAATAGATGACCTTGTGCCATGATAGGATACCACCGGTGAACAATGTAACTGGATATACAGAAGAAAGAGGTGTTGTTTAAGCATTTGAACACTAAACACTCCCGTCTCAAAATCCTTCACCCCACCCCTTAGTTTAAACTCAGCCCCTGCAATAAGGTTTAATCTCCCAACATTGCAACAATATTCAATTGCAATTATATTAATACATGTTTGCAGCCATTAACTTAATAGTTGATTTTTGATGATGATTTATTTCTGTCTAAAAAAGTATCACTATAAACCACATATTTTTATGATAAGGCATAGAAACCGAATATTTAATTTTATGCTGGAAATAGCGTAGCTAAAACATTTCTAATACTTTTGTCTGTCAAACATGTACTTGGAGGATTGATACTTCTCACTCTGTTGTTATAGCAACAAACTGCACCTATGTCTTTTCTGTGGGTAATATCTGCCTGCCCTAAATGTAAAGTAATATATTTATTTCATCTGAAGTCTTGGACAGGGACTGCCAGTCATAAAGAGTGCAATGACTGACTTTTTTAATGCAGGAGCCCAATCAGTAAAATCTTTTGAGTTGAGTTTATTCTTCTTCACTACCCTTTATTATGACTGCATCGCATGAGTGTGATTCAATTTCAAAGTTTCAAGGTCACGATCCGTTTATTGTCACATGTACCATTTTAAGATACAGTCAAATTTGAGTTACCATACAGCCGACTAAGTGAGGAGCAACAAGACACACAACCACATAAAAGTTAACATAAACATCCATCACAGTGGATTTCACATTCCTCACTGTGATGGAAGGCAATAAAGTTCAATCATCTTCCTCTTTGTTCTCCCGCGGTCACGGCAGTCAAACCATCCACAGTCGGGGTGATCAAAGCCCCCGCAGGCGACGATCGAAGCCCCTGTCGGGGTGATCGAAACTCCCGTGTCGGGGCGGTTGAAACGTCGTGGCATGGAGCTCCCAAATTGGCCTCTTCTTACCAGGTCCCACAGTTGGAGCATCAATCCCTGGGCTCAGCGATATTGAAGTCCCACAGACTCCCGTAGCTTGTAGCGCCTGTCGGGCTCCAGGAAAGGCCGCCAACTCCACGATGTTAGACTGCAGTGGGGACGGAGATACGATATGGAAAAAAATTGCATCTCCGTCCAAGAAAGAGATTGGACAAAAGTGTCCCCAAACAATCCCCCACCGCCCCCCCCCCCCACCCCCCCACCCGTCACATAAAGCAAACCAAGGAACACTAAAACATATTTTTTAACACATACTAAAAATAACAAAAAGAAGAAGGGACAGACGGACTGTTGGTGAAATTTCATGAAGAAACACTAAGTTCCAGATATCAGAACATTAACAGTATGCTGGTTTTAGGAGTTAATTTAAAGGTAAATGCTTAGAGATACAGCATGGAAACAGGCTCTTTGACCGAGAGAGTCTGCGACGACCAGCGATCCCCGTACACTAACACTACCCCACACACACAAGGGACAAGTCACGGGGAGAACGGTACAAACTCCGTACAAATATCATCCATAGTCAGGATCGAACCTGGGTCCCTAACGCTGTAAGGTAACAACTCTATAGCTGTGCCACCAAGCTACCCATTTCAAAATGTAGTTTTTTAACTCCTTCCTTGTAAAGTATCTCTCTTTAATGATGTGTGCACTTTGTAAATTAAATTATATACTAATATCAACATATTTGTCAGCCATTATAACTAGCAATAATGTATGGCTACAATGCTGATACCAGCTACCTGCAGGGTATGTAGGATCTATGGAAGTTACTTCCATTTAATCACCCATGATAGTTCATTGCACCACTAAAAGATTCCTCAGGTTGTTTCAAACATGTCCCTTCAAATATGTTTCACATGCTCCACAATAGCCTTTGTGAGAGGACCAATAATATTGGTATGTAAAGATAAAAAGTCTGAGGATCCAGGTTGTAATTTAGGTCTGTCTCCCAGTTGGGCTAGCTCAACACAGCTGATCTATCCCAGCTTAGCATACTGCCCTTCAAATGTGTGCAAATCGTCTGTGAAGTTAACATCACAAGGTTTCTGACATTATCCCCTCAGTGTCTAAACGTCTATGTTATATATGTATCTATGTTCCTCATGGATCAAATGAGAAAGCACTCAAAGATCTCTATGGATACCTATCCTTTATCGTGCCTTTAGCTTCTGGCTTACTTTGTCACCAATGCTTTTTTTTAATTGCTTATTGCAAAGTCTCTGATCTTTATTCTGCAATTCCCATTTTTCCTGCGTTTCCCTCCCACTCCAATTTGCCTTCTTCACGCACCTATAGAAATGATAAAAAAGCATGGGGAATCACTTGTGGGCCCTTCATTATACCACTTGGTGACAAGACTTGTTCAGTTCTCTTCTTGACGATAACGCTAGGCTAATTGAAAAGTTGGATTTTACTGAATGATTTTGACCCACTTGTATTAGCACCTGAACTCATGCCACCCTGTCTGTCACCTCAGAGCAACGTAATTATAAAACAAAATGTTTCAGTGTAAAGGAACAGCAAGGTCTCATAGACTCAACATGCAGGCAATCTGCAACCCATGTTATCTTGATTTCATCGGGTAGTCGCTCAAATTATGTCATGAACACTGTGATTAGAAATAAAATGTAGGCAATGCGTTAAATACTTTTTGTTCTGCAGAAGGCAGATTCAAATCTGAAAATTGATATTTAGTGATGCTCAGGAGAAATGTCATGTCATATTATTCATCATTAAACATCTCTGTTTAGTTTCTCATCTAAAGGTTACTAAATACAGTGGCATGCGATGAAATCAAGTATACAAAGATGCGAAAGTTTTTGTAGCAGTTCAACACCAAATTCTGAATATGTGTCATTCACAGTGTTTGATCAGTTTTCAATAAAATGTTTCCAGATTTTAGTGATGATAGACAGCCACGGGAAGAGTTAAAGGCTAATGTCCAGAGGGCAAACAATAGTGGAATTACCCATAAACTCATTTTACTCAAAGCTTTAGGGACACGCAATCCGTTTGACATTATTGAATGAATGCTTTTATCTAATCTTCTGCCAGGCTGTTGTTAGCATCACCAGCATCTGCAGGGGTGACCTCAGTGTTGACCTGATCTCTCCCTTTGGAACAAAGTCACAGCTTCTGGGGACGCGAATGTTTGATAAGTCTAGCGCTGGCTTGAATAAATGGACCTTCATGTCAGTGCATTCGTGGGGGGAGAATCCGTGCGGCACCTGGACACTGAAGGTAGGATTATTACAGCATTCAGTTGCAACCTGTAAGTAATATTTCAGATTTGATTTTCTCAAAAGTGTAATATTCTTTTCCAGTTTGTTTTCAAAGCTTGATCAGTTTTCAATAAAATGTTTCCAGATTTCCAACAATGAACAATTAAAATGGTCAACAATGCTACTTTCAGTTTAGAGTCAATAAAAACATAATATTGAGATGGCTGTAGGACTCCTGTTTAATCTTGGGGCAATCTGACAAGACAAAGTTGCAGCATTCCATTTATTCTTTGACACAATTACTGTCAAATGTTAACATATATCTTATCCTGGGGAAGACTATTTAATTGCCTTAAGATTTGCATTGACTGCTTTGATACTACATATAAGCTTGGAAATTGCTATGAGGGATGATCTTATAGGGGTATGTAAGATCATGAGGCGAGTAGAGAGGGTAAATGCACAGGTCTTTTACCCAGAGTAATGGAAACGCAAACTAAGGGACATAGGTTTAAAGTGATTGGGAAAGATTTAATAGAAACCTGAGGAGCAACATTTCCTCACAGAATGTGATGGGTATATTTGACAAGCTGCCAGAGGAAATAGTTGAGACAGGTACTGTAACAGCATTGAAAAGCCATTTGGACAGGTACATGGATGTGGGCAGGTGGGACTAGTGTAGATAGGGCATTTTGGTCAGCATGGGCAAGTTGGGCCAAAAGGCCTGTTTCCACGCTGTATGACTGTTTGACGCTATGTTTCGAGACAATATTAACTGATGAAAACTTTACATGTTTGTCTGATGTTTAATTTCTGCTATTTTAATGGAAGCTTTAAACTTTAAAATATGTTTATTTCTTCATATTGAAATAGGTATTTCCTCAGCTATAAATATGAAATTATATTAATGTGCGAACCAAGATAAGGAATGATTGGACGTGTGTATCATCCAATGTGTGGCTGGGTACATAGAGCAAAGTATTGAATTTATGAATGTATGAACTTAATAAACATATTTCTTCATGTTCACCTTGGCAATTAAATGTATTCTTCAACAAATGGACTTTCCACTCCAGCTCAGTACTTTTGGTAAATATTTTAGATGGTGCAGAAAACGTTTTTTTTGGTGCATTTTTAAATAGAGAGCAAATTAGAACAAGGAAGTTATAACCCAAATGGGACAAGAACCTTTGAAGATATGTTGCAATTTATAGTGAAAAACATTCAAGTAATTGCAAATTGAGCACTGGGTGATTGAAGTTTCTCCTCAGGGGCTTTGAAAGCTATGAGGAAAGCAACATAGCATCTGTGTAGTAGAACTAATGTAACAGAGAATTTATATGGTACAATTTCAAACAGTGTGAAATAGCACCATTTCCGGCATAACCTCAACCTAAAACATTTCATTGCTCTAAAGTTCAAATCTTTACATGCATTCTGCTTATAAAAGCAGTTTATGTTTCCTTTTTATATTATCCATTCATCTTATCTTTCCCATTATTTCATCTCAGCACTCCTTTCAACATTCCACATCATTAATCTTCAATGTTGTTAGTCCTAATTTTATTATGTCTCCCTTTTAAGTTGCTGTTCTTTTAATCTGTCGAGTTTTCCATGGGACTCTACTTATGCCCATACATCCTTTCCTATTAAAGCAGTGTATTAACTTTGTACTCTATCAAGCTCACATTTGGAGATTTCCACTGCTCATCGATAATATACAATGGTCAGATATTTTGAACGGGATTCATTTCCATCTCCTTTCATGTTGACTTTTTTAGTACAGCACTTTGACACTGTCATCTATTTGGGTTTTCAAATGAACCACAAATTTGTCGCTACTATCAAACTGTTTCTCTATATCAATAATTTGCCCCCACTTTATTTCACATATATGTCAAGCATTGCTGTATGCATTTTTGGTCGAAGTGAAGTGTCACATCTAAAATGTTCTCTTGGTTACATTTTCCTCCACCATGAAGGTTTCATCCTCATGTTTAAATATTTATCCCCTCCTTACATGTTTAATCTGTTCAAGGCTAGCAATGCTCCTCCCCACAAGGTCTCCGTTCCTTTAAGTTCTGTGAAAACCCCTTCTCTGCACACCAATGACAGCTGTGCCTTCAATTATTTAGGCTGGATTGCAATTCCATCCATTTCTCACTCTTCCTTAAAACCAACCTTGCGTGTTGACATCCATCTCCTGGGTCAGGCTTCTGGTCAATCTTGCAGAACTGGCTTATTCATAGATGATAGGGGGTTCTATTGGAAGGTTGATATTCTGGCTGGAGGTCTGTGACCAGTTGAGTTCCGCATCTCTGCTGTGCTGGGACCTCTGTGGTTTGTGATATGTATAAATGACTTAGACATAAACGTAGGGATCCAACCAGTCAGTATGATCTCTCTTGCACAACTATAGAAGATCGCTAGAGTATTTGGCAACATATCCTCAATCTTCTAAGGAAGTAGAAGCATTGATGAGCTTTCTTTGTGCTTGCATTGTTCTGCTGTGCCAGGTCAAAAAGTCAGTAATCTGAAGCTCAGGAACTTGAAGTTGTTGACTTTCTCCACTGTCGTCCCATTGATAAAGATAGGTTTGTGCTACGGCTTACTCTTTGCCCGAGTCTACTGTCATCTCCCTGGTCTTTCTAACTTTAAGAGCAAGATTGTTGCTCTGGGACATTCAATCAGATTATCAATCACCCTCCTGTACTGTAACTTATCAATACCCATTATTCCTCCAAAAACAGTGGTATTGTTGACGAATTTGTAAGGAAAAGACAATTCTGGATTTGGTGTTGTGTAATGAATCATATTTGATTAGAGAGCTTAAAGTGATAGAAACCATAGGAGGCATAGGATCATAATATAATAGAATTCAACCTGCAGTTTGAGAGGGAGAAGCTGAAATTAGATGTGCCGGTATTACTACAGTGGCATGAGGGAGGAGCTAGTTCAAGCTGATTGAAACTAGGCAACAGTAGCAAGATTTATTAAAGTAATTCAGAAGACGCAGGATCTTTTCATCCAAAAGAAGGAGAAACATACTAACGTGAGAATGAGGCAGCGATGGCTAACAAACAAAGTCAAAGACAGCATAAAAGCAAAAGAGAGGGCAAATGATACAGCAAAGAGTAGCGAGAAGCTGGATGAATGGAAAACTTTTAAAACTAACAGAAGACAACTAAAAAAATATTAAGGGGAGAAAAGATGGAATACAAAGATAAGCCAGTTAATAATTAAAAAAAGGAAACCAAAAGATTTTTCGGATTTGCAAAGGGTAAAAGAGAATATTCATTGGATTGTAGGAAAATGATGCTGGAGAAGAGGTAATGAGGAACAGAAATGGTAGACAAACTTAATCAGTCTTCACAATGGAAGACACCTGAAACATGCCAAAAATTCAAGAAAATCAGGAGGCAAAAGTGAGTGCAGTCACTATAACTCAGGATAGCTGAAAGATCTGAAGGTGAATACGTTACCTGAACTAGATGGGCTATACCCCAGGGTTCTGAAAGAGGTAGCTGTAGAGATGCAATTTTCTTGCAATCCAATGAATATCCTTATTTACTCTTTGCATATCTGATAAATCTTTTGTTTTCCCCTTTTTTATTATTAGCTAACTTACCTTTGTATGGTGTAGGCATTAGGAGTGATCTTTCAAGAATCACTAGGTTCAGGAATGGTTCCAGAGGACTGGAAAATCAAAAATGTAACTGCACTGTTTAAGAAGGGAGTGAGACAAAAGAAAAGCAAAGAGTGGGAAGAAAGAAGGCCTTTTCAGGTTGGTTGCCAGTGACTAGTGGTGATTCGTAAAGGTCAATGCTGGGTCTGCTACTTTTTACATTATATGTAAATGATCTGGATGATGTAATTGCTGGCTTTGCGGCCAGGTTTAGGGATAATATGAAGCTAGGTGGAGGGGCAGGTAGTGCTGAGGAAGAAGGGACTCTGCAGAAGGTCTTGGACAGGTTGGGAGAGTGACAGATGGAACACAGCATAGCAAAATGTATGGTCCTGCACTTTGGTAGAAGGAGTAAAGGTGTAGACTATTTCCTAAATGAGGATTGAGAAATCAGATGTTCAAAGGGACTTAGGGGTGCTTGTGCAAGATTCTCAAAAGGTTAACTTGCAGGTTGAGTCAGTAGCAATCATTTGGAGTGGACTACAATGCTGAGGCTTTATAAGGCTCTGGTCAGACCACATTTGTAATATTATGTAGCTGAAACAGGATGTGTTGGTGTTGGGGAGGTTACAGGGGAGGTTTATGAGAATGATCCCAGGGATGGTTGGGTTAACTTATGAGGAGCATTTGTACTCACTGGAGTTTAGAAGGATGAGGAAGGATCTCATTGAAGCCTACTGAATAATGAAGGGCCTAAGAAGAATGGATGCAGAGGGGATGTTTCCAGTAGTGGGAGAGTCTAGGACTAGAGGCCACAGCCTCAGAATAAAAGGACATACCTTCAGAATGCAGATGAGGAGGAATTTCCTTAGTTGGAGGGTGGTGAATCTGTGGAATTCATTGTCAAACAGATGAGGCCAAGTCATTGGGTATTTTGAAAGCAAAGATTGATTGGTTCTCGATTAGTAAGGAAATCAGAGGTTACGGGGAGAAGGCAGAAGAATGGGGTTGAGAGGGAAAAATAGATCAGCCGCAATTGAATGATGGAGCAGTCTTGTTGGACAGAATAGCCTAATTCTGTTCCTATGTTTTATGATGTTATGAATTTATAGATGGCGTCGTGGAGCTTTGGCAGGTTACACATGGATATAAGTGAGAGTAGAGCAGGGGAGTGAGCACAAAGTCTTAAGGTTCTCCCGTGTTAATGGTTATTGAGGAGAATATGTTGGCAATTGTACTGGTCTGCCGATAAGATAGTTGCTTGGATCCTGAACCTTACTAAGGCAGGAAATTATATGTTTCATAACCAACCTCTCAAAACATTTAATCACCACGGATGTTATGGCCATTAGTCGGTAGTCAATGAGCATCTTACTTTTCTTGCTCATCAATATTTTTGAAGTCTTTAGTATTATTAATATCAGTATGAAGTTGGGAGGTTATATTGCAATTGTATAAGATGTTGGTGAGGCTGCATTTAGAGTATTGTTGATTTAATATAATTTATAATGTGGAAATATTTATTTACTTCTCCGGTTTCTAAGAACACTATTAAAGTTGTGTGAAGGTGTACTGTATTTATGCACCTGAGGAAAAATGAGTTGCATGGCAACTATTTTGACATCATAAATATCTTAAAACTGATTGGATCATTCTGATAGCCTCCATTGTTGGCTCACAGCTAACATTGCTTAATAATCTTTCCTACATATAGGAAAAGTTCAGTTTTGGGCACCATCATCATATCATATCTATATTACTAAAAGTCTGATCTTGACCATTTCCTGTTATTCTGTATATTGATTTTAGAAAAAATGCTGCCACTTACAGCTGTGATTTTTGGCCATCTTACTCGGAGTCCCCCTCCACTATGCAGGACAAAAGGATTTTTCCCATCGATGAATAATAAAAGACTTATTAATCTTTAAAAAATGTTGAAATTCTCTCTCCTGAAGGCCACACCCCTTCTGGATGAACTATAAAACCCAGAAGTGTTGAGCGCCTCAGTCAGTCTCTGCAAGATGGGGGAGAGAGAGGGTCATGTCTCTCAGTCTGAGCTGTGAATAACACTGAATACATGTCGACTAAACTGTGAGTGTGGTTTTACTGACCTTGAGTGCCCTTAATGTGGTCTGAAAATGAAGATGTGGTTGGTTTGAACTAAAGCACAGCAAATGGTTGGTGGTGGTTGGTTTGAAATAAAGCACAGCAAATGGTTGGTGGTGGTTGGTTTGAAATGGGAAATGATTAAAAGTCTAAACCTGATAACTTCCTGTTTGCACTGTATATTGATTTTAGGTAAAACACTACCACTTACGGCTGTGATTTTTGGCCATCTTACTCAGTCCCCCTCCGCTCATCAGGTGTAGAGGATTCTTCCCATCAATGAAAAATGTTGATGAATCAGTGTTATTAGTGTTTTAAAAATGTTGAGAATCTCTGTCCTGTCAATCATGCCATGAAGGCCATGTCCCTTCCGGTGGGAGGGGGGAGGGATTATAAAACACGGAGGTGCGGATGTGGCTCAGTGTGCAAGATGGGGGAGGGAGAGGTCACGACACTGTCTGAGCTGTGAATCAACTGAACACACTGAATGCCTACTGAACGGTGAGTGTGGTGTTTATGTCGTGTTTACGTGGTATTTTGTGATGTTTTGTGTGGTTTTATGGTGGTTTTATGGTGGTTTCACCCTGCTTGAAATGGTATGAAACTGCATTTGAATGTGGTGGCATTGCACCCTGCTTGAAGTGGTACGAAACGGCACTTGGATTTGGTGGCCTTGCACCCTGCTTGAAGTGGTCAGAAATGGCACTTGAATTTGGTGGCCTTGCACCCTGCTTGAAATGGTATGAAACTGCACTAGAATTTGGTTGTCTTGCACCCTGCTTGAAGTGGTAGGAAACTGCACTTGAATTTGGTGGCCTTGCACACTGCTTGAAATGGAATTTCAAGGAATAGCCGTGAGTCAACTGGCAGCCCACCAGCCGTGAGTGAGCTGCCAGCACACCAGCCGTGAGTGAGCTGCCAGCACATCAGGTTTGAGTGACTGAGCAGCCACCCCAAGAATCATTTGGCCCACAATGTCCATACTAGCCCTCTGGAAACCAGTCCCTTCAGCCCTCAACACCCATACTAGTGCTCCAGAAAGCGCGTACCCCCCCCCCCCCCCCCCACCCCACCCCCACTGGCCACCAATATTGGAATTGGTGGAGAGGTGGAATATTGCGTTGGAGGACCAAATCTCCTGTATCAACATGGGACCCATCGGGTCCCACTTAGTCTAGTACTTATTAAAAGTCTGATACTGTTAGTCTGTATATGTGTCTGTATATGTGGTTGTCCTTACATCTTTGCAAAAAACTACGTGGTAACGATTACATTTTTACATATTCCGATTGACATTTTTCCCGTCGAGGCCGGGATCACCTTAACTTAACATGCTTTATTTCTCGACATTCTCGCCTCATTACTTTGAAGTCTAAAAAATTCAAAAGACTGAAATTAAAACCGCCAGCTGCAAATGATGACATCACAATGGCTCAGCTAGCAGTGAACAGCTCAGTGAAGATTTTGTCCTATATTTGACACATCATTCATGATTATAGCTTTAAAAATGCCAACTTTCACAAGATTTTTATATATTCTGATTCACATTTTTCCCCTCGAGGCAGAGATCACTTTCACTGAACATTTTATGCTTTATTTCTTGACTTCTTACTGATTCATTACCTTGAATTTCAAACCGACCAGTTTCAAATGATGATGTCTTTGAATTTCAAACCGACCAGCTTCAACTGATGACATCACAATGGCTCGACTAGCAGGGGAGGGTGAATTGCTATTGCAACACTCAGGGCAAGTGCAATTGATTGTTTTTTTAAAGATCATTGCTGAGGAAGACAAGGAGAATGCTGGAATCTTACGTTCGGGAATGGCTGGAGTTGGAGGACCACGCCTCCCGTGGAAGCTGTGGGTAGGAAACGGGTGCCTTGGGGGAGCAGACCTAACGGTTCTGCATTTGGTCTAGTATTATACGAAAGGGTGTAGAAAAGATTTATGGGCGTCTCACTTGGGCGACCTAATCCGCAAGTCCAGAAGAGTGCCTTTGACCTTCAAGCTCTCCTGGAAAGCCTCGAGCTGGATCGACCGGCCGCGTTGAAACCACGAGCTGCATCTACCGACCACACAACCCCTCCACCCCCCCAAGTGGGATGTGACAGGTAAAATGGATGAAGGGGTGCCAGTGGATGTAGTGTATCTAGACTTTCAGAAAGCCTTTGATAAGGTCCCGCACCGGAGGCTGGTGACTAAAATTAGAGCACATGGTATTGGGGGTAGGGTGTTGACATGGATAGAAAATTGGTTGGCAGACCAGAAGCAAAGAGTAGGAGTGAACGGGTCCTTTTCAGAATGGCAGGCAGTGGCGAGTGGAGTGCCGCAAGGCTCGGTGTTGGGGCCACAATTGTTTACCATATATATAAATGATTTGGAAGAGGGAATTAGGAGCAACACTAGCAAGTTTGTGGATGACACAAAGCTGGGTGGCAGTGTGAACTGTGAAGAGGATGTTAGGAGGTTGCAAGGGGACCTGGACAGATTGAGTGAGTGGGCAGATGCGTGGCAGATGCAGTATAATACAGATAAATGTGAGGTTATCCACTTTGGCGGCAAAAACAAGGGGGCAGATTATTATCTCAATGGGGTTAGGTTAGGTAAGGGGGAGGTACAGCGACCTGGGTACCTGGGTGTCCTTGTACACCAGTCACTGAAAGTTGGCATGCAGGTACAGCAGGCAGTGAAGAAAGCTAATGGAATGTTGGCCTTCATAACAAGAGGATTTCAGTATAGGAGTAAAGAGGTTCTTCTGCAGTTGTATAGGCCTCTGGTGAGACCACATCTGGAGTATTGTGTACAGTTGTGGTCTCCTAATTTGAGGAAGGACATCCTTGTGATTGAGGCAGTGCAGCGTAGGTTCATGAGATTGATCCCTGGGATGGTGGGTCTGTCATATGAGGGAAGATTGAAAAGAATAGGCTTGTATTCACTGGAGTTTAGAAGGTTGAGGGTGAATCTCAAAGAAACATATAAAATTATAATAGGACTGGACAAGCTAGATGCAAGAAAAATGTTCCCAATGTTGGGTGAGCCCAGAACTAGGGCTTAGAATAAAGGGGAGGTCATTTAAGACTGAGCTGCGAAAAAACTTTTTTACCCAGAGAGTTGTGAATTTATGGAATTCCGTGCCACAGAGGGCAGTGGAAGCCAAATCACTGGATGGATTTAAGAGAGAGTTGGATAGAGCTCTAGGGGCTAGTGGAGTCAAGGGATATGGGGAGAAGGCAGGCACGGGTTATTGATAGCGGACGATCAGCCATGATCATATTGAATGGCGGTGCTGGCTCGAAGGGCCGAATGGCCTCCTCCTGCACTTATTTTCTATGTTTCTATGACAGCCCCTTTACAAGATGTCGCCAGGACTCGAGGGAGATGGTTGAGCAAACTTGGACTATTCCTTGGAATGCTAGAGATTAGGGGGTGATTTTATAGAGGTGTACAAAATAATGAGAGGAGTAGATCAGGTAGATGCATGGAGTCTCTTGTCCAGATTAGAAGAATCAAGAACCAGAGGATATAGGTTTAAGGTGAGGGGGGAAAGATTTAATATGAACCGGAGCAATAGCATTTTCGCACAAAGGATGGAGGGTGTATGGAACGAGCTGCTGGAGGAGGTAGTTGCAGCAGGTCCTATCACAATGTTTAAGAAACATTCTGGCAGGTACATGGATAGGACAGGTTTAGAGGTTTATGGGCAGGAGAGACTGGTGTAGATGGGACATGTTGGCCAGTGTGGTCATGTTGGGTCGAAGGACCAGTATTCATGATGTAAGACTCTAATATTTTCAATATTCTTAATATTTTTGGCATTAAGTTACAAATCCATCTTTTCAAAATAATAAATAAATGAAATTTATAAAGCGGACAAATATCACACACGTTGTAAATATCTGCCAACGACAACATTAATTGCTAAGCGTTTCATCTGGATCAAGAGAACAACTATCCTTATTCGAGGAACTCCCAAGTAAATTTCCTGAGGGGCTAGCGTGATAATAACTGAAGAAGCAAAATCACAAACCTTGCTAAGCTCGCTTCATATTTCAAATTAATCATATAGCTTTATGATGTTGATTTAATATAATTTTTAATGTGAAAATATTAATCTACTTCTCCGGTTTCTAAGAACCCTATTAAACAGTCGTGTGAAGGTGTATTTATGCACCTGAGGATAAATGAGTTGCATGGCAACTATTTTGACATCATAAATATCTGAAAACTGATTGTGTCATTCTGATAGCCTCCATTGTTGGCTCACAGCTAACATTGCTTAATGATCTTGCCAACAAATAGGAATAATGGACTGTTTGATTAATGGACCTACGGGATGATGCAATGCATTAGAGTAATACTCTCTGAAAAAATGCTGAACATTTAGAGATTTCTTCTACCACATTTGTGGGGTTTTCTGGAAATCTCCAGTAGAAGCCCGTACTTATTTGTTCGCCATTTGCTTTAAATAGTTGTGATTATTTTAAATGGTTTCCATACAAAAGAATGATTCATTATATTTATTTTGAGAAGGGTATTTTGACATAAATACTTACCAAAAAAAGGTTCTGAAAAAATTTCACGACCACTCTCTGATTAGTGGTCACAACTGATACACCACCTACTGTATTAGGCGCAGCACAGTGCTGCAGCTTGTTGAACTGATGTCTCACAGTGTTACAGACCTGGGTTCAATTCTGATCCCAGGTGTTGTCGGTATGGGGTTTGCACATTCTCTCTGTGACAACACTGGGTACTTCCGCACCACTTATGGCAATATGGAGAGAATAGAGTTGGATTAGGTAGATGCAGGATGGGTGCTCGACGGCCAGTGTGGATTCGGTGGGCCAAAGGCGCACATGCTCTCTCTCTCTTTTTTCTTCTTTTTTTTCCTTTCCAAGGACTTTATTCAGCAATTGCATATTACAGCGTACATAAACGTTCAATGTTTACAATACACCAGTCAGTCCTTATAATACAATGGTGCAGTCAATATTAACAATGCTCACGACGCCCACGGCGACCAGCGTTCACGGAAGGCCTCCAGAGTCCCCGTGGACACCGCCTGTTCCCTCTCCAGAAACGACAAAAACACCGCACACTTTCCTACCCCCCGGTCTCCAGGCACTCTTGGTAACCTGCCAGCCACAGCTGCTCCCACGGTGCTCCAGAAGAACGCAGGAATTCCTCACTTAATGGAGAGATCCTTTAACAAAGGAAAGTTTCTGCAGTCCAACGTTCAGTCAAACTTTGAAGGATCACTGCCTCTGTCCCTCTTCCTTCGACATAAAACCTTGAAAGGTCACTTTGAAAACTTCTCAGTCGTCGGAGCAGAAAGAGACTCTCTCTCTCTCTCTCTCTCTCTCTCTCTCTCTCGCTCCCCCCCCCCCCCCAACCCCACCCCCAATAGATCAGGTGTTTATTTTTACAAATCACCGAGTCTGATAAGAAAGAATATACAACTTATTTGTATGAAGGGCCATTTGAAGGTATGGTATCTTTTTTTAAAGATTAGCCGTCACAACAACTGATATTCACTTTTTTTTAATGCTACTGTAATGCACATGGCCAGAGGTGAATTAAATAATGACATATTTATCCTAAATCTCATCTGTAGCCATTGACAACCCATAACATTGCAGGAGTAAATGAGCTAATATTCTCTAGCTGTCATCTTTGAATTCCACTTAATGTCTATGACATGCTTCAACTGTCTTTGCAACAATTTTATTGCAATCAAATATGATAATTTCAACAGTTCCTCATATGCCACACCTGCTAAATTATTTTGGTTAATCATAATTGGCAACTAATTTTTAACAATGTTTGGAAATTGCAATTGTTTTTTTCTTGAATTATGATTAAAGCGGGGAACAGATTTGATGGATTCTTCTTTCTAAAGTCTAATAAATCAATTGCAGGTGTACAAACTCAGTTCTCTATAAAGAATGGTGCACATTAAGGAAGTTCCCTAAAAACACAGGGCGATTCACTTGTCACCTTTGAGAGATCACAAGGTTGAGGAGACAGTGAATCCATATCACGGGGATGCTTTTGTGAGATTGGAATTGCTTTTCACTTAAGAAAATACAGCTGGGTTTTATTTATATCAATTGATAGAGGTGAAACTAAGTAGTCAAGTGACAGCGATGCATCACTCCCAGATGAGTTCAATGCTTTCTGTGATCACTTTGAAAGGAAGAGCCACAATGCTCCCGATGTTCCCGATGTTGGGGAGGTCCAGGACAAGGGGTCGTAGCTTAAGGATAAGGGGAAATCCTTTAGGACAGAGATGAGAAGGACTTTTTTCACACAGAGAGTGGTGGGTCTCTGGAACTCTCTGCCACAGAGGGTAGTTGAGGCCAGTTCATTGGCTATATTTAAGAGGGAGTTAGATGTGGCCCTTGTGGCTAAGGGGATCAGAGGGTATGGAGAGAAGGCAGGTACGGGATACTGAGTTGATGATCAGCCATGATCATATTGAATGGCGGTGCAGGCTCGAAGGGCCGAATGGCCTACTCCTGCACCTAATTTCTATGTTTTTATGTTTCTACGTAATGCGCCTTCATGAGCCTTCTCAGCCCCTTGATTAGTACAGGTATCAGGGGTTATGAGAAGGCAGGAGAATGGTGTTAAGAGGGAAAAATAGATCAGCCATTATTGAATGGCGGAGTAGACTTTTAGTTTACTTTGGAGATACAGCATGGGAACAGGCCCTCCTATCCTACACACATTAGGGCCGATTTACATTTATAACAAGCAAATTAACCTACAAACCTGTACGTCTTTGGAGTGTTGGAGGAAACCGAAGATCTGTGGGAAAATCCACGCAGGTCACGGGAGAACGTACAAACTCCATACAAACACCACTCGTAGTCGGGATTGAACTAAGGTCTCTGGCGCTGTAAGGCAGCAACTCTTCTGCTGCGTCACTGTGCCGAATGGCCTAATTCTGCTCCTATCACATATTAACATGACAACCTGTGATCCCAGTTTCTGAGGCAGACATCAGATAATGCTTCTCCAGGGTGAATCGTCAGAAGGCGTCTGGCCCTGATGATGTACCTGGCTGTTCACCTGTAGAGGTTTGCTAAAATAGTCAGTGATATGCCGAATCTCATCAAACCTCAGAGGTAGATAAGGCATTGAATAGCTTTGTAATTGCATCAACGTGCTCGACCAAGGATAGATCATTAGATCATCAGAACACATGCATGGACCAACTGGATGAAGCTTTTGTGACATCTTCAATTTTCACTACAATAGTCCAAGGTCCCCACCTGCTTTAAACAAACTTTCAAAATACCAGTTCCCCAGAAGAGAAAGGTGATATGCCTTAATGCCGACTGGTAACACTCGTGTCCATGTGATTAAGTGTTTCAAGAGTTTGATTATGATGCATAACAACTGTGCCTCATTAATCACATGGTCCTACTTCAATTCATCTACCACCACAATAGATCAATTAGCAATTGACACTTGCTGCCTCTCCATTCTACCCTGAAACATCTGGAGAACAGGAACACATACATCAGGCTGGTGTTCAATGAACACAGCTCAGTGCTCAATGCTATCATCCCTTCCAAACTCACCGTCAAACTCAGGGAAATGGGTCCCTACTCTTCCCGATGGAGCAGGATCCTTGACGTCCTCATTGGCAGACTTCAATCAGTACTAATTGACAGCAACACCTCCTCCCCACTGACCATAAGCACAAGAGTACATTAGTTACATGCTCAGTCTCCTGCTCTGCACACTCTATACCCATGATTCTGTAGCTAGTCTACAGGTGCTATATACCTAGAACTCTGTAGCTAGTCATAGCTTGCACCAACTTTAAATGTGCTGATGAAACATACCGTCGTTGGATGACTAATGGGTAACGATGAGTACAGGAGGGAGATGATAATATAATGGGGTGGTGCCAGAACAACCAAGGAGCTGATTATTGACTTCAGGTAGGAAAAGTCGAGGGACCATTCACATGTATTAATCAGCAGGATGGCAGTGGAGAGAGTCAACAGTTTCAAGTCTTCAAGTCTGGAAGGAAGCAGAGGGTGATGGTGGAAGGTTGCTTCATGGACTGGAGGCCTGTGACTAGTGGTGTGCCTCAGGATTTGGTGCTGTGCCCATTACTGTTTGTCATCTACATCAATGATTTGGATAAGAACATGCAGGGCAAGATTAGCAAGTTTGCTGATGATACAAAAGTGGGTGGTATTGCAGATAGTGAAGATGGTTGTGAAAGATTGCAACAAGATTTGGATCGATTGGCCAGGTTGGCTGAGGAATGGCTGATGGAATTTAATACAGAGAAGTTGCATTTTGGGACTTCTAACAAGGGCAGGACCTACACAGTGAATGATAGGTCTCTGGGTAGCGTTGTTGAGCAGAGGGATCTCGGAGTGCAGGTGCATGGTTCCTTGAAGGTCGAGTCACAAGTAGATAAGGTGGTCAAAAGGATTTTGGCACATTGGCCTTCATCAGTTAGAGTATTGAGTATAGACATTGGAAGGACATATTGCAGTTGTATAAGACGTTGGTGAGACCACAGTTAGAGTATTGTGTTCAGTTCTGGGCATCATGTTATAGGAAAGATATTGTCAAGCTTGAAAAGGTTCAGAAAAGATTTACGAGGATGTTGCCAGGACTAGAGGGTCTGAGCTATAGGGAGAGTTTGAGTAGGCTGGGTCTCCATTCCTTGGAGTGCAGGAGGATGAGGGGGGATCTTATAGAGGTGTATAAGATCATGAGAGGAATAGATTGGGTAGATGCACAGATTCTCTTGCCCACAGCAAGGGGATCGAGGGCCAGAGGACATAGGTTCAAGGTGAAGGGGAAAAGATTTAATAGGAATCTGAGGACAAAAATGCTGGAGAAACTCAGCAGGTGAGGCAGCATCTATGGAGTGAAGGAATGGGTTACGATTCAGGATGAGACCCTTCCTCAGACCCCAAACATCACCCATTCCTTCGCTCCATAGATGCTGCCTCACCCGCTGAGTTTCTCCAGCATTTTTGTCTACCTTCGATTGTTCCAACATCTGCAGTTCCTTCTTAAACAATAAGAATCTGAGGGGTAACTTTTTCACACAAAGGGTGGTGATGGTATGGATGGTATGGAACAAGCTGCCAGAGGAGGTAGTTGAGGCTGGGACTATCCCAACATTTAAGAAATAGTTGAACAGGTGCATGGATAGGACAAGTTTGGAGAGATGTGGACCAAACACATGCAGGTGGGACTAGTGTAGTTGGGACATGTTGGCCGGTGTGGGCAAGTTGAGTTTCCACACTGAATCACTCTATGACTCCTGGGGCATGCATGCCTTTGATCTTCTATCCTGGATCCATCACATTGATGCAATTAGAAAGCTCATCAATGCCTTTTCTTATTTTGTGGTTTGAAAAGATTCGGCATACCACTGAATAATCTCGCAAACTTCTCCAGGTGCATGCTGCAGAGCGCACTGACTGCTTGCACCTGGTTTGGTTACTGGAATGCTCAAGGGCTGCATGGTGGTGCAGCCGTTGAGTTGCTGCCTTACAACACCAGAGACCCGTCTTCTATCCTGACTACAGGTACTGTCTGTATGGAGTTGATAGGAAGAGACCCACCAATGTGTTTGGCTTTTAACTAGCCGAGGAAACTGTTCAGATATAGACAGATCATCACCACTTTTTCAAAGACCATGTCCTTCATGTGATGCCCAGATCCTGAAAACGAATAAGCAAAAACATTGTTGGTGCTCTCCATAACATTAATTGTGCTAGGAGAGTGGGAGGGAAATAAACAAATGTATAACTTTTTGGAAAGAGTCAATATAAAAGTAAACTTTTAGCATAGATTCCTTGTGTGCTTGAGTGATTAGAAGCGAGAAGAAAAGGTCCTTTGCTACTCTCTGCAATTACATCATCTGGCAAGAGGTGTCTTATCCGCCTCGAAGGCTGCAGTTGACTGTGATTCCCACTGGACTTGTCCTCTGCTAAATTTCATTCTGCCAGGGGTGGAGATTACAGTACACATATGAACATAGGTTGGGTTTTTCAATCAAATTAAAAAATGAGAATTCAAAAATTGCATAGTCTCATCCTGTGAACCTTACTGAAGAAATCTGATGACAGCAGACAAATTTGAACCCAATATGTCTCCACAGTATCAAACAAGACATGACAAGAACCAAAACATTATGTTACTATTTTACAAAGGATGAGGACATGTCATAACTTTAATTTCCCCCATCCTATGGTGCATATTTTGAGGCTTTCATCAGGCTTCACAAATTTATTGTATTCTCTCTGAAATGTTGAATAGCTTTCCATTATTCTGTACGGTCATTACTTTCTGTCCTCACAACATGGTCCCTGTTTTAGTTTGGAACATGAAGCAAATCAAGAAAAACTATTTATCCTCAATCACAATTTCATTTTTCAGTCGTTCTGCAGATGTGTGGGGCCAATTCTCTTTCCACGTAATCTCAGCAAGGTAGCTTTTTATTATTTTTCTAAAATCTGACCTGCTGTGTCCAATTTTAACTGACCTTTTCCTTTTCCTGTTCGATCACCAATGGTGAACAAATGCTGAACTTCTTGAAGTCACAATTCCAAGGTGCCCATAGCATTTATCTTATCCCACCAATCCATTTCATTTTTCAAAACTTCTCAATCTCAAATGTTCACCATGATTTTACTTTGACAATATTATGATTATCATCTGATTCCAATGCTCTCCTACATATTTACAAAACAGAAAATTAATCATGCTGGGGTAACTCAGCAAGTCAGGCAACATCTCTGGAAAAGAGTAATGGGTGATGTTTCGGGTCAGAACCCCTCTTTAGGTGAAACATAATTGATTCCTTTTCTCCAGCTGTGCGGTGCTGCCTGCCTGACCCGCTAAGTTACTCCAGCTTTCATGTCCATCTAAATTAGCACCTGCAGTTCCTTCCGACACAGAAAATCATTAATATCAGCTAATGGTACATCAATCTATGGATGATTTTCTGAGATTCTTTAAGACTTTCAAGTAAAGATACCTAAAATCATGTCTCCACCCACTTCACTACCCCAAAAAGAAAGTACACTGCTGTCTGACTATCTGACAACACTTGCTCCATTTTCTGAAGATCTACAAATGAATTTGAGCTACAAAGAGGCATCATACTGACTGTCATTCCATTTTGGCAGGGATTTAGAATCAAAGACATAGAGTTGTACAGCCTTGGAAAAGGTTCTCCAGCCCACCTTGCCCATGCCAACCATGTTGGCATTCTGGGAGAGTGTCACTTGCCTGCATTTAGCCTGTAGCCATTTAAACCCTTCCTATCATTTAACCTGTCCAAAAGTTGCAATTGCATCCACTCTGTTGCTTCCTCTGGCAGCTCATTCCAGATATGGACTACCTTCTAATGAAAAAGTTGCCCTTGAGGTTTCCCTATCACCTTCAGTCACTGTCCTTTTGTCTTAAAATATTGTATACTCCCAAACTCTTATGCTCCAAAAAGTCCCAGCTATTCCAAACTATCCCCATAACTCAAGTCAGCAATCCCAATTAACATTCTGATGAATCTCCTCTCCATCCTTCCAACTTAAAGCCACTGTTCTAAGGATGTTCTGCATATTAGAAAAACAATCTAAATCTGAAGCTCAGTATCAGAACATTTTCAACTGACTATTAAGAAGGTTGTTGGAATGCTTATAAATTATTTTTTTATTGGCAGAACAGAGTATAAAACAAACTTATGCCAAATGTGTTGAAAATGTTGTTCTGGTTACAGCCTGACTACTGAGTTTAATTCATATGTCATTGACTTGGAGAGTATGCAGAAGGCATTGAATGGGATGATGGAAATGAAACCAAGTTGATTGATTGAAAGATACAACATGGAACCAGGCCACGCTGATCACTGATCAACCGTTCACACTAATTCTACATTATCCCACTTTCACATCCACTCCCTACACACACAAGTCAATTTACAGAGGCCAACTAACCAACAAACCTGCATGTTTTTGCAATGTGAGAAGAAACCAGAGCACCCAAAGGAAACCTATGTGGTCACTATTACATGGTTGAAACTCCACACAGGTAGCACCCCATCTAAGGATCAAACCTGAGTCTGTAACACTGCAAGCCATCAGCTGTATTACATGCACCATTCTGCTGCCCTTTAATACATTGAAGTTGTTATGGAGAGGCGGCGCTGCCTGGCAGCTGCGGCTCGCCTGCATTCCTTTTTTTTTTCTTTTTGTTGTTGTTTTGCTTATGTCTGTTTTAGTTTAGTTAGTTTATTAGATTGTGTAAGTGTGGGGGGGTGGGAGAAAAATGTTTAGTCTCTTCCTTCGGGGGGATACGACCTCTTCTTGTTGTGTCCCCTGTCTCCGTCTGCGCTGAGGCCTAATGGCGGAGCTGACGGCCTTGGGGCCTCGGAGCTGACGGCCTCGGGCTGCGTTCGCGGCAGCGGCAGTTCCGGCTGCGGCAGTGGCCCGACTGGCCCGACCTGGCAGCAGCAGCGGCCCGACTTGGAGCTGTGGCGGCACTCCAGCGTTCCGGTAGCGGCAGCGGCCCGACTCGGAGCTGTGGCCCGACTTGGAGCTGTGGCGGCACTCCGGCGTTCCGGCAGCGCCAGCGGCCCGACTTGGAGCTATAGCCCAACTTGGAGCTGTGGCGGCACTCCGGTGTTCCGGCAGCGGCAGCGGCCTGACTTGGAGCTGTGGCCTGACTTTGGAGCTGTGGCGGTGTTCTGGCGTTTCGGCGGCGGTGGCGGCGCGGCTTCCGAGGCCCAGCCGCGGGCCCAGTGGACGACATCGTCGGGAGCTCGCAGGTCACAGGTTGGTGACCTGTTTTTTGGAGCTCCCGCAACAACAGCTGCGTCCGCTGGATTGGAGGGCGGCAGCTTCGGCAGCTTTGACCGCCCCGGGCGAAGTTTGAATCGGCCCGTTTGCAAAGCTGGATTCGGCCGCGGGACTGACTCACTTACCAACACCCGGCGGGGTCACAACATCGGAGGCCTGGATCGCCTCAGCGCAGAGGGAGAACAAGGAGGGAAGAGACAAAGACTAAGACTTTTGCTTTCCATCACAGTGAGGAGGTGTTTGGTGAACTCACTGTGGTGGATGTTAAATTTGTGTTTATTGTGTGTTTTTGTTACTTTTAATATATGTATGACTGCAGGCACGAAATTTCGTTCAGACCGAAAGGTCTGAATGACAATAAAGGTAATCTGAATCTGAACCTGAGTAAATAAAGGGAAATTGATTCAGTCAAAGAATGTTGATTACCACTGGGTATGGAATTGAGGTGATTGGCAAATGGACAAGAAGACTTTTTTGGCAAAGCAAGTTCTTTGGAATTACGGCCCAAAGGTACTTTGAATAAATAGTAACTTTCCAAAGAGAAATTGACAAATAGGTAAGTGGTAAAAATAAATGTCACTATGAAGAACAGGAGACTTGGATTATCTACAAAGCAATATCAAAGAGTTGACACAGAGGTTGGACAAATAGCATCCTCCAATGCTATTTCCTTCCATTTGATTCTCTGACATACCCAATAAGTTGATCTCTGAGGCCCCCGGGTTTCAGGGATAAGGAATATTGCATGTGTTTGGAAGAGATAGCTGACCTGTTGTATGATTCCATAATGACGGAGTGAATTAGTTTGTGAGCCAAAGATCACAACTATCAGCCAGGAGACTTTGCAATATAAAAGGTTTACCACCACTGCCACCTCTTCCACCCACGGCCCAAACCTAATGCCTGTATCCTTATTAAAAATGTCACACTTTGGCATTAGGATAGAGATTTGTAATAGTTCTGATATGGAAATGTGACTGCAATGATTCAGAGAGGGGCATTTCTTCAGCAGATAGACTTAGGTGCATTGTAAACATTTAATTTATATCAAGAAGTATTTAATTTACTTGAAGCTGATTAATATGTATCGATAAAACTATTAAATGGCTCAGTACTGCTTTTTAGAGTCATTTTTGATGATATCTTTGACAGAACTTTTAAAAATGTTAAAAATGTTAATTTTTCATCTTGATTCAGCAGTTATAACACGGTATCAAAGAATACTTTTACAAAATATATTAATAGGATAAAAAACAAGTCATGTGCTATTACATTGATCGGCTCTGGTTCATGTAAGATTTCATGTTTTCAAAAATGTAAATTAATTTCAGCAAAATCTTAAGTGTAACCTGCCCATAACAATGTCAAGGTCTTACTTTGTGGACAGTTTCCCCTAAAGCAAAATGTCATCCCTTGTATTTGGATGAAATTATTCTTGTTGCTTTGCGCAACCATGTGTTTGACTTTCTTACGTAAGAGATCTTATATTCATACTTATATTTATCAAAAGTGAATTTATAAATCTGAGCAAGCCATCAAGTATTAACACAGTTTAGAGTTGTTCTTTTGCTCAGGCTGGGTTGACTAAGTGAAAACATTAGCCAAGCATTGATGTTGTAGAGGGAATCCGATTTCTTATCTAAGAATTTGTTTCTTTCATTTTTAGTTTAGTTTAGAGATACAGCGCGGAACCAGGCCATTTGCTCACCAAGTCCGTGCCGACCAGTGATCCCAGAGCACTTACACTATCCTACACACACTAGGGACAACTTACAATTTTACGGAAGCCATTTAGCCTACAAACCTGTACATCTTTGGAGTGTGGGAAGAAACCGGCGAACACAGAGAAAACCCACGCAGGTCACGGGGAGAACGTGCAAACTGCTTATAGACAGCACCCGTAGTCAGATTTGATCCCGGGGGTCTGGCGCTGTAAGGCAGCAACTCTACCACCGCGCTGCCCTTCTTTCTTCCGAGTCAGAACGTTGTGGGTTCTAAACTCATGCACATGACTCTAGGCTGTACACCGATGATTTTTGTGAGATCCTTCCTGGCTAGCATGATCAAACATTATTTGGAAGCATTCTAACAAACAAACCTTGGATCAAAACACCCTCCACAATCAAGAACACAGGTCATTTTAGTTTACTGAATGCACTTGTAATAGTTACACTTAAACAAATACGTCGTTTCATTTCCAAAATTACTGCAACGAACGCAAAGTAGTACCAGCAAAGAGAAAATGACAAAAGGACCAAGATTAATGTATTTTTAGATTTGGAGGGAATGTAAGGACATGAACTTAGTGGATAACAGAGGCATTGAGAAGAGATCAGCCATGATTTTCACACTATTATTTCTGGACCATTTCTGTGCCCTCATGTAGCCACCTGGGAAAGAAAAAAATACAATTACAATTCTATTGAATAGTGGAAAATATACAAATGGCCAAACAATCTACTTCTGCTTCTTTTTCTCAAGATTTAATGATAGGCATAGTCACATAGCATAGAAACAGGCCCCTCGGCCCATCATATCCATGCTGACATTAGATGTCCAGCTTATGTTCTTAAGTAATTGCAGGTTGATTCGTTCGAAGGTGAATGTGGCAGGGACAAAACAATCTGATCAATTTAATAATTAATTTCTGGCAGGTGCAGCATGTTTTACTGAGTGTAGAAACAACAGTTTTTATTTCATTTTTTTACTGTTTTCTTTTGGAAATTCTCCAGCATGTTTGCTTTCTGGAGAAAGAATGGATTTGGAAGCCAGGTTGCCAATGCCATACCCAGAGTAGACTGCCAAGTACTGCACCTAAGTGCATACAATGTTGTACCTGCACTTGGCAATGGATTTACTTTACACAAAAAACTAGACATTGAGTCATGGCACATGTTGGCACAAGTAATCAATGATCTAGGCCAATAACATTGGCATTATATGAAGAAGATGAACTGGGCCTGTTTGGTGCAATCAGTTGGGGGGGTATGAGTTGGGTTGGAGTGTCAAGGAAATGAAAAAAAGGTAGTGACTGGGAGAGCTCCCAACACATGGAGAATAATGGAAGGGGAAGGATTATCACTGAAGATATTACTATATTCATTTATTCAGTTTTGCTGTTAACTATGGTCCCTGCTTTGGCTGTATCAAGGTTCATTACCATCTGAAGATAGACACAAAAAGCTGGAGTAACTCGACGGGTCAGACAGCATTTCTGGAGAAAAGGAATAGGTAACATTTCAAGTCGAGACCCTTCTTCAGATCTCCTTCTTCAGACCCGAAATGTCACCTGTTCCTTTTCTCCAGAGATACTGTCTGACCCGCTGAGTTACACCAGCTTTTTGTGTCCACCTCCTGGTGAAGTGGCTTGAGCCTTAGTGGTCACATATGGAGGTGGAACCTCACATCCAGCCTGGTGAAGAATTGCACCTAAAAGTGTCCAGTTGCAGTCCGGTGGCCTCCCTTTGTTTCATTTCTTTTATTCTCAATGGAGGAGATGCTGGACTTGGAATAAGTTCTAAATTATCCCAAATCTAGAGATTTGATCAATGTATGTATATATGATGGCAGGAAGCCAGGCATACTTGAGGCAGGATGAATGGGGGTAAATATCTATGGGAATTGAGAATATGGGCAGTAAAATGGGGTGGAATGGGATGCACTTTCAGCTTCCCTGCTTTAAACAGTTGGCCACTATTTACTACAGCCAGCCATACATATTATTGATTCCCCTTACAATCAATGGACCTAGGTTAGTCAAACCTATTTTTGGACCCTTTCTCACCCGTGCTCTCAAACTTTGATCTCTTTCCAGACTTGCTTTCTTCTTCACGTGGAAGTACCTCGTTGCAGCTCTGCACCTTTATCTTTCAGTCTACCTGTGAGCGACACATCACCATGTGGTGAGCTGTGGGTGTGAACACACCTCCTACCAGTACATGACACATAATGGTAAAGATACATGTTGCACCATATGGTGCCCTTTATCTTCATTCCTTCTAAAATTTCCCTTGTAAAATCCCTTTGGGACTGCACCAGTAAATATAATCTGAAGAGTAACAAGCCATTGGAAAAGTATAGGTATAGGCAGATGAGGTACTGGGGTGAAATACTGGAAAAGGTGATTTGGATTAAAGAAATTCACAAGGTTTTTTATACCTTGAAATAAAGAGAGTAACCAGGACCACACATGGATAGAGGAATGTTTTTTTGCTTGGAGTCAGTTGAAGTAGGCAAAGTACCAATTGAGTACTTTGCATCTGTTTTCACCAAGGAGAAGGACATTGAGGACAGTGAGCTCAGTGTGCAGCATACTATTATGCAAAGGGCAGTTTGAGATTAAGAAGGAAGAGGCTATGGGGCTCTTGAAGAAGAACATTAAGGTGAATATATCCCGAGGGCCTGATGGGATCTATCCCAGGTTATTGGGAGGTGCAAGACAGGAGATTGCAGGAGCTTTGATGAAGATCTTTGCATCTTCTCTATTCACTAGTGAGGCACCAGAGGACTGGCGAGCTGCTACTGTAATGCTGTTCCTTTGTTTAAGAGAAATAGATAGAATCCAGGGAATTATTTGCTGTTAAACCTTACGTCAGTAAAAGGGAAGCTAATGGAGAGGATTCTTCCGTATAGGATTTACTCGCATTTGGAAGAGAATAGGTTAATTGGAGACAGTCAGCATGATCTTTTTATGCAGCAGGTCACATCTTACTGACTTCATTGACTCTTTTGAGGAGGGGACAAAGGAGATCGATGAGGGTAGTGTGGTGGATAATAGCTACATGGATTTAAGTAAGGCAATTGATAAAGTCCCCCAAGGTAGGCCGATCTGGAAGATTAAAATCCATAAGATTAACAGTGACTTGTTCATATAGATTCACAACTCGCTTACTGATAAAAGACGGAGATTGGTGCGGGAAGAGCAACACTTCCGCTGGAGGTCTGTAACCAGTGATGTTCCACAGATATATGTGCTGGAACCTACAGTATGTTGTTTTTGATATCTATAAATTACTTGGACGTAAACACAGACAGGTTGGTTAGTAAGTTTGCAGATGTCACTAAGATTGCTGGGATCATGATCTGTGAGGAAGGCTGTCGATATATACAGTGGCATATAGGTCAGCTGCAGAACTCATCAGAGAAATGGCAGATGGTGCTTAATCCGAGCAAGTATGAGGTGTTAGAGTTTGGAAGGTCAAATGTAAGAGGAAACTATACAATTAATGGAAAGAAACGTAACAGCATTCACAAGTTCACAAGTAATAGGAGTAGAATTAGGCCCTTTGGCCCATCGAGCCCATTCAATCATGGTTGATCTCTGTCTCCTAATCCCATTTTCCTGCCTTCTCTCCTTAAGCCTTGACACCTGTTCCAATCAATAATTGATCTATCTCTGCCTTAAAAATATCTACTGACTTGGCCTCCACACCCCTCCGTGGCAATGAGTTCTGCCCTTGTCCCACCTAGGAAACCCGAACGGAAACCTCTGGTGACCTTGCCCGCCACCCAAACAAAAATCAAGGTCGAGGTGACCTGCAACCTCCTACCACCTCCCACGCATATGTTGAAAACCTTCCTCGACTATGAAGGAAACCTCCTTCGACCTACAGCAAACTCCTTCGACTAATTTGAAAACTGGCTTTGTTAAATTGGTCCGCGATGGAACAACATCCCCTTCGACCTCATGCAACCAAATTTTGTGTCTATCTCCAATGGTCTTGGCCCCGCTCTGGGAGTAGGAGTGGGGGCGGATCCGGATCCGGATCCACAAAGGCTGTGAGCCCCGTGATCGTTTGCCTGCTTCTGCTGCTGGTGGAGGTGAGACGGATGGTGAGAATGGATGGTGATGGATTATGTGCGGGCAGATAAGAGTTGGTCTTGGCATCAGCACAGACATTGTGGTCTGAAGGGGCTGTTCCTGTGCCTCACTGTTCTGTGTTCCATGTATCCTTTATCTCTGCAAGCTATTTCTTCAAGACTCTAGAATGCAAGCCATCGCATCCGGAGGGCTGATTTTCCTTTACTTTACTCAACACTGGTGCTGTGATGCACAGCATGTGGTGCACATCTCTCTCCATTAGAAGGAAAAGATTAGCAAAGGCAAATCCAAGATCCTTATTGAGAGAGATGGAAGAATTTGTAAGCTTGAATGAGGAAATGACAGAATTAAACATCTACTTAGTGCTTGCTTTAGCTGTGAAAGCACAAAACAACTGCCAGAAATATTAAAGAACCAAATATTAAAGACCACCAACATTGTGGAAGAGAAGAAAATAAGATTCTAACCTATTTACTTCATTAGAGACCTTCAAACTATCTTTAACGGATTTTACTGGACTTTATCTTGCACATAATATTATAACCTTTATCCTGTATCTGTACACTGTGGACGGCTTGATTATAAGTCTTTTCCATGACTAGACAGCACACAACAAAATGCTTTTCACTGTACCTCAATAACAATAATAAACTCAACCATGGTCGATTTTGATACTATGGTCAAGTGGTCACAACAATGGGGCATGCAGTTCAACCCTTCCAAATGTGAAACCATGCGTGTCACCAGAAAGAGGAATCCAGGCGTCACATCTTACAACATACATGGTGTCACCCTTGAAGAATCCAAACAAACCAAGTATCTTGGCATCAAATTGCAGAATGATCTACGTTGGAATGGTCAGACTCATCATGTAACAGTGAAAGCAACAGGTGTCCTAAACTTCCTGAGGCGAAACTTCCATCATTGTTCAGCTTCTGTCAAGGAAAAGCTGTATTTCACCCTCGTTAGACCTCATCTGGACTACGCAGTTGCAGCTTGGGACCCATACACAGATAAAAACATTTCATCCATCGAACATGTCCAAAGACAGGCCGCTCGATTTGTTACTAACACCTACGAGAGAGAAGCGAGTGTCACCAAACATCTGAATTCTCTGGGGTGGGACCCTCTCCAAGACAGACGTGAAGCTCACTGTTTGACCGGTTTTTACAAAATGTTAAATGGTCAGCTGGACATAGATTACAAGACCTACACCAACCCCAAACCAATTAGGAGTAGACGAGGGCATTCGATCCAATTTGTGGTCCCAGCCTCAAAGACAGATGTGTACAGCAATTTGTTTTTTCCACGCACTATTAAAGCATGGAATAATCTCCACCAAGCCACGGTTGCCCAGCCAGATGCAACTAAATTTAAAGTGGCACCTTCTGCCCAATAACCCTCTCTGGCTAAACCCCTCCTTTCACCAGCTCCAGTTTAAATTCCAGTTGGAATATTTTGGAGGACCAAGAAACCAAGAACCAAGAACCAAACTATGTAATCGCCAAAATAAAACATAGGCCCAATTAGTGAGCTTGAAAGATGATAAATCCCAATGACCCAATGATAAACATCCCAGAGTTATAGAAGAGATAGCTTTAGAGATACCGGATGGCCTGAATATCATCCTCTACTCTTTTATCGATTTTAGAAATGTTTCTGTGGGTTGGAGGTTAAAAAGTGTGGCCCCACCAAATGAGAAAGGAGGGATAGTGGCATCAGGGAATGAGCAACCTTTCAGCTAATGTCAATAATAGGGAATATGCTGGAATCAATAATGAAGGACATGATAACAGAACACCGTTGAAAACAATTATAGGATTGAAAAGAGTCAGTAATTTAAAGATAAATTATGTTTGACTAATCGTTGGAGTTCTTAGAATGTGATGAGCAGAATAGGTAAGGGAGAATCTGAAGATATGGTTCATTTGGGTTTTCGAATGGCTTTCAATAAGGTCCCACATAGGTCAATAAGATTAGAGCACACAGAGATGGGAGTAATAGGTTGGTATCGAATGAGAATTGGTGGTCATACAGAAAGCAAATAATGAGGAAAAGTGACAAATGACAGAAGCTCAGAGAGATCTAAGTGTGTTGTACATGAATCATAAAAAGATAGCATATAGTTAAAACAGCAAAATATATGTAGACCTTTAATGCAAAAGGGTTAGTGTTTAAGATGAAGGAGACTTTGTACAGTTGTACAGTATGTGGGTAAGGCCAAATCTGGAATACTGTGATCTCCCATTGTTTCTGCCTGCTCCTGCCCCTACATGAAATAATTTCCACACACCTTGATCCCATCCTATCCTCCCTGGTCCACCTTCCCACCTATGCCCAAGAAACCTCACATGCCCTTTGATTCTTGGCCGGTGTGGGCAAGTTGGGCCGAAGGGCCTGTTTCCACACTGTATCACTCTATGACTCTATGCCGTTCCTTTCTACACACCTACACAGTTTTGGTCTCCTTACCTAAAAAAAGGATAGAGTAGCATTTGCGGCAGTCCAAAGGAGATTAATCATGCTAATTCTTGGAGTGAGGATTCTCATCCCATGCAGTCTAGAAGACTGAGGAATGATGTTATTTAAACATATAAGATCCTAAGGGGTCTTGACTTGACAGGGGAGATCTTGAAATATAGAAACAAGGGTCTTGACCCAAAACACCAACTATCCATGTTCTCCAGAGTTACTGCCTGACCTGTTGAGTTACTCCAGCACTTTGTGTCATCTGTTGAGATGTTGAGAGTCTCAAACAAGAGGACATAGGTGTAAAATATGGTACCAATCATTCAAATCTGAACTGTATAGAAATTTCCTATCTCAGAGGATTGTAATTCTCGCACCAGTTCATTAGATATATTTGTGGTGGAGACATAAATAGTTGAAAGATCAAGAAATTGAGAATTATGGAGAACTGACACAGAAGCGGAATTAAGGCAAACATCGATCAGCCAAGATCATATTGAGGTTGGAGCAGGCTTGAGGGATTGATGCCGGTTTGTTCTCCTATTTTCCCATGATCTTGTGAGGCACTGTGAATTATCACAGCGTATTCCAGAGGAACTGAATTACTGGAGTGTTCAGGTAGAAATTATAGTCATGCAAATTACTTTTCTTTATGCTGTGCTATTTGTCTTTGTAAAGAGATTTTCTCTGTTATCATTTATTGTATCTTCAAAGCTACATTTTTTATGATGGATTGTTTGTTGGGAATGTTGAAGACCCGGCGGTCCCGCATAACTATTTTGTATCACTTGTGATCGTGTCATGTTTTATATCAGTAAGACTGTTTATATAGAATTTATTTTTCCGATTGTGACTGTCTTGTAGGATTTGCAATGTGTTGAGTTGTACTCAATGTTTGAGGAGCATCTGACAGTAGTGAAATTTACAAATCATCCTTGCCAGTTGGAGCGGTTTCCTATGTGTGGAAGAAAGGCCAGTATCAGACCGCCTGGAACATAATAACACTTTGAGGAAGCTGTCAGTTTGGACAATAAAGACAGATAATATCTATTGTTAAAGTTTTTCTTCTGCTCTTTGTTTTGAATTCTGTCATTTTGGAGGTGATTTATGTTTTGAGAAGATTTGAGATCTTTATAGTGGGTGATATTAAATGGTTTTGACTGGCTGGTGACAGTTGCTATAGTACTGGTGATGTGGAGAGTGCTGAAATCCATTATTTATGGTTAGTGTGAGGGAGGACAGTTGAATCCACTGCCATCACTTTGCATGTGCCAGCATTTGTCATGTGATGCATCACTCAGTTTGGGAAGCCAAACAAAAACCTGGTAGGTTAGAACTGAGCCACTACAGACAAATATCAGACCTCAAGAATGGTATAATCAGTTATCCTCGACGATTTTGGCGATGATCGACTGTTGACAAGCTCGTGGGCCCTCGTCAACTGCCTTTGCCTCAATAATTCGCTCTTCTGATGAGGATCAAACATGATTATTGGGCTCGGCACACTTACGACTCCAGTCCACGTTAATTGATATCATCATGTTACACTGTGACTTTGAAGACTTAACAAATAACACAGCCTGTGCGGTAAATCAATTCCCATGCTCGTACTTGGACATTCAGAATTAAAAACTCCCACACAGAAGCAGAATTTCTCCTCCTGACATGAACAAAAAGGCATTTTTTGGCATGAATATGTACTCAAATACCTTCAGAACATTTTCAGTACATTCTGTTATGTGGTGGCGGAGGTGGAGTTGAGAGGGGTGAAGTGGGTGGTCAATGGGGAGGGCAAAAATCATGGCCCAGTAAATTTGGCAGCCTGTAGAATTCCACGTGCCACATGATTCAAACGTCACAACGCTACTGCATTGTTGACCTATGTGGGAAGGCATGCATAGAACTGAGTGGGAGGTTACTTTTGCAGTTTGCAGCTTAGTGGATAATTAACCCAAATATGGATTCATGTTCACATTCAATTGTATAACATCATCATTGAAGTGTGCACAGTCTTTGCAAAAAAAAAAAAGAATCCAGCAGGGTTTCCTGTGTGCCAGGGAAAATACTTCCAATTGAAAATGCTCTATTGTCAGCACCTGTTGGCAAGCACATTGACTGTGACCTACTGGGCAGTTTCCTGAAGCACCAGCACCATGTTCCAGCTGGAACTCAACCAAAACTGAGCCACATCAATGATATCTGTTTAAGATATACATCATTATAACTACGGCTTGGAAGCCCTTCAACTCTTGCAGTGAACATTGCTTTGAATTTACAATGTGCATAGATTTAAAATCATGTAACATCTGCAATAAACTGTTTTCTGTAATCTTCTAATGAGGCTTTTGAGTTATCTTATGAACTGGAAATGTTGTTGAAGGCAATTTTATTTTTTTTAACAGATTGTGGTTAATACATCTTTTCCCTAAAGCAACTATTTGAGCTTGCATTGCATTAGAAGCTTCAGAAGTTACATTTATTTATTAAATGCTCATAATATATTTTATGTTGCATCATGTCTGGTATGTTCTTTCTTCATAAACAAATGGTTACAATATAGTGTGGGTCTGTAAGTTATTAGAGCATTACAGTAATTCAAATTTTCAATATATGGGAATATATGGGGAAATTCGGTAGCAGTTAAAATTTGAAATGTCCTCCATGGGGAAAAAGTGTGCCTGTGAGAGTTCAATGAAATCATGACAGTCACCGCAGCTCATTAAATGTGGTAACTTAAAGATGAGCTTTTTCTTCTCTGAAATGCCTAAAAAGCTCCTTGTATGCAGCAGTTATCATTTAATTTCATATTAAAGTAAGTTTTTTCTTGTTATTTTGTTACCATTTTGTAGGCTGAAAAACTACTTAACTGAATGACTTTAGAACTAATTCTTACTTCCCAGCTGGTATCGTTTAGTAATTGCTCATGAAGAACTAGAGGATAAAAGCAGTAATCCATACAAAGACCTGTCTTATTATTCATTAGCACGTACCACTAATATACCATGTGGAATATTATTCTGCCACTTGTAATGATCCAAACTGTAATGATCCAAATAACGGTGAGACTATTGGTGCATGTCTTCTCACAGTCTTCTCTACTTCAAAGGCTTGTGGATGCTTGATCATAACCCAGAGATAAATGTGAATTATTATAAAGAGCAAGTGATGGAACCTTGTGGAGGCTAGACCACTTAGGGTGGAGGTAGATACATTTTTGGAAGAGGGTGACACAGTGGCGCATCTGAAGAGTTGCTGCCTTACAGCGCCAGACACCCAGGTTCAATCCTGACTAAGGGTGCTGTGTGTACGGAATTTGTATGTTCTCATGTTCAGGTTTGTACGTTAATTGGCTTCAGTAAAAATTGGCTTCACCAATTTGTGTATTGTAAATTGTCCCTAGTGTATAGGATAGTGCTATGGTACGGTGTAATCGCTGGTCGGCACGGACTCAGTGGGCCTAAGGGACTGTTCCCATGGTGTATCTCTGAAGTCTAAAGTAAAGGCTAAATTAAGGAATTGAGGGCAATGGTGACTTGGCACAGAGGGGGAATTGAGGGCTGGGCAGAGCAGTTATGGTCATATTGAATGCCAGTGTAAGTCTGACGGCCTGGTAGCCTCCTCTTAGTCCTATATCATTGTGTCCTTTTGAGCCGTTATTTTGGAGGACATCTGACAGTATCTTCAAGAGCATGCATGTGTGCAGTTAAACCCAAAAGGTGCAGCGAAGGATTCCCTGATCTCCCCAGAATCCACAGAGATCAATGCATTGATAAAAAAGTTGGGTATTACCAAACTATTCTTGATGTAAAACCAAAGCCTGGAAATGTCATACTTCATTGCAACAAGTCTTTAATGGCATACTGATGCATTATTGCTAGCTAACAATCTCTTTCTCTTCCTAAGTAAAATAATCTTATATGTGAACAATTATTCCTGTGAGTAAATACTTCAAAACAAGATTAAATCATCAAACATAATTTGTAATATTTTATTTTTCAACTTAACCTCATGTGTATGTTTTAGTCTTTATATTGATTTCTGTAAAATACTGATTTTTTTTGTTATTGGTGTGCTTTTTATTTTGGTCTTTGAGAATGTTGCAATGTGATTGCTGCTGAGCCTGATTGATGGCCTCACTGTTCCTGGTTCTAGAGATCCCTTGGAATTAATGCCAATGTATGGGGAATGAAATCCATGCCATGAAGATTGCTGGGCCTTTGTGAACAAATTTCTCTCAGGTCAGCAGTGACCATTGGCAATTTTCCGCTATCTGCAAAATCAGTGTCGCCATGCACTAAAGATTAAGATACGGGGAATATTTGAGTCTTATAATACTTCGCATTTACTTATGGGTTATGACCGAATCTAGCCTATGCTAATGAAATTAAAATCATTTCTCTTTGCAAAGTTCTTCCCAATGTGAAAATGTGTGACACAGTTTCATCCAGGCTCCCAGCAGGGGTATAAAGTTGGTAATAATTTGTCATTAAATGGCACTAAGAACTGGCAATCTCCAGGATCGAACCATTGGGATTGTAAATGTGGAAAAATAGAAAATCAATGATTAAGCATAATCGGTTAGGTTTGAGATCTGAGTCGCTGCCTTAAACAAAAAAATATAAATATAGTTATAAAATGTCACATTACATATTTACTGGGTTCAGAGTGCACAGCGCTTGTATTTTAATCCAGACTGGCTGACCTGCTGAATTTAATATATCATCTGCACATCACTTTCGTTGGCAGATGCAGAAGATGCATTGTTTGTGAAAGGTCAGTGCTCTGTGCATCTATTTGTTTTTTTTGTTGTTTCTGGAACTCTATCTTCCTTAACATTATAATGTGGTAAATATTGTATACTCTAACTGTGACTCTCACTAGCATCCCCATCACATTAGGACCAACAGTGTGGCAAAATAATAGCAATGAATATTCTCTTTCTTTTTGCTTTCTTTCTCTTGGGTTTACTCTTTTGTTTCTTGCTCCATTTCTTTCTAACTTCTGAGACGCTTTAAGAACTGATGGGATGTGTCAGCAGTCTCAGTTCTTTGGGAGATGGGGGGGTGGGGGGGGGGGGGGGAGGGAGGGGGAGGAGATGGGTTTCTCTCTTTTATTCCATGGTGTCTCACTAGCTTGCAAATGCCACAATCCTGCGAGACTGTCTGGTGTCAGAAAACAGCCCCACAATTTGCTTCCTTTTGTTTCCCTTTCCTGGCACTCTCCTCTCCCAACTCTCCTTGAAGTTGGTTTAATTCTGTAGCAAAGGATCTCACAGTTTAGAGTCAGTCCACCTACGTCCATGGGCTGCCTAACTGAGCTCAGTCAACGTTGGAAATCCTCCCACTTCCTTGTTATGTTACATTTGAATCATAATGAAGGCTCATTAAAAATTCAGCTGCCTCCACGCAGCACTTTTTGTTTTGCAGAACACTGGGGAAAGGACACATGGCAGCAAGGCTGTTGTGTCAGACAAACCTTTCTATACCATGTTTACAGTGTCATAATTAAATATAAGCTTCTCATTTCAAATGTCGTCTGATTTACAACTTTCTTTATGAGAAGCTGTAGATTATTGTAAAAATTGTATGGGAGATTAGTGTCAATATCCTTGACTGATGTCCCGGGGCAGGGATGACTGACCCATGACATTTACAATCACGCTCCATTGTGAAAAGTATGACTCCAGCAACTGCAGGTTTTTTTCGATGTGATGTCCACGGACATCAGTTTAAGTGCGATGTCCACTAACATCAGTTTCTCGATGTGATGTCCATGGACATCAGTTTAAGTGCACCCTAAGGCCAAACTTGATCATCCCCTGTCCCGGATATGCATGGAATGGAGGGATAAGGATCACGTGCAGACAGAAGTGATCAGTTTAAACCGACCGGCATCATGCGCAGCGCAGACATTGTGGGCCGAAGGCTTGTTCCTGTACCGTATTGTTCTATATTCAATGTTATATTACTAAAAAGAAATGCTCAAGAATATTAAAAGATCTGATCTTAAGTGCAGAATTAATGAACAAGTAAAACATTTTTTTGATTCATTGCAAATAAAATGCTATACGCAACACAAATGCCCAATCTTCCTATATATTGGTCAGGAGTTTACTCATAAACTGTAGCGAATCTCGGAGTTTTATTTCATACATTTTCGGGATGTGTGCATTTATGGAAGGACCGGCATATATTGGCCATCCAGAAATTACATTTAGAAGGTGGGTGTAGGGTGTCCCCTTCCTGATGATGAGACTCCCACTGCACTGCGCTGGAATTTCAAGGTTTCAACACAGTAATAATGAATGTCAGAGTAACTGAGACAAGTAACAGCAGTGAACTTTGAAGATAGCACACACAGCAGTAAGTGTAAGCTACTGGAGGTGAGAACGTTATTCACGTTATTCCCTGTATCATGTATCTGTACACTGTGGCTGGCACAATTGTAATCATGTATTGTCTTTCTGCTGACTTGTTAGCATGCAACAAAAAGCTTTTCACTGTACCTCGGCATTAAAGTACCAATAAACTAAACTCAAGATCAAACTCAAACTGAACGGCTGACAATGAATAGGACTACTTTGCCCTGAATGTTGTCAAGCTTCCTACCAGTTTTTGGAATTGCACACATCGAGACAAGCGAAGATTATTATGCATCAGACTTGTGACTTGTAGATGGCAGATAGTCTTTGGAGTGTCAGAAATTTCAGGAGTTTTGTCCATTTGTATTCACTATCTGGAAGTTCAATCCATGTGCTGCTTACTCTATGAATTAGAGTAAAATAGTAAGATTAAACAAGAACTTACCAGTTTGAAGTTTGATCTTTATTTTATGAGGAGTTGCGATGAGGGATTTTGTGACGACCCCGCCAGGCACGCATGCGTGACATTCTTCAAAGCAGCGGTGTGGAATCACAGATAACAACGATGACTTAGGTTAGTAGGGTTAAAGAAACTCGAATATACCAGTTGACCTTATGATAGAGGGTTGGGAGCGGAGGGCACGAAATCCCTCATCACAACTCCTCATAAAATAAAGATCAAACTAGTAAGTTCTTGTTTAATCTTACTATTTTACTTCGGAGTCACGTGAGTGACTTCGTGAAGATTTCAAAGCTCTGTGATTACATGCCCTGGATCACGTCCATGCTCACACACTTCCGTAATACTGATGGAGGAAGTATGTTAACGTATTTCAGACTTGAACAAGCTGAAAAATAATAACATTTGTCAAATATAACAATAAACCCCTGAACTCGGGGACAAACGGTTAGGGAACAGCACTTAAGACTGAATCCGCCAACGTTGCGGGAGCGGCCACAGGTCAGTTATAAAACTGCTGAAATGTAGTTTCACTGGCCCAGCCTGCTATTGCAAGGACATAATCCATGAACACCTCCATGGTCCTCACCGCTGATGTGGATGCAGCCCTGGTAGAATTACATTTTTTAAATGTTAGTGTCTTACCTGCTGCACAGAATACCACCTTAAGCCATCTGGAGATAGTCAGCACCGTCACCCTGTGACGTGGGTTTCCATGGCTGAAACAGATCCGTTTCCATATACCTGTTGCTCATTTTCAGACCTGTAGTCGCAGGTCTGTGTAGTTTAGCAACTCTTCTATAAAGAAGTAACTTTATTATTCTATCCAGGTTTAATTCCTGAAGAGTCCAGACCTGTTGTGCTGTCTTCAGTGCCATTACCATCACCACTTTGAAGGTGATTAAATCCAGTGGTAAATCCGTCATAGGCGACCAACTCCTGAGTAGGGTCAACACTACCCCTATATCTCAGGTAATATAATATCGTGGTCGGGGAGGGATGGATAGACCATACCCCTCATAGTTAGGATACCAGCTGGTGAGATCCCACTCCAATGTTGAGATAGGTTGACAGAGCATTCCTGGCATTGTATACGGCACTGTAACTGAGGGACTCAACATAATGAAGACCCGTGAGGATTCCAGCACATTGGAGATCGTAGCAGATATGTAGGTGGTCTTGGTCCGACTACAGAAAACCTCACATATCCTTTGTGGGTGAGGTACTGCTTTCTAGTGGACTCTCTCTGCACGCTGCTGTATGACGTCTATGGTCCTTTCTGTTGCAGAATCTGGTTGCGTTTTCTGCAACACCTGTCTGATGATGCAGAATGGGGGAAAGCATAGAAAAATCCATTTCCCCCCAATGTAGCGAGAACGCGTCCATCGCCACTGCCCCAGGATCTGGTTCTCAAGAGACATATGTTGGTATCCAATGGCTCAACCTGGACGCAAGGAGGTCGATATCTGGTGTTCCATATTGGGCTATAATTTTGGCAAATATTTGGAGGTTCCACATCCACTTGATGTTGTTATTAAATACTTGTGACCTGGTGTCCGCCACTGTATTGAGCTTAACCAGAAGGTACGTAGCTGATATCCAAATATTTCTTTTAATCCACCAGAGCCAAATTAATGTTTCCAATTCATCACAAGATATTGACTTGATACCACCCATAAGGTTTAAATATGCCACCTCAGTGGTATTATAATGAAGATGAACATACGTATACTGCAGATTAGTGCATTAAGCCCGCAGCCAATGACATGCTCCCAGCATTTCTAAACAGTTCATGCCTTGTGATTGAAGAGAAGTGGACTCATGCAAATCCCATCTACCGCCCCAACTGGAATGGAGTCGGTAGTTCCCCAGCCCTTGGCGCTTGCGTCGGTTTGTAACACGACTAATGAGTTTGATGTAATGATGGGATTTAACAATCACAACCATTGCTAACCCATCATTGTAGCTCAAATTATGCTTTGATTGACAGCTGCATAGGCTCGTAAATGTCCAGCATTCGCTTTTAATGCTGAGATTTTTGCTCTTTGCAAGCTTCGATAGTGTAATGGCCCAAATTATGTGGCTGGAATGTAGCTACAAGTTTACCAATTACCTTAGCAGCATGTCTAAGTCGGTTTCCTGGCGCAAGCAAGGCTGTTACATGCCTCTATTATGTCTATTGCTCTGTTCCCTGGGATAGTGACAATCAGAGCCCCAGAATGTATGTAACCTCCCTCCTACTTGTGAGGTTATGCATGCAGTACTTCCAAGAGAACCAGACCCCCTTACCTCCATGGTTATCGGCGGGCCTGACGTTCTGGTTTCTGGTGTTCCGTCATTGCTGGGTGCTGCCGGCGTGTAGGTCCTTACTGGTCTTTTAAGTGGCCCCCGAGGCCTGGTATATGTCGATCGCCTCGGTAAGTCCCTGTTCCTGCAGCTGGTGTGTGGTGAGGTAGTCTATGCTGGCCACTGGTTTCGGCTGCAAAGGCTGACCTGAGTGCTTCAGCTGGGCGAACTTGGAGACCACATTCAGCAGTTCCTCTTGGGTTTTCTCAGGTACTGTAGGTTCCTGCTCCAACCCTTCTTTTGTGTCAGCCAGCTGCTGATCCGTGGCATTCCCCACCGATGATGGGAACATGCTGGGTGGCCCAGCTGCATGTCTCCTGGACTGGAGAACATCTGGTCCAGCTGCAGAGATTGTGCTCTAGGATACGCTCCACCATGCGCTCCTCCGAGCCATGCGACCGCCGCCGCTAAACGCGGATGACAAGCCGACTTCCCCAGATTCTCCTGAAACACTGGGCTTCTACCAGTGAACCACACCTTGTCAAGGTGATGACAAGGGTCCGCTGGCAGGTAGTCGTTGGCTGCCGCTCCTGCGGGGCCGTACGACTCCCGTGCGGACATGCTGTGAGTTCGCCGTCATTCGGACTGCAGCGGTCCCCTGCCTGATGGGAAGGCAGCAGGGATGAGTCGGTGCCGGCTCTCGTAGCCGGGCACCCCAATGTCCACGCAGGCTTACGGCCACTTCTGACCACATGGGTCTGTGATGGTGCATGGTCGTCGTTACCCGCCTCAGCGGGGCTGCCCGACCGAAATCTGCTGCCACTGGTCTGCGCTCCGGCAGCCTGTTCCGGTGGTATGCCGATACCTCCTGCTCCTGCAGGGCTCCCCGACTTCCCAGCAGATCCATCACCGGCCCGCAATCTAGCACGTTACCCCCGGCAGCATGTCGATGCCTTCCGCTGCAGCGGGGCATGACCTGTGTGCAGCTCTCCCCCTGCTCTGGTGCCTGCATAGTAGGGGAGACAGAACGTGCCTCCAAGCGGGTCACACGTTTACGCACCTTTGCTCCACTGTCCCTATGCTTAGGTGACAGTGGTAGGGATTCAGGGTCTTGCCTACCCTGCTCCCGCGCGGTGCTCCTACCACTTTGCGGCTCCATGGTCAGCCATGGTGGAGAGACGGGTCCTGGCTGCGCAGGGCTCCCCGATTTCCGCGTTCTTATCCCAGTCCGCAGAGCGGGTGCTGCCGGTGTTGCGGGCAGCTCCGGGAATGGTGGCCGCTGACACCCATCCAAAGTCCCATGGCCCTTGGAGGCATGCTTCGATGCCTTCATTCTGGTCTCCATCCATCGTTTCTGTAAGCAAAGTCTAGTACAGAAGCTCAGCAACTCAAGGTTAGTGTCTTACCTGAGGGTCTTTAAGAAGCATCCGGTGGAGGAGCGCACTCTCCCCCCCCCCCAGCTCCAATGGTGACCAGACTCTCATGCATGACCATAGACTGCCGCTAACGGCAAGCCTCCCGCCTATGTAGTGAGTCGGGCCCCGGCTCTGTCTTTCTACCTCCATAGGGTAGGATAGCCGTCAGTCCACGGTATTCCTGCAGCCTGCGGCGTTGAGTCGGAGCTCCTGCTCTGCCTTCGCTACCCGCAAATGGCAGTCTCTGAGCCCGGACCCTCCTGGATCACGGGCTTGCCTGACTTCCAGGTAGCGTTTTTTGAACAAAATTAAAAGGATAATATCACTGACTTAACAAACTTTATGGTAAATCATGGGGTTTCTAATTTCTTTCCCACACCTATAGGAGAAACATGAACAATTATACAATGATAATTCCTTTATTTTTGCCTCCTTGGCTTCCGGGCAGGCAAGAGGTTGGAACAGGTGTAAGGGTCACAAAGATAGTGTGACATTGGGAATGATATCAGGTTCAGCAGTGACCACATTGGGAATCAAAGTAGGGAGAACTCACATGAAATATGTTATTTACAGTGGTAAGAAATGGCGGGTGCTGTCCTTCTCATGATTGTACCAGCAACTCAGTCCTGATCCTTGAAGGAGGCATGGCAAACTCAAGGCTTTTCCCTACAGTTCATCCTTGCCTCGAGATGCTGGCAGTCTCAGTTTTCCATGGCAGCTCAGCTTTGAGCTTGAAGATATGACACATGGTCCCTGGAGTAGCATGGCAGCTGTCTTGCCATGAGTGTGGGCACAGTCCCTCAATGTCCATGTGCAGGAGAGGCACTGGCATCTCTGGGTTGCCCCTAGCCACTCACTTAGCCTGAGTGGAGAATTCCATTCATGCCGACAGTCCGCAGTGACCCTGCGGTCTGCGGCGTAGAGTTGGGGCTGCCGCTCTGCCGTTGCTGACTTTGAATGGCGAGCCTGCATGCCCCACTCCTTCATACATGCCGTCAGTCCACGGTGTTCTGCGGGCTGCGGTGTAGAGTCGGGCTGCCTCTGCCGTCCCTCCGACCGGCGAGCCAGTGAGCCCTGACCCTCCTGGGTCAATGGGCTGCCCAACTCCAGTCTGTTGCTGCCGCCGCTGACTGCCCGCATCCCGCGGTCCGCAGTCAATGCCGAAGCGGCCTGGAGTACTCTGAAACAGAGTCACCTAAAATGAAAAAAAAGGACCACAGGTTAGTTTTTCCTTACCTGCAGGTCCCTGCAGTAGAGGAGCAACGCTCCTCCCTGCCTGTCGCTCGCATGCAGTCGACGATATGTTGCGCATGTGTGCCTGGTGGAGTCTTCACGAAGTCACTCACGTGACTCCGAAGTAAAATTAAATGCAGGGAATCACAAACATTCAGACATCTCTTCTAAAGAGTCGATTCAACCATCGCCTGTTTTGAATGAAAACCTATTTCCTGGTAACAATCTTAAAAGCAAGTCTCTAATTTGAGCTTGTCTCCAAATGCCCTAGTTCTATTGTTTAATTTAATGTCTTTTGTTTTCGTATTTAATAATGTTCATTGGCTATGCAAGGTCACTTTACTAAAATATCCTCATTCGTTTTCTGGCATGCAAAATATCACCTCACTTTAGTCATTTTTGTTGACTGACATATTTCCTTAGAATCATCATCTACAGAATAACAATGAATCTCAGATGGATCAGATTAGGGTTCTCAGATGGAGGAGGTTAGGAATCTCAGACAAACTATGTTAGAGATCTAAGATGGATCAATAGACAAAAGGCGCAGGAGCAGGCCATTCGGCCCTTCGAGCCAGCACCTCCATTCAATGTGATCATGGCTGATCATCCCCAATCAGTATCCCGTTCCTGCCTTCCTTCCATATCCCCTGACTCCGCTATTTTTAAGAGCCCTATCTAGCTCTCCCTTGAAAGTATCCAGAGAACCGGCCTCCACCGTCCTCTGAGGAGGAGAATTCCACAGACTCACAACTCTCTGTGTGAAAAAGGGTTTCCTCATCTCCGTTCTAAATGGCTTACCCCTTATTCTTAAACTGTGGCCCCTGGTTCCACACTCGCCCAACATCGGGAACATGTGTCCTGCCTTTAGCGTGTCGAAACCCTTAATAATCTTATATGTTGCAATAAGAACCCTTCTCATCCTTCCAAACTCCAGAGTATACACGTCCAGCCGCTCCATTCTCTCAGCATATGAGATTAGAGATAAGGTCAGAGATCATGTTCATGTTCATAAGTCATAGGAGCAGAATTAGGCCATTTGGCTCATCAAGTCTACTCTGCCATTAAATCATGACTGATCTTTCTTTCCCTCTCAACCCCATTCTCCTTATAATCCCTGACAACCGTACTAATCAAGAACACATCAGTCTCCACCTTAAAAATACCCATTAACTTGGCCTCCACAGCCTTCTGTGGCACTGATAGACCAGGTAAGAAACCTCAGATAAACCAAGTTAGGGATCCCAGATAGATTTGGTTATGAATCTAAGAAAGTCCAACTTAAGGATCTCAAATTGATCAGGCTGGGAATCACAAATTCTCAAGTGAAACTTCCTCCAGCATCAGTGAACACAAGAGCTTCCAAAAGGATGAGCCCTTTGCTTTCAGTTTTTGCCATTCCTTTTTGTGGACATCAATTTGGCTTCATTTGAAACTCCCTTCTCAGGAGCCTTCATATGTTTTTTGCTATCTGACTTGAAGGCACTTTGCAGTTGACAAGATGTTTTAACAAACCGGGAAGTCTTTGATCTTTTCTCAAAATATATCAGTTCATTTTCAGTTCAGTTTATTGGCAGGTGTAACGAGGTACAGTGAAAAGCTTTTGTTGCATGCTAACCAGTCAGCAGAAATTACAATCGAGCCATTTACAGTGTATAGATACATGATAAGGGAATAACGTTTAGTGCAAGGTAAAACCAGCAAAGTCCGATTTATATTCCCGATATTGAAAATCAACTTTCTCTGTACTCTTTCCGATATCTTAATGTTTTTCTTCTTTCTCTGCTAACAGGGTAAATCTGATAAACCACCAGTTCCTCTGACTAGTTTTTACAGTATCGTTGGGTGTGGCTACCCAATTCAAAATCCTATTGTTTTTATACACAAAAAGCTGAAGTAACCCAGTGGGACAGGCAGCATCCCTGGAGAGAAGGAATGGGTAACATTTCAGATCGAGATCCTTCTTCGAGCCGAAATGTCACCCATTCTTCTCTCCAGAGATGCTGCCTGTTCCATTGTGTTACTCCAGCTTTTTGTGTCAGCTTCAGTTTAAACCAGCATCTGCAGTTCCTTCCTTATACATCCTATTGTTTGTGTTAAGTTCCATTCTACTTTAGAAGATAAACCTTCATTCCTCAAAGAGCCTCTGACGATTGCAGCATAAATGGTGGTGATTCAGCACTTGAGTCTACGTCAGTTCTTAGTAAGTGCAATCCAGCTATGGCCCTTTCAACTTTATTCATTAACTACTTCAACATGTTGTAAACATATAAAAAATCCTTTTTGTGATTTTGATTTTGTGGCACTTACTGCTGTTCAAAATAATTTGGTAGAAATTCAGCTGCTACCTCCAGACCCACTTATATAACTTATTAGGTGAATTCAATTTTTTTTTTTCATTACACATTCAATTTGCTTTCTTTGTGCATAATTATCTTCCATTTGTAATTATTAGTCTTAATTCTCCATATGTCTGACAAATAGAATTACTAAAATCCTCAGTCAAATCTTTTGCGGCTTTGAGAGAATGGAGAGGCTGGGCTTGTATACTCTGGAATTTGGAAGGATGAGAGGGAATCTTATTGAAACATATAAGATTATAAATGGTTTGGACACGCTAATTCATGTTCCCGATGTTGGGGGGGTCCAGAACCAGGGGCCACAGTTTAAGAATAAGGGGTAAGCCATTTAGAACGGAGATGAGGAAACACTATTTCACACACAGAGTTCTGAGTCTGTGGAATTCTCTGCCTCAGAGGGTGGTGGAGGCCAGTTTTCAGGATGCTTTCAAGCGAGAGCTGGATGGGGCTCTTAAAGATAGCGGAGTCAGGGGATATGGGGAGAAGGCGGGAACGGTGTACTGATTGGGGATGATCAGCCATGTTCACATTGAATGGCAGTGCTGGCTCGAAGGGCCGAATGGCCTACTCCTGCACCTATTGTCTATTGTCCATTTCTCCTATTTTTATGTCATCAGTAAATCTCCTTACAATGGAGGTGCAAGCACTGAGCTCAGCAGAATTTCATTTAAAGCATTGTCCTTCTGGGGATGAGCGTTAGTGAACTTTATTGTCTATTGTCTATTGTCTATTGACATCTTTCAAATCATGTATATCTGTGGAAATGGCATAGAAGCACCATTATGTCCACTGATACTTCATTTTGAGAACAATCATTTCACTCTCATAATATCATTGCTCGACATCTCAAGACAGATGGCCAGAACCAAACAATTCATTCTCCTTGTATAGGAATGAACTGCAGATGCTGGTTTATACTGGATATACAGAAAGTGATTGAGTAGCTCAGCGGGTCAGGCAGCATCTCTGAAGAAAACGGATGGGTGATGTTTCGCGTCGGAACCTCTCCTGAGACTGAAAGTTGAGGGGTGGGAGGTTGGGAGGGGGGAACTGGAGGTTGGAAACAGCCAGAACAAATCAAGGTCAGCAACAGATGATCAAGGAAGAGTAGAGCTCTCAATGAGGTTGACTGTTATCTCCTCTTCCCCGGCCAACTATGGGCCTTGATGGGTTCCATCCTTCCCTGGTCATCTGTGGCTAATCTGCCTCGCTAACAGGAGTGAATTTCACTCAGTCTGAAGAAGGGTTCCAACCCAAAACATCCCTATTAATTTTCTCCAAGGGTGCTGCCTGACCCACTGGATTACTCCAGGACTTTATGGCTATTTTTTTAGGGGTGAATTTCAAGTTTGCCTTGAGAAGTTCCAATTTGCATCCTGTTCTCACTCCACAATGGATTGGTTATCCAGCTCTTTGCAACTCTACCCATAGGGTGAGACTAAAGATGGTATTTAAGAATCCGATAGTGAAAGTTTTATAACCCAGGTCCAGGTTTAGAACTCTGGTGAGCAATAAAGTTATTTACTGCCGATGATGAATTGATTACCTCATCATTTCCAAGGCAGCATGGTGGCGTAGTGGTAGCTCAACTTCGTGAGAGCGCTGGAGACCCAGGTTCAATCCCGACTACGGGTGCTTGTCTGTACGGAGTTTGTACGTTCTCACCATGACGTAGGTTTTCTCTGAGATCTTTGGTTTCCTCCCATACACCAAAGACATTCAGGTTTGTGGGATAATTGGCTTGGTATTTTTGTTTTAAACTGTAACATTGTCCCTAGGATAGCGTTAATGTGCGGGGATCGCTGGGGTCGGTGCGGACTCGGTGGGCCAAAGGGCCTGTTTCTGCGGTGCATCCCTAAACTAAACTAAACTTGTACAGCATCAGTGATACTCTGGAACACTTCACCTGACAGTGCAGTTGTTTCCATTATGAAGCTAACACACTTTGTCATGATAAAAATTGTTTAACTAGCGGATAAGAAATATGAAGCAAATAGATTGAGCAATAGAACATAGAGATGAATTTTAAGTCAACCTAATAAATCAAATCATAAAGCACATGTTCTCCAGGTACATCTGAACACTATTCACATGCATCAATGCAAAGCATATGCACAACTTCAATAGGAGTGTGTTAAGACTGAAGTTAAATACAAAAAAAAGAGAAGGTAAGGTCCTCTATGTAAGAAGACTCTGCAGATGCTGGTTTACACTGAAGATGGACACTGAAAATGCTGGAGTAACTCAGCAGGTCAGGCAGCATCTGGTCCTAGACTCTCCCACTAGTGGAAACATCCTCCCCACATCCACTCAATCCAGTCTCAGGAAATCTGCAATCCAATAAAATGTCAATGCCCATTCCACCTTCTCCAAGCTGCTGATGGAATAAATGTACAATGTACAAGTCTCCACTCTCTGAGTGTGAATTTGCCAATGTAGCAGTAGGCAGCATTGGGCCCTTGACCTGCAAGAGTCATGTAATCGAGGTGCACATGCATTTGCGGTTATCATTCACAGATCTCAGTGAAGCCAAAGGACGCATTTTCCCCCTCTCGTTAGCACATCTGCCCCAACCACCAATGGGCCATTATGGACTCCAACCTTCCTGAGGTCACCTGTTACCAACCCTGATTTGTTCTGGCCATTTTTCATGTCCAGCTCCCACTCCTCCCCCCCCCCCCCCCCCCCCCCCCCCACCTCACATTTCAATCTGAAGAAGAGTTCCGACCCAAAATGTCTCCTATTGCTTTTCTCCAGACATGTTGCCTGACCTCTGAGTTATTCCAGCAATTTGTGTCTATCTTAAGTGTTGACCGTAAATGTCACCGTTTCTGAGGGAAATGGGGCTGGTTATAGCGGACTGTACAGAAGAGCATCAGAACATTCCAGTCAAGGTTAATCTTACATGTTGCACTTCACTTGTGGGAGTTTGAGAAAGCTGCTGAGGAAAACAAGATCAACAGTGCCCAATAACTCCAAGATCCCACAAATGGGCACAACATTACTCTAAGGTAGACACAAAATGCTGGAGTAACTCAATGGGCCAAGCAACATCTCTGGAGGGAAGGAATGTGAGATGTTTTGTGTCGAGACCTATCTTCAGACTGATGTCAGGGGAGTGGTTGGTACAGAGATAACATGTAGTCGGAGACAGTAAGACTGGTAGGAGAACTGGGAAGGGGGGAGGGGATGTAGACAGAAAGAAAGCAAGGGCTACTTGAAGTTAGAGAAGTCAATGTTCAAACCGCTGGCGTGTAAGCTACCCAAGCGAAATATGAGGTACTGTTCCTCCAATTTGCGCTGGGCCTCTGACAATGGAGGAGGCCCAGGACAGAAAGGTCAGATTGGGAGTGGGAGGGGGAGTTAAAGTGCTGAGCAACTGGGAGATCAGGTAGGTTCAGGCAGACTAAGCGGAGGTGTTCAGCGAAACGATCGGCGAGCCTGCACTTTGTCTCGCCGATGTACAGCAGTTAATACCTGGAACAGGGAATACAGTAGATGAGGTTGGAAGAGGTGCAAATGAATCTCAGCCTCACCTGAAAAGACTGTCGGGGTCCTTGAATGGTGTCAAGGGGGGAGGTAAATGGACAGGTGTTGCATCTCCTGCGGGTGCAGGGGAAAGTACCTGGGGAAGGGTTGGTTTGGGTGGGAAGTGATGAGTTGACCAGGGAGTTTCGGAGGGAACGGTCTCTGCGGAAAGCAGAAAGGGGTGCAGATGGGAAGATGTGGCCAGTAGTGGGATCTTGTTGGAGGTGGGGAAAATGTAGGAGGATTATATGCTGTATGCGACGGCTGATGGGGTGGAAGGTGAGACCAAAGGGGACTCTGTCCTTGTTACGAAGGGAGGAGGGGGAGCAAGAGCAGAGCTGCGGGATATCGACTACTTATGATAGACACAAAAGGCTGCAGTAACTCAGCGGGACAGGCAGCATCTCTGGAGAAAAGGAATACGTGACATTTCGGGTCGAGACCCTTCTTCAGACTGAGAGTCAGGTGAGAGGGAAACGAGGGATATAGATGATGGTCGTCACTTTTATCTTTCATTCATTTATTCTATGCCTCTCTATATCACTGTCTATATCTCTCATTTCCATTTCCGCGGACTCCCATTCTGAAGAAGAGCCTCGACCCGAAACATCACCTATTCCTTTTCTCCAGAGATGCTGCCTGACCTGCTGAGTTACTCCAAATTTTGGTGTCCATCTTCGGTTTAAACTAGCATCAGCATTTCCTTCCCACACATCACTCTACTCGAGGATGAGCTGACCTTCAACCGTGCAGAACCATTCTTTCTGAGGTGCAAAGGTATTTCTCACCGTCATTGCTCTGGATATGGACAGCTCAAGGAGTTGGAGGCAACAAGCAAAGCGACATGATCTGAAACTAAACCGTGCCCTGTGACATCAAATAGCTTGCGATTCAGTGTGGATGCAACAAAGAGAGCAGTGTCATGGTACTGAGAAACCTAACCAGCTGTTCTTAATGAGTTCATTGAAGGTCGCTGCAGAAAAGTTAACTGTAAAGGGGTGGACTATCTAATCGGGGTACCACCTGAAATCTGGACCCTGATCACACCCCGAATTGTGCATTTTTTCTGACTGTCTTCTTCAATCTCCTTCACTATCCTATTGGAGTATCATTGATTACATAAACTGGCAAGAAATGGGCAGTGTTTAAACCATGTGACTAAAAAACTTGTTAAATATGTTACAAGTGCATGGTTCCATGAAGGACGAGTCGCAGGTGGATAAGGTGGTCAAAAAGGCTTTTGGCACTTTGACCTTCATCAGTCAGGGTATTGAGTATAGAGGTTGGGAGGTCATGTTGCAGTTGTATAAGACGTTAGTGAGACGGCATTTAGAATATTGTGTTCATTTCTGGGCACCATGTTATAGGAAAGATACTGTCAAGCTTGAAAGGGTTCAGAAAAGATTTACGAGGATGTTGCCAGGACTAGAGGGTATGAGCTATAGGGAGAGGTTGAGTAGGCTTGGTCTCTATTCCATGGAGCATAGGAGGATGAGGGGAGATCTTATAGAGTTATACAAAATCATGAGATGAATAGATCGGGTTGATGCACTGAGTCTTTTACCCAGAGTAGGGGAATCGAGGACCAGAGGACATAGGTTCAAGGTGAAGGGGAAAAGATTTAATAGGAATCCGAGGGGTGACTTTTTCACACTGAGGGTGGTGGGTGTATGGAACAAGCTGCCAGAGGAGGTAGTTGAGGCTGGGACTATCCCATTGTTTAAGAAACAGTTGGACAGGTACATGAATAGGACAGGTTTGGAGGGATATGGACCAAGTGCAAGTGAGACTAGGGTAGCTGGGACATTGTTGGCTGCTGTGAGTGAGTTGGGCCGAAGGGCCTGTTTCCACACTGTATCACTTTATGAGTATGACTCTAAGAGTGATAATTTGGTGTAATTTAATTAATAATGCCAAAATAAGACTTTATTACTAATATTATGCTCTTTAAGTTAGTATCTGAGAATAACCTGAATTCATGTTACTAAAAATGACCTTAACATCTGTACAGAGCCAATAATAATTTGTTTGTGGGCAATTTCACAGAAAATTAAAATTAAATTCAAAGTGAAAGCTTTCAAAATGTATCCTCTAAACCTGGAATAGATCTCATTCATGGAAACTCACAACTATGATTAATTTGAGCTTTTGGGCAAGGCTTGCTTTGAGTACAAAATCTTTTATATTGGCGCAAAAGAACACACAAACTTAAGTTGTGCTAAATGTAACTTGCACATGAAATACTGCCACCTTTTGTGTCATGAAATCAACACAGATTAGCAAAATCACCAGGTCAATTTCTGTAAGTTTAAGAACAGTTTTAATACTTCATCCGGCCTAGCCGTCACCAACCCAAAGCCAATGTTCCCAATTTTCTGGATTAGGTTTACTTCATTGTAGAGTGATGAGAACGTTAAGTCCCATCATCTGCATGCTCTCGAGTGGACAAGCAGTGGATACACTCCCAGGAAATAATAAAGATGTACCAGGAGATCTGGATAGTTGTGAATTATGGTTGTAGCTGCACACACAACACCAGCCACCTGATGTCCACCAAACTTTGATGTCAAATTCCTGAAATCCTGCCTTGCACTCTTAGATAACATGAACTTGCCTAAAGAAAGTAATGGGGAAAGTGTTGATGTATTTCTGCCAGGTTGTAAGATCCTTCTAATTGGGTCTTCTGTTTTGTTGAATTGTACCTTTTTCACAGATATGAATGGGATTGGTGGCACAGAATTTACAGCAATGCCATTCCTTCCCACTTACATAACTGCAGAACCGTAAAACACAATTATTTCAATGCCAGATGGCATCACTGATAAATTAACCCTGTAAGATAATCTGAATAAAAGCAAACACAATATCACATTTTCTCTCCCTGTGTAGAAGCTAAGAAACTTATAAACTTTATGCCTGAATAATTATTTTCTTGTTGATAGTCATTCCTGCCCTCACCATATATATGGATAGATAAAGATATTGCCTTTCTATTGAAGGTAATATCTGGATAAGATATTACCTTCAATAGATGGGAAGTAAAATAAATAAACTGTAAATTAAAGTATTTGATACTGTTTTACTCACAAATTTATAGGTAAAATCATTATCACAAGAGAAATCGTATTGAAAAATAAAATAAATTCTTACAGAGCTTGACAACATTTTACTGCCTTGAACCAGTGGTCACAGATTCAAAACAAAGAGATGGTCATTCAGGACAGAGATGTGAGGACATTATTTCACCAAGAGTTCAATGGGTAAAGGCAGATAATTAAGTGGACAGTGGGCTCAGGCAAATAGTACGAAGTTTGGCATGTCCCCAACAACTCTCTCCAACATCTACAGATGCTCCATGGAAAGCATTTTATCACGGTGCATCACAGCTTGGGAACAGCTCCATCCACACCACAAGAAATTGCCCCAAATTGTGGACGCAGCCCAGACCATCATATAAACCAGCCTCCCTTCTATTGACTCCATTAATACCTCACGCTGCCTCGGCAAGGCCAGCAGCATAATCAAGGACGAGTCGCATCCTGGCCACTCCCTCTTCTCCTATCTACCAAAGGGCAAAAGGTATAGAAGTGTGGAAACGCACATCTCGAAATTCAGGGACAGTTTCTTCCCAGCTGTTATCAGGCAACTGAATCATCCTCCCACAACCAGACAGCAGTCCTGAACTACTATCTACCTCATTGGTGACCTTCGAACTATCTTTGATCGGACTTTGCTTGCTTTACCTTGCACTAAAACTTTATCTTGTATCTATACACTGTAAATGGCTTGATTGTAATAATGTATATTCTTTCCGCTGACTTTTTAGCACGCAACAAAATCTTTTCACTGTACCTCGGTGCATGTGACAATAAACTAAACTGACTGAACTGACAGACAGTGGGCTAAGGCAGGTAAGACCAAGATGTAAGATGACCCTCAAGCCTGGGTGAGGGGCCTCATTGAACCCTCATCCTTCTAAACTCCGTGATTCTACACAATACAGGAATGTAGCACTGATGTACAAGATCAGAAATGATCTCAATGAACAGCATACATTGGGGCAAAATAGCTTACTCCTCTACTGTTTCTTGTGTTCTTATGGTTTTAATCAAGATGATCTGTCACTGAAATTAATTTAGGGCTTGTTGGAAGCTAGAATAGACCAAAAATTGCATTCAGACACTGTTTATACTGTTCTTAACTGCAATATGTCATTTTAAAAGACTTTTTAACTACCATGTCGCTCATTTATTGGCCAGTATTAAATATCCTATCGTATATATTCATTTTTTTATCCCTTTGGGTTTTAGGCTGTGCCTGATGGGCTGGGTGGGAAACATCAAGACATATTGCACAAAGTAAAGACACAACTTAATGTGATGTAAGAGCTTCTAGCATACTAATCTTGCCATGTGAGTTTAAGTTTTAAGACGCAAAGAAATCTGTTCTTTATTTTTCATGTTTTCCATGTACATTAGGGCAGGTTTAGGGGGATAAAGGCAGGTGGGACTAGTGTAGATAGGACATGTTGGTCGACATGGGCAGGTTGGGCCGAAGGGCGTGTTTCCACGCTGTAAGACTCTATGTCTCTATAACTCCATCAGCACCTTATCATACCTTTCTGTCACAATCACCCCTTTTTTCAGCCTCAGGTGAAATGACAGTGATTTTACTATCTTTTGAGGCTGTGTTACTGTTTGGCATACCTTAACAGCTTCTGTTAATGCACCACTTCCAGAAGTAAACCCTTTGTATTATGTTTCACCTCAATTGCCAAGAAATCAATAGTGAATTAATGATATGTAAATACAGCACAGTGGTGCAGCTAGTAGAGCCATTGCCATGCTCGAGCAATTCTGACCTCGGATGTTGCCTTTGTGAATTTTGCACATTTCCCTGTCATCATGTGGGTTTCCTTTGGGTGTTCTGCTTTTTGTGGGTAGCACAGTGGTGCAATTGGTAAAGCTGCTGCCTCACAGCACTAGTTTGTTCCTGACATTGGGAGTTGTCGGTGTGGAGTTTGCATGTTTGCCCTTGTGACTGAGTGGGTTTCCTCCGGGTTCTCCAGTTTTCTCCCACATAGCCAAGATGTGCCAGTTTGTAGGTTAATTGGCCTTGCCCTCTGTAAATTGCCCTTTGTGTGTAGGGAATGGATGAGAAAATGATAAACGTAGAACTAGAGTGAAAGGGTGGTCAATGGTTGGCATGTATTCAATGTGCTGAAGAGCCTGTTTCTATCTTTCAATCAATTCAAGCAATCTAATAAATGGATAAAGATAAAAATATTGCCATAATCTGAAATAAAACTGTAATTTCTGAAAATATACATGCTTTGAGATGAGTTTTTAAAAAAACACGCGATGCATCTTTGAAGCATTTCACTAAAGAAAGTGGCACTTTTTTTTCTTGTCCATAGCTGGCAGATCCTTATATATTTCACCATATTTTTGTTTCATTTAATAAATTTGTTTTTGTTTAAATTAGTAGAACCTATATTGAAGAAGTTTTGAACTAAATGACAAAAAGTGTTAGAAAGGAGGTGAGGAGGTACTTCTTTAGTCAGAGAGTAGTTAACCTGTGGAAGTCATTGCCGCGGAGTGCTGTGGAGGCCAAGTTAGTGGATATTTTTAAGGCAGAGATAGACAAATTCTTGATTAGAATGGGTGTCAAGCATTATGGGGAGTAGAAAGGAAAATGGGATTAGGAGGCCTGATTGAATTCAACCCTGATTGAATGGCGGAGTAGACTCGATGGGCCGAGATGGTCTAATTCTTGTGAACTTGTGAAATACAACAGCTAAAGGGCCTGTCCCACTTTCAAGACCTAATTCACAACCTCTGCCGAGTTTACCCTTGACTCATACTCGCAGCATGGTCGTCACGAGGTCGTAGGTAAGTCGTGATGCTAGTCGTAGGTACTCACGGCATCAAGTAGGTCGGGGCGTTTTTCTAGCCTGATGAAAAATGTCCACGAGTAAAAAAGGTCGTGAATTAGGTCGTGAAAGTGGGACAGGCCCTTAAGCAATATTTTGTTCTATCCTTTCCAGGGCTTGATCTCTTTCAGAAAATTTAACGCCTTTATGCTAAAGTAGCACATTTTATCAAGTACATGGTCCAAAGTGAAATGTTTCCCCTGTCACAATAGACTTAAACTCGATCAAAGTAAAGAAAGAGTTTTGTTCCTTTTTTTACATTCGAAAGGATCAAAGTGATAATGTAGGAGAAATTCATTAATTGGCTTATCTTTTCACCTGTAATTGAAAGGAAACCCTAGAATTAAAATTGCCATATTTCCATATCCTGGTGGTAGAATTTGTGGGAAGTATTTTAAGATCGAATATGAACCACTGCACCTTGTACAGGAGCTGTATTGTTCATTCAGCAGTAAATTTATTACATTGCAGCGTTCATTATTTGCTTTAATGGAACCCTTCCACTGACCCTGTGGATAACTGCAATTGGCAGGTAATTGAGCAATCCCAAAATGTAGGTTTCTACATGCATTATCGTTACCCTCTAAGCGTGCGAATCAAGAGAAGTAATAACAGAAAGATATATTATAATTTCAATAGCTAGACAAAAATGCTGGAGAAACTCAGCGGGTGAGGCAACATCTATGGAGCAAAGGAAATAGGTAACGTTTCGGGTCGAGACCCAATATATCTTTGTCTATTGCACTGAAAAAAAAATTCTGGTGGATTGGTAAAGTAAATAATTGGAATATAAATAAAATGGGTCGCACTTCGCTAATTGGATGCTACTTTTATTATCGGAAGCACAGAAAAACAATCGAGTGGTTATCGATAGCAGACTCAAATATTCTTAACTCAAGAAGGTTCTCGACCCGAAACGTCACCCATTCCTTCTCTCCAGAGATGCTGCCTGTCCCGCTGTGATACTCCAGCATTTTGTCTTCCTTCAATTTAAATCAGCATCTGCAGTTCTTTCTTAGACTTCTTATACATACTTTTTAACCTTTTCCAATCACAATACAACCCATGTTTATTGACAATTTCTATGCTTTTTCTGGAATCAATGGTCTGGTAACTTATTTGGTTTTAGAAGAAACACAGCCACTTCCACTGAACAGTTATGGGCCTGTCCCACTTAAGTGATTTTTCAGCGGACTGCCGACGACTGTCAAGTTGCCGGCAGGCGCCTGAAAAACCGGCAACTGGAACGGCGACTGTCAAAGTGGAACACACACACAAACACCAGCCCGTTATGCAGGCGGAGAACAGGGCAAGCAGGGAAAGCATCTGCAGTTCCTCAGAGCAATATCCAACTCTCTCTTGAACGCATCTAGTGAATTGGCCTCCACTATCTTTTCATAGAAGATAGAAAAGGGAATGGCCAGGGTGGCAGGTATCATTGACGATACTTCCAGTCTCCCTGATGCAACACACTGTACATCTAGATGGACTGATGGAAAGAAGTGGCAGGCCTTTGATGGAGAGGGCTGTATTCACTGCTCTCTGCAGGTTCAGGTGATCAGGAGCAGAATAGATGCCATGACAGGCTGACATGCATCCCATCAGAATACTTTCAGGAATGCATCTGCTAAAGCTTTATATAACAATAGATGAACTGCAGTTTCGAATGTAAAGTGGAATATTTTGACACTGTGACAATATCGATTGTGTTCTGCCGAATGTGATCTGATTCATTCAGGTACATAGGCATTGCCATATCCTGCTTACATGAGTTCCTTCAAAGACAGGCTGATTAAATGAGTGTATATATGAGAGTAATAATTTGTCAAATACTGGAACTCAATAATAAACAACAATTTGCTCAATAATAAACAACAATCACCATTTGTTTGCCACAAACGTACTGCTTAGACAAGTGCAGAAGATGCTGAAACTACTCAGTGGTCTAAGTAACATCCGCAGAGAGAGAAAAGGAGTAAATATTTCAGGTCACACTCATAATAACCCTAACTCTTCTTTCTTTCTCGATAGGCATTATCTTCTTCACTTGGGTTTAATACCAGAAATGCTTCAATTGCTGCAGAAAAGTAGCCAGGATGATTATTGCTCCTCATGTAATTCTTGCAGAATTTGTCAAGGAAACGTTCTCCCACCTGCATCCTTTCATTCCTTTTGATTCTAATCTTATGGTCCGGCACAGGTGCACATGATACCAGCTCTCATTCTCATACAACAAGTACTATCCACTCCTTGTTCTCTTCACAGAACTTACTTTAATCATTGCCTTTGCATTTGTTGGACTCTGCAAAATAATTATCTCCACTCACTCCACCCAGAAAATAAGTGGGTGGGTGGAGTGAGTGGAGATAATTATTTTACAGAGATGATAAACTGAAAATAAATCATCTTTGCATTCACATTGCTTGCTTAATCAGCACCATCCTTTGCATGTGGCAGGCACTAACTTTCGGCCTCTGCTCGTACAGGAGGAAAATTACACACACAGGTTAGGCAGACAACCCCGTGAGCAAGTCATGCATTCCCACCATGATGGAGCCTCTGGTGGCAGCTCTATGTCTAGACAGCTATCAGCTCTTTACTCCATTTGAATATGGTCAGATACACCTGTATTATAGACCATAAGACATGGGGGCAGATTTAGACGATTCAGCTCATGGAGTCTACTCCGTCGTTCAATCAGGGCTGTTTTATTTTTCCCTCTCAACCCTAATTTGTTTCCTCCTGCCTACCCCCTGTGACCTGTGACAACCTTCCAAATCAACAAGTGTTCCTGCATTGCAGGTTGATTGGGGGATACAGTTAATTTCAATCAAGCACCCTGGAAAACAGGAGGAGGTTGCAATTAGTTTGGATGCTTCAAATTTCAGAGAATGAATAAGACTCACTATCTCATTCCACAAATATCATGTGCTCCCTATTACCGTGTCTAAGCTTTTGAGGTCAGAGTGCATGGAGGTAGAAGAAGTACGATGGGCGATATGACGTCATCCAAGTAATATGATATTCTTATTCTTTTGCACTTGTATTATACTTGGGAGTAACAGGCACTGTTGAAATGTTAAATAGAATAAATGAAGGATTTGTGGCAAAGATCTTTTCCTTTAGTAGTAAATGCTCGCGACATAAGAAGGAAAAAAGGTTTAATGGAATTTTGTGCACAAGTATTAAGCTAAGCAGCTGAGCGGAAACGGTGCAAAAATTGATGTAGCATCAATCTTGCAATGCACAATCATAAAAATATTAATTGTAATGCTTGAGATGAAGAATGCACATCTATGCAGAGCTCAATGGTACATTGAGTGTTCCCATCAGGGGGTCTTCTATATGTTTGTTTTCTATCTCGCATTCTTCGTGATAGTGGGCTGAAATATTCAAATAAGTGTTGTGTTGTCACTTATCATCACTTTATATTGTAAATTCAAGTCAGTTGAATATTAGGGATGGAATACAGCATTATGTTAATAACAGCCCAGATTTTCCTGTTGGAATAGCAATGAGGCTAATGGCGCTTGCCCTTATTTATGCGCCAATGGCACAGCGCATGAGGCAAGGAGCAGACGTGCAGTTAAACTCAAATATCCAGTAGCTGCTGTCCAAGATGCATTCCTCCACCATTAACTTTGTGGCGGGTTCACCTTCCGAAATGTACCGAACAGCATGAAACTTCTGTATTTGTACAGTAAAAATGATCCCAATACTCATCCCAATTAAACACTCATTTCATTCTCAATGCTTTTAAGACAATCTGATAAATGTTCAGTTCTGCAGAGCAACCACTCAGGCAATGAAAATGGGACATTGCAAATGTAAATTTTTGATTTTTTTAATTTCAGAAATCTTTTAAATGCCTTTTGAGAAAATGGAATGGATGCAATGTGTTTTTTTGGATGTGATAAAATTTTATTTTTAGTAAGTTATTTTTTGCGGGAACAGGACATCACTGACAAGGCCAGAATTGACTCCTTATCCCTGATAGTCAAGGTGTTATTGAAGTCCTCATGGGAAAGATTCTCCCACAGTGCAGTTCAGTGGGGAATTAAGGTAGGGTAATCAAGAACCAGAGGACATAGATTTAAGGTAAAAGGGGAAAGATTTAAAAATAACCTGAATGGCACATTTTTCACTCAGAGGGTGGTGGGTAAATGGAACAAGCTGCCAGAGGAGACAATTAAGGCAGAAACTGTATTTGGACAGTATATGGATAGGAACGCTTTAGAGGGATATGGGCCAAATGCGGGCTAATGGGACTGAGCTTGCTCATCAAGGACAGGTTGGGCTGAGGAGCTTTTCATGCTGCAAGACTCGAATGCCCGATATCCTGACAGTAGACGTTTTCTCTCATATGCTGTCCAACCAATATTTTCATTTATTACTTCCAATTTTCCATGCCCACATGATATTTATTTATATCTCTTTTGACACATGCAGTGTGACTAAGTGTGCAGGTGGGATTTAACAAGAACAAACCATCCATAATGCTTCTGTGGCATCCAGCCAGTGAACAATATGCCAGCCAGTCTACAATGGCTCAAAACAGAATTCATTCAAATGAGCAGGCAGTATTAAATTGTCATATTGCCTGCCTTGCAAAATGGTCACAGCTTAACCTCAACCACCCCCATTATTTGGAGCCTATCCAACTTAGAATCATCAACCTCAAAATGACTCTTTTTTGGTTTCTTATCTTTTATGTCTTTTCCAATATATCCTTCTCTATCGTTCTTTTCCTCTTTCCAATTTGACATTGATTTCGCCAATTCTAATTTCAATTTTCTTCGTGTCATTGTTGTTTTCGGTTTTACAATCCTTTAATCTCTCTGCTGATATAAATTCATGGCTCCTTTTCGTGTTCATTGGTATCCTTCAATGTGATATTATCGTCAGTTTCTTAATCCATAATTTTATTTTAGGTAAATCTGGTGATACTGTTAGATGCCAACATATGAAAATGTAGCTGAGCAGATAGGAATTGAAACTTGGTTGGTAAAACTGTAATTAAACAAATAGGCAGCCTTTAAGATGGACATATTTCAGCTTTAGTTCTACAAACTCTGCCATGAGGGAGAAGGGTAGGGAAAATAAAGCTAAGGTTGCTGAGATGGTCAAAAATGTAGAGGATAAAATAGAGCAGGAAAAGGACCACTTGGCATTTGGCAGGTGATTAACACAAGTATAACCAAGCCAAGTACAGAAAGTTCAGGGAGGAAAGAAAAAATGAAATAAGAGGCATAGGGAGAGCATGAGAAAAAATTGGCAGCAAATAGAAAGAAAATCCAAAAACATATAAACATGGGGGAAAAAAAGCTCATTAAGGGAGAAGTGAGCAGATCAGAGATCAAAGAGGAAACCTGCACGTTCAAAGGTCATAGGAACAGATTTGGGCCATTTGGCCCATCGAGTCTACTCCGCCATCAATCCTAGCTGATCTATCTTTCCCTCTCAACCCCATTCTCCTGCCTTCTCCCCATTACACTTGACACCCGTACTAATCAAGAATCTGTCAATATCCATCTTAAAAATACCCAATGACGACCTCCACAGCCGTCTGCGACAATGAATTCCATAGATTCACCACCATAGACTGAATAAATTGCTCCTCATCTGCTTTTTTAAGTATGTCCTTTTGTTCTAAGTCTAAATCAATGCTCAGAAATGCGAAGTGCTACACAGCGGGTTTAGCTACAACTGGAATATTGTGCTCAGCTCCAGCTGAGGGGTGGCGCAGATGTAGAGTTGCTGGGTTCGATCCTGACCACGGGTGATGTCTGTACAGAGTTTGTAAGTTCTCCCCATGCCCACGTGGGTTTTCTCCGGGTGCTCCAGTTTCCTCCCACGCTCCAAAGACGAACAGGTTGATAGGTTATTTGGCATCGGTGAGAATTGTAAATTATTCCTAGTCTGGAGGATAGCGTTAGTGTACGGGGATCGCTAGTTGGCACGGACTAGAGAAGCGCTATATCTCTAAACTAACTAAACTAAACTAAATGAAACTAAACACTGTAGAAGAAAAAATGGGAAAAGGCAATGTTCAGCAGAGGGTGCAATTCTAAAAGGGGTACAAGAACAGAGAGATCTGAGGATACATGTGTGCATTTCACGGACGCAGAAAGTTTGCGGAAATGTTGAGAAAGCATCCAATATTAGGAGCTTTGTCAGCATAGGTGTGACCACAGGGAAGTCATGATAAACCTTTATTAAAACACATGTTCAGCCACAACTGGAGTATTGTGCTCAGCTTCAGCTACTATGCCTAAATAAAGGCAATGGACTGAGAGAAGTTGCAGAAGGTATTCACCAAAATAATTCCAGAAAGGAGGGGCTTTAGTTATATGAATAAATTAGAAAAGCATTTTGGAACAGAGTTGGTTTCAAGTAGATATTTAAAATCATAAAGGGTTAAAACAGAGTAGATAGAGATAAACTGTTTCCGTACCTATTGACAGAAGGGTCAAGAACCAGTGGACCTGAAATAAAAATGATTTGGTAAAATAACAAAAAGATGACCTGAGGAAAAAAAACATTTTTAGCAGTAAAGTGCACTACCAGAGGTTATCATGACAGCAGATTCAATTCTGATGTTCATAAGGAAGCTGCATAAATAACTGAAAGGAAAGAATTTACAGGGCTTCAGGGAAAGGGTGGTGACTAGTCAGATTGCTCTTATATCGATTCAATACAGACATGTTAAGACAAATGACCCCCTCCTGTTCTTTAACTATTCTGCAATACTGTGAATATATATGCACACAACTACAACTGGACTGGGTTATTTCTGTAAAATATGGGCATGCAAACCATTTAAACAATAATTTAAATAAGAAATACTTCATATCACAATTCAAAGCAGGGTCATGATTCTTAAATAAAAATATAAAATGTTAGAAATACCCAACTGGTTTGTTAGTTTACGAATGATAACCATGTTAAGAGTAAAGAGAGTTACGGGTGTTTTTTGTCATATGTCCTGAAAAGGAATAATTACATTTTTACTTGCAGCAAGACAACAGATATGTAAGCACATGTAGGAAGGAACAGCAGATGCTGGTTTAAACCAATGATAGACACAAAAAGCTGAAGTAGCATAGCGGGTCAGGCAGCATCTCCGGAGAAAAGGAATAGGTGATGTTTCTGGTCGACACCCTTCTTCATGGCACTCTATAAATATAAAGATATATAAACATAGTATTATGTAAATAATACGCAATAAACGTGTTAGTGGAAATTCAAGAAAGCAGCATGAATCATCAAGGATCCCCACCATCCGAGCTATGCCCTTTTCTCATTGCTACCATTGGACAGTATGTACAGAACAAAGTCCCACACAACCCAGGTGGGAAACTGTTAATTTCCTACAACTACAGGTTCTTGAACCAACCTACATAGCCGTAATCCTATTTCAGCAACAGAACACCTTTTTCCACTACCATGGACTTGGTTTTCAATTGTGTTTTTGCACTTATGTCTTGTCTTTTGCACAGTCTTTTTCTTTTTGCTGTCTTGGATCATTTATGCACAATTTATGCTTTATGTGTGATGCCTGAGTCCATGTGCCTACATTGCTGCTGCAAGCAAGGTTTTAATTGTACTTATACCTCAAAATACTTGAGCGACTGACAATACTTAAATACTTGGTACTTCATGAAGCTGAGATATTCCATGCAAAACAATGTCAAGAAATGGTCATAAAGTGCTGGCGTAACTCAGAAAGTCAGGCAGCATCTCTGGAGAACAAGGATAGGCATCCCCAGAGATGCAGTCAGATAACCCACTGAGCTACTCCAAAACTTTGTCTTTTTTTCTCATAAACCAGCATCTGTAGTTCCTTGGGTCAAGAAATAAATAATGTGATAAGTGGTTTAGTAAGTGACTTACTAAGCAAACCCAGTTTATTTAATATATGATCATCTTTAAATTTATTTCAGTAAAAAGTTTGGTACAAGAAAAATTGGATGACTTCAAAACTACATTCAATGGTTAAATAATTTTGTTACACAAATTAATTATGTTAATTACTTTTACAAAAAACAGACCATATAAACAATAATACTAACATGGTTACAATAGTTTGGCGTTGCGTGGTATTTTAATTAGGAGCCTACTTGACATTAAATCATCATCATCGGCGGTCACTCAAAATGAATATGAATGTCCTCTCATCTCCATAGTGTCGTCTACTTGTGGGTACTTAATCCGGTGTGTTAAGGTGTATTTCCCTATATGGAGGACGCCTGTGCAAGACTTTGTTTAATGTGTGGAGATGGTGCACAGACAGCCACCACACGGTCCTTGACAGATCTGGGTCAGGATTCAGTGGCATTGAGTCCAAGACGACCTGGGACCCTTTTCTGCTGCAGCCTTCATCTTTGAATCATAGAATCATAGAATCATAGAAAATAGGTGCAGGAGTAGGCCATTCGGCCCTTCGAGCCTGCACCGCCATTCAATATGATCATGGCTGATCATCCAACTCAGTATCCTGTACCTGCCTTCTCTCCATACCCCCTGTGGCTCCATAGCCACAAAGGCCACATCTAGCTCCCTCTTAAATATAGCCAATGAACTGGCCTCAACTACCTTCTGTGGCAGAGAATTCCACAGACTCACCACTCTCTGTGTGAAAAAAGATCTTCTCATCTTGGTCCTAAAAGACTTCCCCCTTATCCTTAAACTGTGACCCCTTGTTCTGGAGTTCCCCAACATCGGACTGTTTGGAGTCTGTAGACTGGGCAATGTTCAAGGACTCAGCAACGGACTTGAACGATTACGCCACAGTCGTTACAGACTTCATTAAGAAATGTGTGGAGGACTGCATCCCTACAAAAACCTTCCGAGTGATTCCCAATCAGAAACCTTGGATGAACTGTGAGATCTGCACTCTTCTGAAGACCAGACACTGGGCATTCATGTCTGATGATACAGTGGTCTACAAGAAGTCCAGATACAACCTTGGTAAAGCCATCAAAAAGGCCAAAAGGGAGTTCTGCTCCAAGCTGGAGGATGAGACAGATGTTCGGCAGCTGTGGCGGGGACTGAATGCAATCACCTCCTACAAGACAAAATCAGAAGGTAGCTCGGATGTCGGTGATACATCACTCCCTGATGAGCTCAATGCATTTTACGCACGCTTTGATAGGGAGAACACCGATGTGCCTTCCTGAACCCCCATTCGCTGTGATGGTATTTCAGTCTCAGTCACAGAGGTCGACGTCAGGAAATCCTTCAGAGGGGTGAACCCTCGAAAAGCGTCTGGACCTGATGGCATACCTGGTCGTGTTCTAAAAACCTGTGCGGACCAACTGGCTGGAGCTTTTACGGACATTTTCAACCTGTCACTTCTGAGGTTCCCACCTGCTTCAAAAGGGCATCAATAATACCGGTGACAAGAAGAGCAAGGTGACGTGCCTCAATGACTATCGACCTGTGGCACTAACGCCTGTGGTGACGAAGTGCTTCGAGAGGTTGATCATGGCGTAAATCAACTCCTACCTTGACAAAAACCTGGACCCACTGCAGTTCACTTACCGCCACAACAGATCAACGGTGGACACGATCTCGCTGGCCCTCCACTCCGCTCTGGACCACTTGGACAACAAAAACTCATATGTCAGGCTGTTATTCATTGACTACAGCTTGGCATTTAACACAATCATCCCCTCCAAGCTGGTTACCAAACTCGCAGAACTGGGTCTCTGCGCATCCCTCTGCAATTGGATCCTCGACTTCCTCATTCACAGACCACAGTCTGTTCATATTGGTGGAAATGTGTCAGACTCGATAACAATCAGCACGGGAGCACCTCAAGGCTGCGTGCTCTGCCCCCTGCTGTACTCACTCTATACTCATGACTGCGTAGCCGGTCATAGTGCGAACTCCATCATCAAGTTCGCTGACGACACCACTGTTGTCGGACGTATCATTGATGGGGATGAGTCAGAGTATAGAAGAGAGGTCGAGCATCTGTCCATATGGTGCCAGCACAATAACCTAGCCCTCAACACCAGCAAAACCAAGGAACTGATTGTGGACTTTGGAAGGAGTAGGATGGGGACCCACAGTCCTGTTTATATCAATGGGTCAATGGTTGAAAGGGTCAAGAGCTTCAAATTCCTGGGCGTGCACATCTGTGAAGATCTTTCCTGGTCCGAGAACACAGATGCAATTATTAAGAAAGCTCATCAGCGCCTCTGCTTCCTGAGAAGATTACGGAGAGTTGATCTGTCGAGGAGGACTCTCTCTAACTTCTACAGGTGCACAGTAGAGAGCTTGCTGATCGGTTGCATCGTAGCTTGGTTCAGCAACTTGAGTGCCCTGGAGAGGAAAAGACTACAAAAAGTAGTAAACACTGCCCAGTCCATCATCGGCTCTGACCTTCCTTCCATCAAGGGGATCTACCACAGTCGCTGCCTCAAAAAGGCTGGCAGCATCATCAAGGACCCACACCACCCTGGCCACACACTCATCTCCCTGCTACCTTCAGGTAGAAGGTACAGGAGCCTGAGGACTGCAACGACCCGGTTCAGGAATAGCTACTTCCCCACAGCCATCAGGCTATTAAACTTGGCTCAGACAAAATTCTGAACATTAATATCCCTCCATTTTTTATTTGCACTATATTAATTTATTAATTCATGCGTGTATTTACGTATATAATTGTAGTCAATGCCTACTATGACTGTTGTGCTATGCAAAGAAAGAATTTCATTGTCCTGTCAGGGACACATGACAATAAACTCTTTTGACTTTGACTTGACTTTGATTGGGAACAATCTTCCTGCATCTAGCCTGTCCAACCCCTTAAGAATTTTGTAAGCCTCTATAAAATCACCCCTTCAATCTTCTAAATTCCAACGAGTACAAGCCGAGCCTATCCAGTCTTTCTTCATATGGAAGTCCTGCCTTCCCAGGAATCAGTCTGGTGAACCTTCTCTGTACTCCCTCTATGGCAAGAATGTCTTTCCTCAGATTAGGAGACCAAAACTGTACGCAATACTCCAGGTGTGGCCTCACCAAGACCCTGTACAACTGCAGTAGAACCTCCCTACTCTTGTACTCAAATCCTTTTGCTATGAATGCCAACATACCATTCGCTTTCTTCACAGCCTGCTGCACCTGCATGCCTACCTTCAATGACTGGTGTACCATGACACCCAGGTCTCGTTGCATCTCCCCTTTTCCTAATCGGCCACCATTCAGATAATAATCTACCCTCCTGTTTTTGCCACCAAAGTGGATAACCTCACATTTATCCACATTATACTGCATCTGTCATGCATTTGCCCACTCACCCAACCTATTCAAATCACCTTGCAGCCTCCTAGCATCCTCCTCACAGCTAACACTGCCCCCCAGACTTGCTTCCACAGCCTTTTGTGGCAAAGAATTCACCACCCTCTGACTAAAGAAATTCCTCCTCATCTCCTTCAAATGTCACTTGCCATTTACCAGCCAATGCCTGAATTCTGTCCGGGTTTCATCCTTTAATTCTGAGGCTATGACCTCTGGTCCTAGACTCTCATACTAGTGGAAACATCCTCTCCACATCCACTGAAATTTACCAAGTCTTTCACTATTCGGTAAGTTTCAATGAGGTCCCCTCTCATTCTTCTAAACTCCAGCAAGTAAAGGCCCAGTGCCGACAAACGTTCATCACATGTTAACCCACTTATTACTGGGATAATTCACGCGAAAAATACCTGAGGTTTCATAACTTTGTTAGCCACAGACAAGGTACCAGATAATCTTCCTAAAGAGGATTCAAAGGGGATTTGAAGAGCACGTTTCCAACACAGATGATGGTGGATATATGGAATGAACAGCCATGGGAGGTGGTGGAGGCTGGTACAATTACAATGTTTAAAATACTTTTTGTTAGGTTCACGGATTGGAAAGGGATGCAGGCCAGATTAACGATATGAACCAATCACAGTCAAATAGGGTTAACATACAATAGATAGGCACCTTGGTCGACATGGACACGGTGGGTCAAATGATTCTTCTTCTGCGCTTTATAAGTCTATGAATCTATCACAACCAGATTCTCTGTATTTGACAAACATCAGAATTTTAAATCCCTTAAACATACTAATATTGAGTGACAAGGAACCAATTATAGAATTCCTTAAGAACTATTGATAATTAAGCTAATTGAAGAAAGCAATGCAATTACCCAAGAGAACAGACATTAGTTCATGGTAGAAAATCTAATGTGAGTGCAACTAATCACTGGCTGGAGCACTTGTAGTCCTGTTCACCTCTGCACACAACAAAGGAATTTTATAACAATCATACTGTAATTAAAACACAGATATAGTCTCATTTATTGCTGCCCTAGAAATCACATTTGAACAATTTGTTTTAAACTAAATACTATTCCATTTGCCTATCTGTCAGCTCCACCCTTGAAGGTGACCTTGAACAACTGTATCTCCCAAAGTTACTATCTCTGTCTTTTAGTTTAGTTTAGTTTAGAGATACAGCGTGGAAACAGGCCCTTCAGCCCACTAACGCTATCCAACTCACATTCAGGACAATTTATGATATTTACTGGGCAATTAACCTACAAACCTGTACATATGTGGAGTGTGGGAGGAAACTGGAGATCCCGTAGAAAATCCATGTGGTCACGGGGAGAAGGTATAAACACCATACAGGCTGCACCCTTAGTCAGGACCGAACCCAGGTCTCCGGCGCAGTAAGGCAGCAACTCTACCACTGAGCCACCCATGTCTGTCTCATTTGTGACTTCTTCTGATTTAAAAATTGGCTATAATGGCACAAACCGGGGCGCCGTCCTGTATGGGCATGGCCGCCCAGCCTGCAGCTGTCCGTTTTTTCCACCTCTTTTTTTTATTTTTAGTGAGTTCAAGTGTTTTGTTTTTGGAGGTTTAGTCTTTTTTATGTGGGTTGTGGGGTGGGGGGGGGGGGGGGGAAGGGGGAAACTGATTTTCAGGGTCCCTACCTGACGGAGAGGCGGCTTTCATCCGAGCAGCACCTTCGACCCGTCCTCGAGGCCTACCATCGGGGTCTGGAGCAGCGTTTCCTGAGGGGACCGGCCAGAACCTCGGTTTTGGCGGTGGCACAGCGCTGGAACGTTATCGCGGAGCGAGCGATGCCTTGCCTGGGTCACCGCGCTGGAACTCCGGTATGCTGGGGCCGCCGATAAAAACATCACGGAGCGGCTGACTCTAACATCGGGAGCCAGGGATCTCTCGCTGAGATCACCAGTGGTGGAGCTCCATCCAGCGCGGCCTGTCGGCTTCGGAAGCTGCGGTCTCGAGTAAGGAAGCGGCCATTCCAGGTTTCCCAAGCCGTTGAGAGGATTCTCCCGACACGGGAGCACCATCATCCGGCGAGAACGGCCTGGAACATCGGGCCTCCGTAAAGGCGACTGTGGTGGCCTCAATAGGCCAGACTATGGGTGGACATGGGATGGGGACTGGACTTTGTGCCTTCCCTCATAATGGGAGACCATTGTGGGGGGATGGTTTTATGTTTAAATTTCTTTATTATTGTTATGTTATATTCTTTTTAATGTGCTGCAATGGCAATCCACATTTCACTACACCAATTGGTGTATGTGACAAATAAAGAACCTTTGAACCTTTGAACCAATAGTCAGAGAAAGATCAATTGCGATGCAGGACGTACCATACCTGGTGCCATATGAGTAAACACTCCCTCCGTTCCCCATCCAGCTCCTACTCATCCCCTCATCACCAATTATTCCCCTCAAGAGATGTGGCCAGAGTCAGAATCAGTGCATAACTGAGAATTTTTGCTGAATTCCTTCAGGATATCTCGTGCTCTATCTTTGCAGAAACCCAGAAATTATCACAACGTATTAGGGAATGTCTCTAGAAATGTGTCCTCTCTTTCAGCAGTAGGTAAAATACAAGCTTGGTGAAGAAATATATGCAGTCTCATTGTTTGCACCAGTGGCCCTCAACAAATGCCAATCTATCACAATAAACGATTCAAATGCTAAGGATTGTAATGGAGGAAAAGAAAGAAACAACGCTTAAAAATAAAGGAGGCTTGTTTTATTGCTTCAACTTGAGATTCACCCTCAAGCAATTAAGTTGGTAGCCTGCAAGTTTAAAATCAATAATTACTTCTGTGGCATCTTTACTCTGTAGAGGTGATGGATATAAGGATTGATTTTACACATGCAACAGGTCACACCTCAATATGACAAGAAAATAGACTGATCTCCAAACATTGCGATAAATTGCTTTAGGTTTTGGGATGTTTTGTTAAGAGCACACATGAGCCTAATTAAGAATTCTCCATAGGAATGCATGGTAAATGTTGCCATGAACAATTTTCAACCTTGTTTCTTTTGCAAACACTTTACATATTTCTAATGCCTCTGCTCTTTGACATCCAGCAACTTCAATAAACATTGGATTATTTTGGCTTTCCTTAGAGTGCTGCCCAATGAGTGTCTTTTCCTGCATTTACATAATTGCATTAACTTCTTTTACGAACTAAATTTTTATTTTAATAATTCATTTATATCCATTTATCCATTTGTTCCCAACTGTTATCAGGCAACTGAACCATCCGACCAACAACTAGAGAGAAGTCCGGAGCTACTATCTACCTCATTGGAGACCCTCGGACTATCTTTGATCGGACTTTACTGGACTTTATCTTGAACTCAATGTTATGCACATTATTCCCTTTATCATGTATCTGTATACTATGGATGGTTCGATTGGAAATGTGAATTGTCTTTCCGCTAACTGGTTAGCGTGTAACAAAAGCTTTTCACACAACCTCAGTACATGTGACAATAAACAAACTCAACCATTCCTTTTCAGCCAACACTCTTTCTGCTGCCTGATATTTCCCTTGCAGTGACCAACAGCTAATTTGCGTGAGGTGCAGGAATTAACAAAATAAGTTGCACTGCTTTTGAAATGTTGTGATCACTCCCATTCTTACCCCTAGAGCCACCCCCATAAACTTAAATATGGTGGGTGGAATGGAAAAGTGGATGGCTGGGTCTTAAGGCCTATCCCTGTGTAGAAATAATCAATGCAATTTCACGTAATTACCTGTGTGAGAAAGCCAATCCCCTTCTGCAGAAAAGCAATCACTGAGTTATTCCACGTCCTCTTTTTCAACCAGAGGGCATATTTCTTAGAAGGATGTTCCTGTCTGTGAAGGTAAAAATGATCAATACATTATATTTATATGCACCATATTTTTTACAAGCAATCACAGAAAATATTTTATATGAAGAAATCTTGTTTGCTTTCTCCATTTGGAAGGGGCCCAGAAAAACAAGAAGGCAAAGCACTTTGGGAATGTTGCAGGTTTACCAAAAATCTGGGATGTTATTAACAGCAAATATATATGACCATCTGGGCCATTGGCACGACAAAGAAAAAGTTCAATTTTATGGAAAGGTTGCTGTTTTTAAAAAAAAAACAAATGAAAAAAATGGTATCTGAAACCCGGACAGAATTCAGGCATTGGCTGATAAGTGGCAAGTGACATATGTACCAAGGAAGTGCCAGGCAGTGCCAGGCAAACTCTCTCCAACAAGAGAGAGTCTAATTAGTTATTTCACCAACAATATCCTGATGGGTCACCATAGATCAGAAACACAAAAAAAACCCACTTATTTCTTACATCAAAAAAATTGCAAATAAGGTGGCACACTGATATAGTTGCTGCCTACCAGCGCCAGAGACCCGGTTGCGATCCTGATTACGGGTGCTGTCTGTACGGAGTTTATACGTTCTTCCTGCGACTGCGTAGGTTTTCCCCCATGCTCCAGTTTCTTGCCAAATTCAAAAGACGTACAGGTTTGTAGATGAATTGGATTTATTAAAATTGTAAATTGTCCCTAGTGCTAGTGTAACGGGGATCGCTGGTCAGTGCACTCTCCATGCTGTATCACTAAACTAAACTGAAAGCATGAAACAAATCATTTCAGAAGATTTATTTTACCATATTAATGGAGGGAGGAATGTTGGCTAGGGCATTCATGGTGCCATTTCCTTTTAAAATGTCTCATAAGGTCATAAGGAATATGAGTAGAATTAGGCCATTTGGCCCATCAAGCCTATGCCATTCAATCATGGCTGATCTATCTCTCCCTCCTAACCCCATTCTCCTGCCATCTCCCCATACCCTTTGACACCTGTACGAATCAAGAATCTATCTATCTCTGCCTTAAAAATATCCACTAATTTGGCCTCCGCAGCCTTATGAGGCAAAGAATTCCACAGATTCACCACCCTCTGACTTAAGAAATTTCTCCTCATCTCTTTCCTAAACGAACATCCTTTAATTCTGAGGCTATGAACTCTAGTCCTAGACTCTCGCACTAGTGGAAACATACTCTTTACATCCACTCTATCCAAGCCTTTCACTACTCTGTCATGACCTTTCACATAGCCTTTCACTATTTCTGTCTCAGAAATGTTTCACAACTTCAGAAACTACCTTGTTTTAATTATTTTCCAAATCAATGCATTGAAGTGTCAGTCTGCAATCTAGTTTTCAAATTAGGGGAGGGCTTTCCTCTGTCAGTAAAAAAGAAGAAAGGGATGCAACAATAAAACAAATTGTTATTAATCTACGGTCAAGCTACAGTTGAGAATGAGATGTGGGAGGGACAAAAAGAAATAAATCTCTCTGAAGTCAAAGGCAGCAAAAAAAGTTTAGAATATATACTTCTGGTTTAGAATATATACTTAATGTCCTGTTATGTATTAAAGTAAGCACTCTTTAATTTAGGAGTGACAGCACTACTGACTGGTTCAGGTATGCAATTAGTGACTTTAAAAAGTAGAACAAATTTGTTTACTTAACAAATTAAAAATTGGTTTATTCTGACCCATCTGCTAATGAATTTTGTGTATGATTGAGGAGGTTCCAATCTAGAATGGAGGGCTGCAAGTTGATTAAAGCATTCAGCCATTGCTGTGTGTTTTAATCAGTCCTCTGTCCCCTTTTTAGTATTGAGCTCTACTCAATCACACACTGTAGCCTTATTAAATATCTGTTCCGCACAGCATGCTTTCAAGAAAATCTTGCTTTATTTTTAAGTTATTGGTATGTGGAATGGGAACTAGTTTACAAAAGGTATTTTTAGTTTTTCAAGGTATCTTTCTTCATAGTTATTATGTTTTTGATCTATTAAACAAACATTTGATTTAGTAATGTGATGTGAATGCTTCACTCAATGGCAGGAATTAATTTTTATATTTATTTCTACAATTCTCATTTTCCTTTCCAATGCAGTTTTAACCTCTGCACCATATGCTTTGGTTCCTTTGCTGTTGAAAAGGTGCAGTTTAGTACTAAATTGCTATGAAATGTGTGAAAAGTGTCTGTAAGAGTTTCATCTATTGAGTATGATTGCAGCAAATGAATGAAAGGATTGAGCAAGTGAACATTTTTATTCGGAGAACAATTGGGATCTGGAGCACCACCGGAAACAATGGTGGAAACAAATTTCTCATTAGCTTTTACAAGGGATATTTTGAAGTCTAGAGTGTTCAAATGATTCTGAAACCATCTATATGGTACAGAGAAAATAGCTGTAACATGCCACTTTGTGTAAGAAGCTTTGATTACCATAAAAATGATGGTTCTCAATTGGAAATTGTGTATATTTCTTAATTCATAGCGAAAGGATTTGAGTATAGGAGCAGGGAGGTTCTACTGCAGTTGTACAGGGTTTTGGTGAGACCACACCTGGAGTATTGCGTACAGTTTTGGTCTCCAAATCTGAGAAAAGACATTCTTGCCATAGAGGGGGTACAGAGAAGGTTCACCAGACTGATTCCTGGGATGTCAGGACTTTCATATGAGGAAAGACTGGATAGACTTGGCTTGAACTCACTAGAATTTAGAAGACTGAGGGGGGATCTTATAGAAACTTACAAAAGTCTTAAGGGGTTGGATAGGCTAGATGCAGGAAGATTGTTCCCGATGTTGGGGGGGTCCAGAACAAGGGGTCACAGTCTAAGGTTAAGGGGAAATTCCTTTAGGACCGAGATGAGGAAAACATTTTTCACACAGAGAGTGGTGAGTCTCTGGAATTATCTGCCACAGAAGGTAGTTGAGGCCAGTTCATTGGCTATATTTAAGAAGGAGTTAGATGTGGCTAAAGGGATCAGGGGGTATGGAGAGAAGGCATGTACAGGATACTGAGTTGGATGATCAGCCATGATCATATTGAATGGCGGTGCAAGCTCGAAGGGCCGAATGGCCTACTCCTGCACCTATTTTCTATGTTTCTATGTTAATGTTGTGTATATTATTGGATCCTATCTGTAAGGTTTGGCTGGTATAACCATTGCCTATTATGCTACTAACTTCAATACAGCAGATTATAAATGTTGATGAAGTTAAATGTAAAATTAGTTAAAGGACTAAAAAATATATATATTTCTGTTTAATTTGAGGGCATGAATTCTTCTGGTTCAGTTGCAGGAACTATTAGTTTAGGAACTAATCAATTTTGCAGGAAAAAGCAGGGAAGGTTCAGCACAGAATGTGCTGTGCAGCAATCAGTGTGCAATAGAGGTGTGCCGCTCCGCATGTGACCCTGTCATTTCTTTGGTTTAATTTTAGTTTAGTTGAGAGATATAGCGCGGAAACAGACCCTTCAACCTGCAGAGTCCGTGCCAACCAGCGAATCCTGCACACTAATACTATCTGACACACACTAAGGACAAAATGTGTAGGAAAGAACTGCAGATGGATGGCGCAAACTGCTGGAGCAATTCTAAATTGTCCTTAGTGTGTAGACACAAATGCTGGAGCAACTCAGCGAGACAGGCAGCATATCTGGAGAGAATTCCATCTCTCCAGAGATGCTGCCTGACCCGCTGAGTTGCTCCAGCATTTTGTGTCGACACACTAAGGACAATTTACAATTATACCAAGCCAATAAGCCCACAAACCTGTACGTCTTTGGAGTGTGGGGTGAAACTGGAGATCCCAGAAAAAACCCACGCAGATCACGGGGAGAACGTACAAACTCTGTATAGACAGCACCCGTAGTCAGTATCGAACTCGGGCCTCCAGCTCTGTAAGACAGCAACTCGATCACTGCACCACTGTGCCGTCCATTCTAATTTATTTATAAACAGAATGTAGCAAGGATGGCCACTTCTACATGGCAATCCTTGCTCATTCTTCATTGCTCTTTCAACTGAATGGCTTCCTCAGTCATTTCAGAGAATGGATAAAAAATACCAAAATGTCATCGATCTGATGTTGCATTAGGACCATTCAGGGTGAGAATGGAAAAATCTATTCCCTGAATGATATTAGTGAACCAAATGAATTATCACAATGATCTTAATAGCATTGTGAAAAACATAAATGATATATTCTTTTATTCCAGGTGTTTTTAATAAACTGAAATTTAAAAAAATTAAGACTACGCAATCCAAGTTTTCCACCCAATCCACTACCCTGTTACATTCTATTGAGGAAACCTACGTAAAATATCATTACATTACATTACATTACATGCAGATCAACTGCCTGATGGCAATTTCCAACCCCTATGTGATTCCTCCTGCTCTCGCACACAACGATGACCGCTTCTTAACCCAAACTCGCTCATATCTTTCATTCATATCTCTCTACCTCACCGTCTATATCTCTCATTCCCATCAGTCTGAAGAAACTTCACCTGCCCCTTTTCACCATAAATGCTGTCTGACTCTAGCTTCTTGTGACTAAGAGTTTGTTGATAACACACTTAAAGCTTACATTTTGCAGTAGCGCTCCACATTAAAATGGCCTACAATTGTTCTTCCTGATTCCAACTCTGCCCACATCCAGATTCAATGGAAGACCAGTCAGCTCTCTCATACAGCCAACGTCTGGTCCCCAGAGTATACGGCGGCATGGTGGCGCAGCAGTAGAGTAGGGTTTAATCCTGACTATGGGTGCTTGTCTGTACGGAGTTTGTACATTCTCCCCGTGACCTGCATGGGTTTTCTCCGGGATCTCCGTTTCCTCTCACACTCCAAAGACGTGCAGATCTGTAGGTTAATTGGCTTGGTATAATTGTAAATTGTCCCTAGTGTAGGATAGTGTTCGTGTACGAGGATCGCTAGTCGGCACGGACACGCAGGGCCAAAGGCCCTGTTTCTGCGCCGTATCTCTAAACTAAACTAAATTAAACTATTACTATAAAGTGAGGTACTCAGTGAGCCAGTGCACTGTGTGGAATGCAGGGTCCATCCTCCGATTAAGGCAAGTTTAATCACAAGCCCCCTGTCTTTTCAACTACAAAACAGGAACATTGCCAGAGATCCCTATTACTCTGCCACAGGGAAAAGCAGTTCCTTTCCAGAGAATCCTCAGAGATATGTTCCCACTGTTTCTCAAAAGGTTAAAGATTGGCAGGAACTTCAGACAAACCCTTCATCTCCGAATGTGAGCGAAAAGCTTTTCAAACCTTCGCTTCTCGTTTTGTCAATGCTTTTTTTCACAATTCACAGCTTCCCTCTTTTAAACAGTTACAGCACTCAGAACTGTGACTGACACTAAACTGTTCACCTTTTATTGCTAGTCTGCTGTTAGCTCAAACAGAAGTCATAGGTTTGGGTATCAGGCAAACTACTGCTTTTCTCTCTGTGTCACACATAGGCAGAAGGGCTGGGCCTCATTAGGCCTCATGAAGTGAGTTTGGCCAAGCCCTAATGAGCTACGTTTGCCTCTGAAACATCTCAAAAAGCACAAACATGAGTCTGAAGAGCCAGTCATCCTTCGAAAGGCAGATGGCTTCTAAATCAGTAGGAATTGCCTGAGGTGTTTTTAATGCTGGAAGCTAATTTAAAGGGATCACCACTGCTTTTGCATCTGGCTATGAAAATAATGATCAGTGTTAAATCTTTGGCTACTGGATGTTCCCATGCTTGAAGAGATATGTCTAATTTCTAATCACTAATTGAAGGATAGTATTCTTCAGATCAAATGGCTGCTCCTGTCACGATAGCCCAATGCCATATGGACAGGGAGCAATGGGACCAGTTTTCAGAAGGCACTCTCCAAGAAAACGGGACGTTTATCTTAAAGGGCCTGTCCTACAAGCATGCAACTCTATACGATTAGCGCGACCTAACGTGGTTGCTTGAGCCGTACGGCGTCACGGGGCCGGTCCCACTTCGATCGCCGGAGCCGTGCGGAATTGTGCGGAGTTCGTCCCGACATCGCGCGGGGCTCCGAAAAACTGACTATGATCAAAAATTCCGCGCAGCAATGGCTTGTCGGCTTGCAGTCGCCTCGACGCATTACACACCGCCTTGACATCGTGCCTCCGTGAACCTATCTGTAGGTGCCTCCGTGACCCTCTATGTGTGTGGCTCCATGGCCCTCTGTGCCTCTGTGCCCCTCTCTGTCCTGGCAAACTTACCTTTAAGACTTCGCTCCAAGTTCGCCTCACTTTGCGCCGTGTTGCGTCACTCACCCGACCTCCGCGCGGCCCCCGCTGCCGGTTTGGTTGCGCTTGCCGCATGCAGGCGCATACTGGTGGGAATGGCCCTGTACAGGGGATCACCGGACCTCCGCGTGGGCCCCCGCTTCTAGTTTGATCGCGTTCATCGCATAGTTGCATGCTTGTAGGACAGGCCCTTAACTATAGACATTTGACCCTTCAATGCAGCAGCATTAAAGTGGTATCTTACTTAATGAACTTGCTCCAGCACAAATCCCCTCTTTCAGTTTGCTTTGACGGTGGCATCAATCACAGAAGTGCTATGTGTTTAGTTTAATTTAGTTTAGTTTAGTTTAGAAATGCAGCATGGAAATAGGCTCTTCAGCCTACCAAATCAATGCCGACCAGCGATCCCCGTACACTAGTGAAATCCTACACACGAGATGTAGTGTCTACAATTTCTAATTTTCTTTTACCAAGGCCAATTAACCTACAAACCTGCACGTCTTTAGAATGTGGGAGAAAACTGGAGCTCCTGGAAAAAATCTACGCGGTCATGGGGAGAAAGTAAAACTCTGTACGGACAGCAGCTGTAGTCAGGATCGAACTCGGGTCTTTGGTGCTGTAAGGCAGCAACTCTACCGCTGCACCACCGTGCCGCCCCATTCTTGACCATTTTATTAATACTTATTTATACTAGATATGATGTAATATATTATGTTTTAAGCTGCTTGACATTACCTTCATGTGATATAGACCTATAAATGTAACAATATATTTCAGTGCAGACAATCAAAATGCACTTTAGACACAGCAGAATGTGACAATGTCCACTTCCAAAAGTTGAACCAGTTGTGAATTATGATCATAGAATTTTGGCATTCGATATCAAAATACTAACATTCCCCCAAACAACTTTCCTGTTGGAGAATTGTTGCGTAAATTAATCCCCACTGTGGAATAATTAATCAAGCTAAACTTTAGATTACCTACAAACCCTTCCTCCCTCCAGCCCTAACCACAACTCCCTCCCCAAATTCTGATAACAACCACATCCCACAGCCTTCCCACCAAGCTCCAATCAACAACAGTATTTCGCAACCTCCTCCATCTCAGCTCCTCTATCATCAACTCAACCTGCCCTATACCTGCAAGGCCCATTTGCAACCCTCATGTGCCAGCCCTCCTCCCATCTCAACCCAACCCCTATCCCAGATAAGGTCATAAGGAATTGCAGTAGAATTAGGCCATTTGGCCCATCAAGGCTACACCCCGTTCAATTATGGCTGATCTATCTCTCCCTCCTAACCATATTCTCCTGCCTTCTCCCCATAAGCCCTGACACCTGTACTAATCAAGAATCCATCTCTCTGCCTTAAAAATATCCACTGACTTGGCCTCCACAGCCTTCTGTGGCAGAATTCCACAGATTCGCCACCCTCTGACTAAATAAATTTCTCATCTCCTTCCTAAAAGAACATCCTTTAATTCTAAGGCTATGACCTCTAGCCCCAGACACTCACACTAGTGGAAACATCCTCTCCACATCCACTCTATCCAAGCCTTACACTATTCTGTATGTTTCAATGAGGTCCCCCCTGATTCTTCTAAACTTCAGCAAATACAGGCACAGTGCCGACAAACGCTCATCATAGGTTACACAAAAAGCTGGAGAAACTCAGCGGGTGCAGCAGCATCTAAGGAGCGAAGGAGATAGGCGAGGTTTCGGGTCGAGACCACCAGTCTGAAGAAGGGTCTCGACCCGAAACGTCGCCTATCTCCTTCGCTCCTTAGATGCTGCTGCACCCGCTGAGTTTCTCCAGCTTTTTGTGTAACCCTCGATTCTCCAGCATCTGCAGTTCCTTCTTTAACGCTCATCGTAGGTTAACCTACTCATTCCTGGGATCATTCCTGTAAACCTCCTCTGGACCCTCTCCAGAGCCAGCACATCCTCCATCGATATGGTGCCCAAAATTGCTCACAATATTCCAAATGCGGCCTTACCAGTGGCACATTTACATTTGTATGCTCCACAATAATCACCTTACATTATACTAAACAAACACTGTCACTTCATCAGAATCAATTTTGTGTCGTTGCTCAGGTATCGGACAACAAAAATACAGCAAATGGCTGCCTTCGGCCTGACTCTGAAGCAAAAGCTGGAACAGTGCTACAATTCAAACTTGTCCTTTGGGGAACATTTGAAAATGACAAAGGTAAATTTGGAATTTTGCAAGCTTTGAAAATGTATTTGTTCTTCAATTGCTCTGATGAATACCAAACTAAATATTTTAGCTTACTCGGTTTCTCGCAACAGGATGTGACGTTGTAATTATTTAGAAAGAGAGTCCCAGTCTGCCCAAAGATAAACAAGGATTGCTGCTAATATCTATGGCATATTAGTTGAATCTCAGGTTGTCACATAGCTGATACTCTGGCGATCCTCAGAATACACAAGTGCTAAAAGTCAGGCTAGCAACCTGAGAAAAGAAGGATGCTAGTTATCAACAGAAGGGGTACTAAAGAAGCACTTAACTTTGTGCTTTACTAAACAAATGCATGTTAGCGAAGTGAAGGAGTACTAACCATAAGAGCAAGTGGATAACCTGAAAGGCAACAAAGAACCAGTCCCGAACAAGGAACTTTCAAGAACCTGAACATGTTAAGGTAGAAAATTTCAGAGGTTCACAAAAAATTGGCCACCCATTTTAAAATACATAGCTTGCTCACACCATGGCTGCACACAATTTCCAGGGCCATTTGGACTATGAAACCATGAACCATTATTAAAATAGAAAAGTAATTTTTATAGCTGTATTTATTCTTTAAAATCAATGGCAAAAACATGCCGAACAGAAACACAAAATGCTGAAGTAACTCAGCGGGACAGGCAGCATCTCTGGATAGAAGGAATGGGTGATGTTTCGGGTCGAGACCCTTCTTCACACTTGCCCTTCACTTTCACTTAGACCTCAGACAAATGAAGAACTTTCTGAGGTAAAGAGTTATTATTAGTTCATCTTTATTATTCCACTTTATTTTAATCATGTTATAGAAATAGAAACAAATTTTACTGACCAAGATTCACAAAATATTTAAACTGAGTTATAAAAGATTGATTTTAGCAAATAATTTAACAATGGTAAAATTGTTAATTGTCTCTAGTGAGCGTAGGATAACATTAGTGTGCGGGGATCGCTGGTGAGTGTGGACTCGCTAGGCCAAAGGGCTATATCTTTAAATCTCCTTAGTCATTCCCTGTAGTTCCATTAATTACCTTTCCCAATTGCACACCTAGGTCCTGTATGAAAGCCAAGCATTAATGTTTTTGGCAAATCAGGCCTGTAATTCCTTTTTGGGGGGGTTGCGAACAGTAATAAGGCAAAACAAAAAATCTAATTATTTTTCCAAATCCACCTGCAGCCTATCCTTTAATAAATCCAAAGGTGAGTTTACAAATTGCTGTGGTATTGTTTCACCTTGTCCAAAATTAACATATCAATATCTCTATGCAGTAACAATGATTGAGAACTATAAGCTCTGGGACAGGAAAATTCTAATTGTACGGGGTAAAATATATCATTACGATGAAGAAGTGTTCTGTAAAAGTCACTCAAGTACTCAGATGGTTAATTCTGAATATGTTGGCCGCTGCTGAGCATTCATCTCCATTGAGCCACTTGTACTTCAGGAAATCATTCACAACATCAGAACAGCTTTTCATTAAGGACTTTGTGATAGGGAAACATAAATGACAGTATCAATTTGGACTAATTTATGCCATGCTTTCTATTGAAGCAGTGTTTCAGACCATGCATGTATTTGTTTACTTCCAATCCCTCAATTTTTTTTGATTCAGTTCACTTTTTTTTATTTCCATGTTGCAATGCAGTATTTTCTTTAATATAAGTTTCACCTTTCTTGCAATGAGACAATTGAGAAAGGGCAACCAAAGGAAAGCACAGAAGGGATGAAGCAAAAATTGGAGTTAACATTTTGGTGACGTTAATTTACATGGAAATTAAGTTTAAATACATTATGGGAATGAAATGTGACAATGACCTCTGGATACAACAGTAAAATCAAGACTAAATCAGAGAATTTGGGGGGAGCTTCAGGATAATTGACCTGGTGATTGAGATATGCAACATGACATTTGAGGTGAATCTCTGGCTGCCATTAGCATCACATGGATAATTTTCCAACCTTGAATTCTTGCTGAAACACCTTGACCACCTAAAGTGCCTTTCAGGCATTCCAGCACACATGGCGGATGTATTTCTCACCAGTGCAAATGACAAATATTGCTCCTTTTATTGTTTGCATTATATACCTGCAGGAGGTGGGGCTGCCCACCAAAGGTGTATAATTGGAAATCCATCCTTTCAGTGCCAGTTTGATCGCACCATGAGAAAGTAGTAATAGTATGGTATGAACATTGAATTCTCCAATTTTGATAACTGCTAACTGCTAACCACCACCACCACCTCCATCCACCCTTCCTCTGCCCCCCCAACTGGACTCGCACCCATTTCTCCCCTCCCCCTGCCCTTACACTAACATTCACTCAAATCTATAATATTACTAGACCAAATGGGACCCGTTGGGACCCTGTCACACGGGCGGCCTGATCCCCCAACGCAACCCATTCCCGCAATGCAATATTCCACCACTCACCCATATCGCCCTCGGGAGGCCTGGTCCGCCAAGACAACCCGTTCCCCAATGCAATATTCAACCACTCTCCTGTTTCCCAATGCAACCCTTTCCCCCAACACAATATTCCACCATTCGCCCATAGCCCCCCAATTGCGCTGGAGCGGCTCATTTCCCCTTATCTCCCAGCACTCCCTCCTCCTCCTCTTCACCCTCCCTTTTTTTTAACTTAAAAAATTTACTTTTCACTGTAAAAAATCAGATTGCAGTTGTGCCACGACAATGTCCTGTGATTTGCAACATTGTAACAGGCAGGGCCGGAAAGTGCAATTGGATTTTTTGACTGTGAAAAGTTAAGTCGGCAGTTTATGTAAATTAGATCCCATTGTGACGTCATAGCTGCTAACTGCCACTTCAACTTCAAGTGATTTTTCTCAAACTGGATTTAGTAAAGTTTGACATTGTCAATAACTTGTAAAATATGCCATAAATCTGAAGGAAACTTGATAGAACACCGCAGGACATTGGTGAGTAAGGTGGTCCAAACATTGTAGTGCTATTGTGTTCCGTTTTGGCGTAATCCAGGGCATGACTCACTCACACACAGACACGCACGCAGATAGACAGACTCACAAACAAGATGAGAGTTTTAGTAGATTTAGTAGATAGATTTTCAGGATTTTGACCTAATCATATTTCCAGTCTAAAGAGATGACATTGCTTTATTTATGAAAATGAAATAAGGTAAGCTTTACTTTTAGTTAAACAGCAGGAAATTCAATGACAAATGTCAATTTACCACATAGATTACAATACTTCATGAAAGGGGTTCATTGCTATCTTCCCGAGTCAATGTAATTGGGCACTAAATCTTTGCCAATGATGCTCATACATATCAAATGAATAAATAAATTAAATGAATGTGACAATTGGTTTTCAGATTGTGGAAATCTGCCACTGAAACCTGTGGAGGCCAAGTTAATGGATATTTTTAAGGCAAAGATAGGTAGATTCTTGATGATTATGTGTTTCTGGGGTTAAGGGGAGAAGGCAGAGGAAAGGGTTAGGAGAGAGATAGGTCAGCCATGATTGAATGGCGTAGTCTTGATGGGCCGAATGGCCTAATTCTGCTCCTACCACATGAACTTATGTAATTATAGTTAAGAATTATCTACAAAATATTTACTTGCTTTGATAACATCTTAAAAATGTCAAGTTCCTTAAAATAAGTACATATAGATTCCAGCAGTAAAAACTGAACATGCAAAAGAAACTCAGCAGGTTAGGCAGCAATGAAGGGTCCTGGATCTGAAATATTACCTATTTTTCTTTCCACAGATGCTGCTTGACCTGCTGAGTGTTTACAACATTTTCTATTTTCATTTCAGATTTCCATCTTGCAGTCTTGCTTTGATTGTCAATTTTGATTCCATCATTGGTGCTTTTCAGTCACCAACAGTATTAGGCAGGGACCATAAACATATGGGCATAAACAAATGATAAATCATGTGATGTCATTACTGCTCAGTAATTATGTTGTATAATCACAGTTTATATTGACACAATAGCCAAGAAAAGGCAGTCAATTATATTATTGCACAATTAACAGACTCACTTCAAATTTTCCTTTGTGATGCTTTTAAATTAATTAAAATAATGGCAATTGGGGAGTAAAATGTTTATGCAACAACCATTAATTTCCAGGCCCACAACTCCTGCTTTTCTTGTACTGCTCATTCATTTAAGTCTCCAATCAAAAATACAACATAACCATCATCAAGCATATCAAAGTCACAAAGGTTGTAATGAGGCACTTAGTGTAGCAATCAAAATTTTGTAGCTTTAAAATAGGTAAAGATAAATTTGGAATAGATTGCTGATTATAAAATCTGATCTCTTCTTGGCAAACTGATTCCATATGAAATGTTATCTACGTGGAGTTAATTGTAAACATTTTAAATGTTTCTCAAAGTTTATGAAGTCATCTGAATATCTTTATTTTAAAGTTACTCAGTACCCAAATCAGTGATTTGTTACAGAGGCAAACTCATGATCAGAAAAGAAGAAAATGTTGCTCCAATATCCTAGTAAAGCATGTAGTTACCGCAATTTATGTAGGAAGGCACTGCAGATGCTGGTTTACACCAAAGATAGACACAAATTGGAGTATTGGAGTATCTCAGCGGGTCAGGTAGCATCTCTGGAGAAACGGAATAGGTAACGTTTCGGGTTGAGACCCTTCTTCAGACTGAGAGTCGGGCGAGAGAAAACCTAGAAGTATGATAAGGTACAAAGAACAAATGAATGAAAGGTGTGAAAAGAACAAATCAAAGCCAAACTACAATTTTTTTAGATTAAATTACCTTACTCATCAATAGATAATTAGTAAATTAGCCTTTTTTTTAAGCCATAACTATCTGTATTTAATGGTTATGATTTCAATTCATGAAATGCCAGTGAAGGATTGCATCAACTACTACTTTAGATACTACTGTATGTATTATTGTTCTATAGGCTTCCTTCTCACTCATTTACACCATCATATTCTGTTGGTTTTTTTCTCACAACTTAATTATCCTGATGCAATGTTGCTAAAGAGCTAGTTACCATCCAATGACAATTTTTTCATCATTTAACCAAGAGCTGGAGAAAATATCTTTCCACTGGCTACTGTTATATACAATAGACAATAGGTGCAGGAGTAGGCCATTTGGCCCTTCGAGCCAGCACCGCTATTCAATGTGATCATGGCTGATCATCCACAATCAGCACCCCGTTCCTGCCTTCTCCCCATATCCCCTGACTCCACTATCTTTAAGAGCCCTATCAAGCTCTATCTTGAAAGTATCCAGAGAACCAGCCTCCACCGCCCTCTGAGGCAGAGAATTCCACAGACTCACAACTTTCTGTGTGAAAAAGTGTTTCCTCTTCTCCGTTCTAAATGGCTTACCCCTTATTCTTAAACTGTGGTCTCTGGTTCTGAACTCCCTTAACATGGGGAACATGTTTCCTGCCTCTAGCGTGTCCAAACCCTTAATAATCTTATATGTTTCAATAAGATCCCCCACTCATTCTTCTAAATTCCAGAGTATACAAGCTCAGCCGCTCCATTCTCTGAGCATATGACAGTCCTGCCATCCTGGGAATTAACTTTGTAAACCTACACTGCACTCCCTCAATAGCAGGAATGTCCTTCTTCAAATTTGGAGACCATAACTGCATACAATACTCCAGGTGTGGTCTCACTCATGCCCTGTACAACTGCAGTAGGACCTCTTTGCTCCTGAACTCAACTCCTCTTGTTATGACGGCCAGCATGCCATTTGCTTTCTTCACTGCCTGCTGTACCTGTATGCAAACTTTAATTGTTGATCAATTAACTGCACTGAAGATTTGCAGCACGTTGCATGAAGGATGGATGGTTCAATCAATGGTTCAATGTTTCAGTGGTGCTTTTATAATCACGTGCGATGTGCAAATGCACAGTGACGTTCCTTTCTTGCAAAAACAGTTTTGCCATAACCAAGCACATCCCCGATGAACAAGTGTTCCAAAATAGTCTGCTGATTGTCCCGTGTTTTTGGTGCCATTTTCAAAGTCCAGTCCACGCTCTTGTTGTTATTAATGTTGCCCATTCCAGGCAAGTCGCAGACGATTGTGGGCCTCCAGCCATCGCCTTCCTTGGATATATGGATCAACTAGCAAACCAATGTCCCTCTCCTCGCCCATCCACCTTTGATCCCCATTGGTGTTTCCCGCAGCTGAACTCAAGGGTGTGGTAGGCCAAACCTCGGTTGCCTCTTCGCGCCAGTTACTCCCATCATCATCACCAGCTCTATGTCCCCGGTCTTCGGGGGATGGGTAGGGGACTGCTCGGCGGGCTCCCTCTTCCAGGCCAATGTCATAAGTTCATAAGGAATAGGAGTAGAATTAGGCCAAGTCTACTCCGCCATTCAATCATGGCTGATCTATCTCTCCTTCCTAACCCCATTCTCCTACCTTCTCCCCATAATCTCTGTCACCTGTACTAATCAAGAATCTATCTATCTCTGCCTTAGAAGTATGCACTGACAGCCTCCACAGCCTTCTGTGGCAAAGAATTCCACAGATTCACCACCATCTGACTGAAGAAATATCTCCTGATCTCTTTCCTAAAAGAACGTCCTTTAATTCTGAGGCTATGACCTCTAGTCCTTTACTCTCCCACTAGTGGAGATATCCTCTTCACGTCCACTCTATCCAAGCCTTTCACTATTCTGTATGTTTTAATGAGGTCCCCCCTCATTCTTCTAAACTCCAGCAAGAACAGGCCCGGTGTTGACAAATGCTCATCATAGGTTAACCCTCATTCCTGGGATCATTGTTGTAAACCTCCGCCGGATCCACTTCAGAGCAAGCACACCCTTCCTCAGATATGGTACCCAAAATTGCTCACAATTTTGGGTCTTATGAGTGGGGGACCCCTTTTAGGCCGTAGTCAACCGGGTCACGTTCAGCCTCGGGAGACCGCCCTGGCCGCCATTCCCTACAGTCCGCAACCCTCTGGGAGCTTCATCCACGCGTATTGGTTAGGTGTTGGTGTGGTTGTTGGAAGCAAATCATCCTAAACCCAGGGAAATACTGGAGTAGTTCTTCAGGAGATTACCCTTGGCTTAAGCATCTTTAGCTATTTCATCAGCAATCTTTCTTACATCATAAGGACAGAAGTGAGGATGTTGACTGATCATTGTATTGTGTTCTGTTCTTTGCACATATCCTCAGAAAATGAAGCAGCTCATAATTGCATGCAGCAAGACAATTAAACGTTGGCTGATAAGTGGCAAGTAACAATAACACCACCTAAGTGCTAATCATTTCCAAAGAAGGAAAGGATGGCCAGAGTCTGGTCAAATCTCCTGGATATTAGATGGCAATAGCTCTGCTGAATCCGCAAACTATCAACATCCTGGGTTTATAATTGACCAGAAAATTAACTCTACCAGCCACACGTACCTTGGCTGCAAGAGCGCATCAGGAGCTGGGTAACCTGCAGCAACTGACCCATCTGGCATATCACAGGGATGTCATTGTCTACAAGATGTAAATCAGGGTTGTGAAGGAATGCCGTGGAGGCTAAGACAATTGATATTTTTAGGGCAGATATTGACAGATTCTTGATTAGTACGGGTGTCAGGGGTTATGGGTAGAAGCAGACACATAGGTTTGAGAGGGAAAGGTAGATCAGCCATGATTAAATGCCGGAGTAGACCTGACGGACCAAATGGCTTAATTCCGCTCCTTTAACTTATGAACATGAAGATATTCACTAGCAAATGTGAGTCCAGCATGAGGTCACTGGGTATCAAAGAGGAGGGGGTCCAATTGACATTATTTCCATTTCCAACCATGCTCCTTGATATCATCCTTACTGAGAGCAACTAATTAAGGACCGTCTTAATACAATACCTTGGGCTTTGCTTGTCTCCATGGCTGAACTTGCCTTGATCTATTGAGCTCACAAAAAGATTTTGTGCATTACAAATCTCTAAAGAAACACTAAATAAGCAATAGAAATTTTAACAATGCAAAATTCTGTGTAGATATAATCTCCTTGTCTTTGCAATGACATTGCTTTTTCTCTCTATCACTCAATTTCCTTTCTCTTTCTCAATCACTCACAAACACACACTCTATGTTTGTCTCTCTTTCTGTCTTCCTCACCACCTATCTCTGTCTCTTTTAGTTTCTCTCTGTTTGACTGTCTATTTCTGACTTCCTACCCCCCTCTCTCTCTCTCTCTCTCTCTCTCTCTCTCACTCTCTGTCCATCTGACGCTCTCTTTTTCTCTCTCACTTTAGCTTTTTGCTTTTTTTCTGAATTATCTCTGTCCATTTCTCACTCTATTGGCAGCAGAGCTTTCAGTTGTCCGAAACCCACTGAAATGTTTTGTTCACAATCTCTCCGCTTCTCTCTCCTCTTATCAATCTTCGACAAAGTCTTGCGATACCCTTCTAAACTCCTCCTTCCTAGTTCAATATTCATATTGTTAAAACTAATCTGTTAATCATGTTCCAAAGGTTTTTACATTAAAGGTAATGTGATAATTGCAAGTTGTTACAAAAAACGAGAGGACATATGAAGGATTTGTGGGTGGGTATTAATGCTGTCTCTGATTTTGCTCAGAGTCAACTACAAGTGGAACAATGAAGAAACATCTCCAGTCCAATGCAATAAAAAAGTTGATTAAGGATCAATACATCTTGGAGAATAAAGCAAGAGTGGGTGTTAATGACAAACCTTTGGTCTCCAAACATAAGGTATGTTACTTTGTCATCTACGTTGGAACGGTTTATTTTGTATGGAACACAATAACAAATTATTTCACATTTCTATAAGTTAGGTCACAAAGGAGAACAATGTCAGAAGTGCAAGATAGAAAAAAGGGCATTCTGCCATTGATAGTTCCTGAGAAATATTTCACCCTAGATGTTGAATTTGTTGACGACTGATCCAGTCAAATGCAGGCATTATTATTTGAGGCTCATTATGAGCCAGGTAGTCAAAGAGTATCCCGACCGATAAGCCCCCCCAGCCAATTGATGAGAGAAACATTGCATCATAACATCGTAATTCCGGTGTGGGACCATGCGTGTGTCTATCAGAGCAGAAGAGCAGATCTGTAAACTACAAATTCCTGTTCCAATCAAAGCATTTCCAATACATCAGTGGATCCAGTCAGAATTAAGAATCACTAGTCAGAAAATGTTGTGATGTACACTTTAAATCATTGAAGAGATTATAGTAACCACAGCTTTATGAAGACCGGGAAACCCTTTGCATTCTGCTTGCACCACATGGTACAAAATAGGGATTGTGATTGCTTTTGAAAGAAAATTGTTCACCATCTGATTTTGTTTAGGAAATTATTAAAATTTATGCTTTAATACAAACTGAGTGGAGTTGTCACATATTTTTTAAACATTTAGTGCACGTCAACGACAATTCATTTCCATCCCGTAGTGCCTAGCGATCAAATAAATTAGTCACTTCTATTATGTTTGTTGACTACTTATTTGAAATAATCCAGAGTAGAGATCTCTTTTTATTTCTTGCATAAAAGACCACATGCTGTGAGTGAAGCTCCTCGCTGTAATGTTTCTTGGGATAGACAATCAGAGCACTCATTGTGTTACATTAAAGTAAGGAAGGGACATCTAAATTACCAGCCTGTCAAATGTTGCTTTCAACATCCATGTTGCTCATTAACACATTATACCCAACAGCAGTTTATTAGTATCGCCTGCAGGTGCATGTTACGCTACAGAGTGCTGGAATCTCTATCCTCAATATCCTACTTGTGAAATCCTTGGTTTTAATCAATGTCTCGTGGAGAACTGTTGAGTGGCCTTCTAACATTAATTTAGGGATACAACAAGGAAACAGGCCCTTTGGCCCATGGAGTCCACACCAACCATCGGTTACCCGTTCTCAGTGGTTCTATGTTATCCCACTTTCCCGTCCCACTCGCTCCACATTAGGGGCAATTAACAGAGGCTAATTAACCTACACACCCAGCCGAGTTGCTGCCTCGCAGCCACAGTGACCCAGCTTCAATACTGACATCTACTGTCTATATGGAGTTTGCACGTTTTCCCTGTGACTGCATGGGTTTACTCTGAGTGCTCCAGTTTCCTCCCACATCCCAGAAATGTGTGGGTTGATAAGAGTAAATTGCCCCTAGTGCGTAGCTGAATGATAAAATCAGAAATGGTTGGGAAAATGGTGATGGGAATGTGAAGAGAACAATGTGTGTTAAGATTATGTAAGAGTGTTAAAATGGGTGTGTGATAGTCAACATGGATTCAGTGGGCCAAAGGGCCTGTTTCTGTGCTTTACCTCCGTATGTTTTCTCTAAATGCTTCATATCATTGAATATCCCCTAAGAAAGAGGATACAATTAAACAAATTGTTATTGTGCGGATTATCCCGTCAGGCTTGACTGTAAAAGCAGTATAAAGAAATGCAGAAGAAAGTTCTTACATTAAATAATTGTGAAAGTTTACCAGCTCAGTGAAATCTGGTGTGTTACCCAGATTCCTGCCTTATTCCTGGCTGTGGGGTGATAGTGCAAGGAATGCAGAGATCGGCCACAATGATTCAGGACGTTTAGTTTAGCTGAATGTTGGAGCGGAGAAGTAATGTTTGAGGAAGGGCACAGATGCGTGCCAGCAATGCGTTCCCTGTGACACACACTCAGCAAGGCCTGACAGAGGAGTACTTTGTACTGGTAGAATGCGAGGCCCCACATTCGTAAAAGAAAGCTTTGAGAAAGCAACCGATTGAATTCGAAGGTTATTGTGAGGCGGTCCATAGATTTGTTATGAGTAAAGTTACTGCATTAGCATTAGCTGCAATAGTCTCAACACAACTGCTATCTAATGCCATACAAATAATGCAATGTAATTTATCATCATCGCTACCAAGCTTTACTGGTTTTATTGACTGCAAAATGTTTCAACTTTAGTGTAAATCTGACTTTGGCATTTCTAGTGGTGCTTCTAATCAACAAAATCTGGAAAATAGGCACAAAGTGCTGGAGTAACTCAGCGGGCCAGGCAGCATTTTTAGCGGACATGGATAGGTGACATTTTTGGTTGGGACCCTTCTTCAGCCAAATTGGCGGGATGGAGGGGGGTTTAAAAAGCAGGAAGAGAGAAGGGGCAGGACAATGCCTGCCAGGTAACAGGTGGATGCAGGTGAAGTGGGGGTTTGATAGGCAGATGGTTGGACAAAGGCCAGAAATGAAAAGACAGGAGGTGTGAGACAAAAGGGTTGAAGAGTTGCGAATTGTGAAGGTAGCGGAAGGAATGTAGGTGGAAGGGGAGTGGGAGGAAAGGAATAGGCGCAAGTCCAGGTGGGGCATAGGGGAGAGTAACAGGAAGTGTGAAGCAGGGGATTTGTAGTCACCTAAAATTAGAGAATTCAATGTTCACACCATTGGGTTGTGAGTTGGCATACCTTTCCGAACTTTTCAGTTCCTCCTTCCCAATGGTCACTTAATTGTCCATTATCATTAGAACATTTTTAAAGCCTGCAACTGTGAAGACTATTTTAAAATTATTAGTTGGATTCAGTGCTTTTGTTGTAGACTATAAGGAGCTGGCAAATCATTCCTTGCTGTTGGTGTCTCTGGCTAGTCATTGTCCTATAAGCTTTCATAAGCTGTTTAATGGCCTGACCAACTATGTTCATTTAAAATTTTATTTTTAAACTTTGGTTTAAAAATTCTAAAGAAATGAAAATCTAGTTTTTATCTTTTTGGGGTGCAGGTATGCATACACAGAAATGACATCTCTTGGAATGATATTTCATTCTTAATTCTCCAGTCTCCTCCTCCACAAGGCAGCATTTAATTTAGTGAATATTTTCCCTTTTATGCAACTGTATTTGTTCTTAATGTATATTCAAGTTTATCCTCACATTGTATCTTCTCCCTCATTTTATTTTTGTTAAATATCTTTAGTTTACTTTAGGGATACAGTGTGAAAACAGGCTCTTCCACCCACCGAGTTCATGTTGAATAGCGATCACCCTGTACACTAGCACCATTCTACACACTAGGGATGATTTGCAATTTTACCAAAGCCAATTAACCTACAAACCTACACATCTTTGGATTGTTGAAGGAAAGCAGAGCACCCGGAGAAAACCCACGTGTCACAAACACGATACAGACATCTCCCGTACTCAGGATCAAACCCGGGTCTCTGGCACTGCAAGGCAGCAACTCTACCAATGCGCCACCATGTCATCCTTTGAAGGTCCTTTAAAATAACCCACCTCTGGCATACTACCATTTTTTACAAGATTGGTAGTATTACATGCCCTCTCTTTCAATTTGATACCATTTCTGAGTTAGCTAAAGATGGTGATTTTTTTTCTCATTGAACTTTCTTTCCTTGTCTCAGTATCCTGTTGCTGTGATTTACAAACTACTCCCTTGAATAACTACCACTGCTGATCTTCCACCTTACTTTAAAAAAAAATTCCAGACAACTTTAGCTTACTCTATCCTCATGCTATTTTAATAACCTTCAATTAAATTTAGGATGTTAGTTTCAGACCTACTGTAGGCTTCTCAACCTCACACTAAATTTCAAATTTTACCATCCCTTGACCACTTCTTCCTGGGGATAAATTTCGAGAAGATCATTAATTAATCCTGTCTCATTATACAATAACAGATCTTACATTGTCTGCTTCCTAAATGTATTGCTGTAAGAAACTGGCCCCAATACATTCTATGAAGTTGTCCTCCAGGCTATCCTTGCCAAATAATTTGTCCAATCTATATGATAATTAAAATCACCCATATTATTGCAGAGCCTCTCTTACAAGCCACCATTCGCTCTTGATCTGCACTGTGTCCTAAAGTACTGTTTCAGGCTTACATGCTACTCATAAATGCTACTCATGCTACTCATAAGTTCTAGGAGCAGAATAAGGCCATTCAGCCTATCAAGTCTACTCTGCCATTCCAGCCATGGCTGATTTTTGCACCATAACCCATGACACCCTTACTAATCAAGAATCTGTCAATCTCCATCTGAAAAATATCCATTGACTTGAGCTCCACAGCCATTTGTGGCATTGAATTCTACAGACTCACCACCCTAAAGAAATGTCTGTGCTGACCAGCGATCCCCATTACACCGGCACCCACTACTCACTAGGGACAATTTACAATTTTGAGCGAAGCCAATTAACCTACAAACCTGTTTGTCTTTGGACTGTGGGATGAAATCCATGCGATCATGGGCAAACCTACAAACTCTGTATAGACAGCACCTGTATTCAGGATCGAATCCCGATTCCTGGCGCTGTGTGGCAACAACTTCACCGCTGCGCCACCGTGCCATCCTAAATGTCAAAGTATGCATGAAAAGATAACTCCAATAATCCAACAGCCTCATACTTGTGGTTGTACTCATTTAGCAGATTTTCATGATTTAATGTAACTCCTATTAATGCCTAATGTTACACTGAAGTGTAATAAATTTTCCAGTGAACCCAATGAGGTTCAAGGGAGTGAGAAATGTATAAGAAATCCAGATCTCTGCTCTGGCCGCAAACTTTGCCATATGCCTGAGCCCTGGTGCTCACAACCGCAGATCGGCTGCAGCCACTCACCCGACCCACAGTCCCAACCCCAGATCAGCCTCAGCTGCCTTACAGCATCAGTGATTCAGATTTGATTCTGACTGGTCTGTACAGAGTTTGTACATTATCCCCTTGACGGGCATGGGTCCTCTGGTTTCCTCCCACATTCCAAAGACGTGCAGGTTTGTAGTTTAATTGGCTTTGGTAAAGATTTAAAAATGTCCCTGCTGTGTAGGGTAGTGCTAGTGCACGGCGATCGCTGGTCGGCACAGACTTGGTGGGCTGAAGGGCCTGTTTCGGCACTGTATCATTAACTAAACATCTCTAAACTAAGCTAAACTACCCACCCGGGCTACAGTCCCATCCCAAGTCCCACAGCCAAGAGCCCCCAGCCCTGGCCTTAGCTACCCACTCTGCCTACAGTCCCATCCCCAGATCCACCGCACCCCGTACCCTTGGCTCTGGCCATACATCTCACTTGCACCCTCAACCCTCAGCTCACATTCGGCACTAATGGTTAGTCAGGTACTGGCCCACCTGAACTTCCAAGCCCTCGGATGTCAGGTTATCAGACTTGAAACTATACTTCTGTCAGATCATACCTATTTATCGGTTGTACGCCAATCTAATTTCCAGTTTGGAATGCCAAATAAAATAGACATTTTGTGCTCTGTCATCCAGCATTGTCCTTTGGAGTTTGGAGTTATCGACAGCATCAATAACATGCTATCCCTCTATCAGTACTTATTAAGAATTCAGTTCCCTACATTAAATAATTCTGCACCAGATAGAGAGATGAGTTTTATTCATGCATGCTTGGTTTTTGTCTCATACTATCTACACTGTAGATGTTTACCAGAAATAAATTAGAAATCTTCGTAGAGATATTTGATGTTTTATATCCTTTGGCCAATATTCACTTTTCTTTCAGCTTTCTATTCATTCCCTTGCAAGCCAGAAGATTGTTGGTCAAGTTATTACATTCTAATAATTCAATCAAATTATTGTGTCAGGAGCTTCTCTAAATATATCATCTTATCCTGGTCAAGGAGTTTGACATTTAACATAGGTTGTGCTTATTCAGAGTGGCCCAAGTTTAAAAAAATGAACATTGGATACATTGGATTACTACAGGTCATTATAAAAAGGTCTTACATACTATTTAGCTTGTACTTTCATTTAGGTCCATACTGATTCTCTGCCATTCCACCTGCCTTGACGTGTCCCTTTCTCTCACTGGCCACGGATCCCATGTTCTCTTTAGATTTTCCTGCTTCTGTTTCCCATGCTCTCTTGAAATGCACTATTTTTTTTACCTTCCCTCCCTTTCAATTACTGAGTTCACTGGAAATTTTATTTTTCCACTACATAACATCTTTGAAAAAAAGTGAATTAAATCTATATGCACAAGGTGCAGGTGCTGGTTTACAAATAAAGATACAAAGTGCTGGAGTAACTCAGTGGGTCGGGCAGCATCTCTGAAGAACATAGCTAAGTAACGTTTCAGGTACACCCATGTTATCCAGAGATGCTGCCTGACCCAGTGAGCTACTCCATTACTTTGTAAAAAATAAATAAAACTATGTTGAAGTATTAAAATGACAATATCCAATAGTCCTGAAGATCGTCTTATTTGTCACCACCAAAGTCCAAGGCATGCCAGATTAACAAAGTTTTAGGCACAGCAAAATGTAACTTAGCCCTAAATAGAGTTTAAGGCTACTACTTAAGGTGGCTACTACCTTACAGCGCCAGAGTCCCGGGTTTGATCCTGACTACGGGTGCTGTCTGTACTGAGTTTGTACGTTCTCCCCGTGATGTGACCTGCATGGGTTTTCTCCAAGATCTTCGGTTCCCCCCCACTCCAAAGACGCACAGGTTTGTCGGTTAATTGGCTTGGTGTAAATGTAAAAATTGTCCGTAGTATGTGTAGGATAGTGTTAATGTGCAGGGATTGCTGATTGGTGCGGACTCTGTGGGCCGAAGGGCCTGTTTCTGCACTGTATCTCTAAACTAAATTAAGGCACATTGCAGTGGAGTGCAATTTGAAAGCAAGCAAATTCAACCCAATCTAGCTTGGGCATCAGAATGCATTTAAGTTTTGCCAATGAGCTTCTTCTTTCGTGTGGCGTGCACAGCCTAAAGTTCTTGGACAACTTGTTCTATTTGATCTTCCGTTTGTGCACGTCAAGTTGATTGCATTAGTCGAAACAGGGCGGACCACGTGAAGGTTGCAATCTTCCACCCCGCCAATGAGCTGTGGATCCAGCTATACATCCTACTGGGAAGTTGATCATCTTTCAATTTGAATTGGCCAGTGGGTGGGATTTGGCAGGGTGGAAATGGGAAAGATGTAGTTATTATGAGGCAGGGGAGCCTGAGGGTGAGGGTTGCCCTACGATAGAACAGACCTTATTTTTGTGGGGCAGGCAGCAGGAGTGTTCCTCCTCGTACAATTGAAGCAAAATATTACTTGGGTGATTTTCTATAAAATCTCCAGCAGTACTTTTAAGGCAAGCTCGCTTAGGATGAACTGCTCATTTGTTCTTGTAGTTGATGTCCCCTAAGTGGTCTGACAGTTTGTATATTTAAACAGCCTTCCGCTAACAGTAGTCAGGGGAGCTGGTTGCCTATTCACAGGCTCAGCTTCCACATCTATCGGGGTATGCTTTGAAATATGTTTCTCTATACACAGGTGGCTTTGAAAACATATGAAATAACCTTTAAAAATGATCGTTCGATGGTTCACTAGTTTAATGGTACTTTATTGTCACATGTACTTGGGCACATAGAAATTTTGTTTTTGCATACAATTCAGTAGCATTCTTACTATATATATGCACAATCATACTTAAGTGCAAGAGTGTAAGAATAGTAGATTACATTGAGGTAGTGAAATCATAGAGTCATACAGTGTGTAAAAGGGCCCTTCGGCCCAACTTGCCCATGTTGACCAATATGCTCCATCGACACTAATCCCACCTGCCTGTGTTTGGCCCATATCCATCTAAACCTATCCTAACCATGTACCTGTCCAAATGTTTTTTAAATGTTGTGAGAGTACCTGACTCAATTACCTCCTCTGGTAGCTCGTTCCATATTCCTACCTATTCCTATTCCTTTGTGTAAAAAGTACAAAAGTACACAAAAGTCATCATGTTTTCGACACCATCATGTATCCTTCTACTTCAAAGTTGTTAAACATGTCAGAGATTTATCTCAGCCATAGAAGCCCATTGTCACTCCAGTGGCAGTGGACTGGTATTGCAGTGGTTGGCCAGGCCAGGCCAGACAATGCTATAAACCATAAGTCTCAAATTATGGGTCGCAACTGAAAAAATAATTTGTTTTTAATTTCATGCAAGTAATTAGATTTCGCATATCTTTTTAACTTGAAGCCTGCTGCTAAAACTCAGTAAAATTTTAAAATTGGATACCTAGAACGGTGAATTTCAAGAGAATGCATGCAAATACTCAAATGATCTGAAGACGATCTTTTCTAATAACTACCCAGTGAATGGTAGGGTGTATGGAAATCAGCATCTGAGACCCAAAGACTAATCGATTGGAATTTCTAACAGTTAGATGGCAGTTTATCTGAGTGTTGCTGCAATGACATTACAATAACATTGTCACCTCCCTGTGCCCCAACCGAATGCGCTCTCATTTCTCCCACAATTATGCTCCTCTTTCCTCTTCTCCACCTATATCCCTTCCCCTAGCTTTCTATTTCATGCCTCCTCTCCCTTTCTCCTAATCTCACAGCTTTTTGTCTTTTCATCTCTTGCCATTGTTCAACTACATGCCAAACAGATCCCTCCTCACCCGTATCAACTTATCACTTGCCAAGTTTTGTCCCACCATCATCTCTCTTCCAGCTTTTTCCCCTCTACTACAATAGATCTGAGGAAGGGTCCAGACCAAAAACATTACCTGCCAGTTCAGGAAGGTACCCCAACTTACAACCCAATAGTATGAACAATTATCCAATTGTGGGAAAATATAAACTCTCCCCACCCATCATGGCTGATCATTCAAAATCAGTACCCCATTCCTGCTTTTTCCCCATATCCCTTGATTCCGTTAGCCCAAAGAGCTATATTTAACTCTCCCTTGAAAACATCCAGTGAATTGGCCTCCTCTGCCTTCTGTGGCATAGAATTCCACAGATTCACAATTCTCTGGGTGAAAACGTTTTTGCTCATCTCTGTCCTAAATGGCCTACCCTTATTCTTAAACTGTGATGTCTGGTTCTAGAAACATAGAAAATAGGTGCAGGAGGAGGCCAATAGGTGCAGGAGGACTCCCCCAACATAGGGAACATTTGTCCTGTATCTAGCCTGTCTAATACCTTAAGAATTTTTCTGTATCTATAAGATCTCCCTCTCATCCTAAATTCCAGTGAATATTAGCCTAGTCGATCCATTCTTTCATCATATGTCAGTCCCACCATTCCAGGAATTACCCTGGTGAACCTACGCTGCACTCCCCCAATAGCACGAATGTCCTTCCTCAAATTTGGAGAACAAAACTGCACACAATACTCCAGGTGTGGTCTCACCAGGGTCCCATGCAACTGCAGTAGGACCTCTTGCTCCTATACTCAAATTGTCTCGTTATCAAGGCCAATATGCCATTTGCTTTCTTCACTGCCTGCTGTACCTTACGTTCAGTATACTTTAATATTTGATATTATGATTACCTTACTTTGTTTTTTAAGAGTAAGGTCCTTTCGGCTTTCCGCAGAGACCGCTCCCTCCGTAACTCCCTGGTCAATTCGTCCCTTCCCACCCAAACCACCCCCTCCCCTGGTACTTTCCCTTGCAACCGCAGGAAATGCTCCACTTGTCGCTTCACCTCCCCCCTTGACTCCATTCAAGGACCCAAGCAGTCTTTCCAGGTGCGGCAGAGGTTCACCTGCACCTCCTCCAACCTCATCTATTGCATCCGCTGCTCTAGGTGTCAGCTGCTTTACACCGGTGAGACCAAGCGTAGGCTTGGCGATCGCTTCGCCCAACACCTCTGCTCAATTCGCATTAACCAACCTGATCTCCCGGTGGCTCAGCACTTCAACTCCCCCTCCCATTCCAAATCCGACCTTTCTGTCCAGGGCCTAATTCAAGGCCAGAGTGAGTCCCACCACAAATTGGAGGAGCAGCACGTCATATTTAGCTTGGGTAGTTTACACCCCAGCGGTATGAACATTGACTTCTCCAATTTCAGGTAGTCCTTGCTTTCTCCCTCTTTCGCCTCCCCTTCCCAGCTCTTCCACAGTCCACTGTCTCCGCCTCTTCCTTTCTTCTTCCTTCCCCCACCTCCACATCAGTCTGAAGAAGGGTGTCGACCCGAAACGTCACCTATTCCTTTGCTCCATTGATGCTGCCTCACCCGCTGAGTTTCTCCAGCATTTTAGTTTACTTTAGATTTTTACAGTTCACTTTGTATTTCAGCACATCTTCATCAAATTATCTGTTGGTGCTGTCCTATTAAATTTGGCCAATGTTAAGAACAGAGAGAAATAATATGTGCTAAATGCTGTGCAGACTGAATTTGTTTTCTAATTTCTCCATAATGATGTTTGAATCTGTACCCAGTCATATGAATGCAAAAATCAATGTTAATGTTAGTCTCTATCACTGCAGATTTCAGTTTGTATGAAATTGTCCCAGAGTTGACATAGTCTTATACTGATTAGCCAATTGTCAATCTATCATTCTTTAGTCAGCCGATCTAACTTCTCATGGTGCTAATTTTCAGGGCATCTTTAGACTTTAGTCTTTAGAGACATAGCAGTCCACGCTGACCAGCGATCACCCCATACACTAGCACTATCCTACACACTAGGGACAATTTACAATTTTACCGAAGCCAATCAACCTACTAACCCGTACGTCTTTGGAAAGTGGGAGAAAACTGGAGCACTCGGAGAAAACCCATTCACAGGGAGAACGTACAAACTCCGTACAGCGAGCACCCATGGCCTGGATCAAACCTGGGTCTCTGGCGCTAAATGGCAGCAACTCTACCACTGTGCCACTGTGCCACATCTGTGGAAAACATTTATGTTCTGCCTTGCAATCAACTGCAGTAACCATGATTACCAGAGACTTAGTTTAAACTCTATCCCTGTTATTCTGATCATTTTACAGAATGTAAGTTTTTTTGCCTATGCAAATTGTGTTAATTAGAAAATAGCTTTACTTTAAAATGTGAGGGCTATAAATTTAATTTTCATAAATTTGCAAATATACAGTTTTTGTTCTTATAGTATATTAATCAATTATGTTAATAGTATCTCATTTGCATTGCCTAATTGGGATGCCTTGAAAATAGAATTTCATTGAGAATTCAACAGTCATAATGCCTTATTTTGTAAAAGCTATAAGCTTTATGTTATTAGGGATAACATGGTAATAATTGGGCTAATTATAATGAACTTGCGTGTGCAGATTTTTTGATGAGGAAACGGAAATTCCTCCACATTTCATTAATGTTTCGGTTATGAATAATTTGATTAGACAAAGGGAAAACACAGTAATGTATGTATTGCTGGCTCTGATTAAGTGTCCTGCACTTTAAGAAGTTACAGCAACTATATTTATATCTATGCCAGTGAGTTTAATATATTTGTTGGCTCTTGATTGCTATGGCCTTGGTGAAACACTTCATCACCTTGCTGACCCTGGTAGCTAGTTGTGGCCTCAACCAATTGGATGATCGCCCCTTCTTCTCAAGTTCATTAGTTCATGTTATAGGAGCAGAATTAGGCCATTTGGCCCATCAAGTCTACTCTGCCATTCAATCATGGCTGATCTACCTTTCCCTTTCAACCCCATTCTCCTGCCTTCTTCTCATCACTCATGACACCTGTACCAATCAAAAATCTATCAATCTCCCCCTTAAAAATATCTTCCAGCACCTGCGTCCCATATTATTTGTGCCCTGAGTAAGGTTTGATCAGACTTTTAAACCATTGATTCTTTTACTAATGAGGAGACCATTAAACACAACAAAATCAACTCCCTAAATGATCCTCAGGAAAGTTTTTTGTGTTTGAAGTTATATGTTTATGTATGTTTTGAGTGGGTTGGTTAAAAACAGCCAGCCAGCCAGCCCCCTCCATGCTGTCCCTCCCCCCCCTCCCCCCTTCCCCCCCCTTCCCCCCCCTTCCCCCCCTCCCCCCCACACTCCTCCCCACCTCCCCCCCTTTCTGATTTTTTTTTTGTGGGGGAAGTAGATTTGTAGTCTTAAGGACATGTGGTCATAAGGTCACAATATCTGACCTCAAAGCTCAGCTTTGCTTTGTGCAAGCACAACCTTTCATTTGACACCATCACACATGCCCATTAGCACATCATTAATTTGCCAAAAGGCACAAACACACACACACAGTAGATAGGTATAGGGTACCATGTTTCATGATGTGGATGAATTCTAAAGCACTGCGTTAGTTTTGCCAGCTTTTCTTCACTGCCAGACCATCACCTTCAGTTGGCAGTGCAGCTCAACAGAGTGAGCTTTGGCAGCTGCGGGCTGTGATTATCATGCTGCGACTTTCTGATATGGGTGTAAATTTGTCACAAATATTGTAGTATGATAAGGACAAAATCTGCATTCTTGGAATGGTTTTTACAAAGATATTGTGAAGCTGGCTGCATTAGTGTTGTGTAACACATCCGTCAGACGAGACAAGCTCTGCTTGAATACCTGTTGCACAGACACGGCACCATGTTGCTGCTCTATTTATCTGCAAAACATGCCAACCTTTGGTTACCTACCCACATACAATCATGTGATAGTCTGAAGAATGGTTCTGACCAGAAATGCCACCTAGTCCTTTTATAAGTTCATAAATTCATAAGATACAGGAGCAGAATTAGGGCATTCAGGTCATCAAGTCTACTTCATGATTCAATGGTGGCTTTTCTCCAGAGATGCTGCCTGACCTGCTGAGTTACTCCAGCAGTTTGTGTCTAACCATGTAACATTCTAGGCACTCCAAATAGCCACAATTGAGTTCAAGATGCTTATTTCACCAAAAAGCTTTGGGATTATCATCTAAATCCAGAGGTGAGGTTAAAACATCAGCACTATTCACCTCAAGACGTTTGTACTCTACCTGCATTAGTTTTGTGGTGGACCAGTTATTGTCTGTAAAGTTTATTATCCTGCAGGTATTGGACTAAAAGTTCTGTTGTGCCCTGCGATGATTAGTGCACGATAGTGATGGTCATAAAGTCATACAGTGCATTCAGAAAGTATTCAGACCCCTTCACTTTTTCCACATTTTGTTACGTTACAGCCTTATTCTAAAATGGATTAAATTCCTTTTTTTTTTATCATCAATGTACACACAATACTCCATAATAAAAAATCGAAAACAGGTGTTTGGAATTTTAGCAAAATAATTAAAAAAATAAAACTGAAATATCACATTTACATAAGTATTCAGACCCTTCACTCAGCACTTTGTTGAGGCTCCCTTGTAGCGATTACAGCCTCACGTCTTGTTGGGTATGACGCTATAAGCTTGGCACACCTGTATTTGGGTAATTTCCCCCATTCTTCTCTGCAGATCCACTCAAGCTCTGTCAGGTTGGATGGGGAGCGCCGATGCACAGCTATTTTCAGGTCCCTCCAGAGATGTTCGATTGGGTTCAAGTCCATGCTCTGGCTGGGCCACTCAAGGACATTCACAGACTTGTCACAAAGCCACTCTTGCGTTGTCTTGGCTGTGTGCTTGGGGTCGTTGTCCTGTTGGAAGGTGTACCTCTGCCCCAGTCTGAGGTCCTGAACGCTCTGGAGCAGGTTTTCATCAAGAATCTCTCTGTACTTTGCTCCGTTCATCTTTCCTTCAATCCTGACTAGTCTCCCAGTTCCTGCTGCTGAAAAACATCCCCACAGCATGATGCTCCCACCACCACGTTTCACCGTATATATGGTATTGGCCAGGTGATGAGCGGTGCCTGGCTTCCTCCAGATGTAATGCTTGGAATTCAGGCCTAAGAGTTCAAACTTGGTTTCATCAGACCAGAGCACTAGAGAAAACAACCCTTTTGGCAAAATCCAACCGGGCTGTCATGTGCCTTTTACTGAGGAGTGGCTTCCGTCCGGCCACTCTACCATAAAGGCCTGATTGGTCGCAGAGTGCCGCAGATATAGTTGTCCTTCTGGAAGGTTCTCCCACCTCCACAGTGGAACTCTGGAGCTCTGTCAGAGTGACCATCGAGTTCTCGGTCACCTCCCTGACCAATTCCCTTCTCCCCCGATTGCTCAGTTTGGCCAGGCGGCCTGCTCTATGAAGAATCTTGGTGGTTTCAAAGTTTTTCCATTTAAGAATGACGGAGGCCACTGTGCTCTTCAGGACCTGCAATGCTGCAGAAATTGTTTTGTACCCTTCCCCAGAACTGTGTCTCGACACAATCCTGTCTCGGAGGTCTACGGACAATTCCTTCGACTTCATGACTTGGTTTTTGCTCTGGTATGCACTGTCAACTGTGGGATCTTATATAGACAGGTGTGTCCCTTTCCAAATAATGTCCTATCAATTGAATTGAAGTTGTAAACACATCTCAAGTACAGTCAATGGAAACAGGATGAACCTACGCTCAATTTTGAGTGTCATTGCAAAGGGTCTGAATACTTATGTAAATGTGATATTTCAGTTATTTCTTTTTAATTACTTTGCAACTCTTAACACCTAGTTTTGCTTCTTCATTCTGGGGTATTGTGTGTAGATTGATGATAAAAAAATGAATTTAATTTATTTTAAAATGCTGCAATGTAACAAAATGTGGAAAACGTGAAGGGGTCTGAATACTTTCTGAATGCACTGTATATAATGCAGACACACCGTCTTTGTCAACTATCAAAGATTCTTTTTCTTCATGCAACTCTTCGATTTCCACCCCGCCCCCACTTATCCTGCCACTCAGCTATATTAGAGGGAAGTTACAGAACCAATTAAGCCAAACAACCTTGGCATTTGGACATGGGAGAAAAGCAGATAAAACTCACATGATCCGAAGAGGAATGTGGGAACTCCACAATACGATGCCCAAGGTCAGGAGTGAGCCTATGCCTCTGGAGCTGTAAGACACCAGTGTTAGTCTCTGCAGCACTGTGCAACCTACGTTAGCAACATCACTGAGAACCCATGGTTTAAGATCTCCTACTACTAATCTCACAGGACTATGCAAACAGCATGTGGCTGCTGTTAGGAGTGGGTTCTGTGAAAACCACTGGCCCAATACCACTCAAAATAGAAAGGGAGCATCTGGGAAGGCATGGAGCACCTTGAGTCAGTGGGAGCACATGGATACCACTCACATGCAGAGAACCGAGCACACAACATCCCAAAGCCCTACTCCACGACTCTGCTCCACCCATGGCAGAGTATAAGGGTCCCACATTGGATGCATCAATCACAAAAATGGAAAAGAAACAAGCCATCTTTAATACAAAGGGCTTACCCAATGAGAAGATTGGGAATAACCATGCAAAAAGCCCAAGAATCATAGCCTGCAGAGGTATGACACATTGTACACCAAAGGAAATGTACATATTTTCATATTTCCTTACTATGTTTACATATCTGTTGTGCTGCTGCAAATAAAAAAAATCATTGTTCCATTTGGGACATATGACAATAAACCATTCTTCACTCTTGACTCTTGACATAAGAGATAACCGTTTCAGCCTATTGACTTGACATCAGCTCACAGAGCAATCCTATTCCCCACTCAATTTCCTGCATTTTTTTTCTCCATATTCCCTTCCACTGCATCTTCTTTGGCCTTGCTTGAAATCACAATTCCCCAGAATTTAGCCATATTTGTGCCCATTTCGAAGCCGCACAAATCTCTAACGCATTAACTCTTTCCAGCTCCACCACCACGTCTTTTTGACCCAAGTGAGCATTATTGAGAGAAGCTCAACGCAAGGTGTTTGGCTGAAAGCTGCTTCGAGGCCAAATTCATCCAGTTATCCCCAATTCAAAATACATCCTTCCAGTGGGAGTTGCTAGAAAATGACCAAAGGATTGAATTTTCTGTCGATTTGAAAAAATAAACATCATCGTGGCTGAGGATAGTTAGTTCAGCAATGATTAGTTATGGAATCCAGAAACTCCTGGCTCCAGCACTTGTATTGAAAGCTCACAAAAATATCAGGGGAATACTACAAAGCTTTTGTTCTGCGTTTCCTTGTGCTACAAGGCTCCCTAATTGTCAGCATGCCGAATGGAGGATAACATCACTGAAGGACCAGCTATTTCGAGATCACCGTGAATTTATCCGATGATAAACCACACTGATTAAAAACATATGACAGCACGGAACATGGGAAAAGCATTTGGCCCGTCATCCTCACTCCTGCCACAGATATTTTTATGGTTTCATTTATAATGAACTCTACAGAATGTGTTTAATCTTCAGAGGGAAAGTTTCACATAAATATTCCCTGAACCCCAAAGGCAATCAAGCCAAGCTGCAGAGAAGGTACTCATCTCCACTACTCAGCTGCTGCCCAAAGACAAACAGCTCACTGCAATTCCCTATCCCATCCCAGCTGCACTCCAGGAACCACCGAGAGGTAACAGTCAGTACATCTTCTCGTACTAGTTTAACAAAATCTGTCTCCAGTGATAACACAGGTGAAATATCTTGTCAGCAGTGTGATGCTGACATTTAGTTTGTAAATAGATAAATAACCTGTTTCTGCAGGTGCGAGTGAAATATCCGCTCCTGCCATAACTTAAATACATTCTGGGATAATTTATCAACCAAAATGATTAAGGGAAGGACAGACTGGATTATGAAGAGCGATTATATAAATTGGGAGTGTTCTCAATGGAAAAGAGAAGGTTCTGAGGTGACATGATTGCTGTTTTTAGGATGCTGAAGCACTAGATAATGTGGAGCTATTTTTTTTATCCAAAGCAGTAGAATCGGAGGATGCTGCCTGAGCTGAAATTAGAGCAGATTCTCAAACAATACCCATTATTTTGATTGGGAATGTTACACAGATGATGTACCAGGAGGAATTTTACTTGGAGAGCCAAAAGGTTCTGGCATGGTGTGAACTTTGTTTTATATTGGATTCCTTTCCAGAAGTCTTCCCAACCAACAATCCTAGCTCACAGTTACATAAGAAACTGTAGCAGTCCACAGGAGTCTTCAGATGTATTTACAGAGTGCGGAGGAAGGTAGCAGAGTGAGATGAGTGATAGAGTTCAATATGTAGGTATATTCATGACCCAAAATGATTTGGATGAGATTTTGAGGCCCACAGTTGTTGGGAGGAATAGGATGCTGATGGAAGAACAGAGGGACAATGATCTGTGTTAACATTCTTCTCTGTGATCTTTCATGGTTCTATTCTCTTGAAATAAGGCTGAGGAGAGAACTGATTGAGTTATATATAATAGAAGATACAACATAGAGAAATACAGCACAGAAACAGGCGCTGCAACCCACAATGTCCAGGCCAAACATGATGCAAAGTGAATCTAATCCCCTCTGCCTGCATGTGATCCATATCTCCCCATTCCCTGCCTGCCCACGTGCCTCTGAAATGACAATATCATATCTGCCTCTACCACCACCCCTGGCTGTATGTTCCAAGCACCCGCCACCTTCTACCTAAAAAACTTGCCCCTCACATCTAATTTAAATTTTACCCCCTCAATAAGCTATGCCCTCAAGTTTAGTTTAGTTTAATTTAGTTTAGAGATACAGTGCAGAAACAGGCCCTTCGGCCCACTGGGTTCATGTCGACCAGCAATCCCTGCAAGTTAACACTATCCAACACACACTAGGGACAATTTTTACATTTACCAAGCCAATTTACCTATATACCTGTACGTCTTTGAAGTGTGGGAGAAAACCGAAGATCTCGAAGAAACCCCATGCGGTCACGGGGAGAACGTACAAACTCTGTACAGACAGCACCTGCAGTCGGGATCAAACCCGGGTTTCTGGCGCTGCAAGCGCTGTGAGGCAGCAACTCAACCGCTGCACCACCGCGCCGCCCTTTGATAAGTCTTTGACATTTCCACCGTGGGATAAAGGTTCTGACTGTCTACCCTATCTAGGCCTATTATAATTTTATAAACTTCTGACAGGTCTCCCCTTAACCCATGATGCTCCAGAGAAAACAATTCAGGTTTGTCCAAACTCTCCTTATAGCTAATACACTCTAAAGGGCCTGTCCCACTAGCGCGCGATTAGACGCGACAAGCGCGACAAATTCGGACGCGGGGGTCGCGTGGGGGTCAGGCGATCCCGGTGCGAGTGAAGGGCCTGTCCCACTAGCGCGCGATTACACGCGCGACGTCCGAAGGAAGGACGTTATTTTTCATCACGTGACGATGCGCATGAGCATGCGCGTTGCACGACGTCGGGCAGTGACGTCATCACGCAACGCCACGCTGAAGACGCACAACGTCAAAACGTCATCACGTTAATCACGTTCTGCGCGACAGGATTTTGCCGCGCGTAATTTTTTAAGCAGTGTCGGTTTTTGGACACTACGCGCGATGTCGACACCAGCTACACACAACTCGACGAGACTCCGGCGATCGCAGTGGGACAGGGTCACGCGAGGCCGGGCGACTAAAGCGACCACGGTAGGTCGCGCTTATCGCGTCTAATCGCGCGCTAGTGGGACAGGCCCTTAAGAACCCAGTCAGCATTCTAGTACTGTAAGCCTCTTCTGCACCCTCACTAAAATGTCCATATCCTTACTGTAATGGGGCAACCACGACTGAACGCAATGAATGGGATTGATTGAATAGATAAAGTAAAGCTCTTGTAGACACAAGAAACTACAGATTTAGTTTCAGTTTTTTCTCGTTTTCAAGATGCAGCATGAAAACAGGACCTTCAGCCCACCAAGGCCATACTGGCCAACGATCACCCGTACACTAATTCTATCCCAATTTTAAACTCTGCATAGGAGGTTACAGCGCCAGCTTACACAAAATTTATCCTTGACCAGCAATGTCAAATGTTTATTCCAGTTGACTTGAGTGGATGAAATTTGGAGATAAAGTACAATGTACGGATGCATCTCTAAAGCTACTTGCTGGTATGAATCTCCAGACAAGTTGGGAAAAGCCAGAGAGGCATTTGAAAACAGAGATGAGTTTTCAACTGCTGGCATTGCTGGTCGTGGCTAAATTTTGTGCGAGCTGACGCTGTAACCTCGTTTGCAATAGAGATAATTCTCAATCCTCCAAAATCTAGTCGTTTTCATTTTAAGATCTACACTGAATTTTATTGGGTGGTCATTTAGTACCTTTGCGTCTGTTAGGGAACTTCTTGGGTCGATATTAATCTAAAGATACAGAGTTTAACGCAGGTTTAATTTTATTTAAGCTCTTATCATTGCTGACCTCATTCGACTCCTTCAACCATGGGAGAGGATTGCTATGGATTGTTGAATTGACATTAGTCATATGTTTCCTCCATTTTTGTCAACCCATTGTTTTGAAACGGTCTCTACTTACCTTTTCACTCGATGCATAATTAGTTAAAAGTGTTATCACGGTACTTTTTGCAAAGATTGAGGGTCTCTTTTTATCATTGTTTTCATCTTACTGTGAGTGTATGCTGCTTTTGGAACCAGGCTCCAAGAACATAAGACATGAGAAAGAAGCAGATACAGGCAATATGATCCCACGACCCGTTCCACCATTTGATAAGCTCATGCTCGACCTGATGTTCATCTCAGTTCTAATTTCCTACCCATTTCCTATTACCTTAACTCCCCGGACAACCAAATTCCACTATCTAGAACTTGAATATTTTCAATGATTCAACCTTTACAGCTTTACAAGATAAAGAATTCCAAAGATTTATAATCCTTGGAGAGAAGAAATTTCTCCATCTTAAATGGGCAACGCTATTTTTTGAAACTATTGCTCACAGTTCTGGATTCCACTGTGAAAGAACTTATAACTCTTGTTGCTGCTTTGTCAAACCCCACTTCTAGTCTGTACGCCCAGTCACTTCCTTTGTTCAGGAAATAGACCGAATGAACCCTCGACCCCTCAGAAGACCAAGGATATTCAGCATCTCTCCAGCGACTCTTACCAATGTCTACACATGCATCACTGCTTCGTGTGCTCTGCCCAAGACCACACTAAATCACAGAGACTTATGAACACAGCCTCGTCCATCATCAGGCACGTGCCGTCAGGGTAGGCAAGGTTGGCACTGCCTTCCCTGACTAAAATTATAACATAGTAATAATTAAATATAAATAATAAAGGCATGGGAGAATTATGCCTATGTAAGAGGTCGATCTCTTAGGTAAGCATAATTCTCCCTGTCTTTCATCCGCAGCACTTGTAACACGGGAAGGTCTGTGCAGCCCACGTGCCGTCAGCGCTGCCTGAAGCCGTCAATGACAAGCGGGGCTGAAGGCAGCTGAAATGGGGAAGAGAAGTAGCTGAGGTGGCTGAGCGGCCGCCAGGCCGGACAGTGGAACCAGCCGCCACCTTAGCAGCTTCTGCCGGCCCCCGCTCACCTCTGGCAGCTCTCCGTCTAAAAACCCCTCTCCCGCCGCTCGCTGGCCTCACTCATGTCCTTAAATTCCGACAGCGCGATTGAGGTTACTCGGCTGTGGGAATTTAAGGATTTGCAGGAAGCCGCTGACATGAGCAAAGTCGGCGAACGGCAGGTGACAGGTGTATAATGGATTCCAGCATTTTCCCATTGCTAAGATGCGAGACAAACTGGACAACAGTTTTATTGTGTCTGACTCTCTCCTATCTTAAATTTGCAAGGTATTTGCAGCTTTCCAATCCACTGGGACTTTCAGACTCTGTGAAACTTTGGAAGATCACAACCAATGCCGTCACCATCTGTGTGGCTACATGATTGAAAAGCATCAACAGCTTTTCACTGTACCCTGGTACACGTGACAATAAACTAAACTGAACTGAAATTCAATTTAAGAAGCAGGCTTTCAGATGTAGACCAATAGTTAGTCCAATTTGGTTGCCTAATACCTTTTCTTTATTACTTGTTAAGGCTTAAAGTTCCTCCTTCCCTTTCTGCCCCTATATTTTATACCATTATTGTAGTGATTTTATTGTCTATTGTAAAGACAGGTACAAAATGTATTGTAAAGACAGGTACAAAACCCCTTTCGTTGCCATTTAGTTTTAGTTTAGTACAGAGATACATTGCGGAAACAGGCCTTTTGGCCCACTTATTCCGCACCGACCAGTGATCCCCTCACATTAACACTATCCTACACTAGGGACAGTTTTTTACATATATACCAAGCCGATACATACCTGTACAACTTTGGAGTGTGGGAGGAAACCAAAATTCTCGGGGACAACCCACGCAGTCACGGGGAGAACATACAAATTCCGTACAGACAAGCGCGCGTAGCCAGGGTCAAACCTAGATATCTGGTGCTGTAAGCGCTGTAAGGCAGCAACCGTACAGCTGCAACACTGTGCCACCCAAATTTCTCCAGATGATCTTCAAAGTGGCCAACAATCACCTCTGTTGTTTCATTCCCTTTCATATCCATCCTCTTATTGTCTCTTTCTTGATAGCTCATTCTCACAATCCATTTGGTCTCACTCTCTTTTCAGCAGTCATTTGCAGATTTCTGATTTTTTTTCCCAATTTTCTGACATCCCACTAACCTTTGCATCATTATTTGACTTTTCTTTCAATTTGGTATCCTCTTTTAACATCCTTACTTATCCGTGGATGGATCAAATTATGTCATGTCGAGTCTATATCTCTCCATAGAATAATTCAATTTTCTATTCCTTCAGAGTCTTTCCTACTTACCCAAAGGTCATAAGGTTGTTAGGAATAGGAGTAGAATTAGGCCATTTGGCCCATCAAGTCCAGCCATTAAACATAGCTGATCTATCTCTCCCTCCTAACCCCATACTCCTACCTTCTCCTCATAACCTCTGACACCTGTACTAATCAAGAATCTATCTATCTCTGCCTTAAAAATATCCACTGACTTGGCTTCCACAGCCTTCGTGCCAAAGAATTCCACAGATTCAGCACCCTCTGACTAAAGAAATGTCTCCTCATCTCCTTCCTAAAAGAACGTCCTTTAATTCTGAGGCTATGACCTCTAGTCCTAGACTTACCCACTTGTGGAAATATCCTCTCCGTTTGACCCTATCTTGGCCAAGGTGGGTACCAGAATAAATAGGTTGTTAGTTTGATTATTTTTTAAACCAGTTTTGCTTCCCCAGAAATAGCAGTCTTGAAACCGGAGAGTTTTCTCACCTGCACGTTCTAATGCTGTACTCAAAAATTAGAAAGTGAAGTGTTGTCATATGCAACACATCCTGCATCACCAGCAGCAGCAATGTGTGAATCACACAAGTGCACAAGCAGCCTTTCTCTCTCTCTCTCTCTCTCTCTCTCTCTCTCTCTCTCTAATTACACCCATTCCTGTGCACACTCCCTCCTTTATTCATACACACAAAACTTTACACTTGCTTATACATTCACATACAATTTCACACAGAAACTCGCCCCCATATTAACATGCACTCTGAGAGATATTTCCACACAGAAAGACATTCACACAGATATATACGCACATGACCGATTTTAGCTACAGTTTGGTAAAGGTCAACTTCCTCAGCACTTATCGTCTATGTCAATATTGCATTGCATATGAAGCTTTCTGAAGTAATCAGACTTTAACAAACACAGAAGATGAGAATAACTGAAATCATGACAGACTACTCTACGTACAAAGGAACTCCCCATGCACTTCTCTCTCTCTCTTTCTTCCATTCTGTTTTTCCACTTTCAACCTGGTAATCTCTTTCTATCCGATCTGTGGCTTTCTTCTACATTGGCACAAATTATCCTTGATCATGTTCTAGTACTGAAAATGAAATAGAGCACACCCCTTGATTTCTGTTCTCAATTCTGACTGAGAATCATAGTGGAATTTGATAACTAACAGGGTAGAGAATGGAAAATGTGGTGCAGCCAAAGTGAGAGGAGCCAATAACTTTTAAAGCTTGGTCGCCTAGGAAATGGATCCATCCCTCTGCTCTGTCTTCCCCAAAACACGTACACACATATACACACGCGCACGCACACATGTGCACGCACACACGCGCACACACACACTGTTTTTAGTGTGGATCACATATTTAAATGATTTAACCCAGGTTAGGTCACAGTTGTCAATGTTTTGCAGTGAAATTGCTTTGAACGGTAAATTTGGCCGGACATTTCCATATACACTTTAGCGTGCTCAAAATTAGACCCAGACCCAACGATGTCAGTACTTAAACACCATGTGTCCCCTCCATTTCAGTCTGACCTGAAGCTATTAGCAACAATAATGAATTTTGCTGAACAGTTACAAAAATACAAGGAGCACATTGCACTGAGAGCACCGAATAAAACATTTCCATTCTAACATTGATGTTTTTGTACACGTGCCAGCCTCCGTTTTCAATCTTCAAGACGTTTGACATCTCACCACGTTGTTCCATTACTGATTGCAGCTCTTTGTTTATTTATTGTGTGTTTGTGAGCTGCTTCCTGCTTCTGTACGTCACTGATCGTCCCCATCCTTCACACTCTATGACTTCAGTGGTATGTGGCCACACTCCATTAGGGCAGATGATCACGTGGGGAGTTCCCACACACATACATACACACATAAGTCACCATGCTGCTCCTCTCGCATGTTTGCCCTGATCTCCATGGTAGCCTTTTGTTAAGTGGTTGCCATTGAAAGAGTTTCTTAAAGGTCTGACATCCTTCCCAGTGATCAGAACAGCAAAGGCATGACAATTGGAAGCTTTTCATGCATTCTCCTTTGGGAACTGTGCAGCTCCTGTGTTACTCCTTCGTTATGAGTATGAACCATCCTGGTGCTATTTTAAATGGGTTTTCTTTTGCCACTTTCGTAAAGGGGGGGGGGGGGGGGGTTAGGTGACATTTTTCAATGTTAGCACTATACCTGGCACAGCATTAGTACACCAACAATTTGTGGAATCCAATTTTTAAGCAAGTCATAAGGTCATAAGGTCACGTGATAGGAGTAGAATTAGGCCATTCGCCCCATCAAGCCTACTCCACTATTCTATCATGGCTGATCTATCGCTCCTTCCTAACCCAGTTCTTCTGCCTTTTCCCCATAACCTCTGACACCTGTACTAATCATAAATCTGTGACAAGTGACTCCTTTTAAATAATAATGAATCTGCCAGTAACAAATAGAAGCTTGGGTAAGCTCCATTTCCACGGCATGTCATGTTCATGCCACCATTCATTTTCTATGCATTAGAACAGCTGAAGCTATTGAAATCAAGTGTTAAAAGCTGAAGAGTCAGAGGTTCAGGGAACAAAACAATGACATCTTTCCCTCTCAACCCAATTCTCCTGCCTTCTTCCCATAACCCCTGACACTCTTATTAATAAAGAATCTGTCAATCTCCACCTTAGAAATATCCATTAACGGCTTCCACAGCCATCTGTGGCAATGAATTCCACAGATTCACCACCCACTCACTAAAGAAATTCCTCCTCATCTCCTTTCTAAAGGTACGGCCTTTGATCCCTTCGATAGTGAGGTGGACAGGTCCCATGATAGACCAGCAATGTCTACCACTTTCTGAAGCCTCCGTCATTCCTAGGCAGTAGATAGGCACAAAAAGCTGGAGTAACTCAGCGGGACAGGCAGTATCTCTAGAGAGATGGAATGGGTGACATTTCGGGTTGAGACCCTTCTTCAAACTACATTTGAGCCATAATGCAACCAATCAGAATGCCCTCTATCACACATCTGTTGCCGTTTCAATAGAGTATTCGGCCACAGACTGAATCTCCTCAGTCTTCGAATGAAATACGGGCTTTGATGAGCTTTACTTGTAATTGCATCATTGCACAGAAGAGATCTTTAGAGATATGCATACTCACAAACTTGAAGCTACTGTCAATCTCCACCTGTCTCCTGTCAATGAAGACAGGCTCATGATTCCCCAGTTTTCCTCTCCAGAAGTCAACAATCAAATTTGTGGTAAATAAATACCCAGCCCTCAATACAGCTTTCTCTGTTTTCAGTTATTATGTTTAGTTAGAAGTTACTTCACCTAGATCCCTGTAATTTGGTAACCACCATTTTTCTGAGCAGAAATCCTGCTTTCAGAGCTCTTGCTAAAATCCCAAACATCATCGGATTTCCCAGGTCGGATTTGAACCCCATCACTAAAAATGGCACAAAGGATTTATGGACCCATAATATATGATGCCTTGAATGTGTATATAAACTGCCAGAGACAAATGCACATGCATAATATTAGAGATGAGCATCTGATTGAGGTAAAATTAGGTTGTTGACATTCTGACTTTTAGATCTTGTAATTCCAAAGCTCAAATTAAACTAGTTGTATGTTTGGGGAAGCTCATTATTCCAGTTCTCTCGATGCTGGAGTTTTAATAACAAATATTACAGATTGGTATGAATAATCATATTACAGATGATGATTTTTAAATATGGTAAGTAAAATATATATACAAGTCATTTGCTGTGAGTCAGTTTTGAGTAATTGCCCAAAGCCTCATCCAATTCTTTCAGGACATCAATCCGATCACCTCCCTGCACTGATTGAAAGATTGGAGGTCATCCATGGATGTTGGACTGTGTCCCCACCAACATCAGTCTGCCATCTCCACCAACCTTCCACACTCTCTATAAGAGCCACTGCAGTCTCCCATGGGCTGCTCTGGTTTCTTGTGCAACTGAGAGCCTAGGTTATGAATTTGTTCTCACATTGTGCACCCAGACTTTCGCCAAGATTACTTTGTGACAGTTCCTGAGAATCCTATCTCTTTCCTATCACCCAAGAAAAAGTGTGAGTGAGAAATCTAAGATAGACACAAAAGGCTGGACTAACTCAGCGGGTCAGACTGCATCTCTAGAGGAAAGGAACAGGTGACGTTTCGGTTCGAGACCCTTCTTCAGACTGAGAGTCGGGGAAAGGGGACACGAGATATAGACAGAGATATATAGAGATATTTATATTTGCTTCAGTGTGTGCACTAGAATGGCATGACAAGCAGCACATACCAGTTTGTTGAAGTGCCTTTCAGCAATATGGAGCTTTTGTGTGGTTGCTACTTTGATTGTATTTAATTTTGGTCATTCATACACCGCTATATGTCATTGCAAGAGCTCTTAGATTTGTACTACTCATTGCAACCATAGTTTGAAACTGTGGGAAGTCTTTAAAGTTAACTGGATGTAGGAGTGTCCAATGAATAAGGGAGCAACCAAACAACTGACCGAGGATGACCTGGAGATCATTGTATAGAGATGGAGTGTGGAGATAGAATCAACAAACTTGCCCCCAACGACGACCTCCAATTAAATAAAATAATATATCAAGAAAGAGTCAATGTTGACTGATTCTCTTTCCACTGATACTTCATGCCCTGCTGAACTTTCCTTGGATTTTCTGTTTTTATTTCAGATTTCAAGCATATGTAGTTTTGTTATTTTCTTTAATGTATAACCTTCTTTAGCTCAATAATGTTCACAAAATGGAATTTTACTGCAGCTTCTTGAATGGAAAAAAACATTAATAGAGGCCCTCAGACACAGATACTCGGATATCCTTTTAAGTGAGATATAAGCAGCCTGCTTTACTGAGCAATGTGACAACAGCAACATAACCTGCACACTGCACGAAGCCTGATGGCACTGCTCTTTGCCTGTGGTCCCCTACAGTATTTCAATTTAGGGATTCAAGAATTGAGTTGATTCCGAAGATAGATCCAAAGAGCTGGTGTAACTCAGCTGGACAGGCAGTGTCTCTGGAGAGAAAGAATGGGTGATGTTCCAGGGTGAGACCCTTCCTCAGACTAATCTGAAGAAGGGTCTCTACCCGAAACGTCACCCATTCCTTCTCTCCAGAGATGCTGCCTGTCCCGCTGAATTTCGCCAGCTTTTTGTGCCTATCTTAGGTTTAAACCAGCATCTGCAGTTCCTTCCTGCATAATTGAGTTGACTCGCCAACTCATATGCAAAAAGACACAGATTTGATGCTTCAGGTCAATTGATCAGAACTGATAGTTTTATCAGAAATGATCGTCAACCTGAACCATTCGCCTTAACGCTCCATCCACTGAAGCTGCCTAATCTGCTGAGTGTTTACAGCATTTTCTGTTTTTCATTCAGATTTCCAGCATTTGCAATATTTTGCTTAATGATCAGAAGATTCAAGTTGCACCTTATGCACAAGCAAGCCTGTTCACCTCTATTTACTGATCAATTTTACAGTGCAATCCAGTTCTGTTGTTCATTTTGTTTGTGTAAATGTGTGAGTAAAAGAGGGGGGTGGGGTCACAGGCATAGAGCACAGAAAAGGCCTTTCAGCCCACCTTGTCCATGTTAACCAATGGCATCTGGGCTAGTTCCAGTTGCCTGCATTTGGTCCATATCCCTCTAAACCCTTCTTATCCATAGATCTGTCCAAATATCCTTTGAAAGTCAGAATTAAAGCTACCTCTGGGAGCTTTTTCCAGATACAGGCTAATTTCTGAGTGAAAGGATTGTCCCTGAGGTCCCTCTTAATTCTCTCACCTCGTACCTTAAATCTGCGCTCTCTAGTTTTAGAATTTCCTACCCTGCATCAGGGGAGTTTATTGTAGTACTGTCATATTTACTTTCATTTGATGCAGTAACAAATTCATTACTTTTTTAGACTATCTTTCCACTTCCTGCTAGTCTTTCCAGACCATGACAAATGTAACTATGCGGATAAACACAAAATGCTGGAGTAACTCAGCGAATCAGGCAGCATCTGTTGAGGGGAAGGATAGGCGCTGTTTTGATTCAGGACCCTTCTTCAGACTAGAATTCTCAGTTGACTCTGTAGAAGAGTCCTGACCTGAAATGTCGTCTAGCCATTTGCTCCACAGATGTCGCCTGACCTGCTGTGTTACTCCAGCACTTTGTGTTTTGCTCAAGATTCCAGCATCTGCAGTTCCTTGTATCTCCATAACTATGGAGCTATTCCACACCTACACTAATGAGCTCTTCCATTCTCATTCTGAACTTGAGCAGCACATTGGCGCAGCAGTAGATTTGCTGCCTTACAGCGCCATATACTCGGGTTCTAGCCTGACTACGGCTGCAGTCTGAATGGAGTTTGTACATTCTCCTTGTGTCCTGCATGGGTTTTTTCCAGGTGCTCCAGTTTCCTCCCACACTCCTAAGATGTACAGGTTTGTAGGCCAATTGGCCGTGTGCGGGGATTGCTGGTCAGCGCGGACTTAGTGGGCCGAAGGGTCTGTTTCCGCGCTGCATCTCTAAACTAAACAAAATGAAACTTACTTTTGGATGATGGTTGAGAAGCTTTCAATTCATCCCATTAAGAAATATATATTCAGCAGCCCCCCAGGGTAACATGCTGATACCAGGAATAAAAGGTATCACGCCACTGACATAGCTCTTCATAAAAGACTTGTTCAACCTGGCAAAAGTACTCCCACGGAAGACAATTAAATAAACCTCAATAATCAACTGTGACTAATTAAAAAAATCGACAATTTCAAATTAGTTTGGTTGATAAAAGTATAATTCATATTGGCATTCATCTAGATAAGTGAAAAATAAATATTGCCTGGCAGATAATACATTGCAATATCATTTTTTTTGGAGCAAATTTTTTACAACATAATAGAGGATTGTATCTGTAGTGCAGCCAGTTCCAGCAAGCTAAAGCACAGCCTACAAATTGCCAACGACTTTTCATCATTCACAATGTTGAGCATAGTCCCATATCACTCATTGTGCTAATCTCTCGCGTGTTGCTTCTATTTGAGTCTCTTTAGGTGAAGCCATTTTATTTTTTTTATCAATCTGGCTGAGAACTTGAACCATATGTTACACCTTCATTTTGTTTTAACAAGTACTTCTGGTACATAGTCATTACCAGCTGTTGTGTCCTACAGTTTGTTGTATATTACACACATAATGAATTCAAATGCTAAATACTCGCTTTCTTCCTAACTTATCCATCAGTTTTTGGTCGATTGCAATCCCTAGTAAGATAGGTGGCACAGTATCCCAGTCGCTAACAATGTTTTGGCAACATATTGTCTAGAGGTTGTTTGGAAAATGATAGAAATTCTGCAACAAACATGCAGCATCTCTATGCTTTTGCCTCCCCCTAAGTGTCAACATTTCAGAACACCATGCAGATACAGATGTCCCGAATTGAATGGACTGCATAGCAGTTTTCTAGCTGCGCTCCACTATTGGACACCATCTGAGGTTCTGTGGCAGAGCAAAACTTTGTCTGCTGAATTTACACCAATTTAGACCTGTTCCCGGAACAGCCAGTTCATTGACATTGAGAGCAGGGAATAAGTATAAGGAAATATACATTTGTTTAAATTAGTTGTGCTTGTTCTAATGTTTATATTTCGTGAGCATATGTTCTTAAACCTTCAGATTTTAGTTTTTAATTTTAGTTTTAGAGATACAGCATGGATACAAGCCCTTTGGCCCACCGAGTCCATGCCGACCACACCTTCACACTAGTTCTATCTAATAGGAAGATTAAATGAGAACTTACCAGTTTGAAGTTTGATCTTTATTTTATGAGGAGTTATGATGAGGGATTACGTGAAGAGCCCGCCAGCCCGCATGCGCGTCAATCTTCAAAGCAGCAGTGTGAAATTACATATAACAGTTGTTGAACTGAATATAGGAAGATTCGAGAAACTAGAACTACCAGCTGACCTTTATGAGAGAGAGTTGGGAATGGAGGGCACGTAATCCCTCATTTTAACTCCTCATAAAATAAAGATCAAACGTCAAACTGGTAAGTTCTCGTTTAATCTTCCTATTTTACTACGTGAGTAACTACGTGAAGATGTCAAAGCCCTGTGATTTCATGCCGTGAACAGAGTCCATGCAACACACTGCATTAGTTGACCAAGGAGGAGTGAAAATTATAATGCATTCAGACATGACATAGATTTAAAGCATGCTGATGCTTTTATTAAATAAAATGGTATATATGAAAATAATAGTGACCCCTCACATCCGGGGTAAATCATAAAACAGAACTAAAATTGAATTAGCAAACACCCCCGGCCTGTCAATGGGTTTGTTATAAAATGTTTGGAAAGTTCTCTCATTTGACCATCCTGCCACCACTAGGATGTGGTCCAGTGGAACCTCCAAAACCCTTGCTGCTGATGTTGTTGCAGCCCTAGTGGAGTGAGATTTAAAAATATCAGTGTCCACACCTGCACAAGCCAAAACCTATCTTAACCACTTCGAGATGGTCTGCACTGACACCCTCTTGTGAGGTTTTATGTAACTAACAGACACTGCTACTTCAGTGCCTCTGAGACTTTTTGTGACCTTAATATAATGTTGTAGATGTGTGACCACACACAACTGAAGGTCCACGAGTTATGCCATAAACGCTAATTTGAAACCTGATGCCCCTGGTCTGCTCTGCTTGACTAATTCATGCACATAAAAAGTTATTTTACTGGCACATGTAACCATTGTGTCGAGTCGCAGTTTATGCAATGACTGGACCCTTTGCGCCGAAACCAGCGCCATGAGCATAACCACTTTAAAAGTGAGTTTGACCAGTGACAGGGATGTAGCTGAAGCCCACTGCCAAAGCAGCGTCACTACAATGTTCACATCCCATATCTCCGAGTACCTTGACCTGGAGGGGATTGGTGTTGAAGTTACCCTTCATGAAGCTGGATATCAACGGGTGACAGCGTGGCATCCCGATCCCAGCAACAAGTATGACATCAAAGCACTCCTGGCGCAATTAATGGCACTGTAACTCAATCTTTCATCAGAAAATAGACTGGACAGAAATTCCAAGACATCCGTCACACGTGCCATGTCATATGTGATGTTGGTCTGCAAACAAAACGTTTCCCATCTCCTGATATAGGAGATGTAGTGCTTCATGGTGTTATCTCTCCAAGCCGCAGTGATCACGTCCACAGTTCGATCAGACAATCCGAGCCCCAGGAAAGGTCTCCTCAGAGTGTGCAAATCAACAAATTTATTTGGTCATGTAATGGGTGGCTCTCCCCAGTTACAGGATGAACCAGTAGATTATTGCATTTTGGAATGGCCATAAAAGGCTCTGATATCATTCCCAGAATCAATGGGAACCATGGCTGTGTAGGCCAGTCAGGCACTACCAAAATGCCTGACGCAGAGTCTTGTTAGATCTTTTGCAAGACCCGACTGATGAGGCAAAAAGGAGGGAATGCATAGAAGAACATTCCTCCCCAGTGTAGCGAGAATGCATCCATGTCAGTGAACACTTTATGATCCAACATCCATTCTGTGTTGTCATTAAATTTCCGTGGCCTGCTGTCCGCCACTATATTGAGCCTACCTGGCAGGTAGGTAGCTGAAATCCAAATGCTTCTTACAATACACCAGTGCCAAATAAGGTTAGCCAAATTATCACCGGATACTGACTTGATTCCACCCATGTGATTAATATATGCCACCGCTGTGGTGTTGCCAATCTGAAGTTGAACTTGCAGATGATGCATATTTGCACAATAAGCCTTCAGCCCATAGAATGCTCCCAGCATCGCTAAATAATTAATACCACGTGACTGAAGAAATTATGACTCATGCACATCCCATCTGCCACCGCATCTAGAGATGGTATTAGTAGCTCCCCATCCTTGAGCACTAGCATCAGTTTGTAATATAACTGAAGGTTTGCTGACAAAAATGGAAGTGGAGCAATGCTGAATATTGGTCGTCCACCATTGTAATTCTGAAATAACATCGGCTGGTAGCCGAATAGGTCTGTTAAAATGATCTGCATGATCTTTGAGTGCTTGCTCCTTTGCACGTTGTAAATTCTGATAATGCAAAGGCCCAAACTGTGCAGCTGGAAAGGCAGACACTAATTTGCCAATTGCCCTGGCTACTTGTCGAATAGATGGTTGCTCAATAACAACAAGGTTGTTACCGGCTTCTATTAATTCCAATCCCTTGCCCCAGGGCAGAGTCACAGACATGTGAATAGAGTTAATGGTAAATCAGAAATAATCAATAACTGTGGATGGTATCAACTTAGATTTATCTGCATGGATGAGAAACCCCAATCTCTCAAACAAGAGTTTAGTGGCTGAAACAGCTAATTTAGCTAATTTCAGAGTTTTTCCTATAATTAGGATATCATCTGAGAATGCCATAACAATATGTTTTTGTGCTATGAGAAGCCCAAGTGCTGGTTTTAATAATTTGGTAAATAATCTGGGGGCTGATGTTAACCCAGTAGGCAATGCTTTAAACTGCCACAGTTGCCCCATCCAGTTAAACTTCAAATACCTCCGGTGATCCCTGTGAATGGGTACTGAATAGTATGCATCTTTGAGATCGATGCTTGCCATGAAGCATCCTTTGGAAATCAGTTGTTGGGCAGTAACGAAGGTTTCCAATTTAAAATGTCTATATTGCACAAAAGCGTTAAGTTGAGTCAAATCAAGGATGATTCGGCATCCTCCATCTTTCTTTTGTTTTGTAAATGAGTTAAAAACAAATTTGTGAGGTTCATGACTCGACCTCTCAATTACCCCCTTTTGAATGTAACTTTTGAAATTCAGCTTGGACATCCAAACCTTCCTGTTGTGAATGAACAAACATCTGGTTTGGTGCATGCTGTGTGGGTGGCAATGAATTGGGAAGGAATTTGATTTGGAACCCCTGTATACTGTGCAGTATAAACAGATCTGACGGTATCCAACTCCATTCATTCCAAAACAAGTGTAATCTTCCACCAACTTGAAAACGGTCCACACACCCTATGTTCCGGAAAGAACCAGACCCCCCTACCCCCATGGCTACCGGTGCTTTTGTGGTTTTTATTTCTGCCCCCGAGGTTTGATGGGTAGGGGTGCTGGAGTGCGCGGATTGAGCATCTTCCACGAGGGCCGGCTTGGGCCTTGGCCTAAAAAAGACTTCTGCCCAGAATATACGGCATTTATAGAATTACTGCAAAGATAGGGTGCAGGAGTACCTCAGGCCTTGGAAGGGGGGGGGGGTGAAAACTATCGAAAGGAATCCACCGATTCCTTTTGCGTGATATATATAACATAATAACTGGCTTTTTTTCTTTTTTTTTTCTTTTTCCTTTTTTTTTTAGGGTCTATCTTTTAACCCCCTTTTTCTAATTCTTTGACCAAGGGTTTCCTCTTCCCTTTGGCACGCTCTTTCACTATCTTTTCATATTTCACTCTCTTTCTCCCTATTCGTTTTCTTTAAAAGCCATAAAATTATGGGGTACAATGATTGTAACAGTATATATGTGTACATTGATGTATTTACCTCTAATAAATTTTAAAAAATTAAAAAAAGAAGAATATACGGCCTTCAAGCTGCCACCAGCTTCAGCGAACCTCTTGCTGCTGGTGGAAGCGTGGGGGTGCTGCCACCGGAATGGAGAAGCTTTGCTGGTCGACCGTGCCTTCATCAGCCCGACAGCTTTCGCTTCTTCATCGAGGTCTTTGACCTGTTTTGGCAGATTTTTCCGAAGAGAAGATTGAATGCATCTACACTCTACATCTACAATGCTGAATTTTGCTGGCTCTTCACAACCCCGCAAATTTGGGGTTCAGGGCAGGTCGGATGGCATTTTTGCGAAAGCAATTGATTTCAAAATTTGCGTTGCATATTAATGCCAGGGCATCCTCTTGTACATCAGACAATGGACCCCCATCCACGGACCTGGCAAACTCCGTTATGCCTGAGGCCAGCAATTTGAGGATTCTCTGGAGCTTTACCTCCTGGGCCTTGATGCCCCCTCCAATATATCCCCAAATTGAGTTGTTCACATTTAGCGAAGCACATTTAGCGAAGCACAGTTCCCAGGTGTATGGTATTTGGCAGATGTATCTATCATTACCTACTCCTGCAGCTGGTGCGAAGTGAGGTAGTTGATGCTTGCAGCAAGTTCCTCCTGTAGCGGCTCCCCTGTTTGCGAGGGTATCGCAAATTTAGAAGCTATGGCAGGCAAATCCTGTGCTTCGTGCACCTCGTACATACTGGTATGCTCCCCAGCCATACCACCGAATTCGGAGTCAGTCCAGTACTGATTCCGTACGATCCCCTCCTCAGAGAGGGAGACATTGTGCAGCCCTGAACCATCCGAAGACGCTATCCATTGTAGTCCACAGGGCTATCCGACTTTCTCTTGGCTTTACTCCCTTTCTGGGAAACCAAATTGCTCTTAACAGGCACCAAGTCGGAAGCCGCTGGGTGGCAAAATCGTCGGCCGCCGGCTACCCGCACTCCCGCGGTCCTCTGTAGCCAGTTTCCCCGCCGTCCGTTTGGACTTCGCCCTGGACTTTTCCATAATGATTGGAATCTCGCCGTTCTGTGACCAAGATTACAGAACAAAAAACAACCTCAGAATAAGTGCAAAACATACCTGTAGGGCCTTTTGAACTTACCACTGGAGGAGCAACACGCCTCCTAGCCAGTCGTGCGCCATCCGTTAGACGATAATGACGTGCATGCGGGCTGGCGGGCTCTTCACGTAGTCACTCACGTGACTCCGAAGTAAAATCCCATTTTCCCACTCCTTACACATTAGGGGCAATTAATCTACATATCCGCACCTCTTTGGGATATGGAGGAGAACTCACAAGGTCATAGAAAGAATGTGCAAACTCCACATAGACAGAACCCGAGGTCAAGAACGAACCCGGGTCTCTGACCCTGTGAGGCAGCAGCTCTACCAGCTGTGCCACCGTACTACTATATGCTTTGTTGTTTTTTAATGTTTTACAGTTTCTTGATTTTGATATGAAATATTTAAATTTTCAACAGTTTGTGCATGTTTTTGAATAACATGGGCATTCAGAAGTATTCAGTGTTCTTTCACTGATGACAGCTGACAGCGTTGGGGGCATGGTTTTGTGTGCTGTCAAAGGTTTTTCCAGCTGGTGTGTGCTTTATAACACAATGTGAAGTGACCTGTCTGTAGACAGCCAGCCCCAGGTCTGCAAGACACTGATCCCAGACAAGGCCTTGGCATTTGGTTCTGGACCTACCTAGAAAGTAGGCATCAGGAGATCTGTAAAAGATAGGCCTGCATGTCAGTGGTGAACTCGGCAACTCACAACCAGCATCCAGCTCTAACCCATTGTTTTCCAAGTGTTGCATTGGCCATAGAAAATAACTATTCTTAAATCATTGCTAGAATGTGAGAAGAGAGATTTGTTAAACTGGAGATAGATGCAAAAAGCTGGAGTAACTCAGCGAGTCAGGCAACATCTCTGGAGAAAAGGAATAGGTGACATTTTGGGTCGAGACCCTTTTTTAGACGGGAACCTAGCTTAAGAGTGCAGATGCATTCAGACATTCTCCCGGTAAACTATCAGTATAGAATTCTGAAAATAATTTATCAAGACCTTAAATGTGGCTCATAGTAAATGATTTGAAGCAAAAAATGAAAATCAAAAATTGCAGATGCAGTAAACTTAAACAAAAACATTAAATGCGAGAAATATTTAACAGTTCAGGAAACATCTTTGAAAGAGGAACAGAGTTAACCTTTCAGCCCAAAGATTTTTCATCAGAATCAATTGATATAAACATTCTGGGACATTCTGATGAAAAGCCTTTCAACATGAAAATATTTTATTTTGTTTCTCTTTCTGCAGACGCTGCCTGACCTGTTGAGTGTTTTGAAGTTAATTTACTCTTCTTCATCATGAGAGAGTTGTTACATTATTTCTGGAAGACATTCAGTATTACATGATTTTCAGGGCAGCATGGTAGTGTAGCGGTAAAGTTACTGCCTTACAGCTTTTAAAAACCAAAAAACCGGGTTTGATCTTGGCTATGGGTGCTTGTCTATATGGAGTTTGTACATTCTCCCCGTGACCACGTGGGTTTTCTCCGAGAACTCCGGTTTCCTCCCACACTCCAAAGACATACATGTTTGTAGGTTAATTGGCTTGGTATATATGTAAAAATTGTCCCGACTGTAGAATAGTGTTAATGTGCAGGGATCACTAGTCGGTGCAGACTCGGTGGGCCGAAAGGCCTGTTTCCATGCTGTATCTCCAAACTAAATTAAAAATTACCTCAGGTCACATGTTTGCCCTCGTACGATAATATACAGTTTCCTCACTAGGTGCACAATGAGCAAAACCTAAATGGAACGGTGCTAATTTGTAGATTAACATATATGGATGAGGGGTAACTTTGCATACAATAGTGCTTTGATGTTTAAAATTTAAAGGATGAGCAAAGGAAGACTGATCAGAACAAAGTCTGAACTTCCTGGATTTGGGCTGAGAACAGCACAACTATCTTACAGAGCTGCTATTTCTGAACTATGAGCAATACTTTGTTTCATTTTATTAAGTGAGAACTTGATGTATTAAACTGTATGTATACACAATTAAATAATGCAGCCCAATTTCTTGCCAAGGATATCATTAGAATCACTCTGAAGTTATTTCTGTGAAGGAGAGAAGCAGCCAACATTTGCAATGATAATTCATGTTGGAATTTCAGTCTTTCCATTAAGCCAGCCTCATACGCATCTCCCATAATGCAGGCACTGTCCAATATTCATTAAAGGAAAGATGCACATGGACTCTCACATGGAATCATTAAAACTGCAATTAAAGAGGCTAAATCTCCACATTAACATTGGCATCCCTGATACTGTCTATAACCAAGGAAATTATTTTGCTCAAAGTAAAAAATACTACAATTAGATATGCATTTCATAACTGTATCAATTAACTTCTATAGTATTTTAAAGTTTCTATCCCAACTATTGTAACATATTCTATTATATAACAACTAACATTATGTAAATAACATAAAATATGGTACAGAAAGCAGTAAACATGGTTTGTGTTAAAAATAAGCAAGTGTTTGACAGCAGAACAGCTGCTTTGCTTTAAAAATGTCCTAGCATTTTATAACAACAATATGCATTTATAAAACACTTCTAACATGGAACATGTCCTGTGATGTTAGTGTTTAATGTGATAAAGCAAATGTTATTATTTACAGTACATAATCCATTTTGGATATCTAAAAGCATATTCTGCTGAAGGGATAAGATGTACTTTCAAAACTGAGCTCACAAATGTTACCCTTGCAATACTGCTTAAAACTGTTTTGCCAAACCCCACGTTTCTGCTTGTCTGTTCTCACGAGAGGTGAGACTGAGAAAGAAGGTGATAAAGAGATTGACAGTACTTGATGTTGTCAAAGTCCAAAACACCAGATTTTCTAGCCCCTGTGGAAAATAACAGAAAATGTGCAGAAATATAGTACATGATAAAAGTATAGTAGATGGCAACAGAATAAATTGTTTCTGACTATATAAAGGACTCACGGTGAAAGGTTCAGTGATAGACATACATAGTGAAAGGTTCAGTGATAGACAAACTGGCTGATTGCTTCCTCAGCAGCAGACTTCATTACTGAAATGTTACATTCAGATCATACTGCTTTAAATGTCACAGATGCATTACTTTCCTATAATATATCACTGTTGTAAAATTTTGATAAAAACACAATTCTGCGAACATATTTCCTGTTAGTTCTTTGGCTGTTGATCATCGACTGTTTAAGTCGGGAAAGCACCTGTACACTGTCAGTGTTTCCATCACTGTGCTCTCATGCATCCTTTAACTGCTGTTAACTTTCGATTAGTATGGATAATGCATAATATTACACAGGTAGGCTCAAATCAGGATGGAACACTGAACAAAGGAGCCCTGTGGGCTAAACAGTACATTACACAGACAGATTCATTAGGCAGAAAAAATAATGTATCACAATGGGAGTTTATATGAGCAGAAATGCTAAGGTGAAGCTGCTTCAGGTGGAAATATTTTCAGAACCAAAACTAGTCATCAAATTATTTCTTTATTCCTGTCAGTATTCTGATTTATTCCCTGAATGTGGATGGCACTAGCAAGGCTGGCAATTATTGCACATCTCCCTTCGCTCTGTGTAGGAAATGATGAAGCGCTGCAGTTTTTGTGTGGTGAAGATGCTCCTCCAATGCTGTTCGGTTCTTGTTTCACTCATCACACCTGCAGCAACTGAGCCTAAAATATGTAAAAATGCTTAATCCCTGGTCTTGGTGCCTGTTAGAGGTGCCTAAGAAAACAAACCAATCCAAAAGTGGGTCAGATGGCTTTAAGGCATCTTATGGTGCTTATGATTGATATGCAAAATAGCCCCCATTGTATACTTCCAGCGCAATTAAATACATATATCATGATTCAACTTATGTCCTAAGACACACACAAAAGGCTGGAGTAACTCAGCGAGTCAGGCAGCATCTCTGGAGAAAAGGAAAAGGTGACGTTTTGGATCAAGACCCTTCTTCAGACTTTTGTGTCCTAATGCTTCAAATGCAAAGAAATAGTATAGGTACACTGCATACCAATTTAAAACCATACGGCAATTGATAAGTTCATGTGCACATTTGCATCTTTAGTTTTACCAACTGGCACATTGGCCAGTGTAGTATTAGTATTCACCAGGAGTATGCAGTGTTGGAATATTGTAACATAATCAGAATGCAATTTAATACACAACACTGATAAACTGGACTGTCTAACAGCATTCCTTCATTTACTTGTATGAGAGCTGCCCCAGCAACAGTCAAAGAAACTAGCTTGATCGGCAATTCACATTTATTACCTAACAAAAGGTACACAGTGGTTGCGGTTTGTACCATCTTCAAAATGCACTGCGTTCACTCACCCTCACTATTCTTACAGCACCTTACATGTCCACAAACTTTACCTTGAAATTTTGGTCCATAAGTTAAGATCCAAACTCATCTTTATCTAGGATGGTGAATCTGTGGAATTCTTTTCCACAGAAGACTGTGCAGGCCAAGTCAGTGGATATAATTAAGGCAGATTCTTAATTAATAGATTCTTGATTAGTACTAGTTTCAGAGGTTATGAGGAGAAGGCAGGAGAATGGGGTTAGGAGGGAGAGATGGATCAGCGGAGTAGACGTGATGGGCCAAATGGCCAAAATCTGCTATCATTTATGATATTATGATCTTATTCTCCTGATAAGAACAACAGAAAAATGGAAACAACAGTAACTGCATTGCAACTTGGAAATTTGTGTGCATTCCTCAATCAACACTGGAATTAAATCTTGGAACATAAGACATTGAAGGAAGAGCATGCTGTTTGCACACTTGTGCCTACTTTCACATTCATTCAGATATAGGCCAGTCTCTTGCTTCAGCACTACCTCCCTGCACAAACTGGATATCCTTGATTCTTTGATTCCCTGCTCCCAGTAGCCTTCCAGGGTATTCAGGGCTCAGGTTCCTTGGTGCAACCACAATGTTGCTTCCCTTTAACATATTTGGATTGACTTTAAATAATTTTAATTGTTGGTAGCCACTGAAAAAATTGGACACCCTCTGGGGTGAAACATTAGAACTGGCTGCATGGCTAAATCATTATAATGAGAAGGTAGCAAGCATTTTGCATGTTGTCTGCATTAGGCTGACAAAAAGTAAGTTAAATGTGCAATACAATCCTTGTACCCATTTCAGTAGCTGTCTAATTTAAACACAAAATTCTGAATATGCACATGTTTATTTTATTAACTTATTTTATTTTAATTCCTTTCAACATTATTATACCAATAGGGACGGTATTAATGTGAAAAGATTCCTCCATATATGTTCCACCATGGGTCTGCCAAACTTCATTAGCAAGGGTTAACACGAACATGGACTTCACAAGAATGAATCTCAAGAATAAACAGTCTCAATTAATAATTTAGTATTCAGCCTTCAGTTTTAGTCTCATTAGCACTAAGTACCACAATCAAAGAATTTGTTTTTTGAATAATATTATAAAGAGTTACACTTAATGGCTGATTGCTTATAATATACTTTTGTACAGTCACATTTGTATAGCAGCATTTGCAATCAGTTGCTTTTCTTATCTTTTTATTCCCTACTGGTTTTGACTAAGCTGAAAGTAAAATGGCTTTGAAGATGAGATGTCCGGTGCAGTCGTCGTCTTCAGCTCTATGCTGGTCTCTATACCTCAGCTCTTTACTTCTTTCAGCTCTATACTATGAGGCTGCCCAGTGGCACAGCGACTTATCATAGGACACTCAAGCTGCTATGGCAAATAAGCACAATGTTACACATTTTAAAAAGAGTTAAAATGTAGACTTTCCTCCGTGAACAGTTTTGTTCAATAGTTTGCCAATTCTATGTAATGTCTTCCTTCACCTATTACACTTTTACCCATATGAAATAGGCCGAGTGTGGATGGGTACAGATGTGGTCTTTTGAAAACTATCACTTTTGAACCAGAGTTTGGAAGTTACGTTTGTTTGCCCCGTTATATTGCTTTACCTGATTTTTTTATTGGACTGCTTATCTTTTGTTGCTGGATCGGCATGATTATCTGCAGGGCAGAACTTTAATTATGGCTGTCTTGCTTCCAGCTGCTATTTCACTTGGGCAATCAAGGAGCAATTACAATCCTTTGGGAGTTCCCAATGTCATTCCTATATTGGGAAAAGGAAGAGAAGCCCTTGAGGGGACAAGGAAGGCAGGTGCAACCAGACCTGATATATCACAGGTCCTTACCTTAGGCTCTACATTTATTACCCTAGACAGTGCTTATTGGGGACATTATAGTAGACCTGTGTTTTATAACTCTGCTTCTCAAAAGGAGCCAGCCGGGAATCATGCTATCACCCAGTAACATTAGCAGAGAACTTGGGCAGCCATCCTATGATAGGTCTTCATAGGATGTAAATTGCCCCAGACCCTTTCACCATCTGATTCCTCAAGTCACAGCTATGTCCTTCCACGTTCGTCACAAAGCCATCTACAGATACATCATACAAGCAACAAAAGTCTGATTTGAAAGAGGTTTTCACTATTTAGTTATCTTTGCAGAAAGAAGAATTAGATCAGTAGGGCATAGAGGTTTAGCTGGTGACAGCATTCCAATGAGCGTTGAGCATTATGAATGGTCCCCAGTTACTTAGCAGATCATCAAGCCTATACTGTATATGTACCAAAAGGTAACTTGCAGTTTGTCCTCAGGGAACACTTCAACTTGTTAAACAAGGATGTCTACCTTGCATCCATCTGCTGAGACTTGGATACAATGTCATTATATTTCTTGCTAACATTATCCTTCTGTTCAATCCCAATTCCATTCCCCACCCCACCCCAAAAGCCACAACTACATCAAAGCTCAGAATAAGAAGTATTTAACATCCATTTTTTTTAATTCTTGCAAATGCAGAGACATTATATGGTGCCATTTCCATTCACTTTCCTTTAAGTGGCAAATCATTTTCAATTTGAACAGATTTTCTGTGTTCCTCGGGAAGCTACCTGCTGGTTGCCAGTTTATAGTCAGTCCTAGGAGAGTGTACCTATTATTCAAATAATTGAATCTCATAAAATTGCTTGCATGCAGCTCGATGCATCAGAATCTGCCAGCCCTGAATTTGCCAACAGTTTTAATATTTTCTTCAGTTTACCAAGATATGGCTGGAATGCAGTCAGTTCCATAAAGTACCTTTCCAGCAAACCAGCACAAGTTTTTGTCCTTTCTTATCCAAAGCAGCTCAGCAAAACCTTAAGCACCACTTTGTGAAATACTTTGTGATGAGTCAGCTTAGAAATTATTGTTAGCATATTAAAATTACATTTATTATGTTCATTAGCTTCCATTAGTCTTTTATTTGAATGTTACTTACTTGCTACAACACTGGAGACCATTCAGCCCATCAAATCTAAGCCAGCTCACAACAGAAGCATCCAATTTCATTTCGGAGTCACGTGAGTGACTTCGTGAAGAGCCCGCCGGCGCGCATGCTCGACATATCGTCGTACCGCGTTGCTGCGACGGCTGGCGGTGGAGCGCGCTCCTCGCCAGCCCTTCATAAGGGGCCACGGAGGTAAGTATTCTACCTTTAGTTGGTGGTCCTTGTTGTCTGATTATGTCTTGCAGCAAGGACATGGATGGGAGTTTCAAGGGCCGGAGGATGTCTGGACGAATTCGACGGCCAACAGTTCCGGGGCCATTACCATCGGCAGTACCTGCAACGCAGCCCGGGACTCAGGCGGAGATGTGGGTAAGCCCTGTGTTTACAGGTCCAGATCCGCCAGCACACCACAGCTCGGAGGAGTTCGACGAGGAGGAGTGTGGTGTGCCGCCAGAGCAGGGGGACCCTGCCATGGCAGTCAGGTCGTCAGCGGGCTCGCTGGCGACCTCGAGCGGGGCACGTGCCGTTGCACGGCCTGTTCCACTCAGCCCTCCGAGAAGGGGGAGGGCAGGAGCCCAGAAGCCTAACCCTGTCAGGGCTAAGGCATTGCCTGCCGCGGAGGAGCGGTCAGGTTCCAGGGCGAGACCCGGGGCGGCTGTGAGGTCCAGCCGGCACACCCCGACTCTCGACGCCGGGACGGGTCGGTTGAGTCGGGTCTCGTCACGGTCGCCGAGCCCCCCATGGATGGGTGGGCGAGACCATGCGTCGGCAAGGTCCACGATGTGGGCAGCCGGCAAGACTGCGCGGGCTTCAGCCAGCCATGCTTCGGCTGGTGCCGACACCACGCCGCAAGTGTCCTTAGTGGCAGCGGCTTCAGCTCCCGCTAAACGGAGGCGGTTGAACACGCCCGCGCAGGAATCGCGCAGTTTCGCCTCGGCGGCTGTTAGCGACAACTACCGGCACCGGCAGGGCCTCAACGAGGTGCGGGCCGATGACAGGAGCCCGGTTTTCTTTTCAGAGCCGGAGGACTCCGACCACCTGAGTGTTCAGGGTGAAGGGCGTATTGACCGTATGGAGCGGCTGCTGGAGCTCCTGCTTCAACGTCAACAACAGCAGGGCAGCAACAGGCACAGGGCGTCTTCACCAACATCTACTATCAGCCTGGAGCAGCAGGAGGAGGAGGTTCTGGTGGATCCCGTACCACCTCCGTTGGAGGTGCCGGCGGAGGAACTCTTGGATGTGGCGACCAAATTCGGGGCCCCACATTCATCTGGTCTTCCTCTAAATACAAAGCTGGCAGCCACAGTGGACTTTCTTAATAATCAGGTGCTGCAGGAAGAAGTCCTCATCCAGGCTATGAGCCGTCACAAGGCTCCATCAAACTGCAACTCCCTCAATGTGCCTGTGGTCAATACGCCAATATGGGGCAACATCAGTGCGGCTATCCGTCAATAGGAGCTAAAATTGCAGCGGATCCTGAAACTCCTCACGGCTGGTATTACCGCCTTTGCGCGGTCGGTGGACGGGGACGAACTGAATTTGGACCAGGAAGATGCTCTGGCCCTATTGTGCGCGACCCAGCACGAAATCAACGGGTTTCGCAAAAACAGCATCCGCCCAGCACTCAACCCGAAGTTTGCAGGATTGTGCAAACCACCGCCGCCGCCGCCGCCCCGTCAGCTCTTTGGTGAGGACCTCTCGAAGAGAGTCAAAGAGCTTGACGAACAAGCCAAAACGGTGGGGATCATGCGCTCTCAGAGTGCCCCCACACCGTCAGGCTCAAAAGCTCCATACATTCGCTCACGAGGGTCGGCCAGTGCCTCGACGAGGACTCACCCTCTAGCTCCACAACGACAACAGCACCAGAACCAGCACCAAGGGTCTTTTTTAGGACAGGGTCGGCAGAGACCTTGGTGGAAATCGAAGACGCCGCGCCCTCAAGCCAACCCAGCACCTCCACGGCCACCCACACGTGTCAAGGACCGCCGGTAACCACGGAGGTGAGGGGGTCTGGTTCTCTTTTTTCTCTCTGTTTAACTTCCCATGTTGGTGGTCGTTTACGGTTGTTTTTGGGTGCATGGGGTAATTTTACTGGTGATGAGTATGTGTTGCGGAATATTCAGGGGCATAAAATTGAGTTTATTAATGGCGACATTCCTCCATCCCAGCACATGCCTGGTCGTACGTTTAAATTGTCTGCTGCAGAACAGGCAGCAGGTTATAAGGAAATTTTACGTCTGGAACAGAAGGGTGTGATTGAGAAAACGGTGCATGTGCCAATTGAATTTGTTTCGAACATATTTACTAGACCGAAGAAGGATGGAGGCTGTCGTGTCATTATTGATCTAACCCGTTTGAATACGTTTGTAACATATACTCATTTTAAAATGGATACGTTTGAAACAGCCAAGTCATTGATTTCTCATGGTTGCTTTATGGCATGCATCGATTTGAGGGATGCATATTATTCAGTATCCATCCAGAAATATGATAGAAGGTTTTTGAAATTTATCTGGATGGGGCAACTTTGGCAGTATAAGGCTTTGCCTAATGGGCTCACTACAGCCCCTAGATTGTTCACTAAATTGGTGAAGCCAATCATGGCTTATTTGAGACAACGACATCATATAGTTATGGCCTATTTAGATGATGTCTTTATTGTGGGCCACACCCTGCAATTGGCCGAACAGGGTGTTGCAGCTGCTGTCAATATATTTCAACAATTAGGATTCATTGTCCATCCAGAGAAATCGAAGTTCTGATCTGGCCAGGTAATTAATTACCTAGGGTTCACGGTGAACTCAATGAGCATGAGGATAACTATACCAATTAACAAAATTGAGGAAGTCACTCAGGTGTGCAGAGATTTAATTGGCACCAATATACCATCGATTCGGCATACAGCCACAGTAATTGGCAAGCTAGTGGCTTTGTTTCCGGCAGCACGATATGGACCTTTGCATTATCAGAATTTGCAAAGAGCTAAAATTACTGCGTTAAAACGGAACGCTGGTCATTATGATCGATCAATGCAGCTGCCGTCCGAAGCGATAACTGAGTTGCAATGGTGGGTGTGTCACATTAGCAACTCATTCAAGCCTGTTAGGGAGGCTAATCCGGTGGTATATTTACAGACTGATGCAAGCTCCAATGGCTGGGGAGCTACTGATAATTGCTCTAGTTGTGGGGGCAGATGGGACACCCTTGAGTCGTCAATGTTGTTGACTCAAGGGATTAACTATTTGGAGTTGCTGGCAGCATTCCACGGACTTCGTGCATATTGTTCCAAGCTTGTTGGAGCACACGTCCGTCTCCAAATAGACAACACCACAGCTGTGGCATATTTAAACCATATGGGTGGTACCAGGTCAGTTTCATGTGACAAATTGGCTAACTCAATTTGGCTCTGGTGTGTTCAAAGAGACATTTGGATTTCAGCTACCTATTTGCCAGGTGAGCTTAATACTGTGGCGGACACCAGGTCACGCAAATTTAATGACAATATTGAATGGATGTTGCATCCTGAGATTTTTTCTAAAGTCACAGCCAAATTTGGTAAACCGGACATTGACCTTTTTGCGTCACGGTTAAACCATCAGGTACCAGCCTACGTTTCATGGGAACCAGATCCTGGGGCAATAGCGCTAGATGCATTCTCGCTGGACTGGGGGAATTGGTTTTTATATGCCTTCCCCCCGTTTTGCCTCATCAGTCGGGTATTGCGAAAGATTCAGGCAGATGCTGCCAAGGGCATCCTTATTATACCCGACTGGCCCACGCAGCCTTGGTATCCGGTGGTCTTTGACATGCTCAACGAACCTTGGGTCCTTTTGAAGGGTTGCCCACAATTGGTTACTCACCCTGTCTCAGGGGAGCCACATCCCTGCCATGGCTATTTAAATTTGTTGGCTTGCAGGTTCTGAACAGGCCGTTAGTCCAATACAGCCTCTCGGCTCGGACCATGGATACCATTGGGGCGTCGTGTCGAGAGTCCACAAGGCGAAGATACCGCTCGCATATTAAGAAGTGGGAAGCCTACTGCAGCCGCTCTCGCATCACGTACGATGACGTGACAATAACCGACGTCCTGGAATTCCTCGCGGGGTTGCACCATGATGAACACTTAAGTTACAGTGCCATCAACAGCGCCAGAAGTGCGCTATCATTCTACCTCAATATTGGGGTAGGATCCAACAGGCTAGTGTCCAGACTCATACGGGGTATATTCAATATGAATCCGCCTACACCACGCTATAATATCACCTGGGATGTCAGGGACGTATTAACCCTGCTCAGGACGTGGTCTCCCATGGAAGGGCTCCAACTGGACCAACTCACCATGAAGCTGGTGATGTTACTAGCGCTGACTTCAGCTCAGAGGGTACAGACACTACACAAACTTCGTGTCGACAGAATGACATCTACCCCTACAGAAGTAGTATTTTTAATTGACGAGCTACTAAAGCAGCATAGACCTGGGTGCACAGGGCTGCAGCTGAAGTTCCCGGCATACCCCGCAGATGCTAGGCTATGTTTAGCCTCACATATCCGCCACTATGTCAACGTGACGGCACGCATCAGAGGACTGGAGAGATACCTGCTTGTCACTCATAAGAGACGTCATCATCGAGTGACAGTCCAGACGATATCCAGGTGGCTTCGAGTCGTCTTGGGTAAGTCAGGTATCGACACTAATGTGTTCAAGTCTCATTCCACCAGGGCTGCATCGACGTCAGCGGCGAGGGTCATGGAGGTGCCCATGGACCAAATTCTCGCCACAGCAGGATGGGCTAATGAAGCTGTGTTCCAGCGTTTTTATAACAAGCCTGTTGCTGCTCCGCTACAGTTCGCAGAAGCCGTGCTGAATGCAGGGTCAGGACGTGGAGATGTCCCCGCATGAGGGGTTTTTGATTTGTTATTAATAAATATGCTCTTGTTTTGCAGTATGAACTATTGAGCAAGTTTGTTCCTCCCATCCATCCCTGGTAGTGGTGTGTCAGCATGGATGTGGTCCAGGGCGTGTAATCACAGAAGCTTTGAAGTCTTCACGAAGTCACTCACGTGACTCCGAAATGAAATAGTAAGATTGAACGAGAACTTACCAGTTCGAAGGTTGATCTTTATTTTATGAGGAGTCGAAGTGAGGGATTTCGTGCCCTCCTCGCCCAACCCTCAATCACCTTCATCTGGTAATCTTAGTCACTTCAATCTTACTATGCGAAGTCATTTCTATTGTTGGTTTCTGTGATTCCACGCCGCTACTTTGAAGTATGTCGAGCATGCGCGCCGGCGGGCTCTTCGCGAAATCCCTCACTTCGACTCCTCATAAAATAAAGATCAACCTTCGAACTGGTAAGTTCTCGTTCAATCTTACTATTCCTGGCCCATTCACAGGGGGAATATGAAATTTCCACACGGGCCCCATCGAAGATCAGAATCAAATCCAGGTCACTAGAGCTGCATCATGGGACTGTGAATGTTGATGGTAAATATTGGTTAGCTAAAACAAAGCACAAAGTGTCCATCTGTAAGAATCAATTACATATTTTGGGATCTTTTGACGCATTTGAAGAAGTAAAGTTAGCTATAATGTTTTTTAAAAAGCATAGCATACTTAATGAGTAAAATAGCAATTTGTTAAATGTGATGTTGTTCCAACATTGACTATCAATAAATAATCATTTGGTCTACCTCGGCAAATGAAAAGTAACTTGTACTGGAGAGTTTCTGAACTAATTGCACCTATGGTAAGGGAAAGAATGATAGGATTAGCAAAGAGATTTTCCGAAAACTTTATGCAATAACAAAAACGAATTCAGAAATGTTGGAGAAGTGTTTAGAGATTGTCTTGTGTTACCAAAGCAGTCTGATCATTAATGTTATAAAGCTTTATATGTGCTACAGTGTGTAGTGTACAGTTGGAACTCGTGTTTACTATGAAATCAATAGACAATAGACAATAGACAATAGGTGCAGGAGTAGGCCATTCGGCCCCTCAAACCAGCACCACCATTCAATGTGATCATGGATGATCATCCCCAATCAGTACTCCGTTCCTGCCTTCTCCCCATTTCCCTGACTCCGTTATCTTTAAGAGCCCTATCTAGCTCTCTCCAGAGAACCGGCATCCGCCGCCCTCTGAGGCAGAGAATTCCACAGACTCACAACTCTCTGTGTGAAAAAGTGTTTCCTCATCTCCGTTCTAAATGGCTTACCCCTTATTCTTAAACTGGTTCTGGACTCTCCCAACATCGGGAACATGTTTCCTGCCTCAAGCGTGTCCAAACCCTTAATGATATTATATGTTTCAATAAGATCCCGTCTCATCCTTCTAAAATCCGGGTATACAAGCCCAGCCGCTCCATTCTCTCCGCATATGACAGTCCCGCCATCCTGGGAATTAGCCTTGTAAACCTACGCTGCACTCCCTCAATAGCAAGAATGTCCTTCCTCAAATAAGGGACCAAAACTGCACACAATACTCCAGGTGTGGTCTCACTAGGGCCCTATACAACTGCAGAAGGTCCTCTTTGCTCATGTACTCAACTCCTCTTGTTATGAAGGCCAACATGCCATTCGCTTTCTTCACTGCCAGCTGTACCTGCATGCTTACTTTCATTGACTGATGTACTCCCATTGTACTTCCCATTTTCCCAATTTGACACCATTTAGATAATAATCTGCCTTCCTGTTTTTGCTACCAAACTGGATAACCTCACATTTATCCACATTAAACTGCATCTCCCATGCATCTGCCCACTCACCCAACCTGTCCAAGTCACCCTGCATTCTCATAGCATCCCCCTCACAGTTCACACTGCCACCCAGCTTTGTGTCAACTGCAAATTTGCTAATGTTACTTTGAATCCCTTCATTTATATCAATGCTGGTACGAAAACTACAAAGTCCAAGACGTGCTTTCTGACTTTTTTCACCTTTCTCACCAGAAATGCAGGAGCACGTGCCTCCTTTTTCAGACATAGATATAAATGATTAGATATTAATTGGAACACAATTCCAGGTTGCTTGTATGCCATCTTGGTGACTGAATGCCCTCAGCTAAAGGTGTAAAATCTGAAAATGCATCCTAGATATTCTGCTTGAGCTGCTCATTTTTGTCTGCTCAGTGAATACTTGCCTTCTGTGATATGACAAATAATCACCCTAACAGTTTATCTGATGTTGGGGTATGTAGATATTGAATATTTGTATTTGAAAATGTTCAGCAGAGGTGTGCAGTTTTAGACTGAAGAAGGACTGTAATTCCGCATTGGATAGAGAATGAATGCATGGTCTTTACTTTAGACATTGGAGAAACAGGCCCTTTGTCCCACCGAGTCCACTCCGACCAGCAATCAGTCCATACAATAGCACTATCCTACACACAAGGGACAATTTACAATTTTTTTACTGAAGCTAATTAACCTACAAACCTGTACAACTTTGGAGTGTAGGAGAAAATCGGAGCACCCGGAAAAACCCCACACGGTGTCAGGGAGAATGTACAAACTCTGTACAGACAGGACTTACAGTCAGGATCGAAGCAGGGTCTCAGGCACCATAAGGCAGCAACCCTATCGCTGCACCACTGTGCCTTCATTGCTTAACTCAGTGCATAACTCTTTCACAGTGTACAGGCACATTATATTGTTGTTTGCCAAAAATAAAAGCTAGTTCTCAGGACCATCTGTAACCCAGCTGAAGGAAAATAATTGTGTGCTTTGTCGTCAAGAGATGGAAATGGGAAGTGTTCCAATTATATATCTGGCTGCTATTAACTGCCACCACACAAGATGATAATTTCATTTTTTCTGTCTTTCCCTCATGAATTGTTCAACAGCATAGGGCAGCAGCACAAGAGATCAAACTAACTGTCCACCAGCAAACTTTAATTTTTGCATGTTACCATGCCTGTAGACATGCAGGATAGACAAAAAATGGTGGAGTAACTCAATGGGTCAGACAGCATCTCTGGAGAAAAGGAATAGATGACGTCTCAGGTCGAGACCCTTCTTCAGGACCCGAGTCATCACCTGTTCCTTTTCTACAGAGATGCTGTCCGACCCGCTGAGTTACTCCACCATTTTATGTCTAGTATCTTCAGTGAAAACCATGATCCGCAGTTCCTTGCTATACCTGTAGACATGCAAAACTTGCTCTGGCATGCTAGTGTCTTGACTTTGTTCTACAATGGCCTTGCTTGCAGTGAATTGTGATGGTGAGACTGTTATCATACACTGATCCTGATGCACAGTGGAAATCTTCTGTTACATCAATTATGGCTTTCTTATAGCCAAGTTTATTGTATCTGTAACTTACTACAATGAAATTCCTGATCAAATAAATCATTTGTTACTTTGCTACAGAAATGAAAAGTGAAAGTTATAAGAATACTTATTAAAGTTGCTGGAGGTGCTGGTAACGAAGTATTACTTTCTCCGCAAAATACGCAGGAATATTAGTTACAATGCATTAAATTAAGTAATAATTATCATCACATCATCTGCTCACCAGTTGAGTTTAAAATGGCATTGGCCATTACAAATCTAAGAATTCTGCGTTATATCCATCTTTGTATTGCCTCCCATGAAATGTTTTCTGGTTAATCTTCACACATACTTTGATATGCTTCAGCTAGCAATTAATGCATAGAGCAACAATTTGGCACAATATTCCTAGCCAGAAGATCGCAGAATAAATCACAGGAAATTTGAAATATAATTACTTTATGCTGTGTTTTAAGAGGGTTTAAGATTTTTTTTTCATTTCTCTGGGTTAGATAAGGATTCGATATTAAACTGTTCCTGATGTTTTGCTTAGGTTATCAGCAAATTATGCAAATACTATAGGGATTGGGCTCCTGAGGTCAGCTGCAGAGAAGGTATGTTACACCTTCCAGCAGAGCTGCAGATTATTGTGCGACCATGTATTTTGGGAATCATGAATAGTGTGTACCTAAGTTTTGATATGCGATGCCAGCTGGCAAGGATTATCACTGGGAACATGAAGTTGAAAAATTGCTGCCGTATAAGTAAAATCACATACTCTGGAAATAAAATAGCTGGCATGTTATTCGTAGGTATTGGAGAATTAGAAATTAAATTTCCCAATAAGTATTAAATATATGACAGTAATATTTCTGACATTGTGTTCCGTATACACATTCACATCTCATGATCTTCTTCTTGCATATGGCGTGCACAGCCTAAAGTTGTACGACAACTTGTTCTATTTGATCTTATTTGGTTGTGCACGCCGGGTTGATTGCATTTGTGGAAACAGGGCGGACCTCGTAAAGGTTGCAATCTCCCACCCCATCTCATGATTTAAGATTATACAATCAGCGGCCATGTTCCATTCAGAAAAACTGCACCCTTATTAAAGGTGTGATTTAAACTGTGTTTTATTTGGTCTTTGTTAGTTTGTTTTGTTAGTTTAGTTTACTGTCACATGTGCCAAGGTACAGTGAAAAGCTTTTGTTGTGTTCTAACCAGTCAACAAAAAGACAATACGTGATTACAATCGAGCCATCCACAATGTACAGTTACATGATAAAGGGAACAATATTTAGTGCACGATAAAGTCCAGTAAAGTCTGATTAAAGGGCTTGTCCCACTTGCCAATTTTATCGGCGACTGCCGGCGTCATATCAGGGTCGGCAAAAGATTTTGAATATTTCAAAATCCAATGGCGACAAAAAAATGGTTGCGAAAAATGGTTTGAAAAAACACCACGCGTCAATACGTCATCACGCCGCAGCACGCCCCTTCACCCCCGCATCATGCCGCGTCACGCAACTAATTTTTCAGCGACCTGATACGTCAGTCAATGATGCCGGCAGTCGCCGAAAAAATCGCCAAGTGGGACAGGCCCTTAAAGGTAATCTGAGGTTCTCCAATGAGGCAGCTTGCAGCACAGGACTGCTCTCCAGTTGATGGTAGAATGGTTCAGTTGCCTGATAACAGCTGGGAAGAAACTGTCCCTGAATATGGAAGTGTACATTTTCACACTACTATATCTCTTGCATGATTGGAGAGGGGAAAAGAGAAAGTGGCTTGGGTGAGATTCGACCTTGATTATGCTGCTGGCCTTGCCGAGGCAGCATGAGGTATAAATGGAGTCACTGGAAGGGAGGTTGGTTTATGTGATGGTCTGGGCTGCGTCCACAATTTTCAGCAATTTCTTGTGATCTTGGGTGGAGCTGTTCCAAAACCATGTTGTGATGCATCCCGATAAGACCAATGGCCTTGAGTTCAATAAGGTTTTAATGACTAAACTTTATAATGTTCAATAACATATGAGAGTTTTGGGAGTTGGAGCTGAGGGTTACAAGGCTCTGGAATATGCCACCACAGTTAATGCGCCACTACCGAAGAACAGGCTGAATGTGTGATTGAAGGAAAGGTACATAAAAATAGGAGCGAGATATGAATTAGTGCAATGAACATAGTTATTAATAGTAAACTTGGAATACTAATTAATGTTAGAAATTAATCCATGTTGCCAGTGTAGGAAGGAACAGTAGATACTAGTTTAAACCGAAGACAGACACAAAATGCTGGAGTAACTCAGCGTATTGACCCGAAATGTTACCCATTCCTTCTCTCCGGAAAAGCTGCCTGTCCCACTCAGTTACTCCACCATTTTGTGTCTATCTTGTCTATTACTTTGGTGTCTTCATATTGCTTTACCTAACTGATTGGCTCCCGATTAATCAATTAAAAAATTCTGATCCTTGTTTCCATTCTCTATTTTCTCCTCATCACTGTCTCTGAAATCTCCATCAGCCATATAATTTTTTGAAATATCTGTGTTCTTCTAATTTTGGCCTTCAGATCAGCCTCAATTTTATTTCCTCCACCTTTGTTGGTAGTTCCTTCAGCTGCCAAGGTCTGAAGCATCAGAATTTCATACCTAAATGGTTCTATCTTTCTACCCGCATCCCCCACCCTACCCTTGATGCTGTATCTCAGAGCCAGGCTCCATGCAGTTGGGTGGAGTAAGTGACAAAGCCTAGAGGTGAAAAGGAGACAATGAAGAGCAGGAGTGAAATATATTGCTGAAGGGAGGGGGAGGGGACGGGGGGGGGGGAAGGGGAATAGGAAAGTTAAATGGAAAATATGGACTCTGGGATGAGAGGAAGGGAAAGGCATAGCATGACTAGGGTGGTTGGAAAAATGTGTGGTATAAGGGATAGGGGTTCAGTAGGTTAAAGAGAGGAGGGCAATGGGTGGTTTTAACGTTGAGTTATTTCTGGTTAACGTACTAATTATTCTTTCCTCATTTCCACAGGGCAGCTGATTGACAACTTGAGAACATTCAAACAATGCCCAATGATGCTTGAGTGCCTTGATTGAATTGCTGTAGTACTATTTTCCGAATTATCATGCAATAACTAATAAAGATTTACACTGCTTATGGCTTTGCTGCGTCTTGTGGATTATTGACCATGATACAGAACTGGGGAAACAAAATGAGATGTGCAGTTTGTTTTACAAGTGACAAGAACCATATAACTCACACTAATGAAGGTAGGGAGGACCAAGAAGCTCTATATTATAAATTTACTAGGTCACAAAACAACTTGTGTCACATCAAAGCAGCTATTACAATATCAGAATTAATCACTATTTTCATAATACTATAATGAATGATCTGTTTCATAAAATATGAGGATTATGTATTGGTGACAATGAAAATAAGAAACAGCTGAGTATTTTGTCAAATACAAAAAGGACCTTGAAAGAAATGTCTCTGAATACCCTGAATCTGGTAACAGAGATGTCTATTAACCTATCTATGTCTCTCAACCTTTCCCTATTAGTATATTTTAAATGGTTTGAAACCGAGGGATAGAGAATATCTGCAAAGGAAATTGTAGAAACTAGGAACTGCAGATGCTGGTTTGCAATGAAATGTCACATATTCATGTCCTCCAGAGATGCTGCCTGATCGACTGAGTTATCTCAGCACATTATATTTCACTGTAATCAGAAGTCAGACATGAAAGCCACAGTCCTGAAAGAACATAATATTCTGAAATTTAGACTTTTGCATCCGGAGCCCTAGTAATCCAATGTTCTTTTTCTCATTGAGGACATACCATTAAAAATCACAGTAGAGTGCTTCAGCAGCATCATGAGAGTAGAATGCTGACCATAAGGCTTTATATTATTTAATCTGAATTTATGATGTTGCAGAAAGCGACATTTACACAAATTATCCTCTTTGAGAAGTTCCAAACCTATGAGCGGTATAGGTGTATAACAATGAAATCCAAATTAAAAAGTGTTGTTCTTTTTTATAATGCTTGATATAATAAGGTGAAGCAAATTATCTCTAATATCCATCTAATGTCCTAGTTTGGCATTAAGTAGTTTTTCTACAAAAGTCACATTGTTTTCTGTCGATAGTGATAGAAGTCGTTTAGCTTCTCATTAGCCTTTCTTTAATAGTTAATTGGATGTTATTTTCTGCATCTCTGACGATTACGCGAGGAGGCAGACTATTCTAGATTAGTCAGGGAAACTAGTTTAAAAATTTTAAATTTACACTCCCGAGTGAGTACATCAGAGTTTTTTTATAATTCCATAACAACACTGGCAATGATTCAAGAGTCGTGTAACAAAATTATTATTTTATGTTATCAGCACTGCATGAGGTACTGAAAAGCACCCTCAATGATTGAATACCAAGTCTAAAGTCCATAGGATGTAATCAAAGTCTAGCAGTTACTATTTCCCCTTAGGACAGTCCAGATAAACAAATTTATCACTATTTCAGCTCATGGGAAATTCTGGTCACACCACTGGTATCTAACAGTCAGTTAAAGTAAACAGATAAAGATTCAATTGTGACGTAAGATTTCCCAAGAAGTGCAACTGAACAATTATCGCATTCCATGGATTGAATAATGTAATGGGGTGGTAGGGAGGGATTGTTACATGAATCCTATCTATAATATAGACAAAAGCAAACATCCTGTCAAATTCCTGTTGGCTCCTTGTAGAGCAGTCCATCGTTCTCAGGCCAACCTAAAGCAATCCCTCAAACTGGACTGAATCGCTTTGGCATCTTCTTCAGAACCTTCCTGTGTTGGGTTGACTGGAATTGGATTCGGAACGGAGGTTTGGTTTAATAAAACTTGTAGTCTGTGCCTCTATTTATGAATCTCAGGTCTTGTAATCTTAATGAACAATTATTTTAATATTTTCTCCCACTTTCAAAGGTTTACACACAGTCATGTCTGTTTGTTCCTGCTTGCTCTCTAGCCCTTATTGTCTTCTTATTCTTTCAAAACAGTGAGGAAAGTCTAGCTGGGAGGATGACATTTAACTTTCATTAATTGAAAAGGAAGAAAAATTAGGCGGCTCATTGAAGCATTATCCAGCAGTTTGGCAAAAATTGGAAAATAACTAAGTAATTCTAATAAGATTGAAAATAAATTGCGCAGAATAGATGAGCAGTAAGTTCCTTTAATCTAAAATGTTAAAGGAAATAATATTGGCATGTGTTCTGTTCCTCGTAGTCAAAATATCTCTTTTCTGTTGCTCGAGCAAATTTTATAATTATGGGTTCGGATTACACATAACATGGGTTCATACATTGCAATAATTCTACAGGGACATTCTGTCAATAGTTATTTAAATGTGTGTCAAGGCTATTGCATTAATACTAGTGACCTTGTTGGAAAGGCAGTTGATTGCAGTCAATAAACAGAAATCATTGGAACGCATGCACATTAACAGTTCATATTTGGCTGCTGTCTCTGACAAAGATAGCACACAATTTTGTTACAGCAACCTCATGGAATTCCATTGCAAAATATGCATTCTTAAATGTTCAAGTGAGATGTGTTAATGTGTATTTTGTAAAACTCAAGGCATTGAACTTCTTATTTGCCTACATCATGGCAACAGAGAAAGACAAAAAATGCTGGAGTAACTAAAAAGGTCAGGAAAGACCCCTGGAGAACATGGGCAGGTAACGTTTTGGGTTGGACTCTTCTTCAGATTTATTGCAGAGGTGGGGTGAGAGAAAACTAGAAGAATGATGCCAACATGAGTTCAAATCATAAATTACAATGTCATTAATCTATGAAACATATTTCAAATCTTCTATCTACATGCACTTCCATTAAAACATTCTGTAGCCATGATTGTAATAGAACATTTCCAGATAATCCACCTTGCTGTAGCCATCAGTTCCAAAGAAAGAACATCTGCTCCCAGGTAGTTAGGCGAAGATCAGAAAGCACTGGGAAACACTGCTTCTTCTACCATTTAATCGCTGAACACCACCTGGAGTGCAACAGGGTCACTGAAATCCCCTGCCATCACACTGGGGATCCTACCTTTGCAGAGCAAAATAGGGAGAGTAGCTGGAAGAACGCAATGGTTCAGACAGCATCTGTGGATGGAAATGAATAGTCATTGTTTCAGGTCAAGACCATTTATCTAGCATGCAAGACTAGAGGGAAAGTAGCCAGTAGAAAGAAAAGAACCGCCATTGGAGGGTGCGAACTGCCCTGATAGGTTCACTGTATCTGCCTGCTCTTCCCCCACAAAACACATCTGTTCATACCTCGACACTAACATGCCCTGCCTCGGCCGATCCCTTCCCACCTAAATCTGGGACATCTCGCACACTCTCCACTATTGCAACAACTGCCAATTTTCTGCCCCCCCACCTCCTCGTTTTTACCATAGTGGTCCAGTGCCTATGCACTTCCATCCCCCATCAGGGATGCCTAAGATCCATCCATTTCTTTCTCTCTGTGACTCCCTGGTTCATTCATCTCCCCCCACACATCTTATGACCTCCCCACCCACATTCCCATTAACAGTAAAAGATATCACACCTGTCCCTACTCCTTCTCCATCTTCACTCAGTGCTCTCGATATGGCTTCCTCTATATCAATGACACCAAACACAGACTAGTCAACCACTTCATCAAGAACCAGCACTCTGTCCATGTGGACAGCTTGATTGTAATCATGTGTAGTCTTTTCTTTGACTGGATAGCATGCAACAAAATATTTCCACGGTACCTCAGTAGATGTGACAATAATTAACTAAACCAAACTAAACTGAATCTCAAAGCGCAGCACAGTGGTGCAGTGGTAGAGTTGCTGCTTTACACCACCAGAGACCCTGGTTCAATCCTGACTACAGCTGCTGTCTGTACAGAGTTTGTACGTCCTCCCTGTGACATCGCGGTTTGCCCCAGGTGCTCTGATTTCCGTCCACACTCCAAAGCCGTACAGGTTTATAGGTTAATTGGCTTCGGTAAAATTTTTAATTATCCATAGTGCAATATGAACTATATAGATAGATTTAGCACGTTTGTGATTTTGATTAGCTTTAACAATGTACTTCTCATATTCTATAGTTTAAACATTTGGGAATTTCTTATGAAGTCTCGCAATCCTCAATTTGCATAGGAATTATTCGTTATCTTACTTCAATCCTGAAATGAGTGGAATCTAACAGGAATGATAGACATGTGAAGCTGGAGTAACTCAACGGGTCAGGCAGCATCTCTGGAGAAAAGGAATAGGTGATGTTTTGGGTTGAGACCCTTCTTACCTTTATAAGTGGCTCATGCAACCCCCTGCTGAGCTCCAGCTAGGGGGTCACTACCATCTCCTCATCAATCTGGGATTTATAGCTCCCTAAGACATGTTGAAGAAGGATAATATAAATTACTTTCAGAGAAACAGTGGAGGAAAACATAAAATGATTGCTGGGGATTTTTAAAGATACTAATCATATTTAAGCCAGTTAAAATACTGGGATAAATAAATCTGTCTGCACGGAGTTTGTACATTCTTCCTGTGACCGCATGGTTTTCACTGGGTACTCTGGTTTCCCTCTCACACCCCGAAGACATACAGGTTTGTAGGTTCATTGGCTAGAGTAAGATTACAAATTGTCCATAGTGTGTGGGTAGTGCTAATGTACGGGGTGATCGCTGGTCGACGCGGACTCGGTGGACTGAAGGGCCTGCTTCTGTACTGTATCTCTAAAATCTAAAGTAAAACTGCCTTAACGGTGGAATTCTCACTTCCTATGCAAGTATTGACACATTCTCAGGAACACCAGTGGCATCCTGCAGAGGACAGTGTCAGCCAAAGGAAAATTGTTTTATCATTACAGGAAATAGTTATCAGGAAATAGCAACAGAAATGATGTGTCAGTAAATCAATAGGTGCGGGACAAAGTATGAAATATAGTTCTTGAGATGCAATTATCAATATATATGGTATATTCAGCCTAATGCATTCAAAAATCTAAGGACTTATTAGACCCCTGAGTTCCCCCGCCGACCTCCTGGGATCTGTAGAATCCAGCTTGAAAATCTATATTCTCCCTATTTGTAAAAACAGGACATATTACATTATAAATTGTACAGAAAAACAGCACTTAGTACCTGAAAGTGCTGACATGGGACTCGATCAGTTGAATGCCTTGGGGGAGGAGTAGAGAAGGGGGGAGTGAATTTTCCAGTTATCCCACTCACTCTCTATCTTTCTGTGGTTTTCACCAAGGTTATGGCAGACAAGTAAGAAAATTAAAATGGAAATTGTCACTGTGGGTATTTATTGGGATTTGAGTTCGACCCTCACTTTTTAATCCATATATCACTGAAATTTCACAAAAGTGAACAACCTCCTGAGCCATGTGTTACCCGGCATTTGAAAAGCATCTTTGTGATTTAATTGCCACATATGTCTGTTGGTGCCTTTCACAGTTGTGTTTTAATTCTTTGTCTATTTTTATCTTCCACTGGTGTTCAGCCTGCCTGTCAGACAATGGGAGGATATATGCCTGAATTTGTCCTGTGAGAGGGACTCTCACGTCACAGTTACAATTTTCACTGATTTATGGCAAATAATGGAATGGGGATATTTTAAGAAAATATTCAACGGCTTTAATGGACTGTTACCCAATGACTACACACCTGAAGGTCTGTAGGGCCATCCCAAACTCTCACTGTAACTTGGGAAAGGAAACATCCTAACTAATGGCATAGAAAACTGAAAATAGCTGTCCGCACCATTCCTCTGAGGATGCCAACAGTCCTCCGCCAATGTAGGGTAATACAATAGACAGCCTTACAATACTATTGCTCGTGACTTCGATAGTGGTGGCCTTAGTGTTATTTCAGGAGTAAATTAGGCTAAATGGATTCCAATAATAAATAGTGGGTGAGGTGGTTACTTTGGACTCTAATAATGCAATTCAGAAAAGGCAGGAGCCTGTGAAATATTTTAAGGAGAAATCAGATGATACTACTTTTGAAAGTGAAAATAGTATTTGTATTATTTATAATAGTAGAGAAAACTATCAACAATAACACTTAGTCGAGAGGACAGAATTTGAAATAGCAAAAGTTGGGTTGGAAGTGGGAGTATTGAAATATAGATAACAGAAGCAGGGGAAGACCATTTGGCCCTTCCAGCCTGCTCAACTATTCAATAAAATCATGTCTACAGATCCAATCTTCAGTTTCTTATATCAACCTTCGGGTGTGATAATTTAATGAACAAAAGGAATGCAGAGTGGTGTTTAATGTGGGGAAGTACAAGATCATCCCACACTTCAAAATCTGATCGTTTCTGAATGGCAAGAAGTTAGCAAATGAAGATCAACAAGGATCAACAAGGAATCCAAACTCAGAAATCCTCAAAAGATTGTGCAGAGGTACAAAAGTAAACTTTAATAGTTAACAAACTTAACTAGCATTTTTTTTTTTAAGTCTTTATTTTAAGAGGACTAGAATGCAAAGGGTGGACTTGGGAAAGGACAAAGTTATATTACAGCTTTACAGAGCACAACATAGACCCTCTGGAATGCTGCATTCAGCTTTGGGAGCCACATCTTGGGAAGATTGCCTTGGCAGAGTGGCAGTTTGTATTCTGTCGATGAAACGCGTCTAGTTCCAAGAGTCATAGACAAGGCATGTATTCCTGTGAACATAGAATATTAAAGACCATTAACAATGATTAATAGGCTAAATAGAGAAAAATAATTATCTTGGACATGAGATATGGTAGATGCACAGCGTCTCTTGCCCAGAATAGGCGAATCGAGGACCAGAGAACATGGGTTTAAGGTGAAGAAGAAAAGATTTAAGAGGAATCCGAGGGGTAACGTTTTCACACAAAGGGTGGTGGGTGTATGGAATAAGCTGCCAGAGGAGGTAGTTGAGGCAGGGACTATCCTCCCAACATTTAAGAAACAGTTAGATAGGTAGATGGATAGGACGGGTTTGGAGGGATATGGGCCAAACGCGGGCAGGCAGGTCTAATATAGCTGGGACATGTTGGCCGGCCTGGGCACGTTGGGCCAAAGGGCCAGTTTCCACACTGTATCACTCTATGACTGGAGAATCCAGAATAAAGATATATAATCTTAAAACAAGAAGGACTGTTAAGTGACGGTGTCAGAAACTAATTCATTGGTGAAAATCTGGATCTCTCCTCCCCAAAAACATATCATGGGTATGTCAATGTACACTATATGTATGTATGGATAAACTAAACACACTAAACTCAATTCAATTTCAATTATAAATCTCAAAATTAAGATTCATAGAGTACAGATCCTGTTCAGGAATGTGTTAAGTTACAGATCAACCATAAGCCAACTGAACTATGGATGGGATCAAGGAGCTGAAAGGCCTGTTCCTATTCTTCTGTTACTCTGAGGATCAGATGCAAGAGTTAAGAATCAGCCCTTAAATGAAAGGGGTCAGTCCCAGAGAGAAATGACACTTCAAGGAAGTATATTTAACCCTGCAATTGCCCATGAGCCAACTTGATTAATTATCTCTCAGGTCAAGGTTGGTGAACTCATTGTGGGAACGCTATGTGTGCAAAGTTGGCTGCATCCTTCCTGACATCAACATTTACTTCCACAGCCTACTGAGTTCTTACCTCCAATATTTTGTTCATCCAAGTCCACTTCCATACCTTCCTTTAGCTGGAGACACAGTCATAGTCCACATAGTGTAGGAAGGAGCTGCAAATGCTGGTTTAAGCAGACGATAGACACAAAAGACAAGCATCTCTGGAGAAAATAAATAGGTGATGTTTCGGGTCAAGACGCTTCTTCAGACTGATGGTCCACATAGTATTTGTTTTAGTTATTCCTGATACATCCTGATACATCTTCTTTTGTCTCCTGAGCCTATCACTTTGCTCTTTAACCAGTTCCTGATTTCCAGTTTAGTTCCATTAATCATTCTATGCGTTTTTCCCCCCCTTGTATTGATGCATAATTATTTGATACAGACATATGCTCTTTCTTCTGGACCTTTCTATATGCTGTTCATTTGTAATATATTTCGTAAACTAAACTGAACTTCTGAGGAAATGTTTATACCTGCTTAACCTGCTGACTGCTTCCAACATTATTTGTTTTTATTTTACATTGTTAAATTGGCATGGCGCAGATAAATAGCATCATAATATAACCAGATCGGATAGGGCCAAGTCATGTTTGTGCCTGTACCTAGACAATGTACAATTCGTTATTTCTCTATGTTGGCATGGATGAGCAACTGTACCATGATTGATACATGTGGCAATAAACTGACCTTGAAACCTTGAGATTCTGATTCCTGACAGACAGTCAAATGGCCTTGGAGATAACTCCCGGATGTTATAAATATTTTCTAGAATGATATCTAGTGACAATGCAGATGAAAATGTTTTCTTGACTGTACATTCCCTGAGTTTTCTGCTCTGTTGTGATGATTAATTCTCCCAAATGCTTACATACACTCCTGTTTCGATGAGCTATCGGGATCTTGTACCTCCTCTTCTTCAAACGCCTTCAACTTGCCTAAAGAGGTTTCCATGATCAAAATAGAATGCATTGAAGTGTTCACCTGTGAACGTACAAACAGAAAAGCTAGCAAATGTTATCTTTGTGCAGAACATCACGTGAGGTACATGAAAATATGTTTTTGCATAGGTAATAGGAACATTAAAAATTTCAATGTGCTACAGACTTGGAAACCCATTGAATTATTGTTGTTATTTAAGGTCTAAATTTACTCAGAGGAGGCAGGAGAATGGGGTTAAGAGGGAAAGATAGATCAGTCAAAATGCAATGGTGGAGTAGCCGTGATGGGCTGAATGGCCTAATTCTGCTCCTATCACTTGTGAACTTATGAACTTATGAGTCAGTTAAAACAAGTCCCTGCTGCCTCAGTATCAGAAATGTGCTATCCATCTCCACAGTGTCATCAATTATTATATCTTTAATGCCCTTTACGTTTTTTTAATGGATTAACGTCTATTGCCATCCAAAATTGTTATAAAAGCTTGGCATTGGCCATACTTTTTAAACTGCTTATGGTGATGATGCTCAGATATTGGATTCAAACACCCTGACAGAGAGACAAGGAACCAATAACAAAAGTGCCCAAGTCAGGACACTCTGTGACTTGGAAGGGTTTTGCTGCAATGCTGTTAGTGATCATCAATGGTGTTAACTAAGTTGAATGTACCTGTCACTGTGTCCATTCTGTCACGTGGTCAGTAGTCCATGGCTTATGTTTCCAAATGGTGAAGCTTTAACAGTTTCTGAACAGATAAGGTAGATGCACCGAGTCTTTTACTCAGATTAGGGGAATCAGCAACCAGAGGACATAGGTTTAAGGTGAGAGGGGAAAGCTTTAATAGGAACCTGAGAGGCAGCTTTTTCACACAGGTGGGATATGGAATGAGCTGTCAGAGAGGTAGTAGAGACACGTACTGTAACAACATTTAAAAGACATTTGGGCAGGTACATGGCTACGAAAGGTTTAGAGGGATATGGGCCAAACGCTGGCAGCTGGGACTAGTGTAGATGGGACATCTTGGCATGGGCAAGTTGGGCTGAAGGGCCTGTTTCCATGATGTATGACTCTATGACTTGTGAGTTGGGTGAAAAACAGAACACCTCAGACTATGCTCAATTATTGTGTGATTATCTGAACAACTACACATTGTTTACCCATTGATTAAAGCATTGTAATTTGCTGGATGAATGCAAAATAGCTGTTGTGCTTCCTTCATTATGATAGTGACTACACCACAAATGTACTTCATTGACTCTAAGCATTTTGGAAAATGCTGAGTTCCTGAAATGTGCCATAAAATATATGTGGCTTTATCTTAAACATAAATTTACCCACTACTTAGTTAGTTTAGTTTAGTTTATTGTCACGTGTACCGAGGTACAGTGAACATTTTTGTTGCATGCTAACCAGCATGCTGATAAACTTGTCAATTTAAGCCTGTACTCTGATATCAAAATTAGAAAATGTATAGCATGAAAGGAGGACATTTATCCATCAAGTACAGCTAAGTTGCTTTTCGGGCTTTGTGTTGTTGTCTTATTATAGAATAAGTCACAACTAGAAATGAACACATTGGCATTATCAGCAACCTCCCCATTCTTTTCCTTAATAACAGAAGGAAGATCATTGATCATTGATGAAGCATTAATGATCATAGAGACGCAACATCATAGGTGGCAAAGTAGAACAGTTGGTAGTGCCACTGCCTCACAGTGCCAGAGAATCAGGATCGACCCTTGACCTTGAGTGCTATCTGTGCGAGTTTGCACGTTCTCCCTGTAACCACATGGGTTTCCTCTCACTTGCCAATGATGTGTGGGTTGGTAGGTTGATTCGCCTCGGTAAATTGCTCCTACTGTGGGAGTGGATGTGAAATTGGGATAACATAAAACTAGTGTGAATGGGTGTTCCATGGTTGGAGTGGACATGGTGGGCCAAAGAGCCCGTTTCCATGCTGCATCATTCAATTCAATTCAATTTAAATTGAGCTGATGATCATCTTTCCTTGAGAAATAATCACACACATGCAAAGGTTATGTATGTTCACCTGTAATGTGCTCTGGTGCTCCATTCCTCCATCTTTCCCTATCTTCATGTACATAATAATTCTCAGCAACATCAGGTCAGTTGTCCGATACATTGTCTGAAGAAGGGTTCCGACCTGAAACATCACCTATTCCTTTTCTCCAGAGGTGTCGACTGACCCACCTGAGTTACTCCAGCATTTGGTCTCTATATTCAGTACAAACCAGCACCTGCAGTTCCTTCCTACACATTTTGCCACTCCATTACTCCCCAGTTGTCCCCAGTGTGTGTATGCGCGGGGATCAGTGGTCAGCAAGGACTCGATGGGCCGAAGGGCCTGTCTCCACGATGTATCTCTAAACTAAACTAGGGCTTCTTGTACAGAGTTCATATGTGGGGAATGAGGAAGCTCAGTGAACATACCGTAATTTATACAATTTGTGCCTATTCATTTTAACTCATAATAAGTATTTATGTTTCATAATAAGCAAGATGTTTTGCACCAAGAATGCTAAATTATGCAACATTTTCCCCACACTTTTATTTATTTAATGCCATTGTTTGACTGGGAACACAGAGCATAGAACAGTACAGCACATAAAAAGGCCCTTCAACACACAATGTCCATGCCGAACACGAAGCCAGGTTAAACCAATCTCCTCTGCCTGCACCTGATCCATATTTCCTTCTGTTCAGGATGTGAAAAACTGACTCTGTCTCTTTCAGCACCTTCAGCATGGTGGCCAAGTACATGCCCGAACTTAGCCAAATTGGTGAATTTGCACTTGCACAACATTCTTGTCTGAATTTGAATTTAATAGATTCATAAGTTCAGAATTTATAAGAGCAGAATTATGTGATTCAGCCCATCAAGTCTACTCCACCATTTTATCATGGCTGATCTATCTTTCCCTCTCAACCACATTCTTCTTTTAGAATACCTTCATCAATATTTCAAAAGACATAAAGTTCTGGAGTAACTCAGCAGGTTAGGCAGCATCTCCACAGGACATAAATAGGTGATGCTTCAGTTCAGGACCCTTCTTCTGATGATTGAAGTAGAGGGGAGAAAGCTGGAAGAGAGGTAGGGCAGGACGAAGCCAGGGTGGATGGGTGGATACAAGTGAGGGGTATGGGGTTTGATTGGCAGATGGTTGGACAAAGGCTATGAGCTAAGAAGAGAAGAGACATGAAATGTGAAGTCAGAGGAAGGAAGTACAGTGGCTTGCAAAAGTATTCATACCCCTTGAACTTTTCCACATTTTGTCACGTTACAACCACAAACCTAAATGTATTTTATTGGGATTTTATGTGATAGACCAACACAAAGTGGCGCATAATTGTGAAGTGGAAGGAAAATGATACATGGTTTTCAAATGTTTTTACAAATAAAAAACTGAAAAGTGTGGCGTGCAAAAGTATTCAGCCCCCTTTACTCTGATACCCCTAAATAAAATCCAGTGCAACCAATTGCCTTCAGAAGTCACCTAATTAGTAAATAGAGTCCACTTGTGTGTAATCTAATCTCAGTATAAATACAGCTGTTCTGTGAAGGCCTCAGAGGTTTGTTAGAGAACATTAGTGAACAAACATCATCATGAAGCCTAAGGAACACACCAGACAAGTCAGGGATAAAGTTGTGGAAAAGTTTAAAGCAGGGTTAGGTTATAAAAAAATATCCCAAGCTTTGAACATCTCACGGAGCACTGTTCAATCCATCATCCGAAAATGGAAATAGTATGGCACAACTGCAAACCTACCAAGACATGGCCATCCACCTAAACTGACAGGCTGGGCAAGGAGAGCATTGATCAGAGAAGCAGCCAAGAGGCCCATGGTAACTCTGGAGGAGCTGCAGAGATCCACAGCTCAGGTGGGAGAATCTGTCCACAGGACAACTATTAGTCGTGCACTCCACAAATCGGACCTTTATGGAAGAGTGGCAAGAAGAAAGCCATTGTTGAAACAAAGCCATAAGAAGTCCCGTTTGCAGTTTGCCACAAGCCATGTGGGGGACACAGAAAACATGTGGAGGAAGGTGCTCTGGTCTGATGAGACCAAAATTGAAGTTTTTGGCCTAAATGCAAAACGCTATGTGTGGCGGAAAACTAACACTGCACATCACCCTGAACACACCATCCCCACTGAAACATGGTGGTGGCAGCATCATGCTGTGGGGATGCTTTTCTTCAGCAGGGAGAGAGAAGCTGGTCAGAGTTGATGGGAAGATGATTGGAGCCAAATACAGGGCAATCTTGGAAGAAACCTGTTAGAGTCTGCAAAAGATTTGAGACTGGGGCGGAGGTTCACCTTCCAGCAGGACAAAGGCCCTAAACATACAGCCAGAGCTACAATGGAATGGTTTAGATCAAAGCATATTCATGTGTTAGAATGGCCCAGTGAAAGTCCAGACCTAAATCCAATTAAGAATCTCTGGCAAGACTTGAAAATTGCTGTTCACAGACGCTCTCCATCCAATCTGACTGAGCTTGAGCTATTTTACAAAGAAGAATGGGCAAAAATTTCAGTCTCTAGATGTGCAAAGCTGGTAGAGACATACCCCAAAAGACTTGCAGCTGTAATTGCAGCGAAAGGTGGTTCTACAAAGTATTGATTCAGGGGGGCTGAATACTTTTGCACGCCACACTTTTCAATTTTTTATTTGTAATAACATTTGAAAACCATGTATCATTTTCCTCCCACTTCACAATTATGCACCACTTTGTGTTGGTCTATCACATAAAATCCCAATAAAATACATTTAGGTTTGTGGTTGTAACGTGACAAAATGTGGAAAAGTTCAAGGGGTATGAATACTTTTGCAAGCCACTGTTAATGTGGAAAGGGATGGGAGGAAAGGGAATGGGGGCTGGGGGCGAGTTTGTGGGAAAAATGGATGTGCATCCAGGTGGGCCACAGGGAACAGAGACAAGGATAAGGGGGGGATGGGTGTGTTCATTGGTTAATTATTTAAAATTGGGGAATTCAATTTACATACTGTTAGTGCAAAAGCTACCCAAAAGGAATATAGACTGTTCGCCAATACTCCTTTATTTGGACGCCCCGGGCTCCTTTGAACCTGTACAGGAGTTGACGAGGCATGCGAGGCATGTATGTACACCTGTAATATTCACAAACGTCAACCAAGTGAAGGTGTCTGGCCCACATTCTCTCCCATCCCATTGTCTGTTGTTTACAATCTTCAGATGCCTCACGGGCTCCAGTACGACACAATTTGCTAAGAATTAAAGATACAAAGAATGCTCAAAATAGTATTTAAGTTCAAAAATTTAATTAAATTAAATTAAAAATTCAAAAATATAACTGCATAATAGTTTATTTTGTATTGTGAGAGACATGTTCTTGTTTTGGTGAGATTACTATGAAGAAAACAAATCAAAATCACACTGCAATTTTAAAATGACTATGATCTTTTTCATTGAGGATGCCAGCATACCATGTATTATGGGGCTTTTTTGCCCCTTGGATATGATTCATGCTCATAGATTCCACCGTAAGATCCCTTAATTACTTGAAACACAGTAAGTTCTGTGAGGGAAATGGGGAAGAATGTTTATTTTTAATTTTTCCAACCTTCTGTAGTCCGTTAGACATTTCGGGTCGGTGAGCTTAGCAATAGCTGAAGTTCATCTGGAAGTGAGGATGTGAGATGAAAATTCTCCTTAATGATGGCTCCGGGGTCAAAGGGATCGACACTCTCCTGGATCGCTCCCAAGGGCCGAAGAAAAGAGGCTTTGTACACCAACGGCTGATAGTCAAGTACATACAAGTTGGGTGGCTCTTAACACCCGAAGCATTGCCAGAACCGTTAAACACACTGAGCTAACCAGCAAACGTGCACTCGGATTCTCCTTCCCGAATAGCCCCGTCGCCCTAATTGACCCCTCCGTTCTCATCTGAATGTCTTGGTGCTTATACTGTTGAGTTATGGGATATGAAGACGTTTCTCTTTTGCATAGATAATTGAAGAGTTATTCCCTTGTAAGAAGCAATTCTGATATTCCTTTTTTCTTAAATTCTGAGTGGGATATTCTTCATGAAACCATGTGTGGCCTACCTTGTGTCGCTATTTGTCCTGTCTTCCACTTGGACTCTTTTTCGGAGATGTTGTTTCTGTGATGAAGATCACCACCACCACTTCTTTTCGCAGTGGTTTGCTTTGGCTTTATTTTGATTATAATGGAATCAAATTACTTTTCGCCGACGCCATATTTGAGATTGGAGCATGGATAACTTTTTTTGATTCGCTGCAGTTTTTGTGTTATGAATACAGCAACCCAAAAACAGATGATCGTGTTTCCGAACTTCTGGAAGTTTTATTGGGTTGGGAGGGTCCGCAAGGAAAACATTGATGGAAGCTGCATGGGAGGGACAAGTTGAAGCGAGGGGGGGGGGGGGGGGGGGGCACAAACTAGTTACTAGTTGGAACAGCGAATTGAGTGCTGTGTGCGTGTGTGTGTGTGTGGGGGGTGGGGGGGGGGGGGGGGGAGTTCTGCGGAGTTAATAAGAATGCATTACAATACTAAACGGAGGCCGCATATTGTGGAATCCCCATGCTTAGTGAAAGGGGACATTTCCAAGTCCACCAAAAGCAATAGGTTTTTAGTCGCGTTTATAAAACAATTCCCGAAATAGCCCAAATAAAGTGGAAGCTGCAATCCTCAGTCTCCAAGTAAGATCGCCACTGTTGTTGTTCAACCGCTCACAAATCAAAGGGGTGAGGTTAACTTAACAAGCCTTTTTTTATGCAAGCTAATTGCATTATAATATCTCAATGAGTGTTCACACTCTGGGTTTCATGTTTCTCTCCAAAGGTCGCTAGATCCTGTCTGAATGGCTTAAGAGGCAGGGTAGCCGCATTGGCGATGCTTCAAGCTTAAGATAAGCATCGCCGCTGAATGACGGAAGGAGCTGTGTTTCGAGAGACGGTAATTATGTGACTGTATTTGTAGCACCGGCTCTGGTCGGATGTTCTCACTTTGCTGCGGAGATAACTGGGGCAAGAACGCTGCTTTCACTCTGGGCCCACGGCCACTGGAACAAGCCGACGAGAATGAGAATACTGTGGCAAGCTTCAATACATCCCCACTCATAAAAAGGGATGCAACCTAAATATATATATATATATATATTGTGAAATCGCATATCATTGTACGGAATCTACAATGACGCATGCTCGTTTGCATCAGTGAACTTGGCCCAGCCAAATGAACTCTGCCGACTTTATTGCTCCAGACCAACAACAGCGATTTGTACCTAGAATAATGAACATTACTAATTGTCCTCTGGCAAGAGTCAAGAGTGTTTAATTGTCACATGCACCGACAGCAGGACAATGACAATTTCCTGACGTTTATTGCAGCAGGCATTAACGCATGTAAAGTCAACGTTTAAAGTTAAAAGTTGTCTTCCATTCGAAACAAAATTCCACTTGTACTGTTGTTATACATGTCCCTCTGTGTTAACATGTACATTGGCTGTACTTTATGTTACTCAGTCTATTTTACCTTGTTTTTATTCATTTAGGTGGGAGACGTTGAACACGGGCTATTTCTGGTGATAGAAAATTGGCGAATATAGAGCGTGAGTCATAAAGTTCCACCAGCAGCGGGACAGTGACATAGAAACATAGGATCATAGAAAACAGGTGCAGGAGGAGGCCATTCGGCCCTTCGAGCCAGCACCGCCATCCATTGTGATCATGGCTGCTCGTCCCCAATCAATAGCCCGTGCCTGCCTTCTCCCCATATCCCTTGATTCCACTAGACCAACGCTACAAAGTGATTTATAGGGTGCACCTTGCACTTCAATCTTTAGATTATTTAACAGCAGTGCATGTTTCAAGTCTGCCAAGTGTTCACTAACTTAGATCACAGTCAGTAAATTAAGTTGCTTTACGACGAGGCATAAATGATGACAATTGTTTTGAACAAACGCCTGGAACTCCAAGGCTACCACCGAAGCGCGCCTGGAGAAAGTTGGAATCACAGCAATGGAAGGCACCGAAGAAGGCCATTTGGCCCATCGCCACTATGCGTGCTATATTTTACACTTTTTTTTGTGGGTGGTGGTGGTGGTTATATCTCCTCCTTTACATTCAAAAATGAGCAGTGAAACGAAGCGCAGATATTTAAAGTGTTAAAGAAGGAACTGCAGATGCAGATCAATCTAAAGAAGGGTTTCGGCCCGAAATGTCGCCTATCTCCTTCGCTCCATAGATGCTGCTGCACCCGCTTAGTTTCTCCAGCATTTTGCGTACCACAGATATTTAAAGGTTAGAGATGTCACCGCGTTTCGATAATCGACAGTGTCCTTCTGCTGAGTTCAAACATAGTTATTCAGCTGCTTATGTCTACACGAGCTCATTTAATACGTTTTGTCACGTTTAATATTTAATGATTGATATTTGTGAGACTTCGGTTATGTGGGATGTTATTCGGAATTCACGATATATTCTCCCAACGGGTCTGTCCCCTCTTCCACCCTCCAGTTCAATTCCACGATCTTTACGAAGTGGTTTCTTTATGTAGGGTGGTGGGAGGGGGATCTCCACGTTACAAAATATAGCATGAATATACATCGAAACACAATTCCTCTGTAGATTAAAAGTTGGAGGGAAATTCTGTCTTTTTCAGTGAGTCTTCTATAATCCGAGGGAATTTCTGTTTACTCTTCAGTCCCGAAACACAGATTAATCAGGTTTTGTAGAGTTTGTCAATCCAATTTCCCCTGGATTTATAATTATCTGTGCATTTGGGAGCTTTGGAGAAGCGAGACTGTGATTAATGGAATTCTATGGAGCTCAGTGCTCGCCATGTGCGCATCCCCAGGGAGAGGATCTGCCTGTCAGAGAGAGCAACACAACCCACAACTCACTGGGATTTGGGCAATAATTATCACATGGAGAACAAGAGGGAAAACTACCTTTATCTCATGCACGGGCCGCAAATAGCACCAGGAGAAAATGTAGGGTCTCACGCACAGTGGCGGCTGTAGTAACGATGGTATATCTGTCATTTATTACGAAATTATTCGCACGGCCAAATTTAGAACAAGAAGATGTTTGAAATGAAATGTCATAATTGAATTTCACAGATGGTAAAAAAAACACGTAATTTTTTATAACAAACATAGTTCACTTTTCGCGACTAAATTATATCCCCACAAATGCCACCACAAATAATGCAAAAGCATTACAAATGCTGTTTCCACGGGAGCCTCCGGATCTAAAACAAAAGAAAAGCTTGGAATCATATTTTGAAGAAATATCCTTTACCAGTACATTTATTAAACTGCACATTATCACGTGCAATATTCTTCAGTATTCACTGAATATAATTACATGAACGACACTCTGCTTTAACCCTTAGTTTTATTTTCATTTTTATCAACTGCATGTACTATGAATGGATTTACCCGGAGAGCAGATACTAAAATGAGACAGACACAAAATGCTGGAGAAAGTCAACAGGACAGGCAGCATCTCTGGAGCGAAGGAATGGGTGAGGTTTCGGGTCGAGACCCTTCTTCAGACCCGAACGCCACCCATTCCTTTGTTCCAGAGATGCTGCCTGTCCCGCTGAGTTACTCCAACATTTTGTGTCTGTCCAGGATTAAAACTAGCATATGCAGTTCCCTCCTATCCAGAAATTACAATAAATTGTTTTGCACCGATTAATTAATTTTAGTCGCAATTTCCAAACTTTTTTAAATTAGAAAGAAGTTTGAATTCACGTGGTCGTAATTCCAGCCAAACACCCTGTGTTTTATTTAATGTAGCTTGATGATGCATATAGGAAAACAACGCGTGAATATTGAGGCAATACCGGTGCCGGCCGACGTTTTATGTTAACGCGCTGCTTGTGCAGATTAATTGTAAAGAAATGGTCTAAAGCTATGTCAAGCAAATACAAAGCAAATCTTTCAGCTGGTTCTGTGTGTCAGTATCCCGCCTCGACTCTACCTCACGGACCAATCATTAGAAATTGGTACAAAGTCCCCTAAATCCAGCTCTTCGATTTGCTGTGATGAAAACTGTAGAAAATGTTGCTAATATCCACTGGTCTGGAAAGAGTTAATACAGGAACCTGCAACAAAAATCGCACGCAGCTTTTTCACAGGCGAGCTGTCAGTGCACAGAACTGGGAAAGTTTATAGATCCACAAAGTACGCCTTTCTTACGAATCAGATCAGACAATTTTCCTTAAGATGTAAAAATGCACATTTTGCTCCACATTCTCCCTCGTATCTTGCAAATTTATGAGTTAATATTTTTGCGACTTGCCTCAAATCTTACTTCTGGCTGGTCAAATCAAGGCATTTGACTTTATTCCACTGGCCTGCTCGTTTTGCATTTTTTTAAAGCTAAAAGCAGGAGTTATTTTTTGAAAATACTGACAGGTGTTGCAGCATTCAAACGTGCAACGTGGAAGTGATTTTCTTTTGTTGCGGAGCATGTTAATGTGTCCAAATGAAAAACAGACTGCGAGCGAAACTCAGCAGGTCAGGCAGCATCTGTAAAGGGTAATGGATAGGCGACATTTCGGGTCGGGACCATTCTTCAGACTAAGAGGGGTCCGACTCGAAACGTCGTCTGTCCATTTCCCTCCACAGATGCTGCCTTAGTTCATCCGTCAGTTTGTTATTTTTGATTAAGGTCCCAGCATCTGCAGTATTCTGTGTCTCCAAGGTATTGTATCCCTTTGCACGGGTCCCGGACTGGTTGGTAGGCACACTGTTATAAACGTTTCTTCCAACTGGTCAGAACTACAAACAGCGCAGAAATAAACTGAAGAAGACGATGTTAGGTGTGCTCCAATATGAAGCCCTTCACATTAGTTTAGATATTTGTTTGACTCGCAGCTCTTTGTCTTTTATGATTTTATCTAAATACATTGCTAACGTTGGCCCTGAATTCAAAACGACAGATTTTCATTTGCATTATATAAAAGGATGTAATATGTATATATCATATAAAAATCCAATCATAATTCTCGGAGGAAATCTTTCAACCTGCAGTATTACATAATGTCAATATATATACTATTACTTATGCCTTATTTCTATACAATTGGCATTTATTCTCAAAGCCAGAATAACTTTAGAGGACCCACTTGAAGCAATAAAAGATATTCTCTTTTATTTGAGCTTAAAAATGAAACAATCAGGTTAACGTTAGCAATACCCACTGAGGCCTTCTCATTGTGTATATAATAAAATAAAAAGTGACACTTGAAGGATAATTACCAAATAAATTCGGAACCCAAGTCTCTGAGTGTAGGAGGGTAGGATTGGCTAATGTTATATTAATGGCGACTGTCTCTCCCTCACACACACACACGTACACACACAAACTGACACGCGTGATGTATATACATATATTCTAAATATAAAATAATCTGGGTGGAAATAAACCTATTGATGTTCATTATGGCTGCGTAAATAGGAACGTCCCACTTTACACCAAGGCCAAGTCGCTGAGGGGAAATGGAACGACAAAGCTTTATTTATATCGTTTTAATGTATTGTAATCAGCTAGACCCACCCCGCAGCTATTGGCACGAGTGCATCTTTGATCAATTTAAGTTGGCTGGTTATATACACGCAGCCTATAGCTGACTGCCTTTATGGTTTCCGATTCCCCATGAGAATTTAAAAAACTGACACGCGTGTCCTAATTTACTGGGGCTCAAGTTAGGGGTCATACGATTACAATATCATACCTTATCCCAGAATAGTGATATTAGATAAGCCTGTCTCAATCCAATTATACCAAGGCTGATGAATACTGCGCAAACTTAACTAAGTTACATTAAATCTATGAGATCATATATAAACTGTTCTTCAATATTAGAGTAGCATGGAAAGAAAATCACATCCATTGCTATCTGGTTCTTCTTTTCGTGCAGTAATCATCTTCAGTATCTGACCTCGTTACAAATAGATAATTCAAACATATTTCGGGGGGGGAAAGGGTTCATTTCAGCTCGCGGAGTTTTCACATTAAAAGTCAGCTATCTCAAATGATGGTAGCGTGCTTGGTAAACACATTTTTTTGGAAATATATATCAGCTCTTTCGCTCAGTTCGTTTAATGATAAGAATAAACGAAGATAGAAAAGCAAGAAAATGGCTGAATAAACTTTTTTTATTCCCTGATAATCGCTCTGCCCTTTGGACCTGGCTGGGATTTGCAGCCAGAGCAGAATAATGTTTCCCGCTGTACACGCAGTGAGATTGAGGATCTGAGCATTCAAAGGGTGTCGTGGACGGTTGTAAAATTGACAATAAATCACCGTAAATGACATATTAAATGTGTTATTTATTGTTTTGGTGCCGCAAAGAGCCGCACCATCCCAACATCGTATATAGAATTCGCTTCAGGTGGTACATAGTCATTGAGTCGTACAGGTTGTACATAACAGAAACAGGCCCTTCGGCCCACTAAGCCCGTGCCTACCTTTTTGCTCATTTACTCTAAATCCATTTGCTCGCACTAGGCCTTTCTATACCTAGTGCGAGCAAATACCGAGAAGGAATACTCAACTAGGTTGAAAAATCTGAAGGAGTGTGGCACTAAAGGATATTAAAGTGCATGTTCTTATTTGAAAGTCAGTTCTGATTTCAGGGCCTTTCTCACATAACAATTTTCCACGCCCATATCTGGGAGTTCATTTTAAAAAGACCGTGATGACAATAACTTAAACGATATCGTACTGAATATAACACACGGAAATAACACGCGCGGTTACGTGACTGGTTGTAGAGGCAGTCGTCTATCAATCAGCTTGAGTTACTTATTTACAAATTATTCACATATACCATTCAAATGTGCGCCCTCGTCACCTAATATAAGCAAACCACGTCCTTTATGACTTAAGACCGACGTTTTGGTGGTGGTGGGGGGGGGGGGGGGGGGCTGTGTGTTGGTGGCTGTTAGCTCTTGACAGAGAGAAAGAGAAAATAAAGAAACGTGATACTACCAGAGAGGAGCACTGTGTGATGTATAAGCAGAAAGAGAATATGGTTAAATAAAACTGCGAGTGGAAAATGTAAAAAAGGACGTCGCACAGAAATAAAACTGATTGAAAATCGTCCCTACCATTGTCAGGGATTTTGTTTAGGAAATTTACGCGAAGTGTAGTAAAAACAAAACATAAACTGCAGATAACGATTCAGAGTTGGGAGGGAGAGAGAGACTTTCTCAGAAATGAGAGAGACAAAGAGAAAATGAAAAGAAAGGTGGGAAATGGATAAAGAAAATTGAGACACTTCTAACTTGAAAAATAGAAACAGACCCGCAACACTGGGTAACAGGCGAACACGCGAGCTAGCATGGCGAGGGGGGGAGGCGAGAGAGCAGGGAATTGGTGAAAAGAGAGGCCGTCGGGGAGAGTGGGCGAGACAGAGATGAAATTGTACTGAGACAGAAAGGCGTTCAGACTGACTGCGTGACGTCAGGCACTTGCACTCGCCCGCCGGAAAGTTTGTCTCTCCGAGCCGCACTTTCAAAGATGCGGAATTATCTCACTTTTAAATACGTCAAGGGCCGGTAACATGATATAAGTAACTTAGTTCTCAACTGCTGTACCTCTCAAACGGATTTCACAGACTTGTACAATACAGACAATAAGGTAGAGATAAATCTAATGGTCTTTTTTTTAAGCAAAAACTTAATTCGCCAAGTTTTTAAAGAGAAATTATGTCTCCAATGTAACTTACCCGGTAGCTTTTATTCCCCTTCTCTACCAGACAATGGCGGGAATTGCAATAAACAAGATCTTAATATTTACCATTTTCACAGTCTCTGTATATTTATCAGCTTTTTTTATTCCTCTATTATAACAGTTAGATAGTATCGTTGAGTATTGTTTTTTTCTATAATTGGAAAAGTTTATATGCAACCAAGTGCACAGATGTCCAAGCAATCATCAGCAACATCAATCCAAGCAGCGGCGAGAAATGACGGGGGAAGTGGGGTCAACTTAGAAACGACAGATTAGATGCCCGGTACTTAATAATTTGATTAAAAAAGAACAATGCTGTAGAGTTCATTTGAGGCCCTGAACTCAACTCAATGTTTTTGCTGTGATCAAGGTATTTCTAGTTGAGTCTCGAACACTTCACTGTGTCCCATTATCAACAATACTTTCATAACAACTACTTTAAATCGTGCACTATCTTATCTTTAAAAAGGCTCGATTGAAAGCGCTCCAAAACTAGCTTACTGTTATCCTGCGCTGGTCTCTATCAGTTTATTACTGCCATTAACACGCTAATTTCGCATTAAATAATATTTCTTGCCCCGAATATTCTTGTAGGGCTTCAAAATAGTCGATTGATTCATTCTGGACAGTACCCCCATTTAAACAAAAAAAAAGTATTAAATTGGAGGAAGAAACGCTATTTATATCTGGGGACGTGATTACATTTAAGATTCATAGGAAACTATTCCGGATGGTCGGCAGAGAACAGTTTCAATCGAATTGCCAATGACAAAAAAGGAAGAAAAAAAAGAGCAGTTTGAATGTGTGGATACGTCGCTCTGAAGTTTAAAACTGGTTTGTATCGGTAATAGGGACAATACAAACAACTTTGAACCCATATGGCCGGTGTCTGGCGCGGAAGTACAGGACCTTGCGCCTCTGCCGACTTGTCTCTGTTCCGCTGGTCACGGTGTTTGTCTGCACGTGCCTGTCTCTGCGCTGTACGTGACCGCGAGTCCTGCCAACTAGTTTTTTTTTTCACTTGCCAAGCACCCGTTTAAAAAAAAGACATTTAACTAGTTCTACAAAGTCGGAATAGAAATATGCAAATTGAATGATAAATTGGTCGATGCATCTGGAAATGTTATCTAATTAGGGCGTAAGAAATTTAATCTTTACAGCGAGCAGGTCAAATAATTACCGTTAATTTTACGCCCAAATTATCTTTCATTGATTTGTATTCTCTTAAATGTAGTTTGGCAGGAAATCATGATCCATACCAATAGATTTTATTTTATGTGTGAACACGGTGGGCCTCAGAATGAATTATTGCAACCCTCCCCATACAAATAACTAGATCGCATCATGTATGCATTATTAAGCCATGTAATTGAATGTTCCATAGTTTGCATATCAAACTATTAAAATAATGTGTTTTTCTTTTCTTCCAACACGTAATGTTGAAGCCTCCGCGTCTATTTTGTGACTCTGATAATTATGATCTAATTAGAGTAAATGTTCTCTTCATTTGGACGAGATTTTCCCAAGATTTTTGCATTTCCAGCCCGTCACGGTGCAGTCTGTGACGTACTTTTTTTCTGGAATCAATTACTTTGCACTTATTTATTGTTGCTCCTGATCTTACTCACCAGTAGAAAATAAAGCAATTCATTATTGTTTTCGCCAGAGTCTTTCCTTCACCACGCCAAAATCAAGAAATTAAACAACATAATATATTTATATCCATACTTTAAAAAACAAGATTTGTTTTTAAAAAGCCAAATGTAGTCTTCAGCACGCCACACTATTTCCATTACAAATAATACAATGTACTTGGGGCAACATAGCTCTCATATCTACAAACAGTAAGTACAAGTTAGAGCAATAAATTACTAGGATATATCATTGAATGAATGTTATCTATCAGTTAATTGGGGCAATTTCGCTATCGAGGCTGTCTCTCCAACCCCATTATTGCCAATTGTTTATCTAAAAATCATATATGAAATACATAGATAGATAGATAGATAGATAGATAGATAGATAGATAGATAGATAGATAGATAGATAGATAGATAGATAGATAGATAGATAGATAGATAGATAGATAGATAGATACTCCTGATTGATCACAAGGTTCGTTTTTTTCTCATTACTATTTCATTATGTTATAAAAAGAACTAACCGTTAAGTTATTTTGAAGCCTGCTCGCAACCATCGCTTCTGCACTTTGAAACATCTTTAAGTTGAAGGCCTCTATTGCCTGCTTTCTGTTTTATATGATATATTTTTTTATTTCTGTTTAATGCGCCGCTAGATCTTCTCCCATAGTGGTTACTTATTTTGTACAAGCTTTCATAGAGTTGCAATACAAAGCTAATTGCATCTCCATTGCAAAATAAGAGTCCCGAGGTTTAACGCAGAAGTTTTTAGTCATCAGACTGCACGTGTTAAAGCAGAACCTCTTCCACCACGAAGCAAAGGCGACTTGTTACTTGATTCCTTGCTTTAACGTGGGGGCAAAGTTAAAGTTGGGATTTTCTTGAATCGGCGTTTGCTCCTCTAGAAAACGAAAGAAGGATATAACGTTGTGCCAATCAATATTAAAAACGCATACCACGCACCAAAAGTGATGGCATTGAATGCATCTTTACAGCAGAACATAAAAGTGAATCTGCCTTTGTCACGAACAATATTATTTATTATTGATTGACATTGTCAGAGGTTGCCTTTCCCCTCGCGGACTCGACAATAAATTTGTTTTAATACTTAAGACATTGCGACTGATTAATCGACATGCAGCGAGCTCGTTCCGTGGCTGAAGTCGGGCCGGTGTGTTTATTTTTAATCATTTACTGTGTTGATTTTTCGCCCATTGGCCGAGAGCGAGACGGTATCGCCGCCCCCGCTCTATGAGTTGGACTTTTATTTTGGCTGAGGCTCGCCCACTTCCAAGAGTTTAAAAGAAGCCTTCAGATGTGCGAGGACACCCAAACACAGCTTCAGTGTGAGCTTTGTTACTTCAGTTCTGCTCTTCACTATAGCAACGCCGAGCGTCTCGTCAAAAATGCACTTTCTCGGCACAATGGGACATGCTGCGGGAGCCCAGAAAGAGACGCATCTGTTACATTTATTTCTCAAATTGCTGCACCATCTAGCTCAGGCAAAAAAAAAAAGGGGGGGGGGGGGAAGAAGAGCAAAATACATCACACTTTTCGAGATTCACAGAGTGTGTTATATACATTTTGCAAATAGAGCTATATTAAAAAATGTGTCAGTGTACAGCAACTGAATGAATTGAAAGACAGATTTGCAGGTGCCGAAATAACAACAGTAGCACTAGAAAACATTCAGCTGGTCAGGCAGCAGCTGTGGAGAAGGATACAGGGTCCACCAAGTTGCAGGTCGACGAAGTTACCCCGGGGGAATTACGAATCAAACAATGGCAGAGAAAGGAGGGGGGGCGGGGGGCGGGGGACGTGGGAGTGAGGGGTGTACGATAAGTAACGATAAGGAAACAGAAGGAACTGCAGGTGCTATAATCTTACATAGAACACAAAGTGCTGGAGCAACTCAACGGGTCTGGCAGCATCTCTGGTGGACATGGATAGGCGACGTTTCGGGTCGGAACCCTTCATCAGACAGCGTAGGGAATGTGAATGTCTGTAATAGGATGGGCCATTCGAGTAAACTAAATAACACAAGCGATTGCGGTCCGAGTTGAAAGAGGGTCGGTTTGTGAAGGTTTGTTAATCGCAGATGGTCTGTTTGGATGAGCTGTAAAAAGTAGGAGACGAATGAGAACAAGATAATGCTTGGGCTTGTGAAAACTCGCCATCTCTGACAACACCAGAAAAGCTAAAACGGCACGAAGTTCACTATGTTAAGAATTGCCATGAAAAGTAACGGTAAAACTAGTAGTGTGCTTCGGAATCGGGGAAGTTACCTTGGGGTTCGGAAAATAAAGTTACCTTTGCTGTCTACAATGTTTATATAATTGAATATAGCATCCGAAAAGCAAGCATCTCCAATCTGTCGGCCTAAGCAGACAGCTTTTGCATGGGTCAATGCAAACTATTGGATGGAATGACATCATCAATGAAAAGGCTTTTCAAGTGGGGCATTGACCAGGCTCTGCTTTCCATTCATAACGTGTAGGTAGTACGGGAAAGTGATTTGTGGTTTAAAGGCTGCGGGAGAAAACGCAATAACAATTCAACACTGATATCAGTACGTTTCATTGTTTTTTTAAATCAGATTTATTTTTTAAAGCCCACTTGGAAATAGAAAATCGACTTACTTAAGAATATGTTGAGCCTGTGCACTGAATGAAACAGGCATATATGCAATAAAGCCGCTCAAAACAGTCATTACGTCAGCACACAATGCAAATTTGACAGCCCCGCTGCAGGAATTTAAATGCTCTCGCTAATTTGCCGAACATCGGTTTGGCATTTCATTAGATTCTCTTTCTATTTTCCACGAGGCGGGTGGAGTGACGGGGACGACAGATGTAAGTAACTAGTTTTTGTATCAATTACATAATTAATTCAGAGACTGGATGTACAAGACCTGTTCAATGCATAAGAAACTACTTCAGGAGAATTCGAGTAAAGGTTGGGACTGACATGAAAACGTACTGGTCTATTCTTCCAGGGAGACCAATTGGGGCAAGCCTAATAAGAGTCTGGTTCGGCGCTTCCGGTTTGACGCTTTGTAAGCATCTGTCTGTCTATGATGTAACTACGAGTAGATTGCAAATCCACTTTCCCAAACGGGGTGTGTGTTGCCAATGCACCGAATGCGTAGGTTTGCATAGCAGCTAGTTATATATATTACGGAAAATGAATACGATAACAGACGCCGATAAACTTTGTTTAAAATGCACCATATAAATGCATTTTGAAAAATAATGTATTAATTCAGGCAAGATAATCAAAGGTCGGTCGATAGACACAAAACTCTGGAGTAACTCGACGGATCAGGCAGCATCTCTGGAGAAAAGTCTGAAGAAGGGTCTTGACTCGAAACGTCACCAATTCCCTTTCTCCTGACCCGCTGAGTTACTCCAACATTTTGTGTCTATATTTGGTGTAAATCAGCTTCTGCAGACCTTCCTACAAAAGACAATCGTAGGGACGCTTTGAAACGACAGTCAATATAAAACTGGTCACTTTATCATTATATCTGTGAGATTCTTGCTGGGTTGATTCCTGTCGTCATATTGTCTACAAAAAGAGAATTTTAAAAAAAATAAAAGACGTATACGGAGACAGTATTTTAGTCGATAAATTATCACAAATAAAGTCAATGCATTAATGTTAAAGATGATCAAAATCTGCTAAACGGTTGCCCGAGGAGGTAGTCTTATTTTCTGATTTTGCTGTTCACTCTCTATTGCCTGCGGATGTGTTTAAACGAGGACAGAAGGCTCTTAAATAAACCAGCTGAGAAACTTCCTGCATCGGAAAGACGACTACCTCACAGATCACGGTGCAGTTCAAAGGTTTAGGGCCTTTTTAAAACCCCTGTCACGTCACAGTTTGTAGCCTTGTATTTGAACAGCTGCTCTGGGGGGGGGGGGGGGGGGCTAAACTGAAGCAAACACACCAAACTCTGTACGGCTGAAATACCCTGCAACCTGCTCTAGCCGAAGCTGTACCTCACTCGGCCGCTGTATTACGCGCCCGGACCCCAAGGAATAAGATATCACAAGGGATTGCACGTGTGCCTATCATATCCGTTCGGCCGTTTCGCCGAACACCTGCACTCCCTCCGCCAAAGCCTGCTGGATCTCCTCGTTGTATAGTCATAGAGCCCTCATGCGTGGAAACAGGCCCAACGGCCCAACTTGCCCACACCGTCCAACATGTCCCATCTACACTTGTCCCACCTGCCTTTGTTTAGGCCATATCCCTCTAAAACTATCCTATCCATGTACCTGTCCAAATGTTTCTGAAACTTTGCGATAGCAGCTGCTTCAACTACCTCATCTGGCTACTCGCTGCATACACCCACCGCCCTTTGTATAAAAAAGTTACTCCTCGGATTCTTATTAAATCTTTATCATCTCACCGTAAACCTGTTCTCTTGTTCATGATTCCCCTACTCGGGGCAGAAGGCTCTGCGTTTACCCAATCATCTCCTCTGTCAATTTTGTAAATTTCTAAGATCTCCCTGCATCCTCCTCCACTCTATTGCCTACTATTTTAATTCCCGTTCCCATTCCCGTACCCTGGGCCTCCTCCATTGCCAGCGTGAGGCCACGCACAAACTGGAAACGCAGCATCTCATCGCTTGGGTAGCTTGCAATCCAATGGTATGAACATAGAATTATCCAATTTTAGGTAACTAATCAACAATACCCCTTCCCCTTTTCCCCTCGCTTGCCTGTGCCCCACCTGAATATGTCACCATTTCTCACAATACAGAAAGGTAGAAAATAGGTGCAGGAGTAGGCCATTCAGCCTTTCGAGCCAGCACCGCCATTCAATATGATCATGGCTAATCATCCAAAATCAGTATCCCATTCCGGCTTTTTCCCCATATCCCTTGATTCCCTTAGCCCTGAGAGCTAAAGCTAACTCTAACTCTCTCTTGAAAAGAAAACAATATCCCACCTCCTTCCCACTTCCCACTCGCACCTCCAGCCCCTTACCCCTCAACCTAGCCGCACTAGTTATGCCTCTTCCCTCATTATCTCATGGTCTTCCTCACATCTCTATCCTTTATTCACCCATCTCTCAATCAACCCCCCCTCCCCAGTTCCCCGCCCCCTCACCTGTATCCACTAAGCACTTGGCCGGTTTTGTCCAGCCTCCACTTCTTTTCCAACTCTCCCCCCCCCCCCCCCCCCCCCCCATGTACAATCTTCTTCTTGCGTTGAGGCAGCAGAAATCTGCAGCAGGATGATGCCATCCGGTTCGACATCCGTAGGTGCCTGCACTAAAAAGGGCACATGTTCCAGGTTGGCGCCAAGCTGCGGCGCTGCTGCTGTCTCTGTTTGTTGTCGTTCACCTGACTGAGGTCAGTTGACAGGACTCACCACTTGGAGGTCGCCAACATGAGCCCACCATCTACAATAAGTCTGAAGAAGAAACGTCACATCGTCACGTCCTCTGGAGATGCTGCCTGACCCGCTGAGTTATGGGCCTGTCCCACTTAGGCAACCTTTTATGCGACTGCAGGAGACTATGCAGTCGCCACATGGTTGCCACATGTTCACAGGTGGTTGACGGGGAGTCGCCTTCATGGTCGTGAGGAGTTCCCGCATTCTGGGAACTAGTCACGGCCTCATTATGGTCACTGTGAAATTTTCAACGTTGAAAAATTAGCAGCGACTAGAATGAAACCGCCATGAAGAGTAGCGAGAATTCTCGAGCCGTAGGTGGGTCGCCACGAGGTCCTAATGGGTTGCCAGGAGGTCGAAGGTTCTCGGAGGTACTCGTAGGTTGTAGCCGGTACTGACCAGTGAATTTCTTTGGCTCATTGGGAAAAAAAAGTTAAACAGTAGTTTTCGGAACCAAGGATAATGGATCGGTAATGTTAAATGTCCGCCGAGCTTCACAGCCATGTATATCTGGCTTCTTAAAAGTTGTCTTCACTCCTTCTCCCCCCTTCTCCCCCTCTCCTCCCTCTTTCAAAGGACTTATCATCCACTGTGCTTTAGCCCTCTATTTACAGCGCCAACCTTCCTGTTCATCGTGGTGTGTGTCTGTTTCACCTTGGACTTGCACCATGTGAATTTTTTAGACAGTGTTCCCGCTTGTCCTGTCCCCCGCCTGCATAGTGGGCTGGTGAAGGAAGCAATGTGTTTGTGTTCCACTCTGACAGCCGCTGTTCCAGTTGCCAGTTTTTCAGGTGACTGCCGGCAACTTCACAGTCACCGGTAGTCCGCTGAAAAAGCGCCTAAGTGGGACAAGCCCATTATTCCAACATTTCGTGGCTTGTATTGTAAACCAGCGTCTGAAATCTGTTGTGTCTATATCCATGTGCAAATATTGGTATTTATTCCTAAAATATCCAAATGAAGCATACAAATGGGCAGTGTGTTAGGGTGCGTAGAACATACACAGGTGCTTTAGATATAGATGAATGGGTAAAATATAATTGATGGTAAAATTAAAGATTTACCATAAGCGAATATTAAGGTATAAATCAAACTCAATAAGCGAGTTCGGTATTCCAAAAAATCCAAGGAATCATGGAATTTGTCAAAGGTCATTCGCGATACAGAAAAAGTGAATGAAGCGCTGGCTGTATAAACTGTCTATAAATTGTTAACTCTATTCATAATTTATGTGTAAAACTATATTTAATCAGAGGAACGGGGTGCCAGGTAGCGGGAGAGCAGGGTGTAACAGCGAGAGAGAGGGGACAGATGCAAATGGGAGGCAGGCAGAGAGACTAATTGCTACTGGATGTCCCCGTCCCCTCCCGAGTATCCCATCCCTGTTGGGGGGTGGCCGGAGATATCTGGGGTAACCCTGGACTGACGTGACACTGGAACGGAGCAGTGGCGGCCCCAGGCTTACAGTCAGCGCGGAGAAGAAGTGCTAAATCCAGCTCAACTCATGCCTGGCCCGCAGGGTTAACCTGTAGCCCTGGACTGATGGTCCGAGCTGGCTGTAAGCCTGGGGCCGCCACTGATGGGCTGGTGTCCCGTCAGTCCAGGGTCACCCCGGACATCTCCGGCCACCCCTGGACAGGGATGGGACACTCGGGAGGGTACGGGGACGGTCCAGTAGCAATTCAACATCCCTTGCAGCACCTGACACTCGGGTTCGAGTCTGACTACGGATGAAACGAAGGTCTGTATACACGAAGCAACTCAGCTGCCGAGAATGTACATCACTAGTGACCTGTGACCTGGACATGCGCAGTCGGAATACCAAACTCGCTTATTCTAAATCGGAATTAAGTGTACTGTGGAGACAGAAGGAAATGCAAATACAGGAATATTGATCGCTCCTCAGCTACGGGCCTCACCTACCCTAGACGTAATCAACAGGACCCCGACTCGAAACGTAGCCCATCCATTCCCTCCACATGGTCTGACCCGCCGAGTGTCTCCAGCCCAGTGTGCTTTGATTAAGCGTGCAGTCTTTTTTTTACATAAATCCTAATTCTAGGTGGTTTGGTTCCAGACTCACTGACAGTTTCCAAATCTTTGTGGTAAAGCAAATGGCAGACAATGGAGGAAGGGATGAGCTCAATGTAATCAAGTTGTCCCCGCATCATTTACATGGGACATTCTGCCACTTTTGGCAGAATATTACCTGGTCGGTGCATTTTACGCTTTGTTTGCCGGTGTGCCATCTACTGACACCTAACATACCACATGCTGTGGATTGCAGTTCCTGGTGTCACCATTCTGGTCACTTAGAATGGGCTCAGTTAACAGGGCACAACAGCGATCCCTACAGAAGTATCGTGTGGGAATGAACTGCAAATGTTGGTTTACACCGAAGATGAATCTGAAGAAGGGTCTCGACCCGAAACGTCACTAGTCATTTTCTCCAGTGATGCTGTCTGACCCGCTGCGTTACTCCAGCATTTTGAGTCTATCTTCGGTTTTAAACCAGCGACTGTAGCTCCGACCCACACAGAGACAAGAAAACGAGACCCGAAACGTCACCTAGTCCTTTTCTCAAGAGATGCTGCCTGACCCGCTGGTTTGCTCCAGCATTGTGTGTCTATCCTATAGAAGTATCCACGAATTTAGTTCTAAATATGAACTTCACA